>JAGPOW010003648.1:90625904-90690365 GCA_030014935.1 Caiman crocodilus
ATGGAAAAGCAGGCGCTCCCCCCACTCTCTTCCCTCACCAGGACACTGGCCCAGCTGCAGCTACCACCCTGCTGCTTTGTGGTGCTGAGCAGCCCTGATATGCTGTTGCCCCTCACTCCCAACAGTCCCCCATCCCCCAGTGTGGGAGGAACAGGGGAGGTGTGTGGGGAAGGGGAGGTATAGGTTACAGGCAATGCATGGGGGCATGGAAACTATGTACACACCCTATTTCTCCTCCTACACAGGGCAGGGTTGCAGCCTGGCCAGATCAGCTCCGGATAGGAGCTACCTCCACGGCCCAGTGAGTAGGACCTGGCACAGGACAGAGCAGTGCCACCACAGCTGCCAACGTGAGGAGCAACAGTGGCAGCAGCACAGAGTTGTGCCTTCTGCTGCTGCTGGGCAGGCAAGAAGGCTCCTGCCTGGAGCTGGTCCAAGCTGGCTATAGCCCTGCACCCGGCTATGGGCATGCAAATCTTGGGGGGCACATACCACCCCACCCAACAGACTTACCTGGAGAGAGCTGATCTTCACTGCACTGCCTGGCTGCCATATGGACGTGTGCACACACATGCATATGGCACCCCCTCTTCTTCAGCAGCCCCTTACATGCTGGACTCTGCCAGCCTGCAACGGGAAACCCATGCTTTCCTATGGTTTTCTCCTTTAAAGAAAAAAACCCAAGTTTTTCCATGGCAAATGGAAAACCTGGGTCCCTGGTTATAACATACTATGAAACCTTACCTCCATCAAGGTTTCCCTCAGATTTAATCTCTTTTCTATAAGTTGACCATGTTCCTTAAGAAATGTGCAGAGAAATAAACTGAGATTCTGAATGAAGTTCTGTTCATCATCTTTTCCATTGGAGTATGCAAGCCGGATATTTGTATTTAAAGGAAGCATCTAATGGAACAGTGGAAAAGTACAAGTTTTAGAGTAAAATAATTAAAATTTCTGCATAGTTAGTAATACTTCTGAAGCTATCCAAATTTAGATGTAACCCTTCCCATTTGCAGGTCTCCAATTTCAATGTGTAAACCATAATAGTTGTTCATGCAGAAAGACCACTTAATTAGGGACTACCCAAGTATTTTTAAGTAGGCTTTTGGTGGGGGTTCCCCCCCACCAAAGAGACAAACATTTGTCCCCTACAAAGAGACAACATGTATTTCTTTCTGGCATTCCCTTTCAGCTACCCTACATATGCTTTCCTGCTCCTTCCCATAACCCAAAGCTAGCCGTCTTAGACAGGGCAACTCGAACCAGGTGCACAAATTCCTGTGGACAGAGAAATGTATGACTGTATAAAAACTAGTTTTTAAGCTGACCATGTTCCTGAAGAAACAGATTCTGTTTTTTACAATACCTTAGAGTAACTTGACTAATTTTTAAGTTACTCAAAGGCATTATAAACAAAAAGAAGTTAACCCTCCCCATTTTGTCCTCCATTTAGCAATAGATACATTAAAAGATGCAACACTGCCCAACTCTAGCCAACAACTATACTAGCACATTGTTACACTTGTATGGAAGATTCTCCAGGAAGTATAAATCTATTATTCTTTGACATATTGGCATAGCGCCTAGCCTGAGCTGGAGCTACTATATAGGTAATACCACAATACAAGCAAAAATTAAATACGATTCCTATGTCTTAACTTTAAAGATTAATATCAAGACTTCCATTTCAGAGAGTGCGGGGTGGATT
Source organism: Caiman crocodilus (assembly GCA_030014935.1). Classification (NCBI taxonomy): domain Eukaryota; kingdom Metazoa; phylum Chordata; order Crocodylia; family Alligatoridae; genus Caiman; species Caiman crocodilus. Next base: position 90,627,613 of record JAGPOW010003648.1, read on the forward strand.
TGATTTAAAATCAAACCGATTTAAATCACTGTCTAGGAACCCTCGATTTAATCATTGTTTTTTACAAAAAGTACATTCTTGCCGTTTGATATCCTTTATTTATTTAACTTCTTGAAACTTTGCAGTTAGAGAGGCAAGAGCTTGACTGTACACAGTTGCAGAGAGACAAGAGGGTCGATCATGTGTTCTCTCTCATCTCCACATACTGATGTTAAATGATATCTCTGGAGAGAGAAATTCACAGTTTAAGAACTGGAACTAAACATCAGAGATGTTTAATTGGATTTTCTAGTATGAGCACCGAGTCCCATTGAGTAGAGTGGTCTTTAACCTTTACTAATCTACAGAGGAGCCTCTGGGAACCCCATAAGATTGGGTCCCTAATATAGTCCATGGCCTGTTGTAACCTTTTCAGAAAAGTTTTATAAATAGGTCACATGAATATATGGTCTCAAATAGTACAAAATTAGAAGTTATCATCATGGAATAGGGATTATATCTTTAGCTTTAACATACCTTAATTTAAAGCTCTCTTTATACATTTATTTTCTTTTAAAAGTAGCTAAACAAAAATGATTTAAAAACAAACAAACCAACAAACAAGACTAGGGGGGTAACTGTTGATTTTTATTCACCCTGCGTGTGGCAGTGAACCTAATTTGCGTTTTCAAAAAAATTAAATCTGATGGTTCTGATACCATCTTAGTTTTACAAAACTGAAACAAATTTAGAAAACTGAAGCCCTGGGATAAGCAAAAGATGTTCAAATTAAAGTGTTTTGGCCAAATTCAGCTGAATTAAATAGCAACATGCTACAGTGATAAAACTGGTGTATGTTGCAAAAAATAGCCTAACATGCCCAATTTGGCATTCCCAAATTGGTTGCATAAAGCAGATGAAATGTACTTGACCAAGAAGTTTTAAAACTATTTAGAATTAATATTTCTAATACAAGGATGGAAGAACAGATCACCAGTCAACTAAACAAAATAACTTCTAGAATACAGTGCAAAATAGAATTCTACGCCCTAAGTGGTATAATTCTAATATTTTTAAAAACAAAGCTGTATCAATACTAGATGGGAGGAGTGGAAGGTAATGTTTTAAATAAAAGTTAACTCTGCAATTCTGATCTGAGGCATCTAAAAATATATATCTACTAGAGGTTGCAAATGAAGAGTGGAAAAAATACAAAAAAAGTACCACAGTAATCATTTCAGACATCCATACAAGGGAAGAGTTCTTTAATCTTCTACATAGCATGGAAGTTGAAAAAAAATACATGGAAGAATAAAGATTTCCCTTGCTCAGGCAGTGAAGTGGACTTTGAGCATGTCTGACACCAGGATGTTCAATATGCTACAGGTAGTCCTCGACTTGCAACGTTTCAAGTTACAATGTTTTGCACCTACAACATTTATAAATTTGATACCCTGTTTCAACTTTATGACGTCAGTTTCAACTTTACAATGTTTGATCCGATTTGATACCACCCACATCAGCGAACAAGTTCACTGCATTGCTGATCTCCCTGGAGAACATCTGTCCAAACTTTCTTGGACGCTTTAAGAAAGCAGACAAGTCTGCAGAAAAACCTGCAGCCAAGACTCCTGAGAAGACCCCTAACAAGAACTCTTCAAAATGACAACCAAGAGACTTTCAAAAAGTCCAGCAAAGTCACCTCAAAGAAGCCCTTCCAAAACAATAGGAGTACTATTTACAATACAAATACATTAATGTAGCTATATTACTGATCCATAATTGATTGAGTAAAAAATTCTGAGGTATTTTTAGTGATAATAGGGTATCGCACCTTGGTTCAGGAACCAATTCCCCATTTTTAACATTGTCTCTTATCAGAAAATTGGTTCCAAGTTACATTTCGACTTAAGAGGCAGTTTTTCAGGAACCGATTGTCGTAAGTCCGAGGACTGCCTGTACTTCAGCTCTGGAAGAGTAGCAATACCTAATCTGCCTAACATACATCTCAGAAGAACATACCACTTAATACGGTCTGAGACAACAGATGACACGTTTCCATCAACACATGAAGGAACTTGGAGAAAATCTGGTCTGTACTCTCATTCAACTTTTTTTGTACATTAGATCCTACACTGCATATGAGGATTATTTTTGGGACTATTTCAGGGGAAGCACTAAACTTAAACCTTTCTGAAACTTTTTCCAATTTCATTAGGATTGCAAGCTGACAGTCATAGCCTCAGTAAAAAGACTATGAGAAAGACACTTCCCACCCAAGGAAACCAAGCCACCAGAAATCTATGGAACTTTCCCATTCCTTAACCAATACTACTTGCAAACAAAAACATCTCACAACATTCGAGAATGAAATGCTAATGAAATTGTAACTCTTTTGCCTTTTGCCCTAGAATCTTAGTACTAAAAGAAATTGTGCCACAATATACTATATCAGAATGGTACAACAAAAATTCAGATAAGACCCTTGTGTTTCAGAAAATAAACATCAAAAGTTGTAAAAGTTAAACACTCAAATAATACCTCAGTCTGCAAATGAACAGACAGATCTAAAATCTTGAAAGAAATTCTAATGCTGAAACAATGCACATCTTTAAAACAACCACACTGAACATTCAGAAATCAACTACACTGATTTACTTCCCATGAATAAATAAAATGAACCAAAGTGCAAGGTAACAGCAAGCCAGCTTGCCGCCTTTAAGGCTAATTAGCTAAAAAGAACTAGACTTTACTCATTTTCCCCAACAACCACATTGAAGACTATAACTTAGAATGCTCGAGACCCTTGTAGTTTTAAGTGTAGAAATGCATCATTCCAAAAAAAAAAAAAAAAAAAAAAAAAAAAAAAAAAAAAAAAAAAAAAATTTGGAAAAACCAAATAAAAAAAAAATAAAAACCGTGTGCCAAAAGTTTTGATGACCTATAAAAATAAAAAAACACCATGTTTTTAAAATTAAATCAAATTTACATGGGTGATCACATCAACTCTGAGATAACTATTAGATTACTCTACAATAACTATGAGATTCAAGAAATCTCTTCTTTAAAAGTAACCACTAGTTGCACACAAACATTAAAAACTAAAGTGATGGCTACTGATCTAATCACAAGAACTATTTTATGAACTCTAAATACAGCATTTGTCTGATCAAAAGAACTAGCTCTATAACAAATATGTATTTGTAAGCTTAGGCTAGGCTTCATCTAGAAGAGGGGAAGGCAATTATTTCAGCTGGAGGGAGGGCTGCTTACTGAGTTTGGCAAACCATTGAGGGCCGCATAACAGGCAACCAAGGACAGATTAATATTAATTTTCTACATTTTTTAGGGGCCCCACAGGCCACATTTTGCCCACCCCGATCTAGAAAGATGGTTTTGCTAAATATAATATACAGTTAGAATTAAGTTTGTTCTGTTTTATTAAAGCAAAAAGAAAAAAAGTTACCTGTTTTAACTGCATCATAGTCAGTGTAAAGAGAGTTACGAACTGTTCCTCATATTGGCTTACACTGACACCTGCAATCTCTGTGAGGCACTTCAAAGAGACATTCCGAAACATGGGAACATTTAAAAACTATAAAAAAAAAAAGTTTTAAAGAAGTATTAGGGATAGCATGCAAACATTTGTTGGGCATCTTATTTCTGATACCCAAAGTTCTCATCTTACTTTCCAGTAGGCCTGTGGAAAGCAGCAAGTGTTCAATTTGGCCAATTCAGAGGGGCAGTGATTCGATTCAGTGATTTGAATCACTGTCCCGATTCCATATGGTCGATTCAGATTCAGAGATCTGGCTGCCAAATCTCCTCTGAATTGAACAGGCAGTATTGGCAAGCAGGGACACCCCCCCCCACCCCCCCAACCCCAGGGGCACCCTGCTTGGCCCAAGGTGTCCCGGCACATAAAAGGAAAAAAAGCCCCACGCTCGCAGGCTGCAGCAATGGTGATCAGGGCCTCTGGGGGCTCATGGCAGAGCCTCCCTCTCCCTCCTCCTAGCAGCCAGGGGCAGCAGTCACATCACACAGGTGCAGTGCAGCTTGGCAGGATAGTGTGAGAAGCCCCATGGTATCCGGGAGCTAGGGACACTGGGGCTGAGCACTGTCAGGTGCCAGATGGTTGCTGGAAATATCCCAGCTCCAGGACAGTGCATGGCATCCTGCCACACAGTTGCCAGGCAGGGGGACCAATTCCCGCTGGCCCGGACTGTGCGGGGGCCTCTGCCATGAGCCCCCAGTCACCACTGCTGCAGCCAGTGAGTGAGGGGTTTTAAGTGCCAGGACACTGGGGCCAGGTCAGGGTCATACCCCCCATGGTCTCCTCTCCCCTCCTCCAGCCCCCCCTGCCCCCTACTTACCCACATGGAGCCTGGATCCAGTAAGGACCATCCATATCTCTCAATTAATTTGGAGGCTTGATTCAATTTGGATTTGGAGATTCAACCACCGAATCAGGCTGAATTTCCTTCAAATTGAATAGGGTACCAAAGTTTCACACAGCCCTACTTCCTAGTAGCAGTCACTTTTTAAAAGAGCGATTACCTTGTATATTAATGTGCTGATTAGCTTGGTCTCAAATATGTATCCCAATGGAATCCAGTTAAGGAACCGTAATAAAGTCTCCAAAGTTGCATGAACAAGGGGAGCATTTTGAGAATTTTCCTGTAACAGAACCATATGTAAAGTAACACTGTCTTTAAAAGAAATAAAGATAGTTAAGGTTCTCATGAAAAAGTTAGTATCATTAGACTTACCATCACAAACTGACACAGCTGAAATATCTGCGAGAACTCATTGCACATACTAAAAATAAATAAATAAATAAATACACATTAAATACTGAAGTATCATCATATTAAATGAATGACGCATCCACTTCAAAGATGCATCAGAAATAATCCAGAAGATGCCATGAAATTTTCAGATTAATAACCAATTTCTCACATGCAAATTAAGTTTTTACCTATTACAGGATTATTGTACTCTCTACTCACTGCTCTTTTAAAATGGCAACATTTAATGTAGAACCTTAAGAACATAAAAATACATTCAACTGCAGTATATAAGCAGCCTTTTGAGAGAGTGGTAAATTTTCCATCCAATCTCAAAACCAAATATAGTATAACCCTGTATTTAACTCTGTATTACATCAACTCTTCAACAGCAATAACTGAACTCTTAAGCCAATTTACATCAAACTAATGGGAAAAAAATTACAAAATGTTTTGCTTACCTATCCTTCAAATGCTTAGCTTTTACTTGAGTTATCTGTCCACTAGAGAAATCGAACACTTCTTCACTCAACAGTTTAAGAATCACCATATTGTTTTGGCAAAGACTCTCGCTTGTTCTGCTTGCCCCTACAATATCACTTATAAATGTTGGCCAGTGTTTGGGCCATTCCTGTTTCAGAATCTGAAAATCAAAACAATGCAGTAGGTATGGCTTTCTTCCTAAATAGCTGCTTGCACAAAATGAATTATTTGTCAAATTGGTAATTTTTCTAAATTCCCATAAAAAAAATAAGCCAAGCTAGAACATACCTGAACAAGAATCATATTTAGTTTTCCAATATATACTTTCTCTTTCTGGAAGAAAGACAGGTAGAGTTAGGTTATCAGTAATGCTTCCCCACCCCTACCCCCACAGGAATTCACTTACTTCTACACATGTTGGATCAGATGAGGTCTTGATAATTAAGCCAACAACATACTTTTTTATTCCTGTAAAGAGGTAAAAATTACATTTTCAACCCACCTGATACTGGATTAACTGGAAAGCCTGATTCCAAGCATTAAGTAAAAGGTCTCCAAGGAATATGCACATGAAGCTTTAAAACAGTCCAATGCACATGTGTACAAATGAAAAATAAAGTCTCCAACATTCTGAACGCTCCAAAGTTTGTTAGTAACTTATAACTGTTTTGATGTTTCAAGTAATGAAGTGTACCTAGATTGTAATTCTTGATATTACACCAAAGAAAATGGCAAAATAAGTAGCAACTAGAATTGGAATTTTTCATTTTTTCAATGCATTTAGCATTCTCTAACCCAAACCTATCTGTATGACTGATTTCACCTAAAGGCTCTGCAACCTTCTGAGAGCAACAGCCACAGAGACTACTGATAATTGAAAGAAAACATACCCAAGGCAACCCTTATACCACCATGTTTCAGGGATGGAGTCTGATGGTAATAATTAGAACTGCCATGCATAGTAATTTGTAAACTTCCAAGTAAAGTATACTTTTATCCCTCAGATATCCCTTTTTTTAAAAAGTGCACAACCATATTCCTACAGCTATTCCTAATGTCAGCAAAGTCGACATTAAAAACTGGAGATACATAGTGTAGACAGGACTTCCTTTTAACCACCTTTTTGATTAAACAGATATTTCAACAGGTTTGACTTAATATAGTGGTAAAAATGGGCTTATCTTTTTTTTTTAAGGCTGCTATTAATTTTAACACCAGCTCAGCTCAAATGCTGGGAATGTTTCTGTACATTTTTGCCCAGAAACTGAAGATTCAAATATCATGCAGCACTCTCAACTAATCTCGTTTGCCCACAGTAAATCTCATTAAACTAGTGAAAATGATTAAAAAAAAAGATAAACTAATTAAATTAAATCACTTCCAATACCAGTTTCCCTCGATTTATGTGTTCCCAGAGAACAGCGCATAAATCGAATTTGCATAAAGTGAACACACTTTGCAATGTAACGAATAGGGATAGGTTCCCATGGCAGTGATGGAAGGAGGCTGGGACTAGAGCAGGGGGAGGGGTGTTGCTCCTGGGGCTGTACAAGGCAGCAAAGCAGAGGGAACAGAGTGATACTCATCCCAGCTGCAGCAGTCCCAAGAGCAGCCAGCACCAGCAGCCTGCAACTGCTGGGCTGTGCCGTGCACTACCTGTCATCCCCCCACCCCAACCTAGGCTCTGCTTATCTGCATTCACCTCTGCTCCTAGGTTGCATCATGCCCTTCTGTAGGCAGCTGGTGTTGGCTGCTCCTAGGGCCACTCCAACACAGGCTGAGGTGAGTGCAGACAAGCAGAGGCCCAGGCAGCATGAGGCATGGCACTCACTCCAGCCTGTGTTGGAGTGACCCTGGGAACAGCCGAAACCAGCTACCTGTGCCAGGGCATGGCGCAGCCCAGAAGCAGTGGCGAGTACACACAAGCGGAGCACAGGCGCGTGGGGACAGACAAGTATGGTGCTGCTCACCAGTTGCTGCAGCTGGCACTGGGGTGAGTGGGCCATGGCGCTTTCCCCTCCTCACAGACTTACCTGCTGCGGGGGAGGGAGGGAGGGGCCGTGGAAAAAAAGAAGGAAACTTATGCTGATCACATAAGAGCAAATTTACCTCGCATATAATGAATTATGGGTCTAAATATGCTCACTGCACAAGAGCAAATTGACAAAAAAGAACCTGCATAAATAAAAGGGAAACCTGTATATAATATTCCTGGGGCAAGATTTAAGAATATAGTATTTTGTTTAAAATCTGCAAAGGAAGAAAGGAGTACAAGGATTTGGTCAAAACACTCGTTTTCAAATTGTGTCATAAAAGTACTCAAAAGTAACAAAAACATGTTAGCCATTACAGATATCAACAGTCAAATTTGCAAATAAGTTGCGATAATGAACCTAGCCTACTCTTCCCTCCATATAGAGCTATCCAACTCCAAGGGAAGGTCCCCATACAGAGGGCACAGTACTGAATTGTTAACATTAACACTCCAATTTTTTGCAATAGATTAACAAACATTTATCAGGGATTAACATCAGAGGGAGGTTCTAGCTGTGACAGTCCAGGAAATATATGAGGCAAGGATTTCTATGAGTGATATCACCTGAAGGAAATATGCCCTACATTTGAAAGCTTGTCTAAATCTATGCTAACAATGAAGTTGGTCCAAAAGAAGATAAACTGCCCATAAAAAATCCTTGCCTCTCACCAGAGGTAAGAAACTTAAAAATGCATAAGAAATTGCTTGCAGCAGGGCTCTGCTGGGGAGGGAAACCCCCTAAAAAAACCTCAGAATATACAGAGTATTTTAAAAAACAAGCCATTGTAATTTAACTCAAAACTCCCTAACATTTGAATGCACCACGTTGTGAAATAAAAACAATGCACACATTTTTGCTATTTAACATTTCATATAAACTGGCATATAAATTCAAGTTTCTTTTCTACCATCAGAAATTAATTTTACACAATCTAGAAAGTTGGTTACAGCAAGATTAACATTTCAGCTTGACCATGAAAGCTGCTAGGTATGGCGTTAAAAACAGAGACACACATACACTCCGATTCTGACCCCCTTATTAAACACATTGAGTAAGCATGGAAATGGGAATAAGTCTCAGGTGTCAGCCTCTCAGGTGTTCAAAATTCTATTGATACAATAAAATTTCAATCACTGACTATACAAGCCACTTTGCACTTGGCCTACTAATGCACCTTCAACCATCAAGACCATTCGTGAGAGGACAGAATGAAGCCTCCATGCCCTTTCAATTCAAGGCTGCTAAAAAGGGAGCTCAATCTAGCTGTGCTGGCAATCTGTGCTGCAGACAACAATGAACCATGAATATAAAAAGATCACCATCTTTTTTCCCCCACAAACATTGCATGGCCAATTGTAACTGCTGTTTACAGACCTCCATCTAGTGACCTAAAAGTCACATTTCTTTATCCTTGACAGGAGTAAGGTTTTTCAGTTTCCCAAAGCTTTATTTGGGGTGGAAATATATTTCTTCTACAGCTATTAGATTAATAGCTTTATGTTAATTTTTAAAGAGCATTACATAATTCTCACTCCATACTTCAACAAGCTAAGTCCTAGAGCATATTTCTAAATAAAAGGATATATAGCCGTTCTACCTTTAGCCTTTTATAAAGTTTGCAAAGTTTACACTGAACAACAACAGCAACTGGAGTAACTCAAGGAAACTGCAAAGTCACTCTACGACAAGTTTGAACCTGCTTAATTGACTGCATTCTCCAGGGCTCCAAAAGAAATGCTTGCAAAGCTTCTTAATGCTCTGAAGACATTAAAAAAGTTGTTCAGCCTTTTTCCTCCAAAATGAGACCAGAGTAGGATGCCAACAAAGGGCTGAAGGGCAGAGCATACCTTTTAATCAACATGCTGGTTAGTGCTGGCCTTAGATACCAACCCCAGTATTACCTGAAGGCACTGATTCATTCATTTGCTCCCTCAAAAGGCCAAATGTAAAGACTTCTAGACTTAGAAGACATTTCTTTCTCTTCTTCTACAGTGCTGGGTTTAACCTAGTTCCTCTGAGTCCACAGATGCTCCTGGTCAGGAAAGCTTAAATATATCCTGCCAGGTGGGGCAGGGTGGGGCAGCTGGCATGCGTGTTAATAGAGAGTAAGGAAACACTAACAGGGATGAAAATCAACAGTTTGAGGTTTGTTTCTTTTTAACCCATGGCCTTCAAAGACACTTAAAATAGATTTCTATTACTCCGTCTAAATATCAGTTGTCCAGCCATGTAAGAGCCAAAAGTGGCATTTACACACAGTTTATTATCTGTGCAGTAAACTGTACATTGGCTGGATAAGTATGTGCTTATGTATGCTGGGCTTATACAAGTTATAAGATTGTACGGGGTGGGGGGGAATACTGAGCGAGCAGATCTGTCAGTGAGATAAATGCTGCTCTGGAAGGTTGCAGGCTTTGGGTTCTAGTCAGATCCTTACCCCCAATGAAGCAAAAACTTTACTACCACCACCTTCTGCACTACTCATGCAATGAATGCTAAATACAAGGTGCAGTGGCTCAGCTAAACATCATTATCCAGAGCAACTTTTAGACTGCTCCACTCTGGAGAGGTAAGCATTCTGGAAGAAAAGCTGTTTGAGGGGTGACCCAGACTAAACAACCAGAAAAATGAAAAAACCTGTGGCAAGGACAAAGCACACATCAATTTTCCTGAATTCTGAATCCCTTTAACTAAGTTGAAAGGGAAGAGTCTTTCAGAACTTTTGCATTTGTGCACTGCTTTTTCAAAAAAAAAAGCAAGCACATTTCAGGCTGTAAGACTGTTAAGATAAGTACCATATCTGTGGCTCTGAACTACAATGCCTGCTGAACCTCTACCTCCATGAGGACAAACTTAAGAAAGTGCACACAGATCTTCAGATAAAATACAAGGCAGGGCAGGCATGGGACAGAGCAGCAGGCTCCTGGGGGAGCAGCTCCCATTGCTGTGTTCTGCTTGTTCAGGAGCCACTGGTCCGGCACGCACTCAGTGGCTCCTGCTGCTTGTCCAGGAAGTGGACAGGGCATGTGGCCCAGGATCTGTGGGGCAGGAAGAGGCCTGCGCAGCCCTGGCCCCAGCCCCTCCCCCCCATTCCCACCCCAACAAGCACCCAACCAGCAGCTCCCAGGTGAGCAGCGCACAGCAGTGGGAGATATCTCCCCCCCTCCTCAGGCCCTCCCCAGAAGAGCTGCAGCACCATCCCCATGCCCATCCCACCCCTGTCAGGCAGCACTGGCCCCAACCCTTGCCCTAGCCCCAGGCTTCCCTTACTGTAGGGGCCTTGAACTGCCCCCCCACTCCTTCCTTCCCCTCCCCTTCTCTCCCACCACACAGAGACTTACCAGCTGCACACAGCTCTCCAAGAAGCTGGGCTGTGTTGGTCATTGCCTAGGTGCTACACTGTGGCTGAGGTGCAGGCATTTATCAGCCAATTATCAGCTACATCAGGCCGATTTCCGATACCATCAATTTTCTTTGCATTGGTGTTGATTTAATATCAGACCAATGCATCAGTGTACCTCTGGCTACTTTTATAGTATTCAGACCTCACTAGATGAATAGCCTGATACTGAACTAAGCCCTTCCAATTTCACAGCATGTTATATAACCTCTTCATTTTCAAATGAAGCCAGAGAAAAGTGTTCCCCTTCCATAATGGACTGCTTAAATAAGTGCTTACCATAAAAGACTCTCAGACCAGTCCATTGAAAAGAACAAAATTTCAAGATCAATAATGTGCCTATTACTGCAATGAGAATAAAGACCATGTCTTTCTGGACAAAACTTTCCCTATTTTATAAGGGAAAACCCTTTAAGACCATGCATCCATAATTTAAGGGCATTCTGTGCATCCATTATTTAACCAAAATAAATGTATGTAGTGGTTGAACACCACAGTTTATAATATTAAACAACCTTGTACATAAGAAGGGATGCACAACATGGGACCTTTGTTCTCAGTGGGCATGCCTACACATGCATTAATGCACCATAACTATGGCGCATTTAGTTTAGTACCTGTAACAGGTACTAATTAGATGTGCCATAAATTGGTGCTACTACGCATTACCACCAGCACACGCTTTAAGTTACACTAATATGCAGCAGACTAATTCTACTGTTCATTAGCACAGCATAGTTAGTCTACTACACTATTAGCATCTCACGTAGACATGCCCACTAAGTATTAGAACACTTCCCCAGCTACTACTGATGGATGTTCATTAGGCTTTCCCTACATTATTTATGGGGTGTTCACTCAAGACTATGCCATTTTAGATGTTAGTACACTGGAGCCACTAGATGGAACAAATTATATTACAGCAACAACACTTTTAAACTAGCACTGATAAATTCCTTTATAACATTTTCAAGCCACTTTCCCCCTCCCCACCAAGGTAGCTCAATGCATGAGCTAGAAAAAAAAAACCAGCCCATTTTCATTATTCACACTGCAATCTATTTCCTTTCAAAGTCAGCAGCACCACCTTGTAGACTAGTAACAGGGACCTGGGCAGGGCAAGACTTTCTCCTGAGGATGCAGCACACAGAAGCAATATGTCTAGCTTACCCCTTTATGACATGTGCCTTGTTACTGCACACAGCAGAACTACTAGCCATACGCTTGGCCCTTTTAAAGCTACTTAAGAGTTCTTTATTCTGTACCTGTTCGCCCAGATGACTTAAATTTTGACTTTTGTTTCCAGTCAGCTAATTAAAAATTGCCATCTTATATAGGGTTTTGCCATAACTGAACTTGCTTATAAACCTTTTAGAAATTAAAAGCACATGCATGTTTTATTTGGCCTGCTCCCAATAGTTATTCTGCATAAGTGACCATGATGCTAACCCATTTTAAAAATGAAGTACACTTGAGAAAAGCCATCTAAAAAAGTGGTGCACATTAAATGAAACTGCAATGTAACATTACAACTTTCAAATCACTAATAGGACTGTAAACTGAGAATTCAAAGCATAATAAGAACAGAGATTCACAGCAAAACAACTGGCCTCCATAAAAACTGGAAAAGTCTGCATCTGGACCTTCAAATTGAAAGCAAGGTCCCAAGGAAATTCTACTGTTCCAAGATACTACTACATCAAGGAATCACAACTACCAAGAAGCATAGCTATTCTGAGGGTCCATTTGGAATTATGCCCTTACATAATGAAAGCCAGAAACAAATATTCCACAAAAATTAGAGTTGGAGCTTTTCAGCAGTATACGACATTGGGTAAGCTTGCCATAAATCTTAAGTTTATTGGTAACAGTTCAAAGGTTTCCTGCCATTCAGAAATATCTGGCACACTCAGTTTACAACTTGGATCCTTATCTATTGTACATTTGGTGCTGGCCGCAAAAAATCAAGATAGATACTTTAAGTGTTGTAAAGGCATACTGCAGCGTTACCACGATTTGATTGTGAAAAATAAGTACCAAATAGTTTCTTAGTGAATGCTGACTTTAAGCCACACTTGAGTATAGATGTGTCCCATAAATTCCCACGCAATACTCTATTTCTCTCCAGGTAGAAGTTTTGTCATCTAGCTAAAGAACTGAAGGGCCTGTTGCCTCTCTGTCCTTAATTCCTCAAGCAATAAAGGGCCAAATCAAGACTGGGGAAAGAGCAGCAGCTCTCTATTTAACCCTCAGCTAATGCCATTATTCCTAAAGACCAAGATAATGAATATGGAGCAAAAGAGAAAAGAAATGCATCAGGAAGCAGGTTCTGCACTCTCTCACAGTGCTGAAACCAGAAGATGGTCTAAAGCCATATTTTAAGAAACTTACTTGCCTACTCCTTTCATATACAGAATATGCAGGACAAATTAGAAGCAGGTATCCCTATGCATTCCTATAACGTTATCTTCACAAGCGACAGCATGTTTTGGAAGAAAATTTAGAAGTCAGGCAAAAGTGAGAGAAATGAGATCTTAGTTTTCTTGCTGCTTCAGATTTAATCATTAGAGCTCTCTGGCTTTAAAAAAACCCAAACAGCTCCCCCGCCAACATTAGACCCTGATTTCCCAACACACATAATGAAGAATTCAAAAAAAGGGGGTGGACAAAATTGCATTTTAGACTCAAGTATTGTCCATTACTACAACATTTAAGACAAAAGGATGGATCCAGGCTTATGCACTCAACTTCAGTACAGGCTTTCAAGATGGAAAATGTATTTTATATGCAACTACCTGTTGTATCTGACCATCTTGTTATCTTCTGATCCAGTTACCCTAAGCTGGTCACACCTGTGAAGTTAAGGCCACTACCACCTCCCATTTTACTCCTTTCCCTTAGGGCAGGTTGACGTCCAACTTAGGGACACAATCCAAATCAGGGTCAGAGGGGCCCTAGCCCTCCAAACTGGAGGGCTCCCCAGTGCACGGTCTGCAGAGCTCTCACCACCACTGCCCCCTACAATCCCGTCCCAGGCTCTGCTGGCACTGCCGGGCATAAGCGAGTCAGTGGCAGAGGTCACAACCCAGATTTAGGGTCGCAGCAAAAAGAGATTGGGAGCCACTGCCTGGGGGGTACAAATGCCACTGATTTACTAACTTTTCTCAACTGCAGACCCAAAGCATTCCATGACCAGCTCCATTAGCAAGAAATCAGTGAGAAGCAAACACCCAAATCAACTACCAAAGCAGGGGCAGGCAATTATCTGGGCAGGACAGCCCAGTGTGGGCTGGGTCTCCATAGAGACTGGCCAGGGACCCCAGCAGGCAGGGTATGTTTGGACAGACAGATGGGATGGGGCCGCAGGTGGACAAGAACAGCATCTCAAAGAGGGATGGGAAGCCAGGGCCAGGTATCACAGAGCAGTGAAAGCGTAGGGCCAAGAGCTGGACCAAGGCGGAGCTGCAATCCACTGCCTGCATGTCCCTGAAACAGGTGCCAATTCCAGCTAGGGATGTGTGGCGAGTAGATCATAGCTCTGCCCAGGCCGTGCCATCACCACCCCATGATCTCAATCCCAGCTCCAACCTGCCCCTCCTGCTCCCGGGTGCCACTCCCTGCCCACCCATAGCCTCATCCCAAACACCAGACCCTGTAGTCCTGGGGCCAGTCTCCACACAGATCCCATGTACCAGCTCGCTCCATCCGGCAACCCCAGCGGTGGGTACAGGGTGGACTGGCATTGGCAGCCAGGCAGTGAGCCACTGCTGCAGGGGCTGCCAGGAAACCAGATTCAGCTGCCACACCACTTCCACCCTGCACCCGGGGATGGTGGGACCAGGCACACACACACACACCACGGCCTGGGCCGCCCCATAACTCCTGGGCCAGGTGGTGCCAAGGGACCCATTGCTGGCCAGATAAAATCCCTTAGGGGGCCAGTTCCTATATTTTGTCTACCCTTGAATGCTGCAGGTGAGAAGAGCATGGTCAGTCCTGCATACAAGGACTAGTTGGACTAAACCATTAACTAGAAATATGCATATTAAAAAAAAATTGATGATGACCCTTAGAGTTTGTCTGCATCCGTGTTGCTGCTGCAACTAGTAAAATACAAGCAACAGAGAACGCTCCTACTTGTATCAGGTTTATCAGGAGATTTGGGAGTTTTGCATGGTTACAGCAGTGGTGCCACTAACACCTTAAAAAGGACTGGGTGCTCCTTCTGCCTACATCAGGTTTATCCTGCTGAAGCTACGTTCCAGTCTAGCCCCAAACTATCTTCTTTTAATGGGGTGCCATTAAAATTCAGGGAAGTCTTAAATCAAAATAGTTGAGAATCACTGTCCTGTACTAACTAGTGAGTAGAAAAGCTTCAGGTACACAATACAGCAAGAATTAGCAAAGGGTAGTAATGATCTCCACTTCACCAAACAGTATACATTACAACAACTACTATAGTTTATTTAAAAATGTGTTGCAAACTAAGTGGGGGAGAGGCAAAATGACTGCTTAAGTTGCTGAAGTATATACAACCAGGTTCCTTTTTTTTTTTTTAAGCAGCTTGAATGGTCTCAGACTTCCTACTACGCCTCTGCAAGCTGAAAGATCTTGGCTTAGCATTACATGTACTGTGGCTGGCACTTGCTAAGAGTACGTTTTCCCTAACTTCACTGATGTGTTACTTGAGGAACAGCAAGACAACCCCAGGTTTACTAAATTTCAGTCCCCGCCCCATTACGTCAGATGAATTTTTGTGCTCAAAGAGAACGACAATTTCAACATGCACTCTGAAATCCTTTTACTTTTCAGGAATTCTTTTCTAAGCTCCGATACAAAACTGACACGATTTTGCAAAAACGTTGAATTAAAAAAGCCATTTCACTCTATCCACTTGTCCCTACTGTCTACCCACTGTAAAAATGGAAAAAATGTTTGTGATGACATGGTGGGGAAAAACGAGGCCTGGTCAACAAGTTCAAAAAGAGAAAATAAATTAGTCTGCCCCATTGCAAATTTTAAATTGGACATCTTTTACTCAAGTTAAAAGAGGCTCTGTAGTATCCGTCTGTCTAGAACAATGTCTCTTAACCACAAATGCCCCTTAAAACTATTTATTCCATTTGGAATAAAATGACCAACACAACCTGTAATTAAGATGTCCAAAGTAGTCATTGGAGAGGCACATGGCATGATTTTCAGAATTAGTGAATTCCAACAGAGTAATTCAAGTCACTGGATTTTCAATATCCTTGCCAATTATGTGGTTACAGAACAAAATCAACTGTTGGAGTATATTGTCTACTTCATGCAATAAAAACTGTATTTGAATTTTCAGTTTATTTACACAACCCACTGAAGGTTCTGAACAAGGTATGCATACAGCTAACAAGTCAGATGAAGCCTACCAGGACTACTGCGCCGGTGTATTTAACAAGGACTTATTAAATATAAAAAAAAGATTTGAGAAGCAATGCAGTCAGGTATCTGCACTGTGCAATGATTCACTAATCTGTGCATGTACCTGCAGATGCAGTCTAGTTTCCCCACTTGCAAACAGGATGCATTACAGCTCTGAAAAGACCTCACTAGTGGCAGCCCACTATTGGAAAGTGCAGCTTGCTAGTGAGCCACAGAGTTCACATTGTGCACCCATCTTCTAAACCTATTTAAAATAAGCAAAGATGTAAGAAGAGCTTCCCTACCTTCACACTGGTTCCTCGGAAGAATCTTCCACCTTGTTTTAATCACATTTTCCAAGATTTGCAGCCCATAATACTGAAAATTGGAGAAGAACAATATGTGAGTATGATATTGTTGGACCAACAAGAACTTTCAGGATTCTCATTCAATCAGACATTCACACTTAACATCTAAAATTTGAAAAATATTAAGCTAACAAATTTAGTTAAAGTAAGAAAAATGTCTATTCGCCCATTTACTGAGATGTTCATGCATTTTTCTGGCTTTATCATTTGCTACTCTAAGTTAAGTCCTGCTGTTTGATCATGCTCACACCAGGAGAAATCAAATAAAAAAAGCCCTTTGGCAGCCAAATCGGCTATCTGTGGAAGAGAAAGTAGCAGCCAGATATGAATTCACAGCATAAATGACTGCTCAAGTGTTCAAGTATTAACACAACCAAGCTCCTAAAAAAAAAAAAAAAAAAAAAAAAAAAAAAAAAATTTAGCAGCTTGGATGATCTCAGACTTCCTACTACTCCATGGCAAACTGAAAGATC
This sequence comes from Caiman crocodilus, assembly GCA_030014935.1. Classification (NCBI taxonomy): domain Eukaryota; kingdom Metazoa; phylum Chordata; order Crocodylia; family Alligatoridae; genus Caiman; species Caiman crocodilus. The sequence goes on from JAGPOW010003648.1 coordinate 90,644,539, forward strand.
TTGGCTTAGCATTACATGTACTGTAACTGGCACTTTCTAAAGAGTAAGTTTTCCCTAATTTCACTGGTGTGTTACTTAAGGAACAGCAAGACAACCCCAGGTTTACTTAATTTCAATCCCCACCCCATTATGGCAGCTATTTCTACTATTTAAAGATGAACTTTTATGCTCAGTCAAAAGAGAAAGACAATTACAACATGCACTTTGAAGTCCTTTTACTTTTCAGGGATTCCTTCCTAGGCTCCGATACAAAATTGATAGAATTTTGCAAAAACATTGAATTAAAAAAGCCATTTCATTCTATCCATTTGCCCCTACTGCCTTATTGTTAAAGTGGAAAAGATGTTTGTAATGACATGATCACTCATGGCAAGACTGTCATAACCAACAACTCCAAAACATGACCAGACAGAAGGGGAAAAAGGACAAGAATTTTGAACTCTTTAATGAGCAGTAGCCTAGGGAGGAAAATCGTGCCAATGCCTGAAAGGTAAACTTACTTGTATTTATGAAATAGTACGACTAAAATTTGGCTGAGAATAAGAGTTCCTCTTTAAAATGGTTAGTTGTTAAGCAAAGTAGGATCATTAACATTTCAACCAAAGGGATCACATGAACTTTACATTAACACAAGCACAATGTAGACTGTCCCAAACTACATTGCACTCAAACTTGAATGTTTTTGCTGTTCTCATCTTGACAGCATCTACCTCCATACACTTTTCACCTTTCTACTGCTGTTCCTCCAGTTCAAAGTTCTGCATTTGCAGAATAATCTTTAGACTTCTAAAGCACTATATACAAAGAAATATTCTGCAATTACAGAAAATGTCATTCCTCTCATAATCAGCAGTAAGCTTTTAGCCCCTAGGTTTTATTCTTAAATTTGTAATTAAGATTGAAAAAAAATGTAAGCAAAACCAGGGAAGACACTTGTATGGGAGAATGATCTGCATCAATAAAGTTTCTAAATTAGCATGCTTTGTTTTACAGAAAGCACTTTTTGTGCCTAAATTTTATACGTATGGCATGTGTCTGTTACAGGTTAATACAAGCTAACAAAATCAATATTAAAAAAAACAAACTGAAAGTTACATGGACCTATATTTATATCAGACATACTTTAATAAAGGAGTTCTAAACCACTATTAATTAAAGCTCTCAACATGTTTAAAAGTCTTGGTTAGTCATTATTCTAACTCAACTCCCAAGTTGGATTTTAAACAATTGAAATGATTTGGCTTTGAAATTGGCAATTTTTTATTTAAGCAGCTCAAACAAATAAATGTTGTAATATCAGAATGCCAAACTGAATTCACAAACCATCTAACCATTAATCTGTATTTCATGCGTCTCCATTCTCCTTATCTTTTCTGTACACTAATTTCTCCTCCATTCTCTTCCACCCTTTCCCATACAGAAGCAGAGGCAAAGCTGAAGTTAACAAAATTCAGTTTGCTTTGCCACTAATACATGAACTTAAAGCAGTTAAAAAGACAAACATCGACTGAATGCTATAACTGTTCTCATTCCATCCCCACCTTACCATTCTAGACTTAGAGGACTTTGACAGACCCTCTGATGCAGGTGTACAGGGCTGCCAATGCCTATATTGAACATTATCTTCTTCAAACCTCATATCAACTTTCAGCCCATGTTTTCAAGCATTTCCCAGATGCAAGAGCTGGAATTATGTTCAGTTCAGAGTTCTAAATACTATTCTGAACACAGATGGGATTGCTACCATGAACATAGTTTTATAAACATGTATACATACAAATATGCTGCACGTAAAATTAAAAGTAGATGTTTTTCTAATATTCATTTAGTTTCTGGTTTATCTTATTCTAATCAAGGAGTATTGCAGAAATCCACTGCTGAGTTATGAAGGTGAGGGACAGATAACAGCAAAGACTGAAAGAAAAAAAATGCATGAAATGATCCCTATGGCAGAAATTTCTATGGTATCCTTATTAAGTACTTATTCTATCCACCGAATCCCCTTTCCCTCCCACCTCCCAAGAAACAAAAAAACAATTGATGAACAGAATTCAGTTAAAGGGAATCAAAAGGGTAGACCTTGTGGAGGCCTGCCGTCAAAGCCTAGCTGTGTCAGTTGCACAGGAAGACACCCCTTTTCTTCCTATTACAAGCAATCAACATAATGGAACATTATGATTAATATCAGGTAGTGTTAACAGCTTTAATTAAAGAAAAAATATGATTGCATAAAAGCCAAATGTCAGAGTGCATAAATTTAGCACCAAATCATTTGCAATTTATGTAAATTGAAGAATTCTTTACCTGTTGCTTTCTTTCTGTTCCTCTAATCATCTCATTTTTCACAAGACAAATTTGAGTTTTTAAAAATACTGTTGATAAATCAACTTAAACATTAGTAACGTCTGTCAGTATAAAAAGCAAAGTTTACCAGGCAAGCAAACAGGCAAACACTGTTACTTAAGGTTAGCACTTTGAGGAAGTTCTTAAGCTCTTCTCCTCTAAAATTTACAAAGTAATTTTTAAAAATAAGTATGTATGTATTAGAAATGTTTTGTGAATACCAAGCTAATTCAGAAATAAATCTGAACACAGCTATTTTCTGTTTGAACACTTGTGCGTGTAGCAAGCAGAAAACCCATGCATAAAAACCCCTTTAGTAGTTTCAAGTGTGAATTGAACTTAATACAGGTCATGACACATTTTGATCAACTTTCCAGGTCACACTTTAAAGGTCTTAAAATAATACATTTAGAATTGCAAATATAAAGGAGTACTGTCCCCCTTATCAGTCACAACCATGATGGAAGTGCTTAAAAGCTGCATAGACTAAAGTGTGCTCTGCAAGCCAGTAAAGATTGTATCCAGTGCTAGAGTGTTAGGGATACCAAACTTGTATTAATTGGACAGCTCAAAATAATCTTTGATCAATTCTTCATCTTCAAGATACTTAGGAAAATGCTGGTATCACTTGTGGGCACATAGCTCCCAATAAGTTCAATGAGAGCCAACCACTTACTAAAGAACAAAATATGGCTCTAAGAGATTTTACAATATTTGGATCTGCACACACACACTTCAGAACTTAACACAAATCTTGCATATGTCTAAGTACTTTAATCCTAATTTAGTTCTTCCTTAAGAAAGCTGTCAATGTAAAGGGAGATTTAAAATACTAGGCCTGTTTAGTGTAAATTTAGCTTTAAGGCAACTTTAGGAACAAAACAAAAAAAAAAAAATATGTGGTTTGAAGCAACAAAAACTAATGCTAAAAATGAGATACCTTCCTCAAAGTTTATGAATGGAAGAAAGGGAAGGAAAAAAGTGTCAATGGAAGATCATGTCCTTACTTTGGTGTTCATATTCTGAGAGAACTCCAAAATAGTATCAACTCTTGTCCATGCATCAGGGTGTTCTTTTAAGTGAGTCAAGACTTCTTGTGCCATTCTTTGCTAAAAGGAAATTTAAAAAAGCATTAGATACATTCTGGAAGTCATTTTCTGTCAGAGGAAAAAAAAAAAAAGCAAAATCTTCATCGTAAGAAGTATATATACACTATCCCATTTTAGCAGAGAGCAGACTGAATTATAAAGTCAGAAAAAAAAATATTATAAAAATGTTTTCTGACACTGTCCCAAAATTAAGTTTTGCTAAGCATTTAAACAACGAACACCTTTTCTCTCCAGACAGGATGGGAAAGGACTATCAGCAGCAAGTAAAACTCTGCATGCGTTTACAGAAGACACGAATCTAAAAGGAAGGAGCTGAAAGGAAGATAAAATAATGCAGTACTATCCAACCGGTGGCCCAGAGTGCTTGTGGACTGAGCTCCCACTGCCCTTACATCCCAAGGCACTTCACCAACAATCATGGTGTTACATCCCAGCAGCTACAGCCTGCTGCCACTGGCCCCTTGTCCCCACCCCTTAAGGGGCTCCTCCTCCTTTCTCCAGCGGGCAATGTTCTATAACAGGGGCCTGTGGAGTGGCCTCTGAATAAGAGCTGAACAACTACTACCTCCACGGAGACTGGTCTGGGACCCCAAGGGTAGGGCAATGCTTTGCTGCCTGTGGAACCAGAACCCACCACAGGGACATGCAGGGAGCGGATTGCAGCTCTGCCTCGGGCTCTGGCCCCACCCTGCAATCCTGGCCTGGACCGCCCAACCCAGATGCCACCCCCCCACCCCCACCCCACCAACAGTTCACCAAAACTTCTGAAGTGTCCCTCCAGCCCAAAATAGTTGCTCACCCCTGGTCTAAACTATCAAACACCAATTTATATTGGTTTCCTATTTTAACTTGTATTTAATTAAATATCCAAAGATTAGACAATCTATAATGCAATGGAATTGTACCCAACTGATTTAATTTAAAAACTGAATGATTCAAGTTCTTCTACTATCCTACTGAAACCAAAACTGTCTCATGTTTATACCATGTGATGACCAGGGATTTGAATTTTCCATTTCCAACAGAAAAATGAGGTAAACCACCAATTTTACTTTTTACTAGAAGCAAACACGGATTTCTCGCTTTACTAGAGAAACCCATGGATTTTGCAGTGATCTCCCTACAGACTGCCAGAGTTCCAGCCTGCAGGGAGCTGGGAGGAAGTGGGAAGAGGGTGGTGAGACAGGTGGCACCATGCACACATACATACGCGTTGCCCCAGGAAGCCTGCAGAGTAGCTGGGCTGGGGAGGAAATCAAGGCTCCTGTAGGGAAGGAGGGAGCTGAGCAGGGCTGAGGCTGCTGCCCAGCTGGGAAGTTCTTAGGGTCGCAATACATAGCTGTAGGGCCCCAGCAGAGATCTAGATGGGGCCACAGATAGCTCGTCCGGAGGGAGAGGGCCAGCTCTCTGCCAGCACACTTACTCCAGGGGATCAGAGGAGACCCATACCCCCCAGATCTGTATGTGGGGCAGGCACAGGCTGCGAGTTCCTCCCTACTTCCCTGCTCCAGGGTCTTCGCAGCCCAATGGGCATGACCCAGCACAGCAGGGAACAGCCAGGCCATGCAGGGATTTCCTTGCCACTGCAAGATCCACGCTGCCCTGGCGACACACCTCTTGCATATGCTGCTGCTTCAAGGGGTCCAGCCATGCACACAGGGTGCAGGTTGTCAAGGCAGCGTGAAGCTCACAGATTCTGTGCAGCTCCTCTTCTCCCTGCCATGCTAGGTTGCACCCACTGGGCTGAGAAGGGAGAGAAGCAGAGGGGAGAGAAGTAGGGAGCAGCAGGCCCACATGAAGAAACTGTTCACCACTGCAAGCTCTGAGCTGCTTCCTTCCCCTAGGGCCTCGGCAGGCCAGCAGGGACAACCCAGTGTGGCAGGGAACAGAGGAGCTGCGCGGAGAACCTGCTTGCCCCTGCAAGCTCTGCACTGCCCTGTCGACTTGCCCCCTGCACACGGGGCTGCAATGAGAGCAGCAGCAAGCACAGAAGGTGCACTGCCAGGGCAGCACGGAGCTCACAGTGAAGAAATCCCCACATAGCCTGGCTGTTCCCTGCCACACCCACTGCATGCCCACTGCAGCAGTGGGGAGTCAGGGGGCTGCATACTTGGGTCTGTAGCCCTGGCAGCTGGGGGCCCCCTCCAGTAGGCTGGGGAAGCAGGGGCTGTGGGTGAGGAGTGAGAGGCACCAACACAGCAGGGGCAGGCCTTTAAACTTTAAAATCACAGATGGGGGGGTTAAGCAGAGAACTTGCAATTTTTTTTAATTTTTTTTTTTTTTAAATCAGGGAAAACCAGGATCCCTAGTGATAACATGTTTTAGCTTTAGTTTCCTACTATTCAACATAAGACTCCTAGACGCCATATTTCCAAATAGCAACTTGAGACTTGCAACATATTATCTGAGTGACAAGTAGTCTAGAGCCAATACTGTATTAAATTTGAGTATGAACAATTCACGGAATTGATTCATTGTATATAGGAAGCCATCTTCTTTTAACAACTTAAGCCTGTGTCAATTTAAAATTTAGAAATGGAGATCCTACAAACTGTATATCCTACAAGAGACTCTTCAACGGTTGATTTCATCACTTTAAGAATTCACATTATTAATCTGGTACAAAACGAAAACTGCATTTAAGCACAAAAGTACAATTTAGGCACAAAATTGGTATATAGAGTTACTTCCATTTAGTTTATTGATGAGAGATAAATTAGAATTTAGCCTCATTTTATGTTCTTCAGCAAGGGTGGGTAAAATGCTGCCTGCGGCCTGGATGTGGCCTGCCAGGCCTTTGTATCTGGCCCGTGGGGCCGCTAAAAAAAATTTAGAAAATTAGAATTTATCTGCCACTGGCTGCCTGTCATGTGGCCCTCAATGGCTTGTCAAAACTCAGTAATCAGCCCTCCACCCAAACTAGCTGACCGCCCCTGTTCTTCAGGCTTGCTCACAGCTTAAGGATGCATTACAATAAGAAATTTACTACAAATTGGTGATGGATTGTAGCAAGTGATGGTGTATGCCAGGAAGAGTGGAGGTACTAATGTATGCCAGGAAGAGAGTGGAGGTACTAGTAGTTTGAGTGAGTACCTACCTTAATTTCATTGAAATACCTAATTTATATGGTTTTTTCAACCAATTTACTCTCAGATCAGTAGAATATATCAAGCTTAAATCTGATTCAAGTAACAACATTTCAAAATCAACCAAGGAAGATTTGGGGGGGGGAAAAAAAAAAACAGCAAAAGGAAGACAAACACAGAAATGCATGTTTTTGTTTTTCCTATTGCTAAGTACAACTACCAAAGAACTTTTAAGCAAAAGATTTTCCCTCTCAAGTATTATCCTGCATTCAAGTCAATGGTGAATTTGTGAAATTACAATTATTACCATGGTAACATATCATCACACATGCCCCAATTAGGATCTCCCTACAGGAATATGGGAAAGAAACAGAACTGCAAGAGAGACTGCCCTTTCTTATTCGTAACTTTCAACAACAGATGAAAAAAATATTAGAAATAAACTAAGTTAATACAGTTTAAGTGATGCTAGTTAAATAAGGCCTCATTAAACGAGTCTCAAATTCAGCATTAGGTTTTTTATTACTAGAAATACCAAGTGCTTTTTTTCCCCATGAATATTATAGTTATGAACCAGAGAGCACTTCAGTCTAAATAAACTCCTGGATTTAACATGCTTAATGAATCTGAAATAATTATTCTTCTAAAGATTTATAGTAAAAGTTAGACATAATACACTTCACAGTACCCCTGAGCAAAAACTTCTATGTTTTTGAACATATAAATTACCTGTGCTCCTTCTCCATGGTACAAGCAATTCACCACATTGTCCAAGAGATTGATATCCAATTTCTGGTTGAAATCCAGCAGCTGGCGAGCTGCATGGTCTGCTAACATTGTCATAATTGCTGGCATAGATTACTGGAAAAATAAAACATGATCAAACTTGAAAAGCTGCATCCATCTGAAAATTTTTTAAGTTATCCCTCTAACAAATATGTCTGCACTAAGTTTTATACAGTACAATTTATTCCTGTATAACAACTACAAACTTCCTCTGCAATTCAACAGGACTACAGACATTAATGCCCCAATGCAACAAATCACAAAATCAGCAAGTTACACTAAAAATTAAGCTAGGCTAATAAAACAAAGTCGTGAAAATATTTGTTTTAAATATTTTACAATATTTTGCCTCAACTAAGGTCACATTCTGCCAGCACTCTAATGAGCAAGTTTACAGACAGGAATATTTACCAAATCATTACCTTTGAAGCAATATTAAAAGACAACTCCATCAGAATTAAGTTTGAGACCAATATGCATGCCAGAAACCTAGTTCTACAATAACAAATAAAACTGGAAATGACTATATGTCTATTAAGCCAACCATATACATGTATGAAAACTGAGTGGTGCTACAGGTTTAATGGTCATGTAATCAAATTCCAGCTTTATTTATGATTAACTGCTCACAACTGAGCTCTTTCCTCTTGGAAGCAAATTTCAAGGAAAAAAAAAAGTAGTACAGCAAAAGCTGAGTTACCCAGCACCTTACAAGCCAGCATGATCTCTTAACGAGCATGCCAATTTATAAGGGCTTGTAAGGAAAAAGTGAAACCTGAAGTGCCCACCATGGCACTTCGTTTTGCAGAGCCCTCATGGTCCGAGACAAAGCAGCCTGTGCTGTCAAGCCCCCACAGCCCAGGGCACAGCAGCCTGTGCGGGTCCCCCTTCCCTGTCCATCAGGGCCCACAAGAAGGGCAGTGATGCAATGGGAGGGGGTGCAGCACCCCAGGTGTTCGGGCCACTGCCTGGCCCACTACAGGCAAAGACATCCGTTTGGGCTGCTCAGTTAACCGGCATGTTTTGTTATCCAGCACCCTCCATTCCCCATGGGTGCCAGATAACAAAGCTTTTACTGTAGTAAGTTATTCAGAACATATAAATTGTCCCATTTAACCAGAAGGAATCTGCATTAAGAGAGTTTAAATAAACAACATAGGAATAAACCTCACAAGCATACTTTTCTTCAAACCCATATTTACGTGAAGTAAAATGCAATAAAATTCAAGAGCCTGAAAGATGTACAGGACACTTATAAACCCTGGGTAGATCTAAAATTTTGTTAAGGAGGCTGAGGGTGATGCAGCTTCACACACAATATATTTTCTCCAGTTAAAAAGAAACAAGAAGTGTTAGTAATACAGTAGAGGTGCTACGTTAGCACTACATTATTGTTTAAGATCGAAGCAAAAGCAAATATAGCTGCACCAATTTGCTAGATTACATATTGAGTTAAAAAACACACAACTAGGCAAAAACAGTCCAAAGCAATTGCTTGTCCTATAGTCATAGTTAAATGTGCATCTTTTATTCAGATTTGCATCTAAAAAAATCTAGCCTATTTGAGCATCTTGACAGTCTGTCCAACTGTCAGTCACTGCCACACACAAATTAATATTACCAAAACTGAGAAAGTTTTTAGCTATAACTAAGTCTGCAATGCTTTGAAACAGAAGAAAGATGTTACTAGGAATGGCTAACAGATAGCAAAATGGCATAAGAAAGGATAGCTCAATTAATGGAACATCAAGACTATTAAAAGGAGAGAGGGTCCTTAACACCTGGGAAATGGAGAGATTAGCATGGATCAAGTGGCCAATAAGGAGCCATGAAGTCAATCAGTTCTCTCAGGGTTGCCTAAATAGGGGTGTGATTGCCCTGTCCAGGCAGCTGGAATCAAAAGGGGGTTACAACTCCACCCCTGATATCAACCAGAAACTGGTTAAATGCAAATATGAAGTGTATCCTGACAAACATTTTAAGGCACACACTCCAAGAGTAACATATTCTTTGGATGATAACTATCCCAGAGTCTACATGGGGGCTCTCTTTAGAGGTACACCAATACATCAGTTATACACAATCGGCACCAATAAAAGGCAAAATAACATGATTGGCAACTGGTTTTTTTGGCCAGTGTAGTTGGTAATGTCATTGATAAATGTTGCGAATGCAGCCTGGCAGCTTGGAGAACAGTGTCTTGCTGGTAAGTCTGTGGTTCGGAGGCAGGAGGTAGAGGTGTGGGGGGACGGAAGGGGCGTAGGTGGGGGCCACATTGAAGCCCTACAGTGAGGGGAGGAGTGGGGTAGGGACAGGGGCTGCCCAGCCAGGACAGTGAATGCGACCCTAGGGCCAGGAGCAGGACAGAGCTGAAGGCAGCTTATCTAGGGGGCACGGGGAAGGCAGTCCCCACTGCTACACCTCTCCCCCCTTCCCTCAGGGGAATCATGGGGTTCATGTACCACTCCCCAGATCTGGGTTCAGGGCAAGGGGCTGTGCCAAGGCTGCACTCAGAGTGGGTGAGGGCAGGGTGGATGGCAGCACAGGGATAGGTGGCTATAGCCCACCCAGTAGCCACCCCTACCTGCACCACCACTGCCCACCCCAAGCACAGCCTTGGCTCAGCACATCTGCCAGGAAGACTCTGGTACAGCCCCTGACCCACAGCCCACCCCTGCCCCACACACAAATCCAGGGAGACATGCTCCCCATATACCTCCCCTATCCCACTCAACCTAGAGGTCACATTCACTGCCCTGGCTAGACAGTGCCTACCCCTCTCCCTCCCTCACCATGAGGGCCTCAGTCTGCCCCACCATGTTTCCCCTCCGCAACAGACTTTCCAGCAGGGGGCTGCTCTCCAGATGCATTCCTGTAAATCAGCTATTGGATCAGTACTGGCCAACATGGCTGGCTGGCAATCAGTATCGGCCAAGAAATTTTTTATTGGTGTACCCATAGTTCTTTTGTACCTTCAGGCCAAAGTCTGATAGGAATCCAATCACTTCAGAACTTCTACTCAGCTATTGGGAAAAAAACTCCCCCAATGCATAACTACAAGAGATTTCCCTGCTGAATTCTACCAGTTCCCAGTCTCATACTTGTAGGCTTCCTGGGCAGCTACAGAGTAAAATTAACATGACTGTCCAGTTCACAGATACCCAATGTTTTATAACTGCAGTAAAGTCCATAATCACTGACAAAAACATCAGTGCTCTCTGCAGATTCAGCAAGACCGAAGACAGGTTGTTATTTTTTAATTTTCACCCTTACGGATCAAGGTAGACTTTATATTCAGGTTTTGTTGTTTTCTTCACAACTATTGAATAGGCTCACCTAGTCAACAGCTAGTGAAAGCAGTACACCATATTCTCCCTAATCATTTTTAGTGCTCAAACCAAAGATAGAATTGCAGTTGGCTACACCAGGCTTCTAGAGAAACCCACAAATATTTTTCACCCTGGAAGTCTACCAAAGCAAGGCACACTAAGCATAGCCAGAAACGGAGTGGTGGTGTTCCACAAAGGTTGGTACTCTGGGTCAATCCAAGATAAACCTAACTATCCCAGGGTAGGATCAAGTGAGCCTGTACCCCACCCACTCCTCCACCCAAAGACTATGATAAGGTTAAGCTTAGCATCTCCTGATGAACTTCTTCAATGAAGAAGTTCTTCAATGAAACTTATCTCAAGATATTAAAAGAAAAAAAGTCTGGGTTTTAGTTGTGAGAAAAAGGAGTTACTGGAGTGGTAGCTTGAGCATCCACAGCACAGGAACACTAAATGTTTTCTGTCAATCCTGACATTACCAAATACCAGTCCTGAAACTGCACAGAGCATTGTAGCCTTTTCATCTATAATTCAGCTTACACCTCACACCCACAGTATTTACTTTTGCCGAGCAGTCAATGAAAGCTGAGTTTTCCTTGGTAAATACTTGCATTTATTTCAGAGCAAAAGTCTTGGCAACTTGAACCCCTTTTTGGGCAATGCTGAAAGAGCTTTCAGTTTCTCCAGCAGCCCTCTGAATTCAAAACTTGGGTCTATAATAATACTAATACTAATACCTAATACTAAAGGTCCTTACAATACTATTTCTTTGGTCTTAATTCCTGCATCTATAAAAGCTTGGAAATCAATACAAAGTGAATCCCAAATGCTTTTGAAAACCAAGAGTCTCACTTACAGAGAGGCTATTCCACCACCTCTCTGTACCACACCAGATGCAATACAGGGCACCAGTACAGTAATATTAGTCCCAAAAATGCTCATATCCCAAGGACTTCAGTCACTGTGGGTATGTACTACTAGACAGCTTCACTAGAATGAGGCACTCTCACTATTCATGCCCTAAATGACCAGGTATAGACCAGGTACAAGGACAGCCTTGCTCATGCAGCCCTGACAGAACCAGAACTTTCAAACCCCAGAACGAAAAGAATACAGAAAATAGAGAAATATTGCTGTTTAAAACCACAAAGGAAGTACTGCAGATTTCCTGCTTCAAAGCAACCAAATTCTCAGCTGGTACCTAAGCACTCAGACCGGTGATTCTCAATGAGGGTGCCATGAGATTCTTTCAAGTGTGCCCCAAAGTGCTACATGGTGTTAGCACTACTAGATGAATCACATTTGCACACAAGATAAACCCAAATATTTCTATTTCAAATAGAAATCTGTAGTTTTAAAAACACTGACCTGTTGCAGTCTTTGAGCTCTCTGCAACAGAACTGCTCTATTATTTTTCCAGGGTCAAAAAAAAATGAGTGAATGGCTACTGTATTCTAAGGGGAACCTTGAGTCTAAAAAAAAAAGTTGAGAACCATTAACTGACTGGGATCAAAACACTGAGGGTGCACACCTTCTTGTTTAGGTTTTCCTGTTACCTATGCAAACACAAGGGAATAATTAAATCTGGGAACCAAGAGCAAATCAAGGCACCTGTCCAAAGGCAGGAGTAAGCATAAGAAAACTTTTACTGACAACCTTTAACACAATGTAACACTGCAAGTAAACACAGATGAACACAATACAAACAAAACACAAGGGAAATGTACAACACATATAATAAAATATGAACCAACTTAAATTTAAAATTCTTTTCATACTGTTAATTCCTAAAATGTAAGAATGGTTCATTACAAACACTAACAGGTGGTTACCACATCACTAATGTAATGCCACATTAATGCAAACGTGGCAAGCACATATAGTTATGTTTATCACCTTGCAAACTAATTCTACCTAGCACCCTGTGGTCAAAACTAGATCCAACTAGTTTCGCACTGAAACTTGTCCACTTCTATGACCATTTCCCTCTACCTCTGGACCCAACTCACTCCTAGAAAGGATCCGGCAACCTACAACACGGTCCACCACGTGTAAGTCACTGGTTTCTGAATGACTAAGAAACAGATCTGAGCCTTCCACATTTAAGTTTTAAACTCAAAGCTGAAGACAGACATACACCTGGGATACAGTTTAAGCAACAATATGAAAAAAAGATCTTGCAGAAAAAGGCTAATTCAGAAAGCCCCTCATTCCAATTTATATAACCAAATAATGGTAAACAGGTTTTCTATTTATAGATAAAACAGAATACTACTACTTAAATACCAATGAACTTTGCTTTAAAATCATGACATTCATTCAGTAATTCAGCATGGTGGCAACACATGAATGTCATCGTTCAATTTTTAGTTACATTTTTGCATCGTTAGCATAAATGCCAGCATATATATGACAAGTTTATCCAGAAAGATATACACCAAATCTAAAAAAAAAAAATGTGGCTTAGTTATAGACTTCAGAAAATCCTACATAGTTGTCATGTTTTTCTCTGGATTCCACACCTCCTTTAGGATTATACAAAGAACAGATACAGGAGTATAATAAAATAGGCTGAATAGTATACAAGCACACTGACAGCTTAGTTCCTTTTATCTCTTGAAGACTCCCTCTCTTAACTGTACCTCAGACAAAGCAGTAAGTGGTATTTAGTAAAAAAACAAAAAAGCCATAAAACCCCCCAACTGATTCAATCTTTAAGAACAAATAACTCCTCTCTTCACCCAAATGCACTCAGTCAGACACACCCCTTTCAGTTTGCATCTGTGCTCTGTACCTAACCAGGGCACAGGGTAGCTGTTTTTCAATTTAGCCAACATTTAAATCAACATATTCCACCAGTAACCACATTTATTTTATGTTTAAATCTCCTTCAAGCACTTTAAAATGAGTGGTAAAAACACACTTCACCTTCCACGTGACTAAGGAAAGTTAGCCCCACGGAAGCAAAAAGGAAATGTTCGGATTAGAGCTCTTTGCCACTCCCAGCATTATCTTCAAATGACCTACCTAGTCTTGATGTGAAGTACCGAAATGGCGGCTTTGTGGTCAATGCCAGCCTCCGATCAACTTGATTCCTCACTTACTCCTAGCCAAAATGATTACCTCAGAACTGTAACGTCTGATTTACTACACACCACCTCCCCACATGAACCAAAGCAGAGTTTAAGCATTACCTCCAAGTGCTGCACTAGATTAACTCAAAACACTCCTAATAAACCTGGATACTGACAGCAAAACAAGTAAAGGAAAGACAACTAAACAAGTCAATGAAAAATAAAAGTAGGCCACATGGAAAGAACCAGATGTTTTTAGAAGCCCAAAAGAGTGAGCCAACCGTTCATGCAGTGAAGCCAAGCCTGGGCGGCCTTGCAGAAGTACAAAAGCACTTGTGCTGAAAGCAAAGACTGTGGCTACATAACACATCTGCACCCTGCTTCTAAGAGACCTGGGCTGCTGGAATAGGGTGCACTGCCAAGAAGTAGTGGGGAGGAAAGATAACCTCTAGGTCAAATTCAGCTCTACAAAAGACAACTGCTTAAGGCTTGGGGGGGAGCAGTAATTTTATTTAAGCACAGGGCTAGCAGAAAATCCCTACCACGCCCCACTTCAGGCTAAAAAGTGGCCCAACCTACAAGGACAAGTCACATGTGAAACCACCCACCCACCCACCCAAGGTGCAAATAATCAGCTCCTTTCCATCCTGCGTACACAAAATCCCTAATAAAACTTTCCAACCACCTGCATGTGCACACGTGCTGGCGGGGGAGGGGGGGGCGCAGAGGTTCAAGCACATACAGGCCACCAGAAAGCAACTTTCCAGGCAGAAAGCCGCGTGCACGCCCGCGTGTCGCACACTAACCACCGCGTGGCTCCAGCACCTTCCAAAGCAAAAGCCTTCCGCTTGCAGCGGGAGCTCCCAGGCACCCTCCCCCCGCCACTGCAGCGCAGGTACCACAGCCCTCCTTAAACACATCATGATTATCGTTATTATTTTGGTGCAAGCCTCCCCTGCGCGGGCCCGGACTGGAAGGCCCAGCGCGGCGGCGGCGGCAGCAGGGCCACCACTGCAGCCCCTCCCTCCGCCCAAGCCGCGCGCTCCACACAGGCCCCCACGTGACGCGGGGGGACGTTTCAATCCTGCTGCACAGACACACGAAAATATTTCTGGAAACTTCCACTCCTAATAATTTGCAGATCCCGGTCCGCCGCCCCCTCCCCCCGCGACCCCAGCACCCCACTGCTTCCCGCCAGCCTCCCTCAGGCCCTCCGCGAAGCCCGCGGCCGCCCCTGCCGCACACGCGCCCCCCCCCCACGGCACTCACCCGAGTGGAGCTGGCAGCCTTTGAAAATAAAAAAAAAATGAAGGGGGGGGGAAAAAAAGGGGAGGGGAAAAAAAAGTCGCGGGAGCCTCCCCTCGCCCAGGCCGCTGCTGCCCCGCGGGCGGGCGGGTGGGTGGACGTGGGTCCCCGCCCGCCGCCGGGAGGGCTCGACTGTGCCCCTGCTGCCGCCTCCGGGCCGGGCTGCGTGCGCGGGGCTCCCCCCGCCGCCTGCGCGCCGGGCCGGCCGGGCCTGGGGGTGCGGGGCCGCGCGCGCTCACTGCGCCCCCATGTCCCTCCCCCCGGAGCGGCGGCGGCTCCGCAGCTGCGCTCGGCCCCCCGGAGCGGCGGCAGGTCCCCCCCACACACAGGCACACGCGGTGGCGGAGGCGGCGGCGGTAGGGACTGAGCACGGCGCGTCTCCCCCTCCTAGTGCCACAGGCTCGGAACCGGCTCAAACCGGTTCAGACTGGGAGATTCCATCTCGGTTTAGTTTTCAGCCCATGGCGCCGCGGAGCGTTTGGAAACCTCGGGCCTCCGCCCAGCCGCCACTGCCATTGGCTTCCGCCGCGGCCGCCGCGCAGGCGGCTGCGCCTGTCATTGGCCGGCTGGCTTGCCCATCTCTTGCGAGGCTGAGAGAGGTCAAAGAGCGCGGGCCCGCCCCCAGCTCGCAACCCCGCGGGCGCGGGGGAAGGGGGCCTGTTGCTGATTGGCTGGGCGCTTGGAATGACGTAGAGGTTGAGAGCGGCGCTTTTTTTTTTTTTTTTTTTTTTTTAATGGCGGGCTTGTGCGGGCGGAGTGGGGGTGCGTGACCACAAAGGCGTGCGGAGGGAGGGGCGGTGCTTGGCTTCGCCTTGGGGGGGCGGGGCCCCCTGGCGTTGCGCAGCGGGCCAGGGTGGCGCGGTTTGTTCGCCCCTGCTTGCTTGTTTTTGGGTGGAGAGAGGGCTGTAAGAGCCCGTTGCTTTATAGGAAGCGGGGTAGATGCCTGGGCTCGTTCTTGCAGTAGGTTCAGTGCCTGCAGCTGCAACCTATGCCGGGAGAAGGTCTGTGCAAGGGGTTGACTTGCAAGCCAGTTTCTGCCCACAGAAATAAGCTCAACGTTTCCAGACGAGGTTCTTTGGATAAACATGATATCTTGTATTAGGCCGATGCAAATAGTTGGAAAACTTCTTTGCAAGCTTTCAGGTATAAATACCCTTCATCAGAATGAGGAAGCCCCTGCAGCTGGTGTGTGCTCTTCCTGGAGGGAATGGGTAGTAAAGAAGCCAGAGGCTGGTGTGTATGCAAGAAAGGCCGTCAGTGAAGATGCAAATCGAGGAGTCGGTAGGTGATTTTCTCATGAGAGAGAGAAGTGATAAACTCTCCTGAGCACAAGGTTTGAACCCTCGCTTGATGCCTTCTTGGACCTCTTTGAGTTGGGTTTTCAACTGTCATGACACGCGTTGGGCTTCCTTATTTCCTGGCATCTGTATCTGGGGTTTCAGCGTCTTGGTCATTCTTTGAAGAACCTGCATAATCTCTAAAGCGAAGTACTGTTACCAAAGGCAGATGTAAAGAGGGATTATTTCTGTGTTTCTCAGCATTTCTTGCAGATGACACTTGGGAACATGGTGCAGTGAAACTGGAAGAAGAAAACTTGTGCACTTTCATTTATGCACTTTTGTATGTTTTTCAAAACTGACCAGGGGATTTTGAGATGGTAAATTGGAGACACTCTCCACCCCAGAAGCCTGACTTCAGGATTACCTTCAGAAAGCCAGGGTTTTGTAAGGCAGGGCTGGCCAACCTGTAGCATGCATGCCACGAGTGCCATAGGCCACTTCTGTGTAGCATATAGTGAAAGGACAGGCAGCATGGTGGCAGATAGGGCAGGGAGCAGAAGGCAGAGTAATAGTTTGGATGGGGAGTACAGGCAAAAAGTAGAGTAGAAGTTTGGTCAGAAAGCAGAAAACTGAGCAGCAGATCAGGTAGAGGAAACATCAGAGTGGCTCTCCAGGCTTACGTGGCACACCTGCCCACTGTTTTAAGGTGTCTTAATATACCATCCCCAAATCAAGTGATTAGTTGTCTTGGAAAGATTAGGTCTAATAAGCTTTTTCCTCTTACATGGTATGGCTGTCACTCTACTCCTAGTAACTTTTATAAGATGAGGAGAATTCAGCCAATGCTTAGTTAGAGATGATCATTTTTTATTTAACTGGACATTGTTCCAGGCACTTCACTGATAGTTGGAGTATATCGCACACTCACTAGATCCTTTAGAACTTACCAAGATTCCTCACCCCATCTGGAAATAAGCATTATTTCCATGTATATAAAATATGCATATTCTACATCTGGCTATATATTGGATAATGAATAAACTAATCATCATCTTACAGTCAGTCATCAAAACAACATAGTCCAGGGAAGAAAAATTGTAACAAGATACTGAGGAACATCAACAAAACTGTTTCTGTGAGAACCAGTTAGTTCTGTTGTTTTTCCAAAGTGAAAAATGTAGAGATCATACAAGTGTGACATTACTAAATGGTATAACAAGTTAACAGGTGTTTTGGGAAGAGTCTCGTGCAGCACCTGACATCACTCCATATACTAATCTATCATGTGTAACTGGCTGTAGTATTTCTGCAGAGAAGCTTAATTTAGGCTACTTGTATCAGGTCTGTCAAGCAGGTTTCTGTGGTTTGATATAATTTAAGAGGAAAAGAAACTGAAAGGCTTTTGTTTTTTAAAAGGAAAAAGGTAAGCCCTTCCATTCCCGACTTTCCAATATTTAGTATCTAAAAATAAACTGCAAAACATAGAACTGTGGTTAAAGTGATCCCATGCTCCTCCGCCAAGAGCTGTTTTCCGTATCTGATTGTCCCTGTGTGTATTTGCATTGTATCTAGTTCATTGTCTTCGTGGTTTTCTCCATCTCCCTGAGAGAGGCATCCAGGAGGCCTGTTACTTAAGCTAAGGAAAGTAGGCTGTGATATATAAACATCATGGCAACCATGTGTTGTTGGGTTTTTTTTTTCGTCAAGTGGTGCACCAGTAAAGGCTTTTTGACAAATACTGATAGCCAATTATTCACCAGGCATATTGGCCAATACCAATCTGATAATTGATTTACAGGAAGACAGCTGAGCAAAATGGAGAGCAGCATCCTGCAAGTAAGTCTGTGGAGGGGAAGGGGCAGACTGAGCCCCTCCCTTACTGTGCCCACAGTGAGGGAGGGGCTGGGATTGGGGGTCCTGCCCAGTCAGAGCAGTGAATGGGACCCTGGGGCTTGGGCGAGCTGCAGGACAGACCTGTGGGCCCCAGGTCTGGAGGGTAGCAGCCCTGAGCCCTCAGTAGGGAGCCTCCATCTGCCCTCACCCTACACACAAATCCAGGGGGGCATGTAACGGGGCCATCCTGAGGGTAGTCCCGATGTCTGCCTGCCCACCTGTCTAGTGTTCTGGGAGCCGGTCCAGAAAGCGGTGTTGTTACTTAAAATGTGATCGTCAGGCAGGCAAGTGGATGGAGAGGTCGAGACAGCGTAATGGTTGCCAAGAGATTTTTACTTATGCCTCTGACGACACTGGCGTAGGCGGTGACCAATTACTTGGTTACAGACAACAGGTAACGAGTGATGTAAAGGATAACCGGTAATGTAACAGGTAACACAATGCGACGAGTCGACACTCCGTGAAGCAGCAAGCATGCAGGGAAGGGTACATTGGTAGGGTCGATGACGGGGAGATGTTGGAGGGTGATCAGGCTGCCATCTGTCTCTGAGGTGTTTTCAGAGAGCTCGACAGATTTCTCCTCCGAATTCTCCGGTTTGGGCGGAAACTGCTTTAACCTTTTATATAGCTAGCAAGCCAATAGCTAACCGCTAAGCAAGAATAATTTACAACCGGCCAATGGTGGTGCACGTATCTGCATAAAGTTGGCGGGAACTTTTTCTAAGCTGTAACTTCCCATTACTGTGCCATATAGTCATTGGGTTCTGGTATAGCGGAATTTTCCACTGAGCCCTAGTTACTTGCTGTGACCTACTTTTGCGGTGCCATATGTATCAAGCGAATGGAATTCTCCACAGAGGCCAGATTCAAAGGGAACTATCAACTAGGTGACTATATGGTCCATATAGGCACGCCCATATTAGGTAGCAACATCAGTTTCTCGGGGGTGGGATAGGTTGCTCCCTCAATCTATTGTGACAGGAGCACTTAACTATTTCAAGAACTCATTTATGACATCTAGGACAGTCTGCCCTGTCTCACCTGTCGTGACTTGAAGTATTAAACTATATATTAGAATGTGGGAGGCAGCCCATTTAGTGTCCCAATGCCTAGGGCGGCTTAAGTCTCCTCTATACAGTGTCCCATACCTCAGATGCCATCCAAAAGACTACGCTCCAAGGTGCTCTGCCACAGGGCACATGCCCCCATTCTTCCCCCAAGGGAGCCGCCCCCTTCTCCCCACTCCATGCCCCCTAGGTATGCCACCCACAGCTCCATCCTGCTCCCTGCCCCAGCCTTGGGTCCTATTAACTGCTCTAGCTGGGCAGTGCCTCTTGCCCCTGTCCCACTCCCTCACTGTGAGGGCCTCAATCTGACCTTCCCCATGTGCCTTCCCCTCTAGAGACTTAACTGCAGGGTGCTGGTCTCCACACTGCTTGGTTGCATTCCTGGCCACATGCATGCTGAAGCTGCACGCACACACAGCATCCAGGACCCCAGCCAGAAGACGCATTATATTTATTGATACATTGACTACACTAGCCAAAAAAGCAGATAGCTGATAATGTTAATTTTCCTTTTATCAGTGCCAATCTGATATGGCGCTGATATATTAGTGCACCTGTTTTTTTTCCCCCCAGTTTGTCTGAAGACTTTAAGATGTCTATAGTTGTAAAATAACTTCTCCCTTCCTCCTGTCTGCCAGTGCCTCTCATATCCCCAGCCCATGGCTTATTTAGATATGTAGCTGAGCTATGAGTTGGTTGGATACAGGGGTAATTTGCACAGATTGATAGTGGACAGTGACAAAGGCACCCATACAGAGTGATGTGCTTTCCAGAAAATGTTATTTTTAACCATTTATCTGAACTAATTCTGAATAGTAACACTAAATAAATAGACTGACATTAAAAAGAACTTTTGAGATTATTTGGATTTCCTAAGCATTCCTTATTTCTATACTATGCAGCTTTTAAGTTATTCTTATAAGTTATTTCTTAACTTTGTATTTTTCAGCAAATCTTAAAGGCTTTTTCCACTTCTCTCCCTTAAGTTGGACGTATATTTTCAGTCTTACCTCTTCTCTAATAAAGTCTATTTCCTCTAGAATTACTTTAGGTATGTACTTTTAAATTTAAGAAAGAATGCTAGTAGCCTTATCACCTGGAACAATTTGTTTCTATAAATTATGCAAATTTAACTGCATTATAGATGACAGCTGTTAAAAGTATTATATATATCTTTGTGCACTGGAACTTCACCAGCTTTTCGTCAAAGCTGTGCCTGAGAGCTTCAGCCAGGTTAGTTCTACTAAAGAACTTAAACTGGCAGGCTTGAATAGATCTAAGGAAACGGTCTGCATGCCCCCAGAGTCTGTAAAGCCAATTCTGCTGAATCCATGAATAGAAATATATAATTAGTTTTTCTTCAGGCTGGTTCTGCCAAAGACTAAAGTCTGTGTACTCATTTCATTGTGCTAAACACTTAATCCGAGTAGAACTACTAGCTCTAGAACACAAAGTGATTATGATATTTCAGTCTTGAACACTAAAAAGGACTGTGATGGAACTATTAGAGTTGTAAATAACTGATTTTATGCATGATGCCTCCAGAGAAAGATACTTGTTCCCAAGGACAAGCTACTTGAAAGAACTGGATTTTTTAGCTGAGACTGTTTTAAGTGCCAGTTGAAAAGGTGAAGCACCTTAAAAATAGAAAAATATATTTCTTTCTCCACTTCTCTTAAAAGATCTGTATGGTTCATCTCTAATTTAAATGAGCAGCTTTTCTGTAGCATGGGTTGATATGCAAAAAATCTTCAGCTTTGGGTATTTTTGGCCAGTTAAAGGGTAAGGTATCAGAATTTGGAAGTTTATATTCAGAAAGAATGCAGAAGTCAGCATTTGTAAAGTGGAAATCTTTGCTGGTAGAAAGGTACACTATTTTTTTTCTACTGAAACCTAGAAATATAATTTAGGACCATTTTATTGGGGTGTATATGACAAGCTAAGTCAAGTGAGTTTAAAAATTGCCTAGAGAAGGTAAAAGCTGTGTGGATGAAAATGAGGTGTAGGCAAAAATACCGAACAATTCATATCCCAAATTCTAATACATTTTCCCCCATAGTTCCCTAATCTGATAGTGTTATCTTCAAAAATCATGATTTAAGAACTTACTTTGGATCTTAACAATAACAAGGTATTTCTAGAAGCTACTACTAACTTTCATATTTACTTTTGTATTTATTTTAGATTGGCCAGTGGAACTGAAGCAAAACTAAAATAGGTCAATTTTGCTTTTGTCTCTAATCAAATTTACTGTCACTTTGTCTTTAGCGTACAATGAAGCAGTATTTGAATTGGTGGTGTTGACCCTTAAAGGTGGATCAGAGAAAGTTTGGGGAGCCTGTTCCACCAAAAATCAAGTACTCAAGAGAATATGTTTAAATACATCTCAATAGTAGTGTTGATGTTAAAATACAACTAGTATGTGAATGATAAGTGTATCAAACCAAATAATCACATTCATTAGTGACTAATTTTAATATTTAAAACAGAGAATGATCTTAAATTTACTAAGTCTGAAGTTTTACAAACCCCTAAACGGTAGCCAGCCTCTTGGGGAAAAAGGTTTCTTACCTAGTGTCATGGAGCTGGGTCCCTAGGAGTGGCAGTGATGCCCCTGGCGGCTCCGCAACCCTGCAAGCTCCAACCTGAGGGCACCCTCTAGTCTTTCCTGCCACGTCTTCTTGGCAAAATAAATTGGGAGACTGCCCACAAGCCTTTGCTTGGACCCGGTCTGATGAACTCCCAATCCAGCTCACTGGTTTTGGGGTCTTTTGCCAGGCCTCTTTAGTACAGTGCTGCATGGGGCACCACAAGCCTCATGGACCAATTGCATGGCTTCAAACCTCCTCTTAACACCCATGACGCTTGGGGCATGGTAGACTGAATATTACTCCCTTTGTTGGGGTCTCAGCCCACTCAGTCTCCACCCCTTTAATGTAGCTAGGCTTTCTAGCATAAATATACTGCGTCAGGCCCAGCTCTGAGACGCTATATGTCTGGCCCTCTGAAGATTGCGCCTATAAATGATGCATGCCCCCAGAGCTGTGGGGGGCATGATGACCGCCTGCAGCAGTGTTGGCGGCAGGGGTGTGGCAGTGGCACGGAGGGACCATCCACAGGTGGCTGCGGAGATGCCAGTGATGAGGGGGAACCAAGTGAGGACTGCCCAGAGACGGCGGCAGCGGTGTTTGGGGAGGGGGGGTGGCAGGCGGCAGGCAATGAGCAGGGACCAGCTGCAGAAGCAGTCTTGGGCAGAGGGGCACATGTCCCACCTGTGCCCCATCCCCGTATGCATCACGTATGCTAGAACACAGTGCCAGAGGGGCACAACACAATTGTGAACTGAGCTATAACATAACAACAACAACGTGAAGGCAACATTCTACCCCTTTTCGAGGGCAAACTCCTACCGTTAAAATAGTGTATGCCTTAGTTCTGGGTCCCTTGTGAGCTCCTAGAGTCTTATGCATTTGGAGGCAGCAAAGCAGTCAGTCAGATGTATTGGACAGTTCTCTTGTGCAGTTCTCACTGGTAATTGCCAGTGAGAGTAAACCCAGCCAGCCCCAACCCTGAGTTTATATGCTGGCTGGGCTCTGACTCCCTCTGGTCAGCTGACTGCCTGCAGGTGCCTGGTAATTACTTTATAAGCCTGTTACTCAGGCAATCTGCAGTGGTGGAGCTCTGCTAGCCTAGCCTGCCTGGCTTCTTTGCTAGGCTGCTTCTGCCCTTAAAGGCACAGGCACACTTTGGTTTTCTGCTACACCTAGGTTTAAAAATCAAGTTTTAAAGTGCTTATCTTTGCTCATCTGCAAATGAGCTATTCAGCAAGAATCATAGTTCAAAGTTGAAGATCAAAGGTGTATACTCGATTATTTGGCTTAACTTCAAAAGCTTGCTAAATAAGTTTACAAAATATAGAAATGTGCCTATTAGGTTATTTTGTCATTAATAAGACTATGCCTATTTTTATTCCTTATTTGAACTGTCCTGTCCTAAACTAAATCTACCTGGTATGAAGCCATGAAATGAACTCTAAGCAACCTTTATCCATCTTCTGTCAGCTGTTTTTCTTGTGCCTTCTAAACTCTTCTGTTTATGACATTCCTTCACCTACTCATTTCCTTTGCCTCTTCTCTTACCCAAACTCTGATCAAGTGGTTGCGAGAAAATGCTATGCTATATCACTGTTAAACACCTTTGGGCCTAGTGCAGTCTGCAAATTCATTCCAAACTGATTTTCCAATTTTTATGGTAATTTTAATGTTAGATCATGCAGCAAAGATTTTCTTCATAAAAATAATATACACTAATAAAAATATATAATAAATAGTCTGTAGCCTTACCTGGTTAGTCTGGATATTTCTGCTGCAGTCATTACCATGATACTCATATACTTTGCAGGTTTAACAAGTAAGTGCTATAAGTATGTTTGTTTCTGGCTTATGGTGATGGTTTGTTGTGTGTGTGGTTTTTATTGTGATAAAAATTGAAACAATGAAGTAGCATATATATTTTAATCTGAAAGTGGTGAGATTCAAGGCAGCAAGTATGATACCAAAATTAGGTCTTCCAGGAATAGGTCATGTATTTCTGGTATGAAAATTACTATGCTACTGTCAAAATGGGAGTGACTGTGCCAATATCTTCATGAATTCTCTGAACATGTTTTCAATTAACTAGATGTTTGTCGAAGTCTGATAATTCATAATGAGCTGGCTGCTTCTGCTGATAAGATGATATAAAAGTAAAAATCGCAGCAGACAGACAGGAACTGGTTTGGAGGTGGTGTCCAGTCCTGCAGGCAGTAGAATTACTTCAGTCACCAGAAGTATTGCTGTATCTTTTTGTTTTAACCCAATTCACAGTTGCTAGCTGCCACAGGCAGAGTTGAACTCACTGACTTGCTGCTTCTGTTCCCAGCATACAATCCATACTTTTATCTTACTTGCTGGATGAAATCTAAAGTCAATGATAAAACTCCAGTGGCCATCAAGTTAACCAGAATGAGTTTAATCCACTATTTTTCACTTCTTCAGGGACAGTGTTGTTGTTATACCTGTCTGAACCCTTATTTATCCTCCAAACCTGAACATGATTTGAGTAGGTGACCTTGGACAAGTGGCAACACCACATCACAAAAAACAATGATATTCTTGTGAGCAGGAGAGGGTGCTACAGATTGAATACAATGAACCACTAATCCAGACTAATGCATGTTCATGGGGAGACCTACTTAGCTGTTGCCCATACTCTGAAAAAGCAGGGCAGGGTGGCACCTTAAAGACTGATTGAGAAAGCCTGTAGCCTAGGAAAGCTAATGGCTATTTCACCAAATGCTGTGAATGGACTTGCAGAAAGCAGGGGTAGAGAAATAGACAACTTTGAGGTCCAGGGTTCTCAATATAGCTTCTTTGACTAGTTATAGTATAGTAACCTCACTTACGTGCTTTTGAATAGATGAGCTGTGATCTTCACTGCCTGAATTACCAGTTAAATCAATGAAGTTGAGGGTACTTAAGGGAATGCAGGCCCTATCTTTCACCTGCTTTTGCAGGGAAAAAACGTTGAGCAGCATTTCACCTGCTGTTATTAACTTAGAGAACTGTTTGAGCTGCTGCATGCTCACCACTGTTCTTTAGCAAGCTAGGCTCACAAAAGAGCCTGTGAAAATTGTAAGTGTGTAGAATAGCTTATGTGCAACAATGCAAAAAGAACAGTAATGATGTCAGACTTGTGGCCTAATTCTACTATTTCTGGAGTCACTTATCACAGGCCTTTAGAAAATAAACATGGTCTGTAATGGCATCCATTTTATCTAGAGAAGTTCAGTTCCTTTGGGCATTTAAAATGTGTTGGCTACCTTATAATTCCTTTATGTCCTGCTTTAATTTACATATGGAGTTTTACACAACACATGTTCCATCCGCTATCTAGCTCTGCCACGTTAGTTTCTCTTCCAGAGACCTAAGGAAAGTTTCTTTCCTAGAATCAGGTTGTATGTTGGTTGGCTACTTTTCTGCACATCAGAAGAAGCTATTTTGTTGATTCTTTGTCAGTGGGTAGGGTGCACAGGGCCAAACTTTAACTTTCCCTTTTTACTTTTTCTAGGAAAAATAGTAACTAATTTTATTGCAGAACTCCATAGAACATATGGTTTAGTTGTTCTTTGGATACCAGTGTTGGTAAACATAACTAAATATAGCCATTGATGTATAAAACAGTAGGGTTTTAATATTTCTTTAAAGAGAAACAGTACAGTATTAGCTTTGGAGTCCCCACAATTGCTTCAATAATTTATCATGTGGCTGGTCTTACAAACCTCTTCTTGCACACTTAGTCCTTTCATGAGTACTTCCTTTGTCTTCAGCAGGCCTTTTTAGGTGAATAACACTTGACAATATCAAGTCAATAGTTTGTAAATCAGTGCATGATATTATCCTTTTTTTTAGTTTAGACCTCTGTACTAACAATTTTTTTACTTTTGAGTCTAATCAAAATTGCTTGACATAATTAATAGTTTAAATTCTAAGTGTCTAGAAACGCTTTGTGTAGGACATCAGTTGTAGTGCTGTTGTAGCTGTGGTGGTCCAGGAAATATACAAAGGACAAGGACTTTTTACGCGTTACTTAGTAGGTCAACTGTATAGTTGGGAGAGATGTCAGACAAGCTTTCAAATACAAAGTCCACATTTTGCGACATTTCTGCATTATTCTCAGGCTTATGAAATCAAATGTTTCTTTAATATTTTTTTTTATACAGGATAGTAGGAATGTTGTGAATTCTTCACTGGTATATGCACATAGCATAATCACTAATGTAACCAATTTGTGATTCCCTATTCAATTAGTCTTTCTTTTAGCAAAACAAATACTACTTGATACCAAAAAAGATTTGTGAAAACAATAATTAAAAGTCGAATTGAAGAACCTGGTAATTGAGATACCCTTTAAATGCATCCTAAGACAAGTATTAATTGCATAATGGAGGAACCCATATTACAGGTCTTAGTGACAGGCTAGAAGGTAGTGCAGATAGAAGTTACTGAAGATGCTACATTTTGAAACATCTTGATCTGCTACCTCATGCAATGAGGAGTCAGATTTTTACCTGATCAGCCATTTTTGAAGATGTTTGCAGCTGTGCACTTGTGTTTGGTCACAGCTATAAACTGCTTTCTGTGGCCACTTCTGTCGGTGCCCATATAGTATCACAAAACAAAGCATCTTCTATAGTATCATACCACAGCCTTGCAAGGTGAGGAGAGGTATGGTGCTACTACAGAGCTACTTATTCTGAAGGAAGCCCAGCTTCAAAATGAAAAACAGCAAACCTAAAAGGGAAAACAATGAGCATCAAGAATGAGCAAATGACCCCACAATGCCTGATCTGTAATCTGCTTTACTTTCAGTAGGGCAATATAAGATGTAGAAATTATTAGACCTTTCATGCTAAAGTAACCTCTAGACCAGTGGTTCCCAATCTGTGGTATAGGTACCAGCAGTGGTACGCAGACAGTCTGTCAGTGATACGCATTAACAGATTTATTATAATTACTTTATATGACAAAAATTTGTGGGTGGTACTTAAGGTTGTATCATTTTAAATTGGTGGTGCACAATCTGTTAGAGTTTGGAAACCACTGCTCTAGACATATTGTTAGTGGGGTGAAGGCAGCTATGGTTTCAGACTGTCAGCAAATAAAGTCTGATGTGTATTGGCAAGGGGAGAGCTCTTGCTAGCTGTCTCCCTCAAATCAATGAGCTGCACAGAGCCACTTTCTTTCCTTTGATTTCTGCTGGTGGGGGAGAGTAATCTCATCTACATTATTTTCTGTTTTGGGAATGAGGACCTTAAACTTTTTGTAATGACTTCTTTTTACTGTGGTGGTTGGGAATTCCATGAGCTTGTGTTCACAGGGAATCCTTATTAATACTATAGTACTGTCATAGGACTAACCAAGAATGGGACTCTGTTACTGTAATCAATCATTATGCAAACAGTAACAAACAATCTCTGCCATGAAGATCTTATAGTTTAGAGGCAGACAAATAGTAAACATTTAGTACTGCAATTTCTTTTTCTTTAAATCTGGGTGGGTTTTGGTTAAAATAATATTAATGAATAGAAGGGGATGGGGTGAGGCTGATGGGATGAGATTTTTGAGGCAGGGTGTGAGAGAAGTTGAGCAAACAGCCAATACTGCAGAAAATGTCAAAACTAAAAAATGTTCTGATATCAGAAATTTGTTTTGTGATTTGGCAGGGAACTGGCCAATATGATGTGAAGCTGCATATGCAGAGACATCAAATTACAGTGCAAGGAGATGGTAGGCCTTCTCAGTATAATTCTGGGGATATTACACCTGGAATATTATGTTGTCTTCTGTGTATCTCATTGTCAGAAAGATGTGGACTGATTGGCACAATTTCAGAGAAGGGCAATGGTAATTGCTTCATGAGGGAAGAGTAAAGAAATTAAATATTTACAGCTTGACTAAGCAGTGACCAAGGGGAGATATTTCCATACATAAATATCTCAAGAGTATAAACAATAAAACAATTTGTGAGAATTTAACATGGGGGCAAGCATCACTAAAATAATCAGATGAAAATGAGAAAGGGATGAGTTCTAAATATCAGGAAAATCTTGATTCATAAAGCAGTGGAGTAATCTACTAGGTTTTTCAAATATTGGAAGCCCATTTCATTAAATGATTTAAAAGCAGACCTAGGTTATATTAGGCAATACATTCCAAAGAAAAATCTGGCACAGGCAGGAAACAGATGAGGCTTTTTTAGCATTAACTTTCTACATCTCTAAGATACTTCACTAATAGTAGAAGTATCTTACATACTACTATAATAGTAGACGTATATATATAGCCAAATCTTTTTTTTTCCTTGCATGTGAGTAACAGGATCTGGCTTTATGTGCAGATGAGAAATGTGCAAGGCTGTTTCTCCATTTCAGTACCGATGTCCAGAAGAATCCATAGAGTACTTGTGTAGAAAGGTGGTTATGTTGTACCTCGAGTACATAAATTAACTGCTGCATTGCAAAGTAATTCAATCACATTTCAAACAATTATTTTGTCTAATAAATGTTTTCTCTAGTATAAACTCATATACCATCTTTTGGGTTAAGATTAATTTTTAAAATATTCATTATATATGTGTGAATCCTAGAGATGATATTTAACCATAGAACAGATGCACTTTGGTCAATAGCAATACAAGCTTTCCCATGCAGTCCTGCTGATCTTTTTTTATACTAGACTCTCTGGGACTACCTCTACAATTGAGAAAACCTTGCCTGATGACTGCTGATGAGTTCCATTTGTGCTGATGTTTGTTTTGTGTTACAGATTTCAGTCTCCTGGGATCTGGACTGAAACCACACAACTTGCTCAGATAGATCACCAATTATAGTATATGCTCAAATCCAAGATGAAGTTTATTTCTCCACTGAACACGTGGAAACATCTTACATTCAAGTCCAGGGCTGTGCTGGGGCCAGAGCTGCTGCTGCTGCTACTGCCTGGTGAAGGCTGTGTTGGCTTATGCAGCAGGGGACAGTGGGGTAGACTGCACAGTGGTAGGGGAATTTCTTTGGACCTGGCTCCAGCCCGAGCCCTGGCCTTGAACATAGGCAAGTGATAGGGTGTACACCCCTGACGGCTGACACTGATGCTGTCAGTAGGGCTGGTGCTCCTCCTGACAGGGAAGCCACTGTCAGCAGCTTCTGCGGGTGCCCCCCAGGTTCAGGAGGCACCAGTCACTCATGGCCTTGACCCTGACACAGTCCCATTGGGTGCATCTATATGTATGTTTTACTGCAGAGTAAACTAAATAGCTACACAATAAAGCATCACCATCTATGAATGCACCAGTTTTAGGCTGTAGTAAGCTAATTAACTCTACCATAAGAGTACTGTAGGGGACAGTACTATTTTATGACAGAGTCATTATGTGCAATTAAATGCACATTTAGATGGTGACTGCAGCCATAAATAGTGCCCAAACAGCCTAGTCAGCCAGGGACCAGACTTCTGCCTCACTCTTGTACCCCAGCCAGCCCCTCTACCTCCAGATACCACCACCTAGAGCCCAGGGTGACCCCCCCCCCCATTGACCTCCACCAGCTTGGGCCTTCTCTGCCCCAGCTCAAATTGTTGCTGTCCCAGGAGCGCATGTAGACGCTGCAATCAAGAGCAGTTTTCTCTGGCTCAAAGTGCTTTGGAGTTTATTGCATTGTCTTAATTGCTTGTGTAGATGTCTCCACTGGGTGCTCCAGACCAGAGCTGGAGTCAGAGCCCTCATAGGGGAAGTGGCAGCAGGGGGAGCAAGTGCTGGGGGTGACAGAGCAGCAGGGGGTAGGCACCCGCTTCCCTGCCACTCACCTCTTTGCCACCCTGCTGCTTTCCTCCCTATACTGGTATGGCAGGATTAGTAAGATGACCTTCTAGTACTTAGATTCTATACATGGGCAATTATAATACATTAATAATTTTCCATGTATAGAAACTAATTATTTGGGGGGAAAATGCTAGGTATACACCATACTTCATTTTATTGAATTCCTTGAGATACATAAGGTTTTTTTCAGCAGCTTATTCCATTAAAGAAATTTATGCTGGAGTAGGTTGATAATTTGTGTTGACTTGTTTTTCAGTATGCAGTTAAATAACTGGAGGGCTTATTAATTAATCTATCAGTCTGTCTAATTTGTTGTCATGTCTCTCACTGTGGCCTATAGAGTGCCACACAGAAAGACACAAAACATGTTAATATAATACATTTTGTGGGTGATCAGCCAACTACTTTTATTAGACCATTAAAATCCTGTCTTCACCTTTCGCAGGAGCAAATAGCTCAGTGTTAATTTATCTTCTGTAAAACCTAGATCCCTTTTTGTGATGGTTGCTTTCTGTGACAAGTTTAAAAATATCATCTGTATTTTTCACTGTACCATTCGTGTATTTAGGCATTTCCTTCAAATATTTGTTTCACATCTTCACAGTGATCCTAGTTCTCTTTCCAGTTTGTCTTCCCATATAATCATTGCCTTATACTGACTCATTTTCATCAAATTCTTTTATCACCTGTTTAAGTGGATACATTTGTTGCATTTGGTAAACAAAAGTGCTGCATTCCTTGGATGTCTAAAAGTCCTGTGGACTTTGTAATAATATTTATGGACACAAAAAATGAGAAATTAGGCCATAGGTGGGATATAGCTATATGGCATATCTCTCTCCCACCACTTCCAATTATTTTATATTCCTTTCTTCATTCTAGCTGTACGCAGATCTGATATTCTTATTTCACTACAATCTCTTGCGTGACTTTCTTTTAAAGGTTGTACGATTAGATCCAGTTGGTATATGTGAGAGCGCCAAGATGAAGCAGTAATATTTTACTTTTAGCCAAATTACATTATTCTACATTCGTGACAGGATTTGTAGAATTTCTCATTTGGTTTTTTGCTTGTCATTTTGTCACTGGTAAATTTAACCAGTTAGCTGTCACCTTCCCTCGAATTGTGGTTTAGAAGAGGTTATTTGGTATCGTGGCTCATCATTCATATTAATCACAGAACTTAAGTGGTAATAGACAACATGTTAATCCAGATACTGAATCAATCCACTGTTATGTGTATTTAACAATGCTATAATAGAAGTAGTTGCACATTCCTTCTGTGAGGGAGGTAGCCCTACCTACTAATATGACCATTTAAATGTAAAGATGAAATATTTAACTGTCTGGCAAGGCATATGAGAAAGAAGTGGAAGTATGCCACAAAGAGCTACACAAGCATTTCCCAAAGCGTGGGGCACACAAAGGATCACCTTGTGGGGTGTAGATGTATAAATTAAGATTGCAGGAGACGGGACAAAGGAAAGGGGGTGTTCAAGTTTAAAATATTTGGGAAATGCTTCTTTTAAATATGGCTTGCATGAGGAAATTGGGAATAAAAGACGCATGTTCTCAAAACATGGTGGGCAAACTATTATGCAGTTTGCAGATATGAATTCTGTGTCCCTTTAACCATTCTGACCTAGTTATAAACATGGTTGAAAGTTGCTGTATGCATAGGGTCTGTAGTATGATTATTGTTATCAGCGTTCTGTGGCTTATTATAGTTTGACCAATATATTTAGGGATTTATTTTTGAGAGCTGGGTCATAAAGACTAAAGAGGAAGCATGATCCATCTTAGTGACTCCTTGTAGCAGATATTTCCAAACATGGTCAAACCTGGCATGTCCCAGATCACAGGGCTTTGGAATTCCATGTCACACTTCTAGGAATTACATGAAATTTCACATTTTAACAAGTGTTGATGTGATGGGCGATCACTAGCGAATAAGTAAGATCGTCTTCCAAGGATCTTAATAGTGAGTCCGCTGGCGGCTCCATAGCCCAATTCTAAGTCTTCATGTCTGGTTACAGCGAGGACAGGTGTTTCCAGGAGGGATGGGCATTGTGTTGTATTTCCGCGTCAATATCTGCCTTTGAAAGATGGCTTCCAAAATAGACGAAGTGATCCACATTCTCCAGCAATTCTCCATTGATTTGAATGGAGGGGAGGTTTGTTTCTTCATTTCTTCATTTGGAGCAGGTTGGTAAAAGACTTGCATTTCTCTGAAATTTAGAGTTAGGCCAATACTCTCGTAGCCTTCCAAGAATACATTAAGAATGGTTTGGAGGTCCATTTCATATTGAGCAATGATAGCATTGTCCACATACTGGAGCTCCTTTATGGATGTTGTTGTGGTCTTTGTTTTGGACTTGAGTCTGTTGAGGTTGAAGACGCATAAAACAAGTATTAGAGTCACAAGACTGAAAAGAGATCCTTATAACATTGTACATGAAATAAGATTATTGTTTTTCTCTCCCAAAGTTTGCAAATTATCCACCTACTCCAGCATAAATATCTTTAATGGAATAAGCTGCTGAAAAAACCCTTATGTATCTCAAGGAAGTGGATGTGCACTGTGTGCTGCAGGGTGGGCGTGGGTACTGGCCTCAGCCTCTAGCTCCCCCTAGCTAAAGATCTGGGAGGAGCTGGGCAGGGTCATTTTTTCCCAAGTGACACAATTTGCCCCACATCAAAGTGTATGTTCAGGCACATGTGCTGAGGCAGAAATCTCTGACACAAATTTGTGCCGGAGCTGTTTGAGCTGCTGCAAGTGCACGTGCCTGTGCCTGTATGTGTGGACACGCCCTAAGTGCCCCTGTTCAGGTCGGAAGGAAGCAGAACATACGTTAACCCTTTCAGGGGAGGACTTAAAGCCTGCCTGCATGGCCCAAGCACAGCCAGTAGGGGGGCTTTTGTACGCCACCAAATGTGTCCCATGGATTCCCCAGCCTGCCAAAGATTCCCAAGCAGAGTCAAACAGCCAATCCAGCCTGATTGGTTGCCGGTGACATCACGGCTGTCCACTTGGACCTGATATGACAACAGCTCATCATGGCCACAGGTGACTGTCCTGCACATGACTATCCAGCATGCCATGCACCTGCCAAGTGCAAGTGCATGTGTGGGTGTCAGACACCTGGGTCATGTATGTGTGATTATGTGTGTGTCCATCAGACCACTGGGTTCTGTGTACATTTGTATGCATATGTGACTGAGTGTTCGGGACACCCAGGTTCTTTGTGTGTATTTCAGACACTGGGGTTGTGAATGTGTTTGACCTCCCACATGGGACCCCAGCCATGTCTCCCCTTTTAAGGACAACAGACCTGTGGCCCTTCCTAATGCCTGGGGCTCATATCAGGCAGTCAGCCTGAGCTCGGAAGCTGCCTACTCCGCCCAAAACAGCATTGTTTCCTTGCAGTAGGACCTGGGTCCCTGCATGGGGCTACAGGGAGCAGAAGAGCTCCCCACCCCACTGTGCCTTCTGGGAGTGGAGCGCGGTGGACCAGCAGGGGCTTCTAGGATCTGCTGCCAAAAGCTCCACCAGTTATTGCCTTGCCCAGGAGCCACACTGTTCCCCCACTTCTCAGCACTCCTGCACCCCTTCAAGACTGACTTGGAACTGCTTGGGAGCTTGTGCCTATGGGGCAACTGCCAGCAACCCAGGATTATGTGCTTTAACACCCTGTTTGGCACTGTGACTCTCAGTTCCACTGTACTGTGGGGTGTCTCCTCCAAACAGCAGGTGGCCATCCAGAGCCTTCAGCCATACGCCTTAGTAGCCTAGGTGTGAGTACTCCCCAGCCTGCCATCTTCCCTGTACAGAGCCCAATTTTTTTTCCCATGCCGGTCTCATAGCCCCTGGCGACTGGAGTCCATGGTACAGGGCCTGAGCTCAGAGGCTGCAACTAGAACTTGTAACATCTCTTCTTCGTTTCACCAGCATCTTTGTATTCACATCTTTTGTTTGCTTAGCAGCTGTTTGGCCACCCTACCTGGACTCACCAGGCTGGGCACCACAAGCTGGCCTTCCACACACATGTCGAGCCTGCAGACAAGGGGGAGGGGTTGCTTAGCTTGCAGGAGTTGGGGGTTGGGTGGGGGGAAGGTGGCAGGAGCAGATCCAGGGCCAGGATGGGTCTGCAATCACAGGAGGGGCAGTGGGGTTGCCCTGAAATGTTAATACAGTCAGTGCCTGTCAACATCATCCAACGCCCATTTGACTTCACTCTTGGATCAGAATAGAGGATAGGGGGGAAAAGTGCTGTTGAGTTGCTTGCCAGCCTGCCCAGGTGTGGAACCTGGGAGCAGAGCTGCCCCTAGGGGCGTGCAGGGCCCAGGGCATATCAGCCTTTGCAGGGGAGTGACGAGCGACGGGAGCCAGCGGCTCTATCAATGCCTTTGCATGAGTGCTTTTGGTGGAGGGGGAGCTGTTTACGCTCAAGAACTTGAGGTATCTGTGCTTTGGCTCAAATCTCACATGGAGCACAGCATGGTCCTGTAAGAAATGGCAACCTGGCATCTTGGCTGAGCTCCATGCTTCAACTGGGGAGGGTGAGGGTGGGGGGAAAGCTGGCGATTCACTTTCCCTCTATGCCCCAGCATTCTCACCACCCCCCTTCTCTGGCCCCAACTCCTTTGGGGGCTTCTTGGCTATAACAACCTGAGAGAGAGCTATGACCACAGGGGGTGGCCTGTGGCAGACCTGGCTCCCTGCATTGCCCCTTCCTTCCTCCCAGTTCAGTCACCCTTACTTTATACCCTAATAACATGGAGGACTTAGTGTAGTGGCTTTTAGTAGTGCAATGTTATGAATTTCAACCCCAGATAGTACCTGCCAAATTTTATTGGATTTCATTTTTTCACTTCTACTTTTTCTTTACAGATCCCTTAACTGGCATGGTATAAAGTCCCTGTTTTGAGAAGATTTCAATATCAATATAGATGTCACAAGTGAGGAGGCACAAGGCAGCACACTGTCAAGTGGTTGTTTTTCATTATTACAAATTTATTTTGATATTTATAGAAAAAATAAATACATCTAGATATGTAGTATATATACCTGACCCAGGTAGAAAGTTGGGGTGAATCAGAGTGGCAGATGTGGTATGGAGAGGCATGAGATTGTTAAAAGGATGATTACAAAGGAGGTTTAAGACAGAGATAAGGAAAAATGATTTCATTACATTCTATCATTCAGAGCTATAACCCTTCAAGAAGAGCCATAAGCAAAACTATTATAATTTTGAAACCAAAATCATATGCCAGGTTCAGATCCAAGACTCTAATGCAAACACCCTGTCACAGGGCACTCCGGTTGCCCTGTGCCTGCATAGAAGAAGAACTGCCAGAGGGGGAGCCCTTGCAGTGATTAGGCAGCACAGCTGCAGGTTACCTGGGCAACCAATGAAGTCAGCTGACTCTAGGGGGCAGGGACTGGCTCTTATAAGGCCCAGAGCTGAGACCAGGCAGGCAGTTCTCTACCAGCAGCCAGAGGGGCAGGAGCTCTGAGAGAGACAGTAATGTGAGTGCAGCTTGCAAGAGCTCCAGAGGCTGGAGCAATGATGCTGTGGGATAGCTGGGAGGCTTATGCTGTTATGGCCAGGTGCTTTATGTTTATATTATAGCTGGAGGCTTGTGTTTGTGTTCTTTTGTTATATATGACCAATGGTTTGGGTGAGGCTATAAGGGGAAAGAGGAGGCCTCATGCAGGACCCTAGCAGTGTGGGGATCCCAGTGCCCATGGGGGAGCAGCCTTCTTATAGGTGCCAGAGAGGGTGCATTATCCTCAGGGGTGACCCCAGTGGAGAGGGGACCCCAGCGTTAAGTTGGGTGCAGCAAGCGTGAGCTGCAGAGGGGGGAGCACAGAATTGAGAGGTCCAATTTGGACACAGAAGGCCCCGGAGAGAGGGGTCGCATGATTGAGAGGCCCAAGAGCGGCATCAGCCCCAGAAGCCCAAGTTGGGCACGGTAAGCCCCAGAGAGATAGGGGGCAGGTTTGAGAGACCCAGAGTGGGCATGGAGAGCCCTAAGCCCATTTTATTGAAAAGCCCAGGTTTGGGCACGGGGAGCCCCTGATAAGGGAGCCGCATTCATTTGGAGGCCCAAGTTAGGCACAGCCCCAGAAAGGGGGCCATTTTAAGGAAAGCCCAAGTCCAGGCATTGGGAGTCCCTAAAAGGGGACCGCATATATTAAGGAGCCCAAGCTGGGCACAGTCAGTCCCGGGAGGGGGCAATATTGAGGCCCTCAACAAGGGGCAACCTATTGAGAAACCCAGTGTGGGCTAGGCGAGCCCAGAGAGGGGAGTGCCTTATTGAGAGGCCCAGGGAGGGCATGGTGAGCCCCAGAAGGGGGAGTGCCACCTTGAGAAGCTCAGGGAGGGTGCAGCGAACCCCAGAGAGGGGAGCACCCTATTTGAGGGGCAGTACTTGAGAGGCCCAAGAGGGGCAATACTTGAGAGGCCTGAGAGGGGGCCACATCGGAAGCCCAGGTTGGGCACAGCCAGCCCCAAGAAGGGGGCCATTTTATTAAGGAGCCCAAGGTTGGGCATTGGGAGTCTCTGATGGGGCCGTATACATTAAGGAGCCCAAGTTGGGCACAGCGTGCCCCGAGGAAGGGGGGACCACATAGAGCCCCGGTAGGAAGGGGGTGAGTAGGGTAAGGACTAGGAAGCCCAGGTGGGGGCACAGCGAGCCCCAGAGAGGGCAGTATATGTAAGGAGTCCAAGTTGGACCCAGTGAACCCCAGAAAGGGGGGCAGCACTTGAGGGCCCAGAGCGAATAGGAAGGGGCCAGGATGGGAAAGATCAAGTTGATATCCACGAGGCTTGGGCTGCGGTATTGGGGAGGAAGGAGCTGCAGATGTACTGCCCCCTCCACTAGGGGGCTCTAAGGACAAGGGCAGCCTCCTGCTAAGGAACCAATTAACATCAAAGACGTGGCAGGCGAGTAAGTGGGCGGTTGCCCAGAGATGGGCACGGGGGCCATATTGAGGGCAGCCCCAAGGTGCCCTGTCACCCCCACCCTCCCACACACACCTAATATTGAAATTTAATATTAAGGCTTTATCCCTTCTTTATGTGAAAGTGTTTTTTTGTTTTTAAAGAACTAGGAAAATCAAATGAGATTTTAGTTCAGAAATAACCTAAGTCTCAGGCAAACACAAACTTGGTTTAAGTAAGACACTGTTTGCATCAGGCCATTACAAAATACTTCTGTGTATCAGTTGCTGCTTACTGCATTGGATGCATCTGAAATCACTTGGGAGAATGCAAGATGGAGAAAGTAGATGTTATTGATTGTATACCGAAAAGTTTACTTTTTTGTTATTTTTTTCCCTTGCAAAAGTCTTCAGGTGATGAAAGTGCAGTGCTATTAAAATATTCCAGGCAAGATTTTGCTTCCTAATTTATACCCATGCACATAGAACCATTGAAAATTAGGGCTCTGGAAGGGATCCCAGGAGGTTATCTAGGCCAACCCCCTGGGGCAGCACCAGGCTGTTCCCGGCAGGGGTGCTGGGCTGGGCTGTGCTCCGAGTGGGCAGCAGTGGTGGCACTGGGAGAGGGGGCTGGGGAACGTATGATGAATTCTGGAGTGGCTGCAGCTTCTCTTGTAGCCCCCTTCCAGTGCTGCCGCTCTCTATACTGAGTGCAGTAGCAGCCCAGCCCCAACTGGGAAGAGCCTGGTGTGGCCCCAGCCCACAGCAGCAGCCCACCCTTCCTTGCCCCACATGCAGGTCCAGGGGCATATGCCCCCCCCATGCCCTCTCAGGATGCGTGCAACTGTGGAAGCCACCCCCTTCTCCCCATACCCCCTGGTTGAACTCATGGCTCCAACCCATGCTCTGCCCCAGTTGTGCAGCCCCTGCCCCATCCCTACTCCCTCCCTCACCATGGGGGCCTCATTCTAACCCCCTCCACACTTAAAAACAAGAAAAAATATAAAGGGGTATATGAGCTGAAACTTTGAGACAGAAAGGGTACACTTCTTAAAATAGATTGAAAAGCCCTGCATTAGACCACTTCAAAAAACACAAAGTGGGAGTGTTACTGCCCAGAGTGCAAACAATCAATGCCTTTTAAAACCTTGGAATAATTTCTCATTAAACAGTGTATTGTTGGCCCTGTGGGTCATGGCTCCACTGCCTGTCCTACAAACACACAATGCCTCCTATTGGTTGATAATATCAGGGTGCCAGCTAATTAGACAATTGGAAAAAAGAACTGATGGAATATTGACACAGTACCAAATACCTGGGGATCTTAAGTCATCCTTTCTGGGGCATAAACTGGCAACTGGGACAACCCAAGTTAGGGTCACTCTCCTGAAGCCCTAGTAAGTAGAAGCCCCATTTGTCTGGTGGCTTCCAGAATTCTATATAGATTTTAGGAAAATCTGTTGGGCTCAGATGGGAAAATCAAATCACTGTTTCTTTTGCAAGCAGCAGATTGGGACAGCAGAGAAAGAGTTTCCTCTCCTCCCATTGAAGAATGTGAGTTTTTTTTCTAAGGGGAACATTAAGGACACTGGGCATGTCTACATGTGCAATTAATGCAATGTAGGGTGATTTAGGGTAAATTACTGCACAGTAAGACAGCCCTGGGAACATGTTTACATGTGCACTCTGAGAGCAGATTTAATACTTATAGGATTAAGTAGCCCAGCTCTGCCCTCCTGCAGCAGCCAAGGAGAGCTGTAGCCTCTGGCCACAGTTGCCTGAGCGCCAGGGGGCTCCAGGAGGGAAGGGCTCAGTCTGGCAGGGGTTTCCAAGTGGGGATGGGCAGGCACAGCTTGGCAAGGGATGCTGTTCTGGGAGCCTGTGGCAAGTGTCATGGATATTCCCCATGCCTACCTCCAGGGCACCATGTCTGTGAGGCACCTGTGGACCATCAGGGTACCTGGGCCATTGCCCACAGAGAAGGAGTAGGTAGACCAGCAGCCACCATCATCCCTGGCTGAGTCCCTAGGCCACCAGCCACACCCTGGTATCCACACCCATGGGGATGGAGGGGAAGTGTGTTGGTGGGAGTGTGGGGGGAGAGAGTGTGCTGTGTTGGAGGGAAATAAAAATTGTTGATTAGAAACTGTTCAGAGTGTGTGTGGTTTCAGGGAAGAGCTGTGGGCCTGCAGTCCATGGGCAGGAGATGGCCCCCACCGGGTTGCCCATGCTGGACAATGAGGCCATGGGTGGGGAGTGTGCTGGCTGCTGGCACTGCTGACCCAAGGGGCTCTCCTCCAATGACTCCTCATCAGGGCGGGGCTGCAGCAGGGACACCCACCAGTCCTGGAGTATATATGCTGCCTGTGGCCTGGGCCCCTGGGAGTCACAATTCTGACCAGCTCTTACTTGCATGGCGTGGTCCTGTAGGCTACCCCAGACCATCTGCTGTGGTTCATCACATGAACCCACTGTGTCTGCAAGATCTTGACTTTCACCTGGCATGGTCTCCTGGATCAGTTGTGGCTGCACTCTCTCATGTGGGCCACCATGTTTTCATATATGTGGGCATTGACCCAAGTACCCCAGCTGAACTGCCACTGTACCTCAGTGTCATCCCAATTGGCCACTAGTCCTGCAGTCTCCCATGCTGCCCAGCAGGGGCCATGGACAGCCTGCCCCAGGGTTAGGAATGCGGACATGTCTGGGGCTGTTTCTCAGCATCTACATGTGCACTACTGAGCTTCAGCTAATGCACATTAACTCTAATACCTGGGGAGTCCTGTAGACGTGCTGGGGGGCAGCTCCAATGTGCTGTAATTACAGCATGTGGGAACAGACTTGATTAATAGCTAATTAGCTCACTCCAGCCAGCCTCTGCATCTCATGTGAACTGGACTCATAGGTTTCTGGTTCTGTATTGAGCACTGGCAGT
Source organism: Caiman crocodilus (assembly GCA_030014935.1). Lineage (NCBI taxonomy): Eukaryota > Metazoa > Chordata > Crocodylia > Alligatoridae > Caiman > Caiman crocodilus. The sequence goes on from JAGPOW010003648.1 coordinate 90,684,108, forward strand.
GTGAGTGTTTCACACAGGTATTCAGTTTCCCCAGAAAGTCAGAAAGTAGTGCTGCTACTTATCAGTATGCACAAGTGTGCTGATGTACATTTTAGGCATGTTCAAATATATTTTTTACTTCCATTAGGAACTTGCCCATTGCCAGAAATCAGTACAGATGAATCAGTTCTTAAGACAGGTTAACTGTGAGCAGAGGCAAAATACCAGCAGATCCACATTCAGCACTTGAGCACCTGCATCGTAAACACTATGCAATAAATGAAATTCAGCAATAATAATAACTTAGATTAGACATCCGTAGGAACTACTTCACAGTTAGGGCAGCTAGGATCTGGAAGCAACTTCTAAGGGAAGTGCTGCTGGCTCCTACCCTGAGGGTCTTTAAGAAGTGGCTCGATGCCTACCTGGCTAGGGTCACTTGAGCCCAGTTTCCCTCCAGCCCAGGCAGGGGGTTGGACTTGAAGATCTACAAGGTCCCTTCCCACCCTACTTCTATGATTCTATAAGCAGTTTTCTTTGTGTGGTGGATTTTTGCTACCTGGAGGGAGGATGTGGGTGGGCTTGGGGACAAGGGCTTTGCTGACTCTCATCAGTGACAACCAGGGGTGGAGATGGCCCAATGCTCAAGCTTTGGCAGAGCTTGAGCCACTACCCAGGAGAAGGGGCAGGGGGAGTGGGATGCTGCAGTGTGCCACGGGTTGCTGGCAAAGTGCAACCTACCATGAGTTGCGATGGGATGTGGTACAGATATTTGTTATAGTGCTCTAACGTACAGCACTGAAGTCTGATACCGCATTCATCCAGGGTTATCTTAGAGCAGGATCTGCCATTTTTATAGTGCTTTATGTGCCCTGACCATCTGCTTGGTTTCATCTATAGGGTACCTTTTATGCACCTACTGCACAATAAGTGTCACTTCTATACCTGGCCTCCAACTGTAGAGCAGCAGTAAATGTCAATGACAGTTTGATACAAATACTGCAGTAAAACTATGGTGCACTTCAACTAAAAAATGAACAGATATCTGACATTTGTGATATAGAAATGCATACTCTCAAGTGAATCTTTTTTCTTTCTTGTGGGAATTGTTAGCATACAACATACTGCAAACAATATTTTTAGCACTTAAATTTCTGAAATTATATTGTAAAGAACCACAAAAATACATATCATATTCAGTAGGTCATCCAAGTATAATCAATAATCCATTAGCAGGAATCCATGTTCACTTTAACAGTTCCCACTAACATTTTACAAGCTTTTTCATTGTAAAATATAGTACAAAATAAGGGCAAAGGAGGTTGAGTTATAGATATCAGCATTACATCATTAATACCGTTTAAAAAATAAAGGCATCCAGTAGCACTCAAACAAAAGGACCTTGTCTCTAATAGGGAAATTTCATAGGTCTTGCAACTTTTTTCAGTCTAGGGGCAGAAATAGGGAGTAGGAGCATCCTTCAAGAAATTAAATAAGTACATTCCTCAACATCACAGCCATGAATGAGCAAAATTCCACCACAAATATCCAGTAGATTTAACCCCCAAAAGCCTCAGACATGTAGTGTGTGCTGCACATAATAGAGATGGAATAAATAGAAGTATTTATCTATTAAACCATTTAAGAAATCTATAAAACTAACACTTATCTATCAAGGAATGTAATGAAACAATGACTAATGAGATTATTTAGCATCGTTGGCTGAGCAGTCTAAGGAGAGGCCAAATTCAGTTTGCCTTACATTAACTATCTTCTGTCTCTGTGCATTTATACACAAAAAAATGTAGGGACAGGGTTTTCCTATAGATTACTGACATATTTGGCACATTCCAAATGTTTGTTAAAAAAAATTAGCTAATCTAAATTGAGAAATTAACCTTGAAATCAAACCAACAGCACGCTTTTTTTAAAGCTGCATACTCTCCTACAGTATTCCAATTATACTTTTTTACAACCCAGTTCTCCCCAAGTGAAGACACACAATAAAAATAAAAAGCTATTTAGTGAATATGATCTGAAATATGAGCAAAATACCAGTAAAATCCCGGAATTTCAGAATTGGAAAATGCATTTAAAAGATTAATTTACTTTAAACTAGTGTCATTATTATAATCTTTCTGGCAGCAAGGAATGGAAAGTCACTACTCATATTCAAACGGCATTTTAAATTGCCTCAAAGGAAAAAGTAGGCAATTTAAAGCTATTAAAAAGAGAAAGTTCTGTCTTTGCAGGAAGAGTTTTTAGATGCTTTATGTGATCCCTGATAAAAATCTAGGAGTAGATTGCCCATTCCTCCAAAAATGCTTGGTCTCCTTACATAGGATTTGTTAATGGAAAGTCTGTTTTAAAAACATCAACCAAATTGGATTAGCTAAGGTAATATTAGCCAGTGTCTCTGCACTTTGAATCCCAAATTTCAATCGTTTTTGAAAACTGGGTGACCAAAGTGAAGAATGAACACGTTTTAAAGTGGAAAACTAGGACAGCTATTGGGATAGGTACTGTGGGATTATGAGCGTATCTGTGACACTATAAAAGAGACAAACCTTAAACCTTAAACATGTGCTGGTTTTCAGTATCCTACTAATCTTGATCTTTTATCATGCTGTAAAGTAATTAGCAGGAGCATAAGCCACATGATCACCTCTAACTGGATAAAATCTACCAATAAGTGAGAAGAAAAATGTAAGGAACAACAGATAGTTAAATGTATTTTAACCCCAAGGAACCTTTTCATGTTTGATTTTCTTTGAACTCCAAACACATCAGTCTGGTTGTGGCCGGGCACTGTGTGTGCCCGCCACTTGTGGAGAGTGCGGCAGGGCACCGAGCGGGCCTGCCACTGGAGGAGATCACGGGGGCGGGGCATCAAGCCTGCCTGCCGCTGGGAAGATAGTGGCGGGCCCTTGAGCCCACTGCCACTGGTGAGAGCATGGCAGGGCGTTGAGCCTGCCTGCTGCAGGTGAGAGTGCGGCAGGGCGTTGAGCCCACTGCCGCTGGTGAGGAGTGAGCAGCAGGGTGCTGAGCCCACTGCTGCTGGTGAGAGCGCAGCAGGGCATTGAGCCTGCCTGCCGCTGAAGGAGAGTGCGGCAGGCTACTGAGTGTGCCGGCCTCTGGTGAAGATCATGGCAGGGCACCAAGGGTGCCTGCCCCTTTAAGGCCCTGGAGCGGGCAGCCTCCAGGTGCCTGATTAGGGTAGCCATTTTGGGATAAGCGGCTGCCTATATAAACTGGGCAGTTTGGCTGCTGGAGGCCAGGCAGCAACATTGCCTGGCCAGAGGGCTGCTGAGAACACCTGGAGGTAAGGGGGAGCTGTAGGGGTGGCAAGGAGGCTCCACTGGTGCTGGGCATGACCTGAAACTACACCCTGCCGGGAGTGGGTGGCCTGGTGGGGCTCTCAGTGGCACAGGAGCCCTCAGGAAATGCCAAGCCAGTTACCACCCCGGTGAAAGGTGAGTCAGGGCACCATAACCCTTTTGCCCTCACCACTGGGTAAGTAACCCTGTTGGTTTGTGAAGGGCCCAGAGGGGGGACCCTGTGAGAGAGCAAGAGAGTGAGGGGCTAGAGACCAGCCCAAACAGTGAGAGTACCCTTGACTGGTCCATGCTGGGGCCAGGGCTAAGGGAGCCAAAAGGGCCGGGGGCCTGAGGTCCCAACTGGCCTGGAGGTGGGCCAGGGCTAGGTGCTGGAGGTCCCAGGGGGACCACACCCGAGAGGGGAAGGAGGCACTGCGGTTGTCCTCAGGAGGCGAGGATAGCAGCGCGGTTATGGTTTCGGGGGGCTAGGTAGCCCGGATGACGGTGGCAAGGCCGCCCGACCGGAGGAATCGTAGGAGGGTCCTGTACGGAAGATTCTGGGGCCCAGAATCCAGTGTGGGGCCGGTAATGATAGTAAGACCTAGATGCCATCTGCAAGGCTTGGGCTGCGGTATGGGGATGGAAGGAGCCGCAGATAGCACCTCCTGGCATCGGGGCATGAGTGGGCAGCCTCCTGCTTATTAACATCAGTTATGGAACCTATTAGATCAAGTCGTGGCAGGTGAGAACAGGTGGGTGGTTGGCCTACGGAGACGGACGGGCGGGCCGTAAAGTGCATAGAGAGCAGCCCTGGGGAACCCGCCTGTCACACTGGTTATTTCCAAGATTAGCTGCTTTACCCAAGTCTTCTATTCAGTAGTTCTGCTAAATTTGCTTAAGCTGTATGGTAGTATAGTAGGGAACATATCCTGTGTCATTATCTTGACAATCAGTTAGGACATTGTTTTGCTCTCTCTTATTCATACCTGCTTGTTTTTTGTCAGATAGCAAAGAGCAAGGCAGATGTTATTTGCAATGCAAAATAACTGGAAAAGTCAGTTCAATTTTGGATGCATACACAAAATTACTATGTCACAGAGAAGAGAAATGTAGTCATCTTTTTAGTGTGGTAAATAGGGTAAAATTCCCACCCCCAGAAGCCAAAGGCTGAAATCACATTGATCCTATTATTTTCTGGGAAACATGCTACTAAAAGTACTTTGAAGAACTGAAGATTGCAAGAAAAGGCAACAAAAATAATTGACAGCCTGGAGAAAATGATACAATTAAAGATTAATTAACCTAAATAACAATAGCTTCTCTAAATGATAGTTTGACTAAAGTAATAGTTATAACTACTTGATGGATGGAAATAGCATGCATGGAAACAGGGTTTCATAGAAGGGAATTCTGTGTAATTCACACAGATACAGTTAGGAATAAGAGGATGCATTTAAGAAAAATATCAGAAAACATCTTCATAATAATACATATTAGAGTGTGGAATCCTCAAACGAAGTAGACCAAACCCCATTTCCTGAAACTTTAAAAAAATTTGGGACAATACACTAACAGCTATTGTAAGGAGCAATCCTGCATTGGCAGGAGGACTGGATGATCTAATCTAGTGGTTATCAACTGGGGGATGTGTACCCCTAGGGGTACTTAAGAAAGTCCTAGGGCAGGGTTTCCCAAAGTTGTTAAACCACAGCCTGGCAAACCATGGCCCAGAAGTGGCCGTGGCCCGGCAAACCATGGCCCAGCAATCACAGCCTACTGCACCTGGAATTTCCAGCCAGAAGACAGGTAAGGATAGCCCCACCCCCCTGGGTGGGGAGGTGGGCCAAACCCTGCACTGCTGGAGGCCCTGCAGAAGGAGCCATGGCCTCTCTGCCCAGCCCTCGGAGGCTGCGATTTGCTGGTCTGAGGCCACTTCCTGTACAGCAGCTGACTGTGCTGCAGACTGGCAGATGACCCACCATGGCCCAGCATCAGGCCACAGCCTGGAGATTAAAACTTCTGTGCTAGGGGGTATGCAAGGAAAAAGTGGGGCTGGGGCAGGTGCTGCCCAGCTGGGGCAGAGCACAGGATGGAGCTGCAAATGGAACATCCAGAGGGCATGGGGTGGGGCAGTTCCCCGCAGCTGTGTGCACCCTGGGAGGGCATGGGGGGCTGTGGCAGGCCAGTAGGGGTGCTTCTGTATTGAGCCACCCACCTCACTACACCCAATCACCTTCCAGGCTCCAAGTGCCTCCCTGGGGGTGCCTCATGTTCTGGCTGACCCCCTTCCTGGAACTCGCCCACTAGCCTGGGGGCCACCACCCGGGGATGGGCTTGATTCTGGCTCTGCGCATGCTGTGAAACAGAGGCCTAGTAGCCCTCAAGGGTACTTGATTCACTTCAACAACTTGGGATGCTTCCCTCAGTCAGAAGCACAAGTAGTGGTCTCTCTTAGTCAGCTGAACCAAGGGGACCCCAAGGCATAATCTAGACCCACTCCCAATAAGTCTCCCACACTAGGTACAAAAGGGAACTTTATTGGTTACAGAGGGTAGGGTTGGAATAGGGTACAGGGTAGAGCAATATCAGAGAAATCCCACAGGGCAAACTCCCATGGCTGGGTAGCCTTTGATCACGCATCTGAGTTACTGCAAGCTATACATCTAGTTAGATCTTAGGTAGCTTACTCACAAGTATCATCCAGAGGCAGTTGGAGATTCCCTCGGGAGACAGGCAGTTCCTTGATCATGAGTTTTGAGAGAGAGAGCAAGTTTCAGATGGTCCAGCTCTTCTTGCTCCCTGAGTCTTCGTCATGGCTGCTGCCTTCCTCCTCCTGGGCAGTCCTTAACTTATATAGCCCTTATGACCTCATTTACCTGGTCCAATGGAGGCCAGCACCTGTTGGCTGTGAGCCAACCAATTTGAAATGCATCACTAGTTGCTGGGCAGACTGGCAGTTCCT
>JAGPOW010003648.1:90690465-90719373 GCA_030014935.1 Caiman crocodilus
AGAGATAGGGTAAGGTGTGCACCCTCTGCAGGGCCCATCTTAACCAAATTGTCACAGAGCAGAGTTTTTGGGGAGAAACAGAGGTGGCCTTCTGCCACAGGGGGCGTGCGCCCAGGATCTGCTTGTGGAGCAGGATGGGCTGCAGCTGTGGGCTGGGGCTGTGGCTGTGCTGGGCTCTTCCCAGCAGGGACTGGGCCGAGCTGCCCCTGGGGCAGGCAGCAGTGGCAGTGGGAGGAGGTTATGGGGGGGGCTGCAGCCACCTCAGAATTTGCTGTAGCCCCCACAACCCTGCCTCCCAGTACCATTGCTCACCCCAGGCACAGCTCAACACAGGCCCTGCTAGTATGAGCCCAGTGCCAGCCCCAGCCCACACCAACAACCCATCCTGCCCCACATGCAGATCCAGGGCACACACTCCCCATGTCCTCCCAGGGTGCACACAGCTCCAGAAGCCACCCCATGCATGGCTCAGTCCCATGCCCTGCCCCAGCTGTGCAGCCCCAGCCCCACTCCCTCCCCCACCACTGGGCCAGCTCACCCCACCCCACTCTGCCCCATGTGCAGACCCCGGGGATACATGCCCCTAGGGTGCGTGCACCAGTGGGAGCTGCCTCCCCACTTCCCGTGCCCCTCAGACGAGGCACAGCTCCATCCCACACCCCACCCCATCACACCCCACCCTGGCTGTGTAGCCCCAGCCTGATCCCCACTCCCTCCCTCACCTTGGGGACCTCGATCTCCCCCCTGCCCCTTAAAAACAAGAAAAAAATGTAAAAGGGTATGCTGCAAGTTTGAGAGAGAAGGGGTACACTTGTTAAAAAAGGTTGACAACCCCCGATCTAATCATTCTTTTCAATCTCTGACTTCTACGATTGTGGTGAGATTTTGACTGAAGTTTGATTAGTGTTTAGTGCAACAGAGAGCCTGGGACTCTATTTCTTTAAGAGAGAAGCAGTCCAGAGAGGGAGCACTGGAGGCCAGGCAGGGCACAGCGGCTACAGGTTGCCATAGTAACTAGGCAATGCAATCAATTAGCCGGTACTTGCAGGCAGCCCAGGGTAGTCTCCTGACTGGGAGGAGGCAGGGCCCTGGGAGGCATATAAGCCCAGGGCCTGAGCTAGCAAGGCAAGTCTAGCCCTGCTAGCTCCAGGGGTAGGGGTATCTGGTCAGGAGAGCTACCAAGGCGTTCTGGAGGGACTGCCGTGCAGCCTTGAAGCACCAGTGAGGCTTTGGGAGCTCACAGGAGTGTAGCCCAGAGCTGGGAGGTTTACCTCGTACGATAGGTGAGGGTAAGTTTTCCCTTTTAAAGGGGCAGACGGCTGCTGCCCCTTTTTGTTGATGTTGGTGGGCCCAGAAGGAAGAGTTGATTTTTTTCACCAGGAAGCTTATTGTTTGGTTATAGTTCAAACTGTTGATTTGCGTTGTGATTGTGAGGGACCGTATTTGGAGGTCCCATTAGTGCCCTATGGGCATGCAGTTGCCATGCACCCTGCAGGGGACAGGCTCAGGGTTGAACAAGTGCTGAGCCTGGAACAGGGCAGAGTGTGGGGCCACAGACCCCAGAGCTGGGCCAAAGGGCCCAGTTTCCAAGAGGAGGTTGAAACCCTAGCAGAAGAGAATGATGGTACAGCAACACCTGGGAGGCTTTAGGAATGATATAAGGGAGGAATGGAGCCATGCAACCAGCCCTTAAGGCTACAGGTATCCTGCAGTGGCATGGTTAGGCTGAGAGAGCCCACCAAGCCTGAGGGTATAGTTGAAACCATTGGGATCCAGGGTAACCCCAGGAGATTCAGCTGGACTGGGGACCACTCTAAGGGTCATAGGCAGCCTCCCTTTTAATTACATGAAGGCATGGCAGATGAGACAGAAGGATGCCCTACAGGCAGAGCAGGACATAGTTGTGGACCCACCAGGGGGTGTTATGGGACCCCAATGTGCTACATTTAGTTAGTCTTTTTTCTTGCATTTATTGACAATGCCATCAAGATGGTCATTAAAATGTTTCTCTCCCAGCTACAACAGGAGCATCCACTGCAGTGGAGAAGTGCAGCCCAAGGTCAGTCTTGCCATTGCAAGTTGGACTTCTGATGTCAGATTAAATCTTTTGATGAGTCTTATAATGAACTGGCAATCATTGCCTTTTTCCTTCCCTGAAAGAAGCTCTCTTTTCCCTAAACCTGTCTATGACAAAGTTCATTAATGTCTGACTTGGAAGGTGTGACAGAATAAGCCCTTGACTGTTCTCAGGACTTCTGGTAGAAGTCTTTACTTTGCAGAAGTACAGTTACACTCCTTTGGATTAACTTTGTGCCCGTGTTTGTTATCACCTTAGGGAAGCTCCCTTTTTTGCATTAAAAGAAAGGAAATGAAAGATCATCACTTTCATTAACAAAATCTGGACAGCCCTTCATATGGAGTGTTTTCTTCATGCTAATTCATATTAATTGTTCAAACATGCCACTCTAGCTCCCAAGGTATAGAATAATACATTTCAACTCTGGCGTTAACAGTAGGGCCCCTTTGTACACAGTGAGAGACAGTCCTTATCTCAAAGGCTTTACAATCTAACTCAGTGGTTCTTAGCCTCTTTAGACTAGAGGCACCCCTCAATAAATTTTGTGCACCCCATTTGAAAAACAAACTTATTTATTACGCTGTTTACCATTTTGTAGAAAGGCCGGGCAATGACAGCAGGGTAGTGGGCCTGGCAGGGATGAGCCTAATCCTGAGCTTATGTGCTTATCTCCTCATGCCTCACCGGTACCCTTCAAAGGGTCTTATGGCACTCCAGGGTTCCTCAACACCCTGGTTGAGAATCGCTGATCTAACTAGACAAGGCAGACAAAGTGCTGGATAAAAAGATACAGTGTTCCAGCGGAAGATGAAGAATTGAGGTACAAGTGGACTGGTGTTGTGTCTACACTGCACTAGAAAGGCATATTCATTGGGCTGTTCCCGAGTGCAAACTGTTCACATGCACCAATCTCACAAATATGCTGGATAGACTACTCTTGGGTGTCCTTTTGTAGCCACTCTAGAGATCCTGGTCTCAAGTGCCCAAAGGCAGACCCAGTCCAGATGTTTGATGCCTCTATGGCTGTAGTTGTATAAGCATCCAGAAATCGACCGTGTGTGGCAGACAAGGATTTTATCACTGAACCATAGGGGACTCCAAAGGCAGGGGCTGCCTACAGCCCCTGGGATTTCCAGGCAGTCTCCCATCCAAGTACTAGCCAGGCCCAGAACTGCTTAGTTTCCAAGATCAGGTGCACTCAGTCCAGACTGGCTGTAGGCTAGGATGAAGTAAGAGACTGGAAAGAGGTAAGGGATATTTTCTTATCAAATAGTTTGGTGATGCAAATATGGAGTTAGACCAAGCAGATTACAGTCAAGGTGTGTCTCCTTTTCCCCCAACTGATGGAGTCAGAAAAAAACTTCTGGGGACCATAGTCACCAATTCAACTCAATTGAATTTATACTCCTTTTTAGTGATAGAATTGTGCTGTGAGGCACCATTAAGAACTTGGGCATGGCATTTGCTTCTTTTCCTTGGTTAGTGAAACAGCCCAATTTGCCACCACCCTTTACATAGCAGTTTCTACTTCTTGTAAAACTAACTTTTTCACCAAGGAAGACAATGTGCCCTTCAAAAAATAAAGTAGACAAGAGTCATAGAAAATCTGAGGAGTTTGCTCAAGGGCACTCAAATGACATTCCTTCATTTATTGCATGATGTATATCTTAATAATAGAGTATTGGGTCAGGAAACCCCAAGAGCCTTCCAAGAAGCCCACATCCATGTAATCCCATAGAATACTTGCCATTTATGACTTGCTTTCAGTCTTCATGAGGAGGCTTATATTAATTCCTTCAACAGAACCATTTTTATTTAAGTTTATAGAGGGTACTGTTTACACTTCAGGAGCAGACAAGAACTTTCCAGAAAAGTATATGTATAGTAGTAGAAGTAGTTTATTTACTACTAAAATAAGATGGTAGAGTTAGCAATAAAATTACATGCTATATAATAATAAAAGTGCATAATTTATGGTTATTGGTAAAAGCAGACAAGAAACTGACACTCTTTCCTTGTAGGAGAGGATGTCCTGGGGATGTCTGGCTTGCTCACTGTCTGTGTAGAGTCTCCCTTATTACTCACCTGCCACTTTGATATTCAAATAATTAGAAAAGAGAAAAGGAAATGAGGTGTCTGTTACAATCAGTGATAAGACTTGAGGGCAAGATTTTTCTTCATAGGGCTTCTCATCCCTTACACACTGCACCTTTCCCCTCCTAGATGGGTCTTGGTCATAGTTTTAGCAGTTCCACTTGTGCTCCCTCTCACTCTGGGCTTGTCTTCTCCAGCCCTCCTCAGTCTTGAGCCCTCTAGACTCAGTCTTGAAGCCAGTGTCTAGACTGTGCTCCAGAGCCTTAAAATAGTGATCTCATGATATGGTCCTTTGATGGTAATCTGGTGTGTGGCAAATAGGTCTCGCTCAGCAGAATGTCACCCCTGTCCATCGGCCTACCTTAGAGTAGGCACCAGTCAGACAATCTACTCCCATTCAGGCCGTCAAAGCAGAAAAATTGCCATTGCTGCAACTGAGCAAACAATACACCTGACTATATGGGGATGTTCTCATCAAGATTAGGATTTCCAAGCAAAGAACATTTGACTGTTTTAACCATCTCCCTCTGGGTGAATTCTTCTTGACTCTCTGACTCGGAGTAGCTCTGGCTGCTTGCTGGAGCAAAGCCGAGAATGGAGCTTGCTGGAAATGTTAGGTTTTTACCCATGCCCTATAGCAAAGCTATCAAACTCACCTGAAACCCCAGGTTAGATCCGGACCACTGTGTTCCTCATGGGCTGGATGCGGCCTGGAGCATGGGTGCAGCTGCAATGACCACTGCAGCAGCACAGGATCTGTTAGCAATGGGTCTGGAGGAGGGATACCAGGTGCTCAGAAAAGATCCAGGGACTATCACCTCATCACTCAGAGCCATGGCCAGCAGGACTAAAAGGCTCTGAAGTCCATGACAGGCCACATCACCATTTCCAGCAGCCTACTGGTGACTTTGTGGGTTGGATCTGGCCTATGGGCCACGTGTTTTGACACCCCTGCCCTATAGAATTCAAATAGAGGTGAACAAAAGGTCCATATGTAAGTACAGAAGTATAGAAAAGGAAGGTACAGAGAACACAAATATGAGCAAGAAAGAAAGTCTAAGGCACAGAGAACTGATACAGGAACACAGAAGAGGGCTGGAGGAACCAAGTGAGAGTTTGCAATCCAAAGAGAAAGGGAAAAAGCAAGCATGAGTACAAAGAATGAAGGCATGAGCTATTTGTTGTGCTAAAATGCTCTAATTCTGGTTAATTATTTTTGTGTGTCTGTACATGAGCCAAGAGGCTGCTCCAACCTGCTGTAATCACAGCACATCAGAGCAGACTCAATTAGTCAAATCTACTGGAGTGTGGCTGTACTATTACCTACAGTGTATCATTATTATTTGTATTTCAATAGCACCTCAGACTATAAGTTGTGGATTAGGATTCCATTGTGCTGGTGCTCTACAAACACAGAATTAAGAGGTGGTTCCTGCCCTCTCACTCTCAAGATAAGACAAGAGGCAACAGCTAGCTGCAGCAGCACAAGAAAACAATAAGACTATACTAGTCAGAATGATGATAAGCAGTGCTCATGGCATTGGCTAGGTAGCTAGTATACTTAAGAAACCCACTTCTTCCTGCCCATTGTCATGATTGTATTTGAAAAACATACAAAGCTCCTCTGCAGAAGTCTACAAATCACACACAACCACATGCATGACCTTCCTCAGGTCCCTGGTAGAAAAGTAGACACCTTCAAGATGAAGGTGCTCCAAAGCAGAGTGTCTACATTAACTTGTGTCAGTACACACCAGGAGCAGGCCTGGGTTTATGCAGCTCAGCCTTGCTCCCAGCACTGTCTTCAGATTGGGGGGGGGGGGAAGGGAGCTATAGGGAGTTCTGAGGTGTGCAGCTCCAATCCACCCACCCCACCATGCCCCCAGGGGCTGGGGGGGGCAGGGGCATGGCGACTGCCTGGAAGCAGCAGTGGTGGGGCTGGTGGCAAGAGGGGATCACCCACTGGCAGCGATGGTGACTTAGCAGCGAGGGCAGCCCGAGTGGGGACTGTGGCTGCAGCAGTCTCGGTGGTGGGGCAGGGGGGCAGGGGCATGCAGCAAGCAGCAGGCAGTGAGCAGGGACCGCCTTCAGTCACCAGCAGCCACATTGGCAGCAAGAGTGGGGTGGCAACTGCTCGCAGAAGCTAGTGGCAGCTTCAGCAGTGGCCAGTCTTAGGAGGAGGCACACACCCCCTCAGTGTCCCTCTTACACATTGCCTATACACCCCACCATCCAGCACTGGCTGACCAAACCCCAGACTTGATCTCCTGTTGCTCCCTTTCCTCCCTCCAATTGTGAAGACTGTGTTAGGGCTAGGAAAGGGGGGAAAGGTGGGGTTAGGGGAGACTGGCTGCAGACTTGCAGCTGCTCAATTCCCTACACTCCTGGCCCCAGAAATGAACATCTGTTGAGTTCAGGGGATTGCTATAATCCATGGAGTTTCCTGTGAAGTACCATGAGCTACGACAGGGAGTCGCATTTCTGTCATGTCCCTAAGGGTGCAGAATTTTCTTGACTGTTGCCAGCTCAACCATTTTTAAGGTGCTTAGGCTATGCTGCAGAAGTGTGGCTAAAGCAGATGACCTCAGGCCCCATTCCTGACTGACTACAAAGTGAACCTTTGCAGATATTACTAGTAGACTGGGTCAACAAGGTGAAGAAAATAATCAATAAGTCCAGCTAAATTAGTAAAGAGATACAATTAAATAGAGTAAAAGGCCTGAAAGAAAACATTATACAAGAAAGCCGCATGAAAGTCCAGATACAGCATATCATAACATTAGCTTAAAATTGTTAGCAGTAGTGACTGATGTAACCAAGTGTATTTGCTGTAGCTTTGCTAAATATTGTAGTTATATTTGTGTTAAGTTTCTTAGATAGGATCTAAAAACAAAGCAGCATGGCAGTGAAGGCCATAAGCCAAGGTAAAGGGAAAAACACATTCTAATATGGTGAAATAAGGAATTGAGAAACTTATAGTAGTTTCATAGTTTCATAGTAAGTAGGGTCAGAAGGGGCCTAGAGCAGGCCATCTAGTCTGACCCCCTGCCAATGGCAGGAAACAAGTGCTGGGGTCACTCCCAACTAATTGATACCTTCCAACGCTGTTGTCCAGTTCCCAAAATCTCAGTGAAACATACAGTTAAATCAACCAATCAGCAAGTGTTTATTAGAATAAGCCATGTATAAATACTGGAGAACCCAGCAAATTCAAGAAAACCTGGTGCCAATCTGTATGCCACCCTCTTCTGTCCTTCCTCTTAAATCTCTCCAGCTGGCATAAGTGAGAATCTGGAAGTCACAGGTAGCCAGACAGACACTAAGTGTCTAAATATTTATTCTTGTGCTTTGGGGTGTAAACAATAGAAGGTGGGTTTCTTATCTCTTTTGTCAAGTAGCCAAGCTACTAGTATCCCTGTGTCCTAGCGGGTAACATAAGCAGTGCCCCGGTGGCTGCCATGTGATAGGAGTTTGCTTACATTTTTTGTGATAAAGCACAGGTGAGTCCACGTGATCTCAACCTGAATTTTGGTCCCATAGGAAAAAAGTTAGTGATTTGACTTGGGTGGTAGCAATACCTCACCAGTAATACCTTCCTAGAGAGAATGGAGAGCAAGGGTAATCATTAAGAGAATTCATTCTGTACCTCAATGCTAATTTATGTTAAGGTTAATTCTGTACTTTAATTCTGTGTTCAAGCCAAGAATAAGGGCCAAAATAAAATAGAATTCCCTGTTTTAAATGTTTTATTCTACTATTTTATATTGTTTAATTTTATCTTTTTTTATATATAATCATATATTCTGTTCAATTTTACTTTTGTTTAAAGTAGTTATGTAACAGGGCACTGGTCCTGTTATACTCTGTGCTTGCAAGCTGGACCAGAGCCCACATGGAAAATTACTCCTGGACCCAAAGGTCATGGTGCAGATGCCAGAGACTCATGGCAGGCCACCCAGAAGCTGGCCAAGCCTGAAGCGGTTGGCCCCAGCATCATACCACCATGTGTGGTTGAAGTGGGCTCCCACTTGCCACTGGGAGTCCTGCAGGAAATGTAAAAGAGCAGCTGGCAGACAGGAGATCCCCCAGAGAGGGGAATGCATGAAGCAGGTGGGGATCATTAAGACCAAGTAGAGATGCAGAATGGGAGCTGGAGCCAGAGTTGGATTGAAGTCAGAGCTGACAGACCAAGCCAGAGCCAGATCCTGGACCAGAGAGCCAAATAGGGCCTAAGAGAGAAGCATCACTCAAATCCCTCAGGTGGATTCCTGTGGTCTGGTCAGAGCAGAAAGGAGTGGCGATGCCAGTGAATGCATGTGGATCAGGGACAATGGGCAAAGACCCAATGGAAAACCTGGAGAGCACCCCCACAGCCAGCAGGGGATGAGGAAATTGAAGGTCTGGATGGTTGATTGACTGTAGGGTGCAAGAGAGACACGACTTGTGATAACCTGGGGCATCGGTAGCCTATGGGGAGGAAGAAGCGGGTCCTTAGAGGAGTAGGAGGGGAGTTAAACAGGCCAGTGCTCAACGGCAGACAATTATGAAAATCTCTAGGGAAGGATACCTGCTATGGGTGACAATTTAAGAAAATTAGGATTTAAACAAAGAAAAGAGATCCCAACCTGACTGCAGGGAGAGACAAGGATATCCGAGTATAGATCCTCCTACTTCATAGCTAGAACTCACAGTTTAAAAGTATGTCTCTAGGTTCATTATGGACAAACATTTTAGCCACTTCAGAAGGGGAGTGGGATCTGTTGTTCCAATATAAATGTTACATCTGTAACCTATAGCGATACAAGTTAGCCAAATGGACCCAACTTTGAACCTGAATAAAGCAGGGTTAAATTTGAAGTGATTTTTGCTACATTTTTATTGCTATATAAACATGCAGACATAACAGTTACATCCTACTATTCTCTGATAGAGATAGCACTGTTCTGTTTGTGTATAATCTCAGCCTCCCACAAAACCTTAAATCACACTTTTAGTCACACTAAAGATGAAAAATCTTCTGGATTACAGTTTGATTCTTTAGGGAATAAATGATATACATGTACTAAGGCAGACAACGTTCCTTGGGTAAATCTTATATCTCTTATTAAATCAAGTAAAACAGTTGGAAAACTTCTTCTTTGCAAGCTTTTGGGTATAAACATCCTTGGTCAGGCTGAAGAAGCATCTGCAGTTCATATATGCTCTTCCTGGATGGAATGAATAGTAGTAAAGAAAATGTGCATATTCAGAAGAAAGGCTTTGCCAAGAGTTTCTGGTCATACTATTCCTTTACTTACAGCAAAGCACAAGAGCTTCAGGAAAAAAAATCAATTGGCTTCATAAATACAGTGCCCTTCACTGTAGCTCACCTTACTTTTGTGAATCTGAGCTCAAGGCAATAGGTTTTCCCCTGGTCTTATTGGATTCCCAGTACAAATAGCACCCCTTTAGAGTGAGAGCTGAAAATAGTCAAAAGGAGCTAATTGCCTATCTCCTGCTTCCATATAACCTTTGTATCCTTCTATCAGCTGACTCCATCAGTTTATCAGATGATTAGATCTCTGCCAGGTGACTTTATTGATAAGGCAACCTCCACTCCCCACCCAAAGACAAACCACTTTTTCAATAGGAGCTGGTTATTGTTTAGAGTAATTTAATCTCAGTGGCATAGCTGGAAAGCCCTTCATTTAGTGATTCTTTATTGTTAGGTCTGTGTTAATTCCCTCTGGAATTTCAGCACAACATGAAGATGAAGAGACAATGGCTAATATACAATATAGAGATAGATATGGAGCTGGCTCTTTATGAAGCTGTGTGGAGCATTCATGATCTCATACAGATTTCCCAAATTGTGGCATGCAGAACGCCAACCTCCATTTCTTTGGTTATCCAGTGAAATGCAAAGGAAACAGCAATCCTGTTCCTTTCCTGGCAAGCATCTCTGCATGGTTAAGACTGGTTGAGATTAGACTGAAAATCAGTACTAGCACTGGGGATTAGAGTTTGGGAGCTCACGGCCCTCAGTTCAACTGAATATACTTTGTTTCCTGCTTCTAGTTTTAGCTCAGTAAACCTTGCTACTTCTATTTCTGAAATCATTTCTGAATAATTTACCTTTTATTAAATATACTTGCTCTTGAAAAATACCTAAAATAATGCTCTCCCTATTATCTACAGCTAGCCTATCACATGATGAAGCTGTAATTTGGGCAATATCAATATGAAGATTATGATTTCATAATGTTTAACATGTTTCTGTGGCCAATCATTGCTAGAAAACTAAGTGTTGCATGTGACCTGTAATATGAAGCAATGCCACATTTCTTTGGAAATATAAAATTAAATTCCATTAAGTCATTTAGTTATATAAATATCATTTATCTTTACATTTATGAGAAAATTACATGTTAGAGCAGAGGTGCTCGACACCTGGCCTGTAGGCCATATCCAGCCTGTGAAGCTGTGTCATCTAGCCTATTGGGCTTGGCATGACTCCACAATGCTGGTGGTGGGGAGCAATGGAATCATTAATTGTGGCTTTCCTGCTGCCATATTTTCCAGTCCATGGGTTGCAGGGCCAGATAAGGTGGTCTTGTGCGCTAGACTGGGCACATAGGGATAGGGTTGCTTGGCACTGGATTCCAGTGTATGGGTCTGGGTTGAGGTGACGTATTACCCAAATTTTCAGATGCAGCTGCTTAAATAATTATACAGTTGGTGGGAGGTAATAAAGTATATTAAGGTACTGCCTCATTTGAAAAAGGGTGGCAGAATCTGGCCCCAAACAAAGACAGGACAGAACAATTTAATAACAAGTTATTCTGTTACATGGAGCTTGAGCCTGAAAGTTGACTTCAGAGAACCATGAGTGCTCAGCACTTTTAGGTCTTGCATTGTATTAACCTAGGAGAGGTGCTTCTGTGGGCCCCACCTAATAAGGCCAGGTTTGATCAATGGCCACATAGCCCTGCTCTAAGCAATAATTCCATTTTCAAAAATCTCACCAAAGGCTCTTGGGCAGGGGTGGGCAATTATTTTGGGCAGAGGGCCACTTACTGAGTTTTGGCAAGCCATTGAGGGTTGCATGATCGGCATCCCAGGGCAGATATATATTAATTTTCTAACTTTTTTAGGGGCCCCGTAGGCTGGATAGAGTGGCCTGGCAGGCCGCATCTGGCCCCCGGGCCGCGTTTAGTCCACCCCTGCTCTTAGATGTTTTGCTTTTATGTCAGTCAGCCGTAGGGGTTTCCCACTTCACCCCTTCACCCCATAAAACTTGCTTTTGGAAGTTTGGTTTCAATCTTTGTCAAGGTCTAAAACAAATAGTTAATCTTTCCCTACTGTCAATCTAATCTGTTCTGGGATCTTGCCACCTGAACCTTATAAATGTCCTCTTTCTCATTTAAGTCCCTAGAGGCATTTTAGCAGCTATTATAATTGATTCCAGACATTGCTATCACAATTCATCAAACTGTAGGAAATCTAATTTATTTTAATGATAGGTTTGTCATCAAAAGCTACCTGACGAAAACAAAAATTCTTTAGCACACCTACAACCATAATTCTTTTTATTTTCCATGCGCTTTTGCAAGGTGCTGTGGCCACTGATTAGTGCACTTTACAAGTGTACAACATGAATTGAGTTGGGAATTTGCTTGCTTGTTTGCTTTTGCTAACAATATTAGATATGGTTATCTCATGTTGCTAAAAAACCATGAACTTTGTGTTCTGCTTTTTACACAGAGATAATTATTTATTTTAAAATAGTTTTTGGAAATGCCTAGTGTGTTCAAATAGGTGTCTCTTAAATAAATAAATCTAGTTCTTGATGTAGGATCTTACAGACAGATTTAAGTGTTTTTTTTGCATTTCTAACCTTGTAAGTTCTAATCTAATGGAGTTCTACTTCAAAATTACAGCAAGAGCAGAAATAAGCTAGCTTGACTATCCAATGGGCAGAGTCAGCTGTTGGACCAGTCTGAATGTTTTAGGAGTGACTGTCTTTTGGATAAAAAGTAGAGATGTGTAGCACCACTTTATCTTGAAGATAGTACAATAAATAGTGCAGAAAATATAGTGAATAAATGGTTTATGCCATCTACTGGTCCAGTTAGGATCTGCATTTTTAATATAAAGAGGGAAACAAGTGAATTTTACTAGAGCATATTCATAGTGCAAAACAATAGCCAGCAATACTGAACAACATGTTTATTTAACGTTATTAAACCTTGTCTATGATGTGTGCTAAATGATGCTTTAAAATTGCATTACTTCAAAATACACTCACAACAACACATTGCACCTTCTTTACCCCGGTCAAGACTGTGGCTAGAATCATTTATCCTGGTCAGTTTGGTCCCTCTTGCACAGGCTTGTTATCTGAATGTAAAAGCCATAGTTGAGCTCATCTTAAACGATGATTAGGTTGGGTTCTACCAGGGTTTTCATTGTGACTTTTAATAGAGACAAAGTTTACTTTGTCAAACTGTATTGCTGGTACAAAAAATGTATTGCCCCTTGCTATAGAAGAGTAGAATATGTTCCCCTACACCCTTTGGTCTGATGTTTACTTAGGCTTAAGGCTGGACTGGAAAAGATGCTAGTGCCAAGCAATTTCCAACTTGACATGCTCCAGTGTTATATAACCCCCTTTTATCTGAAATGCCTTTGTCTCCTGCAGCCTAATAGTAGCCCATTGTGTTTTCCCCTGGTTTTATGAAACCCAGCCATAGGTCTAGCATCTCAGTGTTCAACTAATTGTTATGAATATCATCATTGTCACTTTTGTTTCTGAATTGTGTACATGTATATTATATATTTGTAAATGAATACAATAAAGAGATAGATTTTTTTGTATGTTTAGGGTATTTATGCTACAAAATCTCACAAGGCCTTTTAGACTTATATGTTTCATATTTGCTTTTAACTTTTATTTTGTAGCAAGTGCAACTCAAAGGGTCCACACCCTGTACAATCTCCCAGACCACAAATGTGCAATAGAAGTCTGGAAGTTAAATTATTGAAGTAAATTTATTTCTCATTATAATCTCATTCTGAGGGTGAAGTTCTGTACCTAGATGCCATGTGCAGGTGGCTGAAGGCTCAGGTGAAGTACTTCAACTGGGCATGCTTTGCAAGAATTCAGTTCTAGATGAAGAAGCAATATGGCCTAATGGGCAAAGAAGTGGACTGGGTCTCCAGGGTGTTCAGTTTTGCTCTCATCTCTGACCCTAGAGGGCTGCAAGACCTTGGGCAAGTAATTTTTCTCTTTCCGTGTTTCCCTGGCCCTATCTGTAAAATGGAAGTATAGGATTTGCTTCATTTTAAGTGCTTTGAGAACAGCTGAAGAGAAACACTAGATAAGAGCTAGATATTAGTAACAATATTTTGTTTATATCTTTTATGCATAGTTGTTTGTGATTGGATCCAAAGTATAATGTGAAAGGCATTCTGAAAAGGGCTGAAAATCTTCAAGTCCGTGTGAACTTGGAATTAGTGTTTGTCTTACTTGTATTTGGTTTTCTCTTTGTTCAACTATAGTAGTAGGGTAGTAGTTCCATGTTCACTGGGGGGGCCAGAAATATTATTTTAAAGTCATTAGACTGCCTGCTTACTATGACCTTGGGTGCAAACATTAATATATTGAATAAATGGGGTATCGGATTGTATTTTGAAGTTGAAAATCTTTATATTTATTTTAGGTGTAGAGTGCTACTGAAGTACATATAAAACCTTCTACTGGCTCCAGTGGAATGAAATGGGATTCACTCAAGCCCTAGGAACTACATACTTAGGGGGAAAAAAATCATCAAAATATTCAGCTTTTTATTTTCTCTCTTGCACTAGCAGGGAGATGCACAGGATGTCTTTATATGCTATATCACGACCAATTTCTATAACTGTGTAAATGACTGTATACCTACTGTAATTTAACATTAATTTGCCCAAACAAATAACTAATTATGATCACATTATGGCTAATCAGGTTTATAGCAGTTATTTGTGCAGCTTAAGTATACAACTGCATATTTAACTGTGCAGATTAAGTAACAACTGTACAACTTGGATAACAATCAGTCCATTTCTCCATCTGAATAGCATTTCTGCCTCTACCCTCAAATTCTTTCGATCTGATTTTACTTTGTTTCCTTTTGGGGTTTTTTCCCAGGTATACTCTCCATATCAAGTTCCACCAACTAGATCTGAAAAAATGTATTTCTAGCTCTTTAACTAAATATAGTTTAATTCTGTCATATTTATGACAATCAATTTTCCTTCTTCAGAGATGTATAAATATGCACACAAGTTGGGTAAAGTAATTTTATTCTTTAAAGGCAGGAAAGTCTTAATTTTGGTGTTCTTTCCTGGCTCCTCTTCAACTATTTTACTTAACACTCTCATTCTTTTTGTAATTTTTAAAAGGCCATAACTTTGGCTTGGACTCACTGTAGTAGGAAGTGTTTTAGGCTCCTGTTTGACAAAAACTGCATAAATTATTTTCCTCTTGGAATTGGCAAACATTTGTTTATTCTGAGAAAATCTGAATCTGCTTCTGAATTGTGCAGTCGGCGTTTGTTGCTTTAACATGCTAACCATGCTGGGCCACGCCCCTGGAAATCCAGGATGAATGTTAATCACCTCAGCTTTATACAAAGACAGTTTTGGTCCCAATTGCCAAGGAAGCCTTAGCTCAGCCTAAATTTGTGCATTTGCACAAAACTTACTTACCAGTCATTTAGTTGTCATTAAATTCTACTGTTAGTTGGCAGTGATTTCTTGCTAAGCATTTTGTTCTTCTTAAAACACAAATATTTCCTGTTAGCGTTGGTTCGGCCCTCCTGGTTTGAGGTCATCATAAAACCGTATAAAGAGGAATAAAAACAACCACAGAGCACATGTAAGTGAATTGTGTGTGTATACATATTTCTTTTACTAAATCTTTAATTCAGAATAGACTAAAAGGAGTTAAACTTTTTAATAAGCATGCCACAAACTAACCTGCACCCTCCCCAAGTGCTATTCTGATTTTCTTTCTCTGCCCTATCTGCTGCTCTGCTTCCTAATTATTGCCCTATCTGCTGCTTTTCTGTCTATCCCCCATCTGCCTCATGCCATGCATAGGAGCTGCCTATAGCACATATAACACTTGTGCTATAGATTGGCCACCCTGGAAATAGGCTATTATGGATTTCCTTGTTGAACCAGATCTCTTAGTATCCTATTATATTTGCTACTCAGGTGCAGAGGGGTTGCAAATTAGCCACACATCTACAAAATACCATCCATCCAGGGGGCCACTGTATTAGTTGAGTTGACTGATAATCTGAGTTGACTGTGCTTATTTAACACTCTCTCCCCACAAGAGCCCTTATAAGTGTATTGAAGATGGTAAGAGGTGTTGGAGAAAAGAGAGAAGGCTTAGTCAGAAACTCTCCAGGTACAGATCAGCAACTTCCAGGACTGAGGAGATGCAAACCACCTTCCCTTAGGGCACAGACAGACATGCAGTTCCCCACTGTAACTCATTGGGGCTTCTTATGAAGCCCCAATGAGTTACAGCTATCCCCAGGACCCAACAGATGTTTGCTTTTGGGTCCTGGAGGTTGGGAAATGAGCTGTGGTTTAGACCAGCTGCATCTTTGCAACTGTTCTCTTTTAGTCCCACCCCTCCCCAATCCAAGCTCCAATGTTGGGGGCTCCAATTCACCCTCTCCACCTTCCAGCTTCATCTGAGCAACCCCTAGAATGAGCTGCCTCCACTCCCTTCCCCCCCTCCCATTCTGAAGACAGTGTGTAGAGCAGGGCTAGCTGCATCAGCCAAGCCCAGCTCCCAGCAACATTGACAGAAGTCAATGAAAACACTCTGTTTTACAGTGCCTTCATCTGAACCCTCATATAATGAGGATTCAGACTGTCATGTGATCAGGCATTTTTAAAGCACTTGGCAACTGCGCACTTCTGTCTGTGCATGGCTATAGAGCACTTTCAGTGGCTGAGTGTGCAACAAGCTGTCATGTCTGTCAGTGCCCTCAGTTTCTACGTTCCTCTTTCTTCATGAGGCAGACACATAGTTCAACACACTTTCTAAAGCCTGTTAGTGAATCTTCAGGTCTTAGCTCTGCAGCTTCTCTAAAAAAGTAAGCCAAAAAACCTGCTGGGTGGCACGGAAGTGGAAAGGGATCTTGGAGTCCTAGTGGACTCCAAGATGAACATGAGTCGGCAGCGTGACGAAGCCATCAGAAAAGCTAATGGCACTTTATCATGCATCAGCAGATGCATGACAAATAGATCCAAAGAGGTGATACTTCCCCTCTATCGGGTGGTGATCAGACCGCCGTTGGAGTACTGCATGCAATTCTGGGCGCCGCACTTCAAGAGGGATGCGGATAACCTGGAGAGGGTCCAGAGAAAGGCCACTCATATGGTTAAGGGCTTGCAGACCAAGCCCTACGAGGAGACTAGAGAACCTGGACCTCTTTAGCCTCCACAAGAAAAAGTTGAGAGGCAATCTTGTGGCTGCCTATAAGTTCATCACAGGGGCACAGAAGGGAATTGGTGAGGTTTTATTCACCAAGGCACCCCTGGGGGGCTACAAGAAATAATGGCCACAAGCTAGCAGAGAGCAGATTTAGACTGGACATTAAGAAGAACTTCTTCGCAGTTAGAGTGGCCAAGGTCTGGAACAGGCTCCCAAGGGAGGTGGTGCTCTCCTCTACCCTGGGGGTCTTCAAGAAGAGGTTGGATATGCATCTGGCTGGGGTCATCTAGACTCAGCACTCTTTCCTACCTATGCAGGGAGTTGGACTCCATGATCTATTGTGGTCCCTTCCAACCCTAACACCTATGAATCTATGAAAAAATTAGTGAGTTGTAACTGCTAAGAGGCATTTCCATTATTATGGAGGGTAAAGCAGTACAAGCCATCACAGCCTCCCCTTTTCAGTTCACTGTTTTATTTTTACTTTTAGTGCCATATATACTGCCGTTGCTTCCTACACTGCACTATTTTTTTTTTTCAATGGCAAGCCTTCCTTCCTGGCTTCTAGCAAAGGAGTCAGTGGTAATTTCCACTAGACAGTTTTCCCACTTTCTTTGTCAAAATACTGACAGCAACTCATTAATTTCAATAGGTGTGTCACAAGATCCTCCACTCTGGTAGTAATACCTGATCTCCCAGGGGAGGATTCAAGGTCTGCAGTGGCCTTGTTTCTCACTGAGACAGAAAAAAGAAACAGTGGCAGTCAATTCCTGACCACGCCTAGCAGATATATTATGCACTGTATTTGTGTATATTTGCATGTGGAGGCCCAGAGAATGATGTGATGAGATGATCTAATCAGAAATTGCAGGAGGTCTGTGTAGAGCCAAAGTTAGTAAATTAAGCAAAATCTCAACTACTTCAATGGACAGGCCATGCATTTAGGCTGACAAATGACAAACCAACTAAGTGTCTCTTAGGGCCACCTCCAGTGTGCTCATTATCTCTTTGCTTCATCACAAGACGAAAGAGAAAATATTGAGCATACTGAGTTCTTAATGTGAAGTACTACTAACAATGAGAAAAATATGCTGCTGACAGAAAGGTAGGTCCAAATTGTGGCCTGAATGGCAGGTACCTTAGGCAGTAAGCAGACTAATTAGTGTACCTGTATTTGCTTACCAACAAGCAAGGCTTTGACCATCCTGAAAGTTTTGTATTTAGATGCAAGCAGTTTCAACTCAAAAAACAGAATCCAATCAACATCGAATGGAGACCCTGTCCCTAATCACCATGCATCAGTCTAAGTGCAGTAAACTGGTACGGAAAACATAGTTGGAGATGATCCTAAGAAGTTGATTTGAAGCTTAACATCAAAGTAAAAACTCAGAATTTAACTGGTTTTGATTTTTATGCTGTTCTGAATGCCCTTTAAGACTACAAGTTATCTCAGAAGTTTTACCAATCTGCTTGTTACAGCCTGTCTTTGAAAGCATCCTTTCATAAAAATCAACCTTTCTGAACCTGTTTTTAGACCTTCACAATATAGGAGAAACTTCTTTCCCCACTTGGCTCTGCTGCTTCTTACCTACACCTTCTGGATTGTGAGTAGATCGCCAGAATTGCTGAAATAGCCTCAGTACGTTTTTTAAAAAGAATCAGAATACGATCCAGCATTAATCACAAAGTAAACCAAATCCTGCCACCTAGCAACTCCTGTGAATTTTGGTTCAGAGAATGGCTAGCGCTTCTAATACTACCTAGCTAGCAGGTACCTGAGCCAGTCATTCATCTACCTGGTGGGACAGGGATGGTGGGACAGTGACACAAGGTCCAAGAATGGAGTTTCCTTCTGGCCTCAGGCTGCCTTCTGTAGTGCAGCAGGCTGGCTCAGAGCCACAGTCTGACTATAGGATTTATTTCCTTCACCTAGAAAGGTAAAGTGAGGCTGACACAGCACATGGCTGCAGTGAGTCTACAGTTTTTAAAATGTGCCAGAAGAAAAGTTATAGGACAATAAACAGACAAGGTTCCTTGGGTGAATTTAATATCTTTTATTAGACCAACCCAAATAGTTGGCGAATAATGAGTAAGCAAGCTTTTGGGTTCAAAAACCCTTCGTCAGGCTAAGGAAGTTTCAGCAGGACAATAAACAAGCATTAGTTTCAAGCAGATGCATGACCGTTTTCATCTAGGTCTAGAATAGGATAGAGACAATATGGGAACTTGTATATACCCCCTCATGGCACTGCTGTAACTATTCCTTGTCCCACTATGGTTTCTCCACACTTCGGAGATAAGGAGTCATGTTGGGGGCCATCTTCAATAAAATTGTCTGTTGAGCTAACAGCACCTGTCATTTTTCCTTTTCCAGAGACTGGGATCCATTTCCTCCCTAGCCCCACCACTTCATGTTCTCAAGCAGGTTGTAGATCTGTCCAGAAGGAGGGAGTCCTCACTTCCCATTCTTTCAGGGCTCTGTGGGAGCGATCCATCCACTGGATCCACAGAAGATGTCTTCTCTGCCACTGCAGCAGAAAATTTCTGTGTCCACAGATAAGTGCTAATTCCACTGACTGCAGACAGACGCATGTTGCCTATATGGGCAGCAATTGTGAAATCAGGCACAGGGCTGAACGTGCATGAGCCATAGCCAATTTGACAAGAGACTTGTCTGAAAGGCGGCTTGATCTCTATATCTCCAAAGCTCCATAAGCAAGGTAAAATACACAGCTATGAGCCTGATCTATCTCACAGTGTAGCTGATTGTAAAATCTCTTTGACTGCAATAGGAACAGGATCAGGTTCTTGTTTTGCCTCAGCAACCATGGCAGATTTCTTGCCTTCTGTTTCATCTCCTGTTTAAGTAGTTTCTCTCTTCCAGTCCCTCATTCCTTCTTGTGTCCCTCCTCCCCCTTCCAGCTCTCCTGCGGAATGTAGGCGGATGGCGGCGGAATGTACATAAACACCAAACAATGACACAATGCTCCGCTGCCTGAAAGGTCACAGCAGGTTCTGCCAACGGGCGATGCGATGCCGGCTGGGGAGTGGAAATTTACAAACCTACCCTGCAACGAGGAATCGCTTCTGCTGGAAGAACTGCCCGATGCATTACGAAATATAATACTCTGAGAAGACGGGTAGTAACTGTGAAGAGCGATACATCTTAAACACTAATGTTGAAAATATTGTTGTCGATCATCGGACGAAAGAAGGGTAGACAGTTTGGCTGGTGCTGGGTAGTAAAGGATATTTGCAGGATCCGTTCTGACAACATTCTGCTATTTACACAGTCCAAATACTGAATCAGTGTGGATTTTAAGCAGTCCCTATTCAGGCACAATGTTCATTGCCCTAGTCATGATAATTCCAGCAGAAGATGTAAATAATAGCAATCCTAACTCAATGAGAGTTAAAGAGACTGAGCAGAAAAGAAGGACAGGCTTCAGGTTTTGGTTCAGTCTGTATAATGCTTCACTGTGTTTTATATTAGTGTAGATACACAGTAATGCAATAGCACTTGCTTGTAGCTATCAGTGATTCATTGCTATGTAAAACTGTAAGCCTGTTGCTAAATATTAATATGAACATTGTCACTCATCCAACAAAAAGGCTGTTTCTCAGAGAACCTGTTTAGCTCCAGCACAATGCACAATTTATGCAGCTTTCTAGTTATACTAAGTGCCTCTAATAGCAGTCCTGGTTCGAAGCTTTTCTGTTTTTTCAGTACAGCATTCTAGTAACTGCTATGAAAAGAACTGGGCAAAGGGTCGTGACAACAATCCTGCTATTTAACACAGTTCTTCTGTAAACAAATCACTGAAGTGTTTGACTAGCATGAGGTAATACTCTTCTGATGTATTTTTAATTAATGTGATCTAGACAGATAAATATAAATAAGTTTCTTTTAACAGTATATTCCTTTCAAATTAAAAGGAAGTATAGACAAATCATTTAAATCAGGTGTTACTGGTAATATATGGAACCAACACTCATGCTGTAATGTTTCCTCAGATCCTATCAAAAGGATGAGATTCAGGATCATACGCCTCCTGTTGTTGTTTATATTGCAGTAGTGCCTTGACATTGGGACCTCCTTGTGCTAGATATACATTACTGTGCTACTGTAGTAGTAGTAATTCTCTGCACCAAAGAGCATACAATATAAGCTGACAAACCAAAAGATAAGGTAGTACTATTGTCCCCATTTCTGACAGATGTGAAACAGACACAGTTATATTAAATACCTTACCAAGGTCACTCAGGGGGACATTGGCAAAGCTAAAAATTGAACTTCGGTCCAGTGCTCTATCTGCAGGACCATCTGTCTGCCTTACTTATTGCTATTTACCGACAGATTTGGTGTCATGATATAATTTTTAACTTGTAGATGAATGAAGACTAATTTTGCATTTCTGCAGGTGAATGATTTTAGCTGAAACTACATATTAAATTAATTTACTTGTTATTTTCAAATTAAAAGAGATTAGCTAGGAGAGGCCAGGTATCACTTGGTTGGTTAACAACACAGCATTACAAGGAGTACAAGATAAAGTTTTAATGGACCAGAGGCATACACACATGTCCAGTGGTACACACACACACACCCTCCCTCCATAGTGTTTATATAATGTATACTTTACCTAAGTGCCAAATGAATAGCAAAGGTCTTTATGCAGACTATTTCACTTTCCCATAAAACTATGAAACAACCTCTATTACTGAGTGTGAATATTCTACACAGGATAGAAACAAATCTTGCTATGATCTCTCTTGCTATGGATAACATCAGAAGAAAAGGGTAGTGGTAAGGAACCTCATTGACTGATTTTGTGAAGTCTGGAGGTTTGGAACAGCATGTCCTGAGATCAGTTGTTTAGCACTCCATCAACCCCATGAGCATCAAAAGCATGTCCTTTCGCAGTATTTAATGAAATGAGCACTTACTTATGAAAGCTTATACATCTTTGATTCAGTTAGTCTATAAGGTGCATTGGTACCTTGCCTTCTATCAATCCCATGGTGATATTTAAAAGTGGTTTGGTTCAGCTACTTATGGAGAGCTCACATAAAGCACTGTTTATGGTTCATCTGGCCAATGGGACCCGCATAAGACTGCTCCTTTATTAGACAAATACGAGTAATTTTTTTCAGGCTGTTCAAGATAGGAGACACATCTACACAATACACTAACTGTGCAGTAGCCAAATAATAGTGCGCCATAGTGCGTCACAGTACCAACAGTGGTAATATGCTACTGTGCAGTATTATTAGGCTACTGCACAGTAGCATCATTAAAAAGATGTTCACCAGTGCTATTACACAGTAACTCCAGTTATTGTGTATTTATTTACTGTAACCACTGTGCAGTAGTGTCTTGTGTAGACATGCCCAGAGTGATGCAAAGTTTCAGCTAGCCAGATCATGTTGTCAGTACAGGGATATCTAAAATACCAGGCAATATGAGTTGTTATACAACAGTAACAATTATGCGAAATGTGTTTTATCAACACTTGGTGCCTGTACTCTGATGGACTCAAGATAATTCAAACTATCAGCACATACTATAAAGGGGATTCATGATATCTGTACCTAGCCCAAAAGTTAAAGTACATTCCAGATCCTGGCAACCCTGACCATGAAGAATGTTTTTATAATGTCCAGTCTAAACGTTTTCTCCAGTACTTATGGCCATTGTTCCTTGTTGTTCCAGGGGGTGCCCTGGTAAACAGATCATCACCTACTTCATGTTATTCTTCCCATATGTATTTGTATGGCACCACAAGGTCCCCCCTCAGCCTTCTCTTGGAAAGGGTGAAAAGGTTAAAGTCCCTTAGCCTTTCCTCATAGGGCCTTCCCTTGCAGGCTTCTAATCAGATGAGTGGCTTGTCTTTAGACCCTCTCCAGGTTGTCCGCATCCCACTTGAACTGTGGCATCCAGAACTGGACACAGTACTCCAGCTGCGACCTGACGAGCACCACATAGAGAGGGAGAATCACCTCCCTGGACCTGTTCGTGAAGCACCTACGAATGCATGACAAGGTGTGATTTGGCTCTGCTGACTACTTCATCACATGGATGATTCAAGTTCATCATGGAGTCAACAGTGACTCCAAGATCTCTTTCTGCCTCAGAGGTGCTGAGAAGATTGCCCCCAGCCTATAGGTATGATGGCAGTTCTTTCTCCCCAGATTCAGTATCTTGTACTTGTCCTTATTAAATTGCATCCTGTTTCTCTCTGCGTATTTCCCCAATCTGTCAAGGTCAGCCTGGATCTGGTTCCTCCTCTCCAGGGTGTTAGCTTCACCCTGTTTGCTTTGTTTGTTTTTGATATTTGTATCTTATCTGTAATAATCTAGAGATTCCTGTAGCTTGGAACAGGTGTTTCAGGGGAGATGATTTGGGTGACACCAGGAAGCTCCATGTGCTTGGGAAAATTTCATAATACAGTGAACTCCATGATATCTGGAAGCCATTGGCACTAGGAAAAGATGAATCTCCTCTGTGGGCATAGGTACAGAACACTTTTAGGCCTGAATTCTCAGCCACGTACTTCAGCAATCCTTGACAGAAGCTGTCATCTCTAGTGTCTCCCTACCTTCATACCCACTACTGCATCTAGCAGTGATGGATAAATAAACTGCTGTAAAGAATGTGTCAGGTTCACAAATTTAAAGGTGAAATTGAATCTGCTCCTATAGGACATCCTACTTAGTTTAATTCCTTGCTTAACTAGGAAACAAATAAAACGTAGGATAATATTTCACTGCTCTTTAGAATGACCTTGGCCAAGCTCTCAAAATATTTGGTGGCAGACACTCCATTGACATTTTTTAAGGCTTAAACATTACTGAATGCCTTCAGTCTTCCAAGACTGAACAAGCACTTTAAGTACTATGCAGATGATTTTACCTTACAAGTTCACAATGACCCTATCTAAGCTACCAGAGATGAGCTGTATGACCTTCATCACCACTGTGTTTCAATGGAGTTTTGGTTGCCAATATTAGTCCAGGCTGCTCTTCAAGAACTCGGATACTATCTTTGTATATCAGCTTGTTTAACATGACCCTGGCAGAAAAGTGTAGCGACATGTGGGGGGTTGTTTGTTTGTTTAGTTTTCCTTGTGATTGCAGAAGGTCATCTCTAATAATAAAATTACTCATTGTGGTGGATTCCACGCACCACTTCTGGGCATAATTCCTCATCTAAACTCACCCTTGTTACAGATAATTTATTAAAGTGCAATTTGCCATCAATGAACAGGAGCACCTAGTGGCTCAGAAGACTCTTTCATTCTCTGCTTTACCCTGGAGACCTGGTTGGAAAGAGCAGTAGAAATTCACTATTGATTACTTCACCATTGATTATAATCAAGGCCTGGAAGTGCCTCCAGTGAAGTCCAGTCATAGAGGCAGAAGGAATCCTTCCCACACTAATCCCTGCTGAGTCTCAGGTGAGGCAGAAGATTTAGTCATATTGTCAAAACAAGATTTTTTAGTTTTTCATTAGATTGCCTACCCTTTACTGTCTGGAGTGTCTTCAGATTTTGAACCTGCTAGTGACATTGTAACCATGCTGTCACATTGGCTAAGGATAGACAGTCAAAAATCCTGAGCCTGAATTGATTCAATCTTTGCAGGTTAGTCTAACCTGATGAGGCTGAATTGGTTTGTAACTGCGCAGACATCCCAGACATGCAGGCATATGCCTGCAGTGACTCAGGTCAGAAGCTGGGGGACACTAGAGCAGCCCTTCCATCCCTTCCACAGCACTGAGCTGAGAGGGGGCATGGCCAGACCTTAGCAGGATGCTTTGATTAGCCCCTCAAGGAATTGATAACAGTGTGTATCACCCCCTAACACAGTGTTTCTCACCCCATTAAGAAAACAACAGAGGGACATTACCAGCTATCTGTTGATTCTACCTGTTGATTCAGTAGGGACCTGTAGCCAGCATGTAGTCTTCTAGCTAATACACAGACAGCTCTTTGAAAGGCAGAGGGGAGGAGGGAATTCTTGCTTAGCAGGGAGTGGTGAGGGGAAGGGGGGAGCAACCTGCAGTCTGTGCTGGAGCTACAGCCAGGGAGCAAAGGGAAGAAGCCAGTTCTGCTGTGGAGCAGAGAGCATGCCAGGATGCTGGGGGTGTCTGGGTTATCTTAAAACAGCAAGGGGTCTGGGGCAGACATTGCAAAAAGTGGTTTGACCCAAATCACTTAAGTCTGATACTGCATTCAACTAAGTTAGTCTGAAATCAGTTTCAGCCATTGTCAAACTGGTTTATGTGCACTGAACATCTGTTCTGTTACGGGTTATAAACCAATTTCTGATCACTTCAATGGGTTTATGCTGCAAGGTGTGGGACATGTGTTAGGGGAGCTTGGAGCATCAAACAATAGGCAGCCTTCTGCCTTAGAAATAACATTCATATTATTTTCATCAAGGCGTGGCAGATGAGTGAGATGGGGTTTAGCCCAGAACAGGCAGGCAGCTGGCACTGAGACTCAGCCCTGAAAGGCCAGCCTGTTAAGCATGCATAAGCTGCTGCAACTGGGGTTCCATGAGGAATTAAAACGTGTGTCCATATGCTAAAACGTGTGTCCATTTGCTACCAATTGTGATTCACCTTAACATGACAAAATACACAAATATGTTACTATCAAAAAACCAAAACACTGAAAGGGTGCAAGTGTGGTAGAAGATGTAGGTAATTGTTCCTAATTCCAGTCAGCTGTGATAGCTTGAATACAAAGGACAACCATGACATTAAGCTAGTGGCAAATTTGTTTTTGAATGCTGTTTTATTTATATGGGCACATTGTGTTTTTTGTCCTGTTTGTTCAGTATTTCTTAGCTATATCATACTGATCTGTAGTCTTACATGTTGTTTTAAAGTATTCCTTTATCCCTGATTTTATTCATTTAATACCATATTCACATAGCACATCCATCTTTCTCCTAAACATTAGCCATCCAAAATTGGAGTGTGTCTTAAGCAAAGAAAGTGATTTCCATGCTGGAATGAAGGCAGGGGGATGCTGGGGGGCATGGTAGCAGGGGGCTATCCTTGGCACCAGCAACCAGGGCTGAACCCTTCATCCTCAGGGAGCAGGGTCCCCCTCCCCTTCCTGCAGGGCCAGCTTCTAAAGGTTTAATCTTTTCACAGCCACTGCTAGTTTGGTAGCAGCTATTGGCCAAGCAGCAAGGGGAGGAGGGAGAGATGCTGAGGATGGGAGTCTGCCAGTGTTTCATGCAGCCAGAGGGTTTGGCCCTGGGTGAGCTGGTGTTGTGACAGGGAAGACTCTGGAAAAATCTTTTTTTTTCTTCATTCATTCTTCCTTCCCAAAGGAAGGCATTCCCTGGGGATGCGTTATATCTGGGTTTGTGTTAGCTAGCAGGAGGGCAAGTTTCTCCTGCTTGTTCCCCATACTGCGAGCATTAGTGTAGAGGCATTTAAGGCCTCCTGAGGGTGTATGTCCCTCTGCCCAATCCCTGGGCCCCTGCCTCTTATCTGGGTATTTCTTGTGCTTGTCACCTGACTTGGCTGGGCTGTTCTTGTAGGTGTCTCTTGGTTTGGTGTTCTGTAGCTCCCTTGGTCTTCTTCCTCCCCCTTACCCGATGTGCCTAGTTTAAAGCCTACCAGCTGGAAGAGAACACGTGCTTACCTCTGGGGGAGAGGTGAAGCCCATCCCACCCAAGCATGTCTCTTGTTCTGAAGTGAGGGTCATGGTCCAGAAAGCCAAAGACACCATTCCCAAAACCTCAAGTTGACATCCCAGATGCAGGTCTCATGGCATCTTCCATACCCACTCACTGGAAGGATCGATGAGAAGACCACTTGTGTCTCTATCTCCTTCAGCTTTTCTCTCAGTGCTTTGTAGTCCTTCATCTGGCAGTCTGGACTGCTCCTGGCCACATCATTAGTCCCCACATGGATTAGGACAATGGGGTAGTAAACAGTGGGCTGGATGAGGGCTGGGATCATCTCTATCATGTTCTGAATCCACGCTCCAGGGAGACAGTAGACCTTGCGTGTCATGGAATCCTGGAGACAGATGGGACCTCTGTTCCTCTAAGAATGGAGTCACCTATGACGAGTACCCGGCGCCTCTTCCTCCAGGTCAGCTTGCATCCTCCAGCCTGTTCTGTGCATGGAGTGACCTTCTCACCAGAGGTTTTCTCCTCACATTCCTCTTCCTCCAATGTCATCAGGGCCTTGTACCTGTTCCCCAGCTGAACTGGGGGAGCTGGTACTGCACCACCGTGAGCAGCCCTGGCTTTGGAGGGAACCACCTGCCAGTCCACTGTGGAGGGCACCTCTTGGGGTTCTTCTTCCTTTGGTGCTTGGCTCTGCTGGGAAAGGAAATACCCATGAATTTCATCCTCTTCTCTGATCCCCCTCAGCCTTCTAACCTCCTCCTGGAGCTCCCTCACCTGCCCTCCAGGACCCTAGGACAGATACCTGCAGTACAGGTGTGGGGGCCCCCATTCCCTGCCTCCTCCGGCCCTGCCAGGCATCCCCCGCAGGCCAGGGGGCAGGGTGTCTTCAGCTCCCCCCATGGGCTCCATATGGGTGGAGGCCTTACAGGAGCCCCGGTTAGGCAGCACCCCCCGGGCAGGGGCCCTAGCGGCACTCTGTATCCACACCATTTTTATTGATTGCTGTGGTGCTTTCACCTTTCCCTTACCAAGACTTCCTCCTGGCCCCTCCTGCTTGCCCACCTGCATGAATGCTGGTGTGAACACTGGCACGCCCTTACAGAGAGCGCCTGTTTGAGTGCTCTGTTTCTGCATGGCTCCCTACCAGGTCAACTAAAAGGGATCCGGGGGGCTTCCCCCTCTTCCTGCTAGTGCAGCCCAGCCTGGCTCCACAGACCCCTGCCAACCTGTGCCCCGCTTTGGGCCTCACCGGTGCTGGCCTGGGACATTGGTCCCAAGATGGTTACCAGGGAGCTGGGCACCTGGCAAGGGGCGGGGCTACCCATGAGGCCCTGCCAAAACTGAGTGAGCTGCCCTCCACCTGAAATAATTGCTCATCCGTGATCCAGTCATTCTGCTGAAGACGGAGTCATCCCCGACAAGTATGTCTACCTGTCTTTTAAAAACTTCCAAAACGGAAGTCTATAATTTTTCTGACTACCCTGTTCTAATTCTTAACAACACTCATGGAGCTCATCTCAATATGAGAAAGTTCCTAAGGTGAGAAAGTTTCTCCCAATATCCAACCTAAATTTGCTGCAGTTAAAAACTACTGATCCTTTTCCTCTCCCCTGCAGCCACAGAGAATAGTCTTTCACCTCTATATAACTATCTTTCAGGTATTTGAAAATTCTTATCAAATTCCCCCATCCTTCCTGTCTTCTCTTCTGCACACTAAATAATCCCAGTTCCTTCATCCTTTCCCTATATGTCATATCCCCAGGCCTCTAATCATTTTTGTCATCTTTGCCAAACACTTTCTAATTTGTCTACAACTTCCTTGAAATGTAGCAAAACTGGACACTACTTCAAGTGAGGCCTTTCCAGTGATAAATAGAGCAGAACAATCGCTTCCCTTGACTGGCAAGGGGTAACCTTGTTAATATAGTTCTCTATACAACAGGTTCCCTCACTTTATTCTGTATATGCATTCCTGGAAAAGAGAGCATAACTCAAATTCACATAAAGGGAACTCACCTTACAATGTAACAAATAGGGATATGTTCCAAGACCTCAACTGTACTGACTGTGGCAGAAATGCCACCGTGGGTGCCCCTCTCCAGAAACCTCTCTCTGTGCCAGCCTGAGAGGCTGGTGTTGAATCCTTCATGGCGGGGATCTCCCTACCTGGTCTGCATGATAAAAGCCTGGTGCCTGGGAGGCGGATGCTGTGGTCACCTGGGCAGGGGAAAAGACCCAGCCCTGCGCACGGCCCAGGTAGCCAGGA
Source organism: Caiman crocodilus (assembly GCA_030014935.1). Lineage (NCBI taxonomy): Eukaryota > Metazoa > Chordata > Crocodylia > Alligatoridae > Caiman > Caiman crocodilus. The sequence goes on from JAGPOW010003648.1 coordinate 90,719,041, forward strand.
ATGCTTGGGAAATGGGTCGGCTTGTGACCAGTTTTGGCAGCTTTGATTGGACCGGGCTGCTGAGATCAGAGAGGGGATAAAAGGCCCCGATCCAAGAAGAAGGGCAGCCATTAGCCATGCGGTCGTCCTGATGAACCTAAACTTGGCTCTCTCCTCATCACTGCATGTCCCAAGAGTGGCCTGCCTCCAGAGGGAAACACCAACTACCTCTGGATGATGAGAGTGAGTAAGCTCCTCAAGATCCGATTAGATATTTAGAGTACAGTATTTCAGATGCGTGTTCAAATGGCTACCTCAGCCACCCTGGTTTGCTCTATGGGATTCCTTTGATAT
>JAGPOW010003648.1:90719473-90791640 GCA_030014935.1 Caiman crocodilus
GATCCGATTAGATATTTAGAGTACAGTATTTCAGATGCGTGTTCAAATGGCTACCTCAGCCACCCTGGTTTGCTCTATGGGATTCCTTTGATATTCCTCCATTATTTCTACGATACTGCTCTACCTTTAATCCTGTTTCTGTCCTACCCCCTGTAATCAATAAAGTTCTCCTTTGTGACCGATGTGGGAGACATATTGAGGGCTGGGTCTAAATTATGCCGAGGAGGCTCCTTAGGTCTGCGGACTAAGGGAAGCTTTCCTGATAAGCCCCTGACTTGGGGAAAGTAGCCCAAGTGCTGGGATTGGGTCTAGGACCCATTGGACAATCAGGCCTGTGTTTTCCAAGGTGCACAGGGCCAGAAGTAAGTCCAGAGCCTTGGATGGAGGCAGCGGGAACCCCAGGATAGTGGTGTGCTCCAGGGAAGGGGTCGGCCGGACAAGAGACACACCAAGGGAGGCACTCGGAGCCTGGAAGGTGGGCGGGCGCAGGGAGGTGGGCGGCTCAACGCAGGAGCGCCCCCTACTGGCGCGCCACACTGACCACCAGACCTGTTTCTACAACTTTTACAAGATAATTTTGCTACTTGCCAACAGCAGACAGTACACACAAGCACAGGGAACAGTCATAATGGGGATAACAACTACAGAAACGTGTCACAGACAATGAGCAAGGAGCACAGATCTACACTAGAAACTATACTTTGGTGTGCGTCACTCCCACAATGCACTGCACAAAGCAGCTAACTGCAGGCTTCCACGACACCAGTAACATAAAAATGAATTTACCTCTATGGGGGGGGGCAAAAGTACCCCCAACTCACCCCAAACCACCACCTGATGCTCCCCAATACTCATCATATGGGTGAAGAAGAGCGGCACTGGGGAGAGATGCCCAGGCAGGCTTGGCAGTTCCAGAACTGCCTGAATCTGCAAATCAATGGGCATTGGGGTGTGGCCTTGGGAGGTGTGGGCTACTCAAGAGGCAGCTGGAGATGGGGCCAGGAGGAGCAGAGTGGAATGCCAGTGGGGAGACGTCGGCTGCGGGGCCGGGGAGCATAAGCCCCAGGCACAGGGAAAGGAGGCTGAAAATCAGCCAGAGGATGCCCGCAGGCAAGACAGGGAGCCCAAGCCCTCAGAACAGAGGGATGCCTGGGAGCTCCATTGGAGGGAAGCAGCCTCCTGGGATGCCGAGGAGAAGAACGAAGGCCATGACAGACAGCCCAGTTGCAGTTAACCCTGGACCAGGGTGTGTTTAGTTGCCCAGGCCTCAGTCCAAAGACAAAGGACAGCCTTGGGGGGAATGACAGCCAAGAAAACCCAACCCTTGGAAGTGGGTGGCATGGATGATACAGGATCATCCCAGTGTAAGACCTGCCCCTGGCTGTAGATGTGGTAAAGGTGGGGCAAAGGGAAGGTTGGAGCCTCACAAAGAAACTCAGAGTGGAGATCTCCTTGGGCCATCTACAGGGAAATGCCTCCCAAGAAAAATGACAATGAACATCAAAGACATGGCAGGAAAGTAGGAGCAGCACCCAAACCACCTTGGTGGTGCCGAATCTGGATCTCACCCTGACGTTGCTGGGGGGCAAAGCATCAACCAAGAAGGGGCCAAAGCCCTATAATACAGTGACAACCTCGCATATAACGAATTTCTGGTATAAAAAGAGTCTTTGCATAAGAGCGAATTTGCATGTACAGAACCCAAATAAAGCGAGGGAAACTCGTATTCACTTATTTACAATGGGAGCACACTGTTGCATCATATTCAGTTTATGGTCCACTAGAAACAAAGCTATAAAAAAAAAATGAGCCAGTTAACACTTTATAATATTATTTTGCACCTGTGTTCTCATTAAGATATAGTGGGGCTCACTGAAACTTGGTGGGATCCAACACACGACTGGGTAGTAAACATCAAGGGCTATAGGCTGTATAGGCGGGATAGAACAGGGAGGAAAGGTGGGGGTGTGGTGCTCTACGTCGAAGAGCAATACACCTCCTCTGCAAACAGCACTGGGTCTGAGGCAGGGCAGACGAAGGTGCTCTGGGTCAGAATACAAGGGGGGTCAGGGGAAAGGGACCTAATGGAGGGGGTCTACTACAGGCCACCCAACCAGGGGGAAGAGCTGGGCCAAGGATTCTCAAGTCAGTTCGCAGAGGCAGTCAAGTCAAGGGATGTGGTCATCATGGGTGACCTAAACTATCTGGACATCTGCTGGGAAGAGCAATCAGCCAGATCTGACCGCTCACGTAGATTCCTAGCCAAGTTACAGGACCTCCACCTAACCCAGGAGGTGCACAGTCCCACCAGGGGAAATGCCTTGCTGGACCTGGTCCTGGCCACAAGCGACAACCTGGTGAGGGGACTGTGGGTGCTTGACCACCTGGGCGATAGTGACCATCGTCTACTGGAATTTACCATCCAGTGCAGGATGTCAAAGGCCTGCAGCGAAGCAGCAGCCCTGGACTTCAGGAGGACGAATTTCAATGAGGTAAGGAGACTAGTCAGGAGGCACTGAGGTCCCGGAGGGGAGGGGAATTGGGAGTCCAAGAAGAGTTCCTTAAGGAGACAATCCTCCAAGCCCAAAGCATGACAATCCCCATGTGGATCAAAGGGGGCAAGAGTGCTCAAAAGCCCCCATGGCTCACCAAAAGCATCCATGAACGCCTCAAAGCCAAAAAGAACGCATACACCCAATGGACGGGATTATACTTCCTTGGCTCAAGATTATAGGTTAGGAAGGATAAGGCAGAGATGGAACTGGGATCAGCGACCCAGATCAAAGATAACAAGAAGTCCTTTTTTAAATACATAGGGGGTAAAAAGAAGGTGCCAAATAACGTGGGGCCTCTGCAGGATATGCTTGGTAATCTAGTGGTAGCACTAGATGACAAAGCTAATTTCTTTAACAGATGCTTTGCTTCCATTTTTCTGAGCAGGGACAGGGACATCCCCCCCCACTGGGATACCAGATGGACCCAAGGGAGGCGCTGCCAGGCCTGGGGTCAATGAGGCCCTAGTCAGGGAACTTCTGGAGGGACTAGATATCTTCAAATAAGCAGGTCCTGATGATCTCCATCCCCATGTTACTTAGGGAACTGGCAGAGGTCATTGCAGGACCCCTGGCACAGCTTTATGAGCACTCGTGGTGTTCTGGTGAGTTGCCTGACAACTGGAAAAGGGTGAACGTGGTCTCCATTTTCAAAAAAGGGAGGAAGGAGGACCCAGGAAATTATATGCCTGTTAGTCTTACATCGGTCCTGGGGAAGCTCTTTGAGAAAATTATCCAGGAGCACATCCATGAGCAGCCATCAGGGGAGATTATGCTTGGGGCAATCAACACAGGTTCATTAGAGGCAGGTCCTGTCAGACCAACCTGGTGGCCTTCCATGACCAGGTCAAAAAGCCTTGGATGCAGGTGTTGTGGTGGACGTAGTTTTCCTGGACTTTGGGAAGGCCTTCAACATTGTCTCTCATCCCATCCTCATTAAAAAATTAAGCATCTGTGATGTCAATGCCTACACAGTCAGATGGGTCACCAATTGGCTGGAGGGCTGCACCAGAGAGTGGTGATGGATGGGTCATTTTCAACCTGGAGAGATGTGGGCAGTGAGGTTTGCCAGGGCTCAGTCCTCAGGCCTGCACTGTTCAATATCTTCATCAGAGATTTGGATGAGGGGGTGAAAAGCACCTTGTTCAAGTTCACAGATGACACTAAGATGTGGGGAGAAGTGGGCACACTAGAAGAGAGGGACAGGCTACAACTAGACCTCGACAGGTTACAGAGGTGGGTGGATGACCATAGGATGGGTTTCAGTACAGACAAGTGGAAGGTATTGGACCTGAAGAGGAAGAACCAGCAGCATACATACCTACAGGCTGGGGAACTCCCTTCTTGTCAACACAGAGGCAGAGAAGGATATTGGAATCACTATTGATTCCAAGATGAACATGGGATGCCAATGTGGGGACATGGTCAGGAAGGCTAACAGCATCTTGTCATGCATCCATAGATGCATCATGAGCAGGTCCAAGGAGGTGATCCTCCTCCTCTACGTGACATTGGTCAGGCCACAGTTGGAGTACTGCATCCAGTTCTGGGTACCTACAGATGTGGCCAGCATTGAGAGGGTCCAGAGGAGGGCCACCTGCATGATCAGGGGCAGCAGGGTAGGCCCTACAAGGAGAGGCTACAGGACCTGGACCTGTTCAGCCTCCACAAGAGAGGCTAAAAGGGGATCTGGTGACTGCCTATAAACTTGCCAAGCGGGATCAGCAGGCAATGGGAGAGTCCCTGTTCCCTCGAGCGTTACCGGGAGTAACAAGGAACAACAGCCATAAATTGACTGAGAGTAGATTCAGGCCAGACATCAGGAGGCACTACTTCACTGTCAGGGCAGCTAGGAGCTGGAACCAACTTCCAAAGGAGGTAGTGCTTGCCTCTACCCTGGGGGTCTTCAAAAGGAGCCTAGACAGCCACCTAGCTGGGGTCATTTGACCCCAGCATCATTTCCTGCCCATGGCAGGGGGTCGGACTAGATGATCTGCTTAGGTTCCTTCTGACCTTACCAACTATGAAACTATGAGCTGGCCCAGCTCCATAGAGCGCCTGCAAGCTGGGACCCCACGCTCCTGCCACCCTGCTCTGGGTCCCACTGGCACTGGCCCCAGGATGCCAGTGTGGGCCCTGTGCTCCTGTTGTCTCCTCACCCACTCACTCCCAGTGCCCCCCAGCCCCGCAGTACAGGTGGGGGCAGCACACAGCTCCAACCCTCTGCTCACTGGCAGAGAACAAGTTGGTGCTGAGCATGGGGAAAAGTGGCCCCTCACCTGCCCCACAGCCAGTGCTTCCTGCTGCAGGCGCTCACAGCTCATGCAGGGCTTTCTAGAGCAGGCACAGTCAGCCCCATGTGGGCTGCAAGTGGCTACTGCACAGGGTGCTGGCCATGGCGTGAGCAAGGGGCCACTTTTCCCTGCACTCAGCACCAGCTTGTAACCCGACCTGCTGCCAGCCTGGGCCCTGTGCTGGCTCCAGGCTCACCCATCAGTGGCAGAAGCTGTGGCCTTCCCCACTTCCCATGCCAGGTAGTGTTGGCTGCTGCTGCCTGCCCAGAGCTTGCATGCTGGGCAGCCCACAGGCAATGGTTGGAAACACTGCCTGGTGCAGCAAGTAGGGGGGCTGCAGCTGCTGTTGCCACATGCAGCCCCGATGGGCAAGCCTGGAGCCGGTGCGGGTCCCAGGCTGGCAGTGGGGCTGAGTTACAAGGTAGTGCTGACTGCAGGGGGGGGAGCAGCCCCTCCCCGCCCCGTGCCCAGTGCCCCACACTGCAGCTGCTCGCAGCCCGCCTGGGGCTGCCTGTGTCTGCTCTGGACAGCTCGACATGGGCTGCAAGTGGCTGCAGCAGGAAGCACCAGCCACAGGGCAGGGGAGGAGCTGCTTTCCTCTGCGCCAGGAAGGAGCCCAGGGAAAAGCTGAGCGGGGGCAGGGAAGCGGCCCCTTGCCTGCCCCACAGCCAACACTTCCTGCTGCACCTGCTTGCAGCCCATGCAAGGCTGTCCGGAGCAGGCATAGGCAGACCCATGCGAGCTGTGAGTGGCTGCCATGGTCTCCCCCTGTCCTTCTCCCCTCCCTTACCTGAGGTTCCAGCATGGGGCAGCCATGTGCTCCCAAGAAGCCCCTGCTGGGGCTTCTGGCTGGCAGGGGGTGGGCCAGGTGGGCCCTGCTGTTGTGGAAGCCTGCTGGGCTTCCCCTGGGTCCAACTGCCCTTGGTTCTTGTCATTTTTGACAGGAACCGGGCAGATAAATTTTAATTTTCTAAATTTTTTAGGGGTCCCACGGGCCAGATAGAATGGCCTCGCGGACCGTATCCAGCCCACAAGCCATATATGGCCACCCCTGGACTAGGTGAACTAGATGACCTCCTAAGATCACTTCCACTGCTACTTTTCTACAATTCTATTGTCCAGAGCTCTGTAAGGAAAAGCTCTTGAGCCTCAGGCTAATACAAATGCTGAACTATAATATGTTTACACTTTGCTGAAAACTTACCCTCATCTTCAAAAGAAAGCACCTATTACACTGCAGAATATGATTATAGATGGTACATTTCTGTAGTTGGGTCCAAGTGCAACTAAATCTAAAGTGGCAATTGCACAAGATGACACTTGATGCCAGTTACACATAAATAGCAAAAGATCCATCATATGACAGGCTGTAATCAATAAATCATGTGCGAGATGTGATTAATCAGTGTACTGAGATAGTTTGCATGTCAGTGTCTGTACTGGGATAGAGCGCTGGTATGGTTTTGTTGTACCTAGGCCATCTCCTATCTCCATTTGTGACTGAAGTGTTGTTATTCTGGGGTTATTGTTTTCATTTAAACCCCATTTAGTTTGTTTTCACCAAACTATAACGCTGGATTGAGGGAATAACGAGAACTCCATTTGTTAGATGTGGCTTGTTCCAGATAGTTTTGCTAAAAAAGTTCATGCTCAGATATAATTCCTAGAAAAAAATTAATTGCTTCCCTAGGAAGAAATATATACATGACCTCTTGGTTGTGCCATCTGGTGGTCACTTAAGTGATTTGGAAAAAATGTCACTTTTGATATCTATTATTCATATATTTTTCTTTGATGCACCACACAGCATTTCTAGATTGTCCAGGGAGACAAATGAGTTTCAGTAGATATCCTCACAACATCTTCTTTCTGGTTATTTTCTTTGCAAATATACCTGCAAAGTGATGACTAGTGACCTGACATATGGTAAATGTTATCTTACGATTGTCTGTATTCAGTAACTAGTTGTTTTTGGTGACTGTTTCATAACAAATTTAATCATTATCCATGTAATAGGGTAAATGAAAAATCTAAATATACCAATTCTTAGGTCATGGAACTTGCCGGTCAAATGGCATGTTATAAAAAGGGATTTGGAGCAATGTTGTTGTTTCCCTTGGATGCCTGAAAAATAAATTTAGACCTTGAACAGATATAATATTTTGAACCACTTTAAACAGCTTTGCATTTCTTAAGAGAGTGAACAGACAGATGCACATGCCACATAAAGTACTCTAAAAATAATCCTGAATGAAACAGCAATACTTGGTAGTCCTTCCCTTCCAGTTCATTCTATGGAGCATGCCAGGGGGCTTCTTAGTCCTCTGGCATACTACGGTACTGTATTTCCCTCCATCATGGGGCAGATATTAAATGAGCAGTCTCTTCTGTGTTTAGCCACCCCCAAGGCTGGAGGCAGGGTGTAGGGTCTCCCAGGTCCAGTGACAGAGAGGAGGTGAAGGGAGTAGCAGAGAGGGCACAGGGCCTTCAATCTCTCAGCTGCAGCTGGAGGGGGCCCATTGGCTGGAGTGTCCCTGGCTGGAGAGCACACTGTTGTGTGCTGTCATGGCAATTTTGAAGCACGCCAGTGGAGGGCACTGTGCAGGGGGCTGCATGGCTATCCCTGGCCTGAAGTCCTTCAAATTTTGAAGCATTCTAGACTGGAGCAGAATTTGTAGAACTTTGAATGTATGTCTCTGCCCAATGCCTTCGTTACAAGTTGTCCCAACAGATTTCTAGCACAAGTGATGTGAAAGATCTCCTCAGCATGTAGCTGTTCTTTTCTACTGCCATGGTGGTTCCCAAAATGGGATTGAGTAGTGATCAGATGCAGATGATCATAGTGTGTGGAAAAGCAGAAGGTTGTATGCTCATTATTTTCATTTGTTTTCAGCAACTAGCTTGCATTAAAGATAGCTAAAAGCACTTTAATATTTCCTCGACAGTGCTTTTACATGAACAGAATTGTTGGAGTTGCAGGTATGCAAGGGTGTCATCCATATTATTGCCAACATGAGAAGTGGCTACAGGACGATCTCTACAAAAATGTTGTGCATGCCATGAAAATTTGTGAGAACACTGATCTACTGCCACAAGCAAAAACATGGGATTTTTTGGTTGTCAGACAAGTTATGAAGTGTTTCCTGACACAGGTATGTTGAGTGAAAATTAACTTGATCCAAATCCCTTAATCTGAGTCCCAGATCTACTCCTTAGTTCACAGTTTGAAGCTGTTTCCGTAATTGTTTGAATTCACAACAATTATAAACATGACCCATCAGACCCCAACTTTAGGAAAATTTGGGATTGATTGAATCTGGATTTCAGACCACAACATTTATGATTTCCCTGACAAAGAACTTTGTTTTGTACTATAGAAATAAAGCACTAAATCTATGTACAGGCCTATCTAGAACACAAAAATCAAGAATGGAGAAAATTTTCAGTATCTGAACTTTTCCAAACCTAAGAACAGATGCCACTGAGTGTAGCTTAAGGTTTAGAAAAAAGTTTGGAACAATTTTTATTTCATCCAATGGTTCCCTAAATTGTACTGAGTTGTATATTTAATCTATTTTGTAATACCTTTTAATAAGTTTGCTTGTGTTGCACAATATGTTGACAAATGACCTGGTGGAGCTATTCAGAGTATGGTGTTTGATTTGTCATAACTTAAAACTGTGAGCAATTATCAGCTTTGCCAAGAAAATTAGTCACAACAGAGTTGGCCTCTCTTACACTTGGAAGATGATGTCAGAATGGGAAATGAGAAATGAGAATCCATCTGCTAATGTGGTTGAGTTTGACAGTCTACTGCTAGAAAAGGTCTAGAAGATGCTGGTGTGGGGCAGAGGCAGATTAAGATGTTTTGGGGCCCTGGGCAAGAAAAGAATTTGACTCTACCCCCCCACTCCTCCCACCACCACCTTGGAGGGAAGATGCTCTCTCCTACTTTCTTGTTTTTTGCAAAAAACCACCAAAAATGTGTGTGTATAAATATAGGTGTATGTGTGTATATAAGTGTGTGTGTGTGTATAACTATACCTCTAACAATCTGTCAAGTGGCCAGTGTGGTTCACTTGGCAGATCAAAACATACTTCAACAGTTAAACTATTGTAGTCCCGTTACACAGTTCACACCACGTGCCTATCACCATTCCACTGCTATCACTCATTGTTCTTCCAGAGGGTTTGTCTCTGAAAAAATCTATGCCAGTCTTCTCCACCATATGAGGTCTGCCATTTTTTTCTGTTATCCTCTTCTGTCTTTCTGTAGTACCAGTATATTTCAGTCAGCCCCATTTTAATACAGTCCTTGACTGTACCTGCCAGTTGAGGTCTCTGTGTTCCTTCTGCAGGTCCTTGTGGAAGATTCACTCCCTCACTGACCTCTTGTCCCTGCATATGAAGTTCAGGTTGTTCATGTATGTGAGGACTTTTGCCTCTTCCCTGCTGCTTCCGAGGATCTTCGTGCTACTGATCCCGGGGTCCTGCCTGAGTTGCTGTGCTAGTGGCTCCATTGTACAAATGAAAAGGACTGGGGAAAGCAGGCAGCCCTGCCTGACACCTGACTCCACTGCATTTGGGGCTGTCAGGGACCCATCCACCAGTATCCTGCTGCTCACATTGGTGTACAGTACCTTTATCCAGGTGACAAAGGTTGCGGGGACTCCCATCTTTTTCAGCATCTCCAGTAGGAAGTGATGGAATACCCAGTTGTAGGACTTCTTCAAGTTGAAGTTCAGCATGGCAATGTTCTGTCCCCTCTCCTCGCATCTCGCAGATGCATCAAGGCATCGTGGCTCTGTCGCTCTGGCACCAAGTATGCCTGGTCCTCCTGAATCACTGCACCTATCATAGACTTAAAACACTCGGCCAAGACTTTGGCCATTAGTTTGTAGTCAAAGTTCAGGAGTGTAATCGGGCACCAGTTTCTCAAGTCTTGCCTCTCCTTTTTTGTAAAGAAGGGTTATGTGCAGGGCCAACGCACAATTTTTTGGGTCCCCCTGATGCGAAGAAGGCATCAGCAGTGGGGAGGTCGCGAGCACAGAGGCAGATTTAAGGTATGCTGGGGCCCTGGGCAAGCAAAAAATTAGAGGCTCCCTTCCCCAAGGGAGCTGGGCTTTGGTGGGGGGAGGTGTGCCCCTTCCCCTTCTAGTGCTTGCAGGGGGGGCTGGGGGACACATGCCTCTTCTCCCTGCTCCCCACCTCTGCTACAGACAAATGTACACACACGGTAGACAAGGTTCTTTGGGTGAATCTGATATCTTTCATCAGACCAACTAAATAGTTGGAAACATTTTTCTAGGAAGCTTTGGGTTTAAAAACTCTTGGTCAGGCTGAGGAAGCATCTGCAGTTGCTGCGTGCTCTTCCTGGAAGGAACAAATAGTAAAGAGGCAAGAAGCTGATCTGCATGCAAGTCGGTCAGTGAAAATGTAAATTGAGTCAGTAGGTGAGAGAACCAGTGGGTGAGAGTCAGTGGGTTTCATGGATTCAACTCTTAAACTGCTTGTTACCTGAAGAGTGAGTTTTGTGTATGACACTACAGACTTTCTACGAAAACTTGAAAACATAGACCATCTTCCCAGCAACATCCTCCTAGCCACCATGGATGTTACCAGTTTATATACCAACATCCCACACCAGGACGGCATCCACGCCTGCCTTGCATACCTACAAGAGCAAGACAACAGCTCCGAGTACAGACCCAAAAATATTATTGACCTTATATATTTAATCCTCACACACAACAATTTCACTTATAATAACCAACACTTTCTCCAGACCCTGGGCACAGCTATGGGCACCAAAATGGCCCCACAGTATGACCACCTTTTTATAAGCCACCTGGAAGAAAAATTCCTCAAAAACTGCACCATCAAACCCTTGCTATACTTAAGATACATTGATGACATCTTCATAATCTGGGCTGAAAACCTGCAATCTCTGATTGAGTTCCATCAGAAATTCAACAGTCATCACCCCTCCCTCTGACTATCTCTTGAGTACTCCAACACCAACATCTCCATTTTAGACATGGTGATCAGCATCCAGAATGGTAAAATACAGACTATGTTATACAAGAAACCCACAGCCCAACATACATATCTGCATAGAACCAGCAATCTCCCTAAAACACTAAGAAACCTGTGATATATAGCCAAGGCCTCAGATCCCACTGAATTTGCACTGGGGAGAGCACCTGGGATTGCCATCTCACAAATCTTAAAAAAGCTTTCACACAACAAGGACACTCCTCCAGAGAGACAGATGCATGTTTGAAAAAGCCACCTGGATACCACGTGAAGAATTGCTGCAGTGCAGAAGGAAAGCCTCCACAAATCACACACCACTGGCTATGACATATCACCCCTCTTTTGAACCTATATGGGAAATCCTCAAACAATTGCAACCCATAATAAAGGAGACCAGATTCTTAAAGAGATCTTTCCACATCCTAGTCTTCAAACAATCACTGAACCTCGCTAGCTCCATCACCAGAAGCAAACTTCCTACGGCCCAAAACACACCAAATGGATCCTGACTGTGCCATGACAAGAAATGCAAAACCTGCCAACATATATCCACCCCCCCCACAATAACTACACCCCACAACAGAGCCATCAGCATTCCTGGATCTTACAGCTGCATCTCCAGAAATGTGATATATCTCATCCAGTGCACAAAATGCCCTGATGGAAAATACGTAGGATTCCAAACAACAACTGCACACCAGAATGAACGCACACTGGAAATCTATCAAAGACAAGAATACCCAACTACCTGTGAGGGCACATTCCTCACAAAAAAGCCCACTCTCTTGCCAATCTCTCAGTATTAATCCCCAAAGGGAATTCACAAAACACTTTTCACAGATGAGCCTATGAACTTTACTTCATTAACCTCCTGGATACAAAAAATCATGGACTAAACATAGAAGAAAACAAAAATCTAGATTGCTTGGTTCCAAAATGATACCTCTTATTAGACCAACTGGGAAATCACAAGAAAATTGCCTTTTTCTGCAAGCTTTCTGGCTCAAATGTCCTTCATCAGGCTCTGGGAAAAGTATTGATGATAAAAGTCCCCATAAGAAATAAACTTCATTTTTGCATAGAGGGAGCTGGAGATGGAAAGCTGTCCCTCTGGGTTCAGCCTTTTCTTGTAATTTCCCAGTTGCTCTAATGAAAAATATCATTTTGGAATTAAGAGTTCTAGATGATTGTATTTCTTCCTGTCTCAGACCAACACAGCTATGAAGTACATCCCTGAAACATGGAAGATGCTGAATTTTAGCCAATTTTGGACTTTAAACATCATTTCAGAACAAGAAGAAATTTTTTTTTACCTCCCTGCCTGCCATCTGATACCTCCAGGGAAGGAATTTTACCTAATCTACATACCAAATAGCTCCTAGGCACAACTCTCAAAGACTTCTATGGACCCAGAGGGACAGCTTTCTATTTCCAGCTCCCTCTGTGCAAAAATGAAGTTTATTCTACCTATGGGGACCTTTTGGTTTCACTTTGAAACCAAAAGTTCTAGATTTTTGTATTTTTTCTTGTCTCAGACCAACATGGCTACCAAGTACATCCCTGGTTTAAACATAGACATTGGATTTATGGCACACACTATAACCTGCCTGACATCTGACTCCCCAGGTACCTCTCCACTTTTACCTGCTACATCCCATTTCCCCCCACCCAGCCTGTCTCTCACCCCCTGATGCCTCAATTTACATTTTCACTGACTGGCTTTCTAGCCTGCAGCTCAGCCTCTGGCTTCTTTTCTATTCATTCCACCCAAGAAGAGCACACAGCAACTGCAGATGCTTCCTTAGCCTGGTAAAGGGTTTTTAAACCTGAAAGCTTGCTAAGAAAAATGTTTCTAACTAGTTGGTCTAATAAAAGATATCTCTCTCTCTCTCTCTCTCTCACACACACACACACACACACCCCTTGCCTCAGCAAACACAGATAGCCCTCCGCCCTCTCCCTCTTGACTCCCTGCAACCGCCTGCGGCTCAGTCTCAATCTCCCACCCTGTTACACTCATGTGCGGAGAGCTGCTGCTCGGCTATCCTAAGCAGCCCTGTGGATGCAGAGGGCTGGGCTGGGTCCAGTAGGGAGCACCGTGCCATTTCTCTGTGGACAGCCAGCGGCCCTGGGAGGGGTAGCGCAGCTGTGTAGGGGCTAACATTAATTTTGGGGGGGCTCTAGCACTGTGGCCTGCAAAGGCACAGTGTAGCATGGCACTCCTGGCACAGCCACCTTAGCCCCAACTGCCTTCCAGGTAAGGCAGGGCTCTCCCAGCCTGGCTCGGCCCCCTCTCCCCCAGGCACAATGCCACCTGGCCCACAGGCGTGGCATGGCTCTTCTGGCAAGACCCCAGCCCTCTTCCGTTCCCCCCAGCCCTATTGGTGGAGGGGACCTGCTTCCAGCTGCCAGGAAAGCAAATGTGAAAGCCACAGTTTTAAACTTGGTGCTGAATTTAAAACTGTGGCTTTCACTTCCCTGCTGGTGAGGATCCCAGGGCTCTGAATTGGAAGGGGCCCCTGGGCATATATCCAGTTTGCCCCTGCATTAATGTGGGCCAGGGCCAATGAAGCCGGTGGCAGCACGGGAGGGGGTGACAAGCGGCCAGCCGCACGGTAACCCTTGGCTATGGGGCTCCCAGCGGCCACAGGTTTTGCAGGCATGGATGGGCCAGCCCTCATTATGAGGCCTTCCTGCATCCCTGCTCTAGGGTGGCCTTCCTGCAGATGCTCTCTAAAGACCTCCAGCAGGTCCGGGACCACCTGGTCCCAGAATGCAATATAGAACTCCTTGGTCAGGCCATCTGCCCCAGGAGTCTTACCATTCTGGAACCTGCAGAGTGTCGCAATTTACTCCTCCACCAGCTTCTGTCCCTTGTCCTCCCCAAGGACCGGTGTGAGTCTTTGCAGGCAGTCCTGCACTGCCCTGGGATCCTCTGGTCATGCCGTGTAGAGCTCCCTGTAGAATGCTGCTGTCATTTCCAGCATCCCCTCATTCAACCAGTGCTCCTCCCTCACTCCATCTACCAGACTGGTCATCACGTCTTTTTTGGATTCCTTTATCTTGCTAAAATAAGCAGATCACTCTTCCCCTTCCTCCACCCAGGGGGCCCAGACCAGGAAGATCTTCTTCCTCGCCTGTTCCCTGTACCAGGCCCTGATCTTGTTCACAGGCTATCTTACTAGAGTCCAGAGGAGAGCCATGCACATGATCAGAGGGCAGGAGAACAGGCCCTATGATGAGAAGCTGAGAGCCATGGGACTCTTCTATCTGGAAAAGCACAGACTCAGGGGGGACCTGGTAGCAGCCCATAAATATATAAGGGGTATACATCAGGATCTGGGGGAACGCCTGTTCAACAGCGCGCCCCAAGGGATGACAAGGTGCAACGGTCACAAACTCCTCCAAGACCATTTCAGGCTGGACATAAGGAAGAACTTCTTTACTGTTCAAGCCACCAAGGCCTGGAACAGACTGCCTCCAGAGGTGGTGCAAGCACCTACTCTGGACTCTCTTAAGAAGCATTTGGACATCTATCTTGCTGGGATCTTTTGACCCTAGCTGACTTCCTGCCCCTGGGGCAGGGGGCTGGACTCAATGATCTTCCAAGGTCCCTTTCAGCCCTAATGTCTATGAAATCTATGAATTGGAGGCAATTGCTCTACGTGGAGGAATTACATTAATTTGTTCTGGAATGGGTATATCGCAGAATGTAAGCCACGTAGGCTGTGCTGTTTATTTTTTGTTCTTCTATGTGGTTGTGAAACCCCAGAAAAAATAGTGAGTTATTTCTATCATGATTTGAAATAACACTGATATTTCTGCTTCCCAACATCTAAAATCACTGCCCTTTCCAATGATAGTGAATCCATTTTACTGTTGTCTTGTTACTTGACTCAGCATGAAGTGTGGTTAGGGGACAGCTTGTTCTAGCTCAGTTTGGGAAGATGGAAGTATCTTCAGCAGTTACCAAGTACCTAAAGGGTAAGACATTATATTGACTACCAACTTAATTTATTGTCTTTTTAATTCACTACCAACTGGGAATGACAGCAATTATAGTCACTATTATACTACTAGATATTCTATGTTGTGTCCTACATGGGACAAGAAAGGGGTCCTTGGATCTGGAAATGATGTACTGGGAATTAGGGGACAAATGAAGGAAGGGATGGTGGCACAAAGTGAAAGGGGCAGGCTAGTGGCAAAAGAAGACATTGCTGCAAATGAGCAAGTGGCCCATTACAAAAGTATAACAGCCATGAAATTTGTGCTATTCTTGGCCTTATTTGCAATTGTATGAATATAAATAAGAGTAAAATGCTATTTTTTGTATGAGAATAGGTACATTCATCTTTAAAATATATTTCTGATGCTAAATCCCTGTGTATACACCATTGTGTAGTGAAATAACTCAGTGGGTTTTAATCCATACTTTTATGTTACTGGAGTGCATAATTAGTATAGTTCAGATGTTAGATAGATACGGCCTGTAGGATGGGTCCAGCTCATGGAGACACTGGATCTGGCTTGCAGAGTGTAAGGGCTTTGCCTGTGCGTGTACCCATGCCACACCTGTGCCAAAGCTAAGCAGCAAGAAGTTGCACTGGAGTGCAGCCACTGCTTCTCCCTACTCCCCACAGCCCTCCCCAAGTCTGCAGTGTGGGCACAGCTCCAGCCAGCAGGGGACTGTGCCGGAGCTCAGCAGCTTTCAGCTGTGCCTGTGCCACAGGTGGGGAGCAGGGAGAGTGGCAGGGAGAAGTGGTGGTGGTGTGGAGGTGGGAACAGTTTCCAGTTGCCTGGCCCCAAAGTAGCTCCCCACTGGCTGGAAGCTATGCTACGATCCAGCCAGGGAATGGGGGCCAGCGGAAAGCAGCAGCAGCATGCCCTGCTACAACCTGTGTTGTCATGGCCTGCAGATTGAAAAGGCTTCTGAGACAGTCTGTCTGTGTGAGTTTTTCCAAAACATTGAAGAGGTAACAAGACAGGAGAAAAAATGAATATGATAGGGAAAAAATACCTACAGTACGAAGGTGCAGGTAATGTGCTCAGAATAGAATAAAAATGGTTCAATTTGGGCAGAATATTACCCATCTATTAAATATTGTTTCTGAATGTATACTGTGATGTGAGTTTAAATATACGTTTGGATTGCACTATTATTTCTAATGTTAGACTCCAGACTTCATAGGGCATCTTACACATTTCCAAGAGTACCAAACAAAAATGTGCAGTGTGAATAATATTTAATAGCATGAACTGAAGATATATCCCAAGCCTATGGAACTATATTACCTTTGTATAATTTCAGCTATCTTGTTATAAGTGGAAAATATTTGTATTACTATAGAGCTGAATAAAACTATAGAATAGCTGGAATTGTTTTTTTGTCTTCAGACACCTGAAGACAAGTCAAAACAAAGAGAATCTCAGAAGTCACACCCAGTGTCTTATACTCATGAACATTACCACTCTTGAGCACAAGTTAAAACAGTGTGCTCTGTTTTTTAAAATATTTTCTACAATTGTCTAAACTGGCCTTTAAATTTTTTTTTACTTTTTATTTTTCTAGAATAACTCTTTTTAATGAAATTTTACTTCCCTTAAAACCATTGGCCTGATATTGTAAACATACTCACACAAATAGTTCTGTGGATGTCAGAGACCAGTTATGCAAACAGGAACTGTTTTCATATTCAGTCTTCAAGCTGAGATCTGACTGGACAAAGCCTATCCATGAATTATTGAACATTTTTCTCAGCGAGGCCAGTGGTCTTACAGATGCACTCTAAAACAGCTGTATTCTAATACATGCAAGTTGGCAAGTGCAAATGATGGCTCAGTCTCCTGTCTTTAACATAAATTTTACACTGTACGTAGATCAGGTCCTCACTTCCACCATGAGGACTTAATCCTGCACTGCATAATCTGCTAAGAATTGCCTTTGTATGGGGAATCCTTGACACATCTCTCAGCCCTTCAAACCTAGGAACATACCTGCTTGGAGTTTGTTGATTCAAGACAGCATATATTAAACTGTTTACTTTTTTTGTTATCCCACAGATGCTATGATCTTGTTTACTGACTTCTACCATGTTAGTCCTGGTTTACACTAGTGTAATTGAAAAGAGGGTCAGATTTGATTTCTGTTAGAGAAGTACTATTCATAATACAGGCAGAGCTGTTCTTTGCTTATGGATATGAGGGACGTGTCTATGGCTACAGCTTTATTTGAAAATCCTGTTCATAAAAGACAAGATAAATATCTTGATATGTCATTGCCTGGCTCCCCATGATCATACTACTAGTTTTCTGGCAAAGTGCCTGGAACGAGTAAGGTAGATTCAGTTACTGGGTATAAAATAAACCTTTAATATTTTAGAAGACACTGTTAAGATTAAAA
Source organism: Caiman crocodilus (assembly GCA_030014935.1). Classification (NCBI taxonomy): domain Eukaryota; kingdom Metazoa; phylum Chordata; order Crocodylia; family Alligatoridae; genus Caiman; species Caiman crocodilus. Next base: position 90,736,759 of record JAGPOW010003648.1, read on the forward strand.
AATATTTACAAAATATAAATTACCTGTATTCCCACCCTAGAGAAAATCCTAGAAAATTCATCAAGGAGTGTATCTGCGATCAGCTTGCAGAAGGTAAGGTTCTGAATAACAGCCAATGTGGCTTCATCACAGGCAGGTCTTGGCTTACCAACCTCATCTCCTTCTATGATCAGGTAATTTGCCACCTGGACACGAGAGAGCAGGTTGTCATTGTGTACCTTGACTTCCAAAAGGCCTTTGATGTAGTATCTCACAATGTCCTCATGAGAAAATTGGAGGATTGTGGGCTTAATTCCAAGACAGTCAGGTGAGTGAGAAACTGGCCGCAGGATAGAACCCAGAGAGTCATAGTGAATGGATCTGTGTTACCCTGGAGAGAAGTGGGCAGCAGTGTCCCTCAGGGGTCGGTGCTTGGTCCAGTACTTTTCAATATCTTTATTAATGATTTGGATGTTGGGGTGAAGAGCTCACTGGCCAAGTTCACAGATGACACCAAGTTATGGGGGAGCATGGTCATGCTTGAAAATAGGTTACAGTTACAGGCGGACCTAGACAGGCTAGCAAGTTGGGTAAATTTGAATCTGATGAAATTCTACCTCAGGATGAGCAGCCTCCAACACGCCTGCAGGCTTGGTGGCACCCAACTGACTAGCACAACAAATGAAAGGGACCTGGGGGTAATAATAGACCACAGTATGAATATGAGCTGGCAGTACGATGCTGTAGCCAATAGGACAAATAATACTCTGGCATGCATCAATCAATGCATCTCCAGCAAAACCAAGGAGGTGATTCTTCCGCTCTACTCAGCACTGGTGAGACTGCAGCTGGAGTACTGTGTCCAGTTCTGGGAACCACACTTTAACAAGGATATGGACAAGCTTGAAAGAGTCCAGAGAAGAGCCACCCATATGATCAGTCTTAAAAGGCAAGTGACATGAGGAAAGGCTGAGGGATCTGGAACTCTTCAGCCTGAGGAAAAGAAGGCTGAGAAGGGACCTGGTAGCAGCTTATGGCTACACTAACAGAGTACATCAAAGGCTCAGTGAGCAACTGCTCACCAGGGCACCCTTGGGGAAAATCAGGTGTAATGGCCACAAACTCCTGGAAGGTCAATTCAGGCTCAACATTAGGAAAAATGTCTTCAGTTAGGGTGTCCAGACTGTAGAATAAGCTCTTTCCAGAAGTGGTGCAATCACCTACCCTGGAAATCATCAAGAGGAGAGGAGACACCTCCTCTGGGGTCACCTGACCCCCAGTTATCTTTCCTGATTGGTGCAGGGAGCTGGACCCGATGATCTTCTGATGTCCCTTTTGGCCTTATAGTCTATGTACCCAATCAACTATTAGAAATATTAATGTTTTAGACCAAACGTACGTAACATTATTTGCCTTTTAGACCAAATGTACTTAATATTTATTTTATATACCTAACAAAGTTGTAGATTTGGATATTTTTGTGCATCTGAGTTTATGCCCTACAATACATACTTGATGATAAGTAGCACTTCCACATTGCCTCCAATCTGTTACTTTCCTATTTTCCTTCCAAAAACTTCTCATCCAGTTTTCCTTCTGTTTCTATTTCCTTTCTTGAGAGTCATATTTTCCTGCTCTTTCTTGAGATTTATATTTTTCTCATGTTCTTTTCCAGTTCATATTTTCAAACTTTTCTCTGCAACCATCAGAAAGAAAATTGCTTTAAAAAATAAAGACTGGAACCTCAAATATTGTGAGACTTGTCTTTTTATAGAATCTTGAATTACTGCATTTTAATATTGATGTAATAAATACTAACATAATAAAAACAAGCACTTTAAATGTAAGATGATGCAGTTGTATAAATAATACAGGGTCTTCATAAAATCCTTGTGCACTTTTAAAATTTAATAACTTAGTAGTTAAAATGCCTCGGCATAGTGGAATTTCTTGGCACAGTGAGAACCCCCCTCCCCCCCAGTACAGTGAACAGTTCCTGCCAAGCCTAACAACTGCATTGTTTAAGTGAGTGCCACCCATTGGTTGGTTGTAAATTATTCCTACCTGGCAACTAGCAATTGCCTCGCTAGCCATATAAAAGCTGGAGCAGTTTCCGCCCAAGTTGGAGAACTCCACATACATTTCGGAGTTAACTTGGTGGACTGATCACCCACCAACAACTCCCCATCGCCGACCATCCCAACGTACCCTATGCCCTGCATGCTCGAAAGATATCTCGTCGTGTTGTTTAGAGCTCTTACCCGGTGCAACTATAACTGAAGTTCCTACGCTGTGTACATCAACAGTGTAAGTAAAGCCATCTCAGTTTAACCAACTCGTGTCTGTGCCTAATTCTGCTCCATCAATCAAAAGTACCCACCTGACGTTCTGGGCTGTTGTCCACAGCCCTACTGACCGTCCCCAGCCCCTTAGCCCCCACATTATTAAGAGGAATATTAGTGGTACTCAAATTATAAACATTATACAATTTTACCTCTTGATTCTAGAGGGTAGAGGAAGACAACTAAGAATTACAGTGGCATTTGAAAGGAAGTCATAGCATACGTGTGCATGTCAGTGGCTGCTAAGTGTCTGTTAAAGCGTGTGAGAAGCACTAGTGTAAAGCAACTGAACCTCTATATGCTGTTTCATCACAATAGGGGTTGTTTTATGTGGCACTGGTGTGGAGAGACTTCTAACAGAGGAATCATTCTTACCTAAGTGATACACTTTCTGAAAATATAATTAGGCCCGTTGGCACCTGAGTATCTTTCAGAATTTGAGTCCCACTGACTTTTAACAGTAGTTGTCCATCTACCTCCCTTATGTTTCTATCCAAATCATAAGTAAAAAATAGGGGATGTGTGGAGTTTTCTTAATGATACTAATTTTACTATGTTACTTAGGGGTGTAACTTTAGTGATGTTACAGTACTTACGACTTAATGTTAATTACTCTTTCTCCCATAATTACAAAGAAAGTCAATGAAAAATGAGCTTTGAGGAGTTTGAGATACAGATAATTTTAGAGTTTTCAAAAGAGAATCTTTGTTGTGAAGTTTGTCAACAGCAAGTATTTTCACATGTTTAAAGCACCCTTGGCATTCACCTGCCATGGTATAAACTTGGGCAAGTTGTTCTGTGTGGGTAGAACCCTTCAAGTGTACAGAACCTCATTGAATGGGTTTCTGTGAAAACACAGAGGTCTGACCTTCTGAAACAATCTGTTGGGCTTGGGCCTGACGTCTTACTTGTATTTTTAAGGCATAGCCCTTGTTTGGGGCAGTGCAAAACTGAAAAAGTTTTAAGATAAAATTTGGAGAGGATCACACTGGATGTCATGAATGACTTGTGCCCTCCGGTGGCTGGGGGGACATGGTGGCGGTGGGTGCATGGCGACAGTGGTGAGAGTGCGGTGGTGGTATGTGGGGGAGCTCCTGCAGATGCTACTGGCGCTATCGGTGGTGGAGCGGAGGGTGGCAAGTGCTGACCAAGGGCTGGCGACAACCTGCAGCCACCACTGGCAGTGGCAGCAGCAGCCAGCGGGGAGGCAAGCAACTACTGTCTGCAGGCACCACTGACAGTGTTGGGAGCACCTTTTGTAGGGGGTGTACCACCATGCAGTAGGCGCATGTGCATCCGTGTGCACCCCCTACACATTGCCCCTGCTGGATGTCATGTCAAATGTGTATTTGAAAATTTAGAGTAGCTTTTCGGAGAAGATCAAGGAGTTTCTATTACATTCTCACTCTCCTAAAACAGCTACGTATTTTATCTCTAACAATCAATTGTGGAATAATTAACAACGTGTAAAGGTTGTCATTAGGCCTAACTTGTTGTTAGGCTCAAGGGTTAATGCTCCATTTGGATTCATTGTGCTCTTCCCATCTACTTCAGTTGTTACTTTAGGTTTTTCTTCCTACAGGGTTGTATAGGTGCATATTCATAGGCTTTTCTTAGCATGCAGACAGGCTGACAACTCTTTATTTTCTTAAAAATTGAAAGCCTAGTGACAGAGGGCCAGCTTGGGGCTGGATCTCAAGTTGGCCCACCCACCTGTTCATATGGGGCAGTCCTCCCAGTCTTTCCTGCCATGACTTTACTGTTCCCATAACTGGTGATATAATGTGGGAGGCTGCTCATTCTATGCCCCGATGCCAGGGAGCGCTTTCTATGGGTCTATACAGCCTGTTGGACCTCTCCTGCAGTCCTCATCTGGGTAGTGGTCAGCCAATTCACCAGGCATTGGGCTAAGCTTGCCCTGCCCCTCACCAGGCTTTTCTATGTATATAAACACACAGAACATACAAACACAATCTTGTGGGGATTGGCCCGTGTGCTGCCCTTCTGTCCATCCTTCAGCTCTACTCAACACACCTCCAGGTGCTGCGCTTCAGACTGTCTTTCAGCTCAGTTCAACACTGTCACAGGGGGAGAAATCCTGGGGGCACTCCGAAGCTCCCCAAAGGAGCCGTGGAGGCAGACGCAAGCAGCAGAAAGAAAGGAAAATGGCAGTTACTCACCATAGGATCGCTGGAGGACCCCGCACACGGCGGGAACGATGGGATTAAGCACCTGCAGTCGGGGGGTGACGTCAGCCCGAGGCACCGGCCGGAGAGAATAAAAGCGGAAGCCTTGGCCAGGAGAGGGGAGAATATGTGGCTGCCGGGAGTGGGCTGTGGCAGAAGCAACTGGAGGCGGAGAGCACAGGATCCGGCTGCAGGAGTAGGCTCTGAGAGAGTGAGTGAGCCTGGGAGGCGCGGCTCGCCGGACCCGGCTGCTGACGTGTGCTCCGGGCGAGAGAGCAAGCCTGGAGGACGCGGGACACCAGAGCTGGCTGCCAACACGTGCACCGGCTAGAAGAGAGAGCCCGGAGGACGCGGGACACCAGAGCCGGCTGCCAGCCCAGACACCGACTGGGAGAGAGAGCTCGGAGGATGCCAAGCAGCAGGACCAGCAACCGATGAGCCACCCAGAGGCCGAGAGGATTCCCAAGGGAGACGGAGACTGGAGAGCGGTGTACCCAGGACGGGTGAGCCAGGGAAAAGTGGGGAGCGAGCCACAGGCACGTGGAGGGACCTGTGGACCGGAGAAGGTCCTGAGGGAGGACTGCACCCCGAAACAGACCCAGGTGGGAGAGAGGAACCTCGGGGCCGCCCGGAGGGAGAATGGCCGGACTGGTGGGAGCTGGAGAAAGGGATCCATGGCAGGGAGAACACGGAGAGGGGGTCTCTCCCAGGGGAGTAAGATAAGGAGCGGGGGGTAGCTGGCCTGGGAAGTGAGGGCTAGCGAGCAGAGTTGCGGGTAGCGACTCAATGTGGGGCTAAGACCCCGTTAGGTGAATAGCGGTGTTTAAATTGTTAGAGCGTTCCTTTGTTTGTGTTTCCCCGGGTAAGAAGGGGCTGTGGTGTGGGGAGCAGGCGGGGGAGGAAAGCCCTCCCCATTGGTGGTGGCCATAGAAAGCAGCGGCAAGAACACCTGGAACCGCTGGGCTGGGTAAGGGCGAGGTGAAAGGGGTGGAGGAGCCTCGCAGAAGATCTCGACTACAGGTAGCCAAAGGGGACATCCGCCCAGAGGGAAGCTTCACCCACTGGAAGAACAAAGTCATGGCAGGCGAGGAAGGGGCGGACTCCGGTGCGGAAAGAGACCTGTTCCAAGGCTTCCTGAGATGGCTAGCCAGACATCTACAAATCCTCAGGGCAAAGAGGCCCAAGGTAAGATGTTCGACGCCCGGCGGCTACAAGCACCTATTAATGCACAGTTCTTTAGGCCATAAAGATGCATGCTACTCTGTGCGGGCCACCTCTGTTCTCATGGCCTCTCTCTGGGCTATACAACTGCCCTCTCTCTGGGGCCACACAACTGACCCCTCATCCTGGGGCCTCTGCAGTCTTGCCCCCCTTGCAGGCTCAGGTGGCCACAGCCATGCCTGGTCTCACTCCTCTGCTGGGGTCTTATACCCCGCTGGGGCTCAGGGGGCCATAGCCATGCTGGCCCTCTTACCCACAGTGTTATAGGGACTAGGGTTATTAAAGCACCCTGACCCACCTTTCACTGGGGGGATGAGCGGTCCTGGTATTTGAGTGGAGCTGCCACACCACTGGCAGTCCCATCAGGCCTTCCTTCCCTGGCAGGGTGCAATTTTAGGTCACGCCCAGGACCAGGAGCCTCCAACCATCCCCATAGCTTTTTCCCTTACCTTCAAGGTGTTCTTTGAGCAGCAGGGGAGTTGGCTGGTGGTACTCTCTCGGTTGCAAGCTGTTAACTGCTGCCTCTGCCTGGCTGGCCCTTGTTTGAAAATAGCTGCCTTAATCAGGCACCTGTCAGCTGCTGCCTCCTGTCCTTACACTAAATAATAGCACTTTAATGACTTTTCATGGCCTTTAAACTTCTAAATCATTTGACTGCTTTTGAAAATCTCACACGGGTCACAAAAGAAGCTCAGAGCAAATATTGACATTTTCTGGCTCAACTGGATATTATAGGCTGTGGATTTTTTTTAATAGTAATTATTGCAGTATTGTAATTTATCTTTTTTCCTCTCAATGCTAAAATGATCCTTGGAATATTCTGCTTCATTTGTTTTTCCTTGATTTATATTCAAATTTGGAAAATGTAATGAAGAAATAGTTTAGAAAAATAGTCAGGTTGTAACTGGAAATTGAAAGTAACCTTGCAGACTTGCCAACAAAATCAAAAGTCATTCTTTTGCTTCTGGCTGAGGATCTGTGACTTTGCAAAAAGTCTGGTTATATTAATGATAGCTCAGCATATTTTACCCAAATTTGACTTTCACATTCCTGGCACACAACAGAAATGTCAGAAAGTTAAGTCTGTAAAACCTGTGGGAAATATTACATTAATTGCAGCCATTTGGTCTCTCCTGTAAAATGGAACAGATCATGTACTAGCAAATGTCTTGGCCGGAGATATTACAGAAGGACTATCTGTCATAATTCAGTGGAAAGGTCTCATTTCATCCTCCTCTACACAAATAATCTCAGTTCTCATCCTCCATCCACATCTTCAAATGGATATTTGATATTTTCTTTCTTGGGCGACTTTGACAGCGATGGTATTTTTTAGTAAAGTACCAGATGTGGTGGGCCAGTAGGGAGCGCTTCTGCACCAAGCCACCCACCTCACTGCACCCCACCAAAAACCAGGCTTTGGATGCCTCCCCAGGGCTGCCAACTTCTGACCAGCCCCTTTCCTGGATCCAGCCTGCGGTGGCACTGCTACCACGTGAACTCAGGTCTCTGTCTAATCGTTGCTCGGGCCCTGTGTCCCCCTGGAGTACGCAGGCCTTGCAGACCTTGAAGGAACTTGACCCCCTGTGAGATCTTGAAGTGCTTTCTTTAACCTGAAGCACAGAAAGTAGTCTCCCTTAGACAGCCGAGCCAGGGGAATACAAAGGTGTGCCCATTCCTTCTCAAACATGCACCACAAGGCTTGTTATAGCGGGTAGCTCCATTGGGTAGAGGGGGTAGGCTTCGGGAAGGGTACAAGTCAGAGAAGTATCAAAAGAGTCCCCTGAGCAGAACCGGCCTGATAGCCATTTAAAATGCTTCTAAATTACTATAAGCTACCTTTCTAATCAAGTTTCTGGTAATTTACTCACTTCAGCATCCCAGAAGTGGGATGCAGAGGTTTACGTTGCTGTGTAAAAGTCCCAACAAAGCTCCTCCTTCCTCCTAGACAACCTCTCTCTCAAATAGCTCCCCCTGACCTCACCTTCTCACCCAATCGGGACAGGTGTTGTTTGAGGCTGACCAACCAATTTGAAAAGCATCATACCTTGACCAGGGTCAAGCCCCTGTCCCCCAGTTCACGATACTAGGGCTCAGGACAAGAGAAGCTAAGTGACTCAGATCATGTTTGCCATAACTCGGGGCAACCAGATTGACATACAGGTGAGAAAAGAACAAAAAAACTTAAAAGCTGGAAGAGGATTCTTCCATACCAGATCACACAGTTTACAACATATACAGTGGTACCTCGGTACTCGTCGTTAATTGGTTCCGGGAGGCGCGACGAGTACCAAAAACGACGAGTACCAAACAAACCCTTTGTTTCCGCTGGAAAGGGTAGTGAGTCACGAGGCAAGTGACACCGACAAGTTCTAGCTTGCGCGTCGAGTACCAAACGAACGACGAGTACCAGGACAAAATTTTCGCGTCAAAATGCGTCGAGTACCAAATTTGACGAGTTTCAAGGCAGTTGAGTACTGAGGTACCACTGTACTCGAAACTTGGTTAGTTTCTCTTGTTAACTAACTTCTGAGTTTCCATGTGAGTCTTAAATTTGAATTAACACCAAATTCCACTGCCAGATTGACATACAGGATTTACCATACATATTCACCAGTTTTAACATAAAGCGATGAACAAACATTAATATTGAGTAATTTAGGAGTAAAAAAAGCCATAAGTCAGGACATAAAATTTAAAATCAACCCCAGAACTGACCAGTAGGGCTGTGCAAAGCTTCGGTGGCTGATTCAATTTGGAGGAGATCTGGCCTGATTCGGTGGCTGAATCTCTGAATCCGAATTGAATCAAGAGACCCTTTAATTTCTCCAATTTGATATGGGGAGATTTGGAGAGATTCAACGATTTGGCCATAGACACAGCTTTACATGTTTTTTCTACATATCTCGAGGTACCAGGCATGGCTTGTGAATGCTGAGATGGTGGGGTGGCTGGAGCATTCCAAAGGAGCGTGCAAGGGTCTCCCTTGGGCTCAGCTGCTGACCTGGAAGCGGGCCAGAAGTATTTCTGGTCCACTTCTGGGTCTGTTGTGGAGTGCACAGAGGACCCCCACCCTGCCCCCCAGCTCAGCAACTGGTGCTTCCTGGGTCTGGTAGGGCACCTTGGGTCCCCCTGCAGTTGATTGCTAGCTGGGGGGCTGCATGGGTGGGGGCTGCTGCTAGCACCAAACATGACAACTACAAGCTTTTAATGCATGCCTTCACATAATTGTCCACAGATGCAGCAGGCATTATATGTAAAAACAACACATGATCCAGTAAAAAGAAAAAAAGAACGCAGAAAGAAAAGGCACAATTCTTCATTCAGTCTGATGTAAGGGGAAAGAGGCCAGATGTATGTGCCTTTCTGCTTGGGTAAGAACTACAGAATTAGACACCAATACAGACAAAATCAAAGCATTAGAAGTTAACCCCGCCACGCTCCCATGGGACACCCCATCCACTTTACCGTTTCAGCATTCATGAGCTGTGCCTGGTACCATGAGGTATGTAGAAAAGACATATAAAGCTGTGTCCATGGCTGAATTGCTGTTTCTTCTAACCAGAATCAAATCTTTAGATTCAGATTCAGCCAAATCAAATTGGGACAGTGATCTGAATCAGCAAATCGAATCACTGTCCCCCAAATCGGGCTGAATCCAAATCGAATACTGCCCACTTTGCACATCCCTATTGACCAGAAATGAAACTTAGGGTTCATCTGTGAATTTTTGTACCATTGTTGAAATGTTTTGATGAGTTTGGCCATGAGTTTGACATTTGCAATAAAACCCAAAACAGACAGATTGAATTTGGTTTTAAATGTCATTGTGAACATTTTGCACATCTTTATTTACTCTGAAGCTTGGTATCAATATGTCCCACCATGGGAAAATTAAGGAAGAGCCCTTTTGGATATGTAGAGAGGACTGCTACATTTTGTGCTATCTACAGTATATAGAAGACTACAGTACCAAACATGACAACTACAAGCTTTTAATGCATGCCTTCACATAGTTGTCCACAGACAGCAGCAGGTAGTATATGTAAAAACAACATGTGATCCAGTAAAAAAAAAGCATAAAAAAAGGCACAATTCTTCATTCAGTCTGTTGTAACGGGAAAGAGGCCAGAAGTCTGTGCCTTTTTGCTTGGGTAAGAACTATAGAATTAGAGCCCAATATAGACAAAAACAAAGCATTAGAAGTTAAACATGTGGCTCGTAGCTAGTCATCTTCACTGCCTTTCTGAATGAGTTAGTTTATAAGGTGCTACTCTGCTCTACCTTCTGCCTGTTTTCAGATTAATATGACTACCTCTTACTGCCTTTGTAGTCATTGTTAATCATAAAAAGAGAACTAACCCATGGTTAAATACATCATTATTGCATATTACATCCCCATGTGAAATTAAACTTCCATCAAAATACTTTATAGTGTTTGGCAGGGATTCTGTCTAATAAATATTTTTTATTACAAAACCAGCAAAGTGCCTGCCAAGAATGATGGGGGGGGGAAGATGGAGCACCGCCACTCACCACCCCATGCCATTGCCGCCTCCCATGAGCAAGGTTGGGGAGGGGGAAAGCTTGCCCCACCGTCCCGAGTCCCCTACCAGCATCCTGCGTCGCCTCTGCCTCCGGGGCTGGGGGGAATGGCAGGGATGGAGTGGGATGGCAGAATGACACCATGACAGTGGGATCAGAGTGGACTGAGTTGGGGGGCAGGACCAGTGGCGTTGGCCTCACCTCACTTCTCCAACCCCTCCGTCATGGCAGTGCTCCACTATGTGTGTCTGTCTATGCAGAGCACTCCGATTGGTTGTTTCAGTAAGCATTGTGATTGGCTGCCAAGAAAACCAATCAGAGTGCTCCAAGAGCAATACGGACAGACAGACAGACAGACTTTATATATGTAGAATATAACTACATTTGACACACACTACACAGAAGTCCCACAAGACAATAGTGATAGGTTTGTAGTAATAATATCTTTAATGGTGATATACTGTATCTGGAACTTGGGAGGTGAAGGGTAGGAACATGATTGCTTGTTCAGATGATTTTTATTTCTTTTCCTTTTATTCCTTTGTAATGTTACCTTGTTATTCCTAGCTATCACAATGATTAGGGTTTATTTTGCTGCATTTAAAACTACTATTTTCCTAAACTTAAAATGATTATTTTACCTTATTAAAGCAATTTGACAACTATGGTAAATGGCCCTTTACTCCAGATGATTTAAATATTGTTAGAGTACAAAAGGTACTAGTCTCAAATAAAGTTCATGGTATATATGAGATGGATTGTCATGTAAGCTCACATTACCTGTATGAAGTGCCTCTTTCTCATCAAACTTGTACAAACACAGCAAGATTTTTAGATGTTACCTTTTGGGGGCCTGATTCCACATGGGGTCTTATGGACAAACCCCTACATCTATGCAGAGGCCCTTCATACATGAGTTGGCCTCAAAGTTGAGTCCTCAAGCAGAAGAGTGACAGAGATACCAAACACGTCCTCATAAACACTTTTTCACTCACTGTAAAACAATAAAGTGATGCAGTTATGAATTGTGATATTGCAGTTTAAATTTCACTAAATTTAAGTGGAATAACACAGTAACCAGCAGTTTTTTAATTTGCATGTTTTGTGCCAAACCATGTATTGGTTATGCACCTATTTAAAGTCAGTGAGTGTTTTGAATATGAAATGCAAAATTGAACCTTGTGTAATAATATGAAATATGCACCTGTTCACACCTCTAAATAAACTTTTTGTAACAGATGGTTTAATGAGGTCTCATTACTAAGATTAATTCATGCTTTCCAATATGCATTTCAGCACATTTACTAGTATATTGTGATGCATTCTCACATAATTCAAACTATAGTACAATTACCAAAATAATTAAATTCATAATAGATGTAGTGAACATTATAGTTCAAAATGTAACAAACAGTAGGAAAGAGGTTCAAAATGATATTTTACACGGACATTATATTCACCCCTTGAAAATATTTAGCATTTTATATTAATAATTTATAGCATGTAATGATGCTTGCATGGTCCCTTGGGTTGGTATAGCTATACAATGTGGGTAGTTTATGATCAAGACCAGAAGCAAGGAGTCATAATGGCTCCCCTGGCTTTGATTTCGCTTCCCTGGCTTTTTAGTCTGTAAAATCTCAAAGTGTTGTTTTTTGCCTTTATTTGAAAGAAAAAGGAGGTGGCCAACATGTTATTTTGGGAGGTCTGATTATACAGTTATAAGAACACATGTTTGAATCCATTTCAAATATGAGTGCTGTGGCCTCTGAATGTTTTGCACAGGATATGAAACTTTAAATCAATGTTGCTGAGGGCTAAATTAATAAAGATTGGCAAAAGCTGTCACAGTATGGGCAAAATTTATAGCCAGTTTGAAGATTTTGGAATAACCAAGTACAAAATATTTATCAAATGCTATTTCTGGTGAGATTCTTTAAATTAACATAATCCCTCAATGGTTTAGCTAAAGTATTCTTTAAAAGAACCCAAAAGGCTAAAGGGGATTTTATCAAATGTCCCTCAAAAACTTACATTTGGGCTTAAAAACAAATAAGAGAAGCTTCACAAGGGAGAAATGCTGTAGAAAAATCTTTAAGTTTCTGAAAAAAGGGTTTAAAATTGGTATCAACTTGGCAAAACTATCGAACCTTTAGAACAGTGGTTCTTAACTTTTTTTAGGCTTGAGGCACCCCTCATTAGACTTGAGGCACGCCTCAGAAAAGGAGCTCTTTGTTTTCACTCATTTTTTGACTATGAACAAATAATTGAGCAGTTTTTCTGTTGGAAAGAACTCAAACAACAGGTCAGAATATTTTTAATGCTATGGGTTCCTATTGGAAATCTCTGGGTTCATCTTGTGAATGATGTTTACACACCTAACAGCGCTAATGTTGTGCGGCACCCTGAGGCACCCAAAAGGATCTCAGGGGACCCCAGGCTGTGGTGGCAGGCTTGATGGAGACCCACTGCTTTAGAATGATGGCAAGGTAGGATTAGGTCTTTTCGTTTCAGGTATGTCAGCATGACTCAAAAGAGAAGGTAAGTCTTCTCATATTTAGAGGCAACCCCTGTTTAGCACTCTTAATAGGTTCCTGAAAACTGAGCGTTAAGCAAAACGAGAATTAAGCAAAATGAGCACTAAGCAAAACTGAAAGTATTTGACAAACCACAAGCGTTATAATGAAACTCGCTGAGCACTAAGTGAAATCAGGCACAGGTAACCCCCATTTAATACTATTTTGCTATAAAGCTCCTTTTAAATTGATAACTGATTTCACTTAGTTTCATTTTAACGCTCATGGTCGCCATCCTGGGTTATGAAAAACAATTGCAGTTGCCATCTTGGGCCGTCAAATCGGTTTGGTTTTGCTTAACGCTCCTTTCGCTTAACGCTCGGTTTTTCAGGAACCACTTAAGAGCACTAAGCCGGGGTTGCCTGCATCATTTTAAAATAAGCATATAGGGAAATAGCTAAAGGAAACAGTGTTAAGCAGCAGGGTTGCCTGTACAGTCTTTTCCAATGGCTAGGTTTTAACTTGCCTGTTTTGTTTTTCTCCTTCAGCATCTCTCTCTCTCAACCTCTTTTGCATCAAAACTTTTGGTTTTGTTTTTTTTTGCTCAGGGTGGGCTTTTTCCTATTGCCCATTTTTCCTTTGGGGTCTTCTTTCTCCTCCCCCTCCCACAAGCTCTTCCCGTCTGTGGTTTCTACCTCTCTCCCACTCTGCCCTTTGAGGAAGAGAGACCTCTAGGCTTCTCCCCTTCTTCTTGTGTCCCGTCCCTCCCGCGCAATCATCTTTGCTCCCTTCGGTGTGCAGTCTCTCTTGTCCTTGGCCACCTCAGGGTGAAGGTGCAATAGCAGCAGGCTCACTCCTCCCCGCTCAGTTGCAAGCGCTGAAGGTGGACTTGGCAACAGAGTGACGTGAGGGGTCCCGTCAGGCCAGTGAGGCCTTTCCCTGATGAGCATTTTGAGCCGTGGGCCTCCCGAAGGGCTGGGGAGGGCTGGAGGGCGCTGGCGGCTCAGGGCAGACGCCTGAGGGCGGAGGGAGGGGAGGGGACGGCGCCCCCTCCTCCGTGGCAGGGAGGCGCGCGCGGGCGGCGGGACGTGTCTCCCCGTCACGGCCCCGGCGAGGGGCGGGCGCGGCGGCAGCACACTCGGGGGAGCGGAGCCGCTGCAGCCGCCCGGCTACTACCTTCCTTCCTCTTCCGCGCCGGCCCCTGGCTGCAGAGGCCCACCGAGCACGCGGGGAAGCCCAGCGGCGGTGAGTGTCCGTGGGCAAGGGGCGGCCGCGTAAGCCCTGCACCTGCACGGCCACAGGCGGGATCGCGCCGGGGCCCAGCATCCCCGAGAGCCGGTCGCCGTGGAGGGAGCAGGCTGCCCGGGGGCGCATCTGCCCCTGCATTCACGCACTCGTCCTGATGCGCGCTGCTTTTAGTGTCGGCAAGACGCGCGCGGCGCTAAATAAACGCGCCTTCGGGTTGCAGGAGCGCAAGCACGCGGGTGTTGGCGGCAGCGGGTGTTTTACTGCACGCGAATGAATTTGTTGCATTTTTATTTTATGCAGTCGTTGAATGCGCAGCAAAATAGGCTACTGTGCATTAAAGTTCATGTGTCGAGTTCGTAGGTGCTAGGGCTGGAAGGGACCTCGCAAGATCATTGAGGACCAGCCGCCTGCGCCCTTCCAAGAGCGGGTTGCCCAGGCATTTTCCTGGCCTAGTCAGGAATGATTCTGCCTTGAGGAGGGGTTGGACTGGATGAGCCTGTGAGGTAGGTCCCTTCCAGCCCTACTTTCCTATCAACTCCCCTCGGAGGCAGCTGTGGGGACGGGGTGCTGCCCAGAGGGATGGACTTACTTGCCTTTGCCCCTTTTGCCCCCCACCTCGCTTCTACCTTTGGAGCTGACCTGCCTGGAAGCCAAGCTGGCTGAGGTGGAGCAGAGCCCTGCCTGGGCTGCAATGATGCCCAAGCAGCAGATTGGGGACCTTGCAGGCACCTTGTTCTTAGCCCATGGCATCTTAGTGCTTTCTTCACAGATTCACGGAAGTTTAGGGCTGGAAGGGACCTCGGGAGATCATTGGGTCCAGCCCACCTGCTCTGGGCAGGAAAGACGGCTGAGGTCCAATAACCCCAGCAAGGTGTGTGTCCAGCCTCCTTTTGAAGATCTCCAGGGTAGATGCCTGCACCACCTCCGCTGGGAGTCTATCCCAGAGTCTTGTCACATGAACTGTGAAGGAAGTTTTTCCCTATTTCCAGTCTGAAACCTCCTTCTTCTAGAAGTTTATGACCTCATTTCAGCTGTGGAATTTCGGTGGGTTAATGCACAGCTATTTTTTCATAGCCATGTCCCATGGCCCTGGCAGCTCTTGCTGGAGGAACTTGGGAGATGTGCCCTTCATGTTGTGTTCCTAGATCATTTTCATAGTCATACAGAGAGGCAGGACTGGCAGGGACCTCCAAAGGTAATCTAGTCCAGTAGTTATCAACCTTTTTTGTACCAGGATCCATTTGTAAACATAAATGGCCAGTCCCAACCAAGTGTCCTTCACTCCTAACCTGCTGCCCCCTGCCCCCAGGCCCCAGCCCCTCACCCCCAGGATGGGGTGTGTATGTGTGGAGCATGCTGGGCCCCAACCAGCCCCTCACAGGCTGCCAGCCTGCAAGGGAAAAGCCACAATTTCCCACATTTTTCTCCTTTAAAGGAGAATCTATTTTTAAAGTTTGTTCATGACCTTTCATATATTCTTGAAACCCATGTTTGGGTTGTGAACCACGGGTTGAGAAACACTGACCTAGTCCAACCCCCTGCTGGTGCAGGATCATCCCTATCTAAGCCATCCCCTCCCTTTCCAAACCAAAGAAAGAGCTGCCCCCCCAACTGAGATGTGGGGGGGAGGAGGGTTCTCCAGTGCCTTTTGTACCCCTGCCATCATGCCAACAGAACATTTACTGAGCCTGCAACATGAGCACTTCATGTTTATTCTAGGACTTGACACAGATCTCTGTCAACTCCTTTACTCTGCTGCTAAAGGGAGATGGGGCTGTCAGGCAGTGGAATAGCTGAGCGGTAGGCATAGAGACCTATGTGTGAGGATGTGAGGTTTTAAGACCCAGCTAGAAAAAGTGTTGGCTGGAATGATATAGTTGGGGCTAGTCTTGCTTTGAGCAGTGGGTTGGATTAGATGACCTCCTGAGGTCCCTTCCAGCTCTAATTTTCTATGATTCCCTGATTGCCATATTTGGGGTCAGGAAGGAATTTCACTCCAAAATCAGATTAGTACAGACTGGGGGGGGATGCGGTTTGGCTTTCTGCTGTAGCAGGGGACATGACCCTCTATCTGGGATCTGTTGAGCACATATTGACATTACATAGAAGCAGGACATTGGCTGCCCTGGTTGCCCTGCTTTACCTGTGGCAGGTTACTGTGTTAGGTCTGTGCTGTATCAGGGTTGACAGTAATCCTATGCAGAGTTTAGATTATGTCTGTATGGGATGGTTTGGATATGGATGATCCTGCCTCAGGCAGGGGGGTTGAACAAGATCACCTCTGGAAGTTCCTTCCAGCTCTACTTCCCTGGAAAAGCGCAGGATCAGGGGGGACCTGGTAGCTGCCTATGAGTATGTAAGGGGTATACATCAGGATCTGGGGAAATGTCTGTTCACTGGAGCGCCCCAAGGGATGGCAAGGTCAAATGGTCACAAACTCTGACTGCTTCAGGCTGGATGTAAGGAAAAACTTCTTTTCTGTCTGATCCCTCCCTCCCCCCACCCAGGCCTGGAATAGACTTCCTCCAGAGGAGGTGCAAGCACCTACTCTGTACTCTTTTAAGAAACATTCAGACGCCTATCTTACTGGGATCCTTTGATCCTAGCTGACTTCCTGCCCTTTGAAGCAGGGGGCTGGACTCGATGATCTTCCAAGGTCCCTTCCAGCCCTAATGTCTGTGAAATCTATTAAATATATGGTTCTAGGCTTGGAGTTCAAACTTCAGCTGTACTTTTCCAATCAGGACAGTGAATGTGCAGTGACTGACCGCAGGAACAGCAGGGTTGGTGAAAAGAATCAGCAGTGGTCTGTTCTCCCTGCCCCCTCCCCCTGCCATTCATCCATTACACTGTGCTCAAAGGAGGAGAATACTTTAATCACCTTGGTGGGCTTTTTCCTGATAATTTCCCTAGTCATTTTACTGTAGCAGGAATAGGATTGGAATTGCCTCCAGATTTCTCAGGACTTGTTGCTACTATTCAGAATTTGTGTTTAAATATTCTTTATATTCTGATTATTGGCATAGGTAGGGTTAGTTATGGCAGAATGATACCAAATTCATTTTTCTCTACAGTGGTCTTATGCAGGCCCTCTGTCTAGCACTGTTAGTGCTTGAAATTCAGTATAATCTTTGTCAGAGCACAGGGCAAATGTGAATGCTGCTTCCAAACTATATGGGAAGATAGTCCTAGCACTTCTTTATTTTAATTTAAGCAGAAGTCTAGGAGCAACACCATGGTTTCTAAAAACCCAGTCCCTGCAACATGCCTCTGTTGGGACCTGGAGGAGATGTCTCCAGGAATGAATACATCTTCGGGTTGTTTCTCTTCTGTTGGTCTCTCAACTAAGTGTGCTAACTTGGCCCAGAGCCAGGCTTAATTGTAACAGTAGTTAAGGGAAGATGAAGAAAAATGTTCCTTTTTTGAAAACTGCAGTTTTTCTAATCAGATAAAATAGGAAGGAACTAAGAATAATTTTAAGTAGAAAAACTAGTAACAAGGAACCACTGCAAGGACATGTATAAAAGTGTGTGCATGTGCATGTGTGTGGGGGAGTGGGAGAAGGGGTGTTTAAATGAAATATTGTTAAAGATGCCTCTTTTGCCTAAATTAAGAAAAACAGTACAATACTGAGACTGTAAATAGAACGTTTTAAAAGATTCATACACTGGAGTGTAATCTTGACAGTAGTTGTTTTGTTTGAGTACAGAGTGAACCAAAATAAAGAAAAGGTTATTTAAACAATTTTGCCATCCTAAAAGTTTATTCTGGTTAAGGTTGGTAGGTTCAAAATGTAGTCTTTCTCACACCCTCAGGAATTCATGTATGCCCTCTTGTTGTTGGGGGTGTGTTTTTAGGGAAGTAAAAAAATGGTTAGTAATTGCAGCAATTGAAATTTTAACCAAAATCAATTTGTTTAAAGAAACCAAATAATTTTTCTACTCCGTAGAGCAAGCACAGTCAATTATTGGTTGGTGTGTAGACATGATATTGGTCTGTTGTCTGGCCTCTGTTTAGTGCAGTAGCACTCAACCTCTTTAGGCTAAAGCCATCCCTTAGTAGGCTCAAGGTACACCTCAGAAAATGCCAGCTCTTAGCTTTCACTCATTTTTTGACTACAGAAAAATAGTAAAGCAATTCTTCAAATTACAATTTGAAATCTCTTGTGAATATTGTTTGTCTTGTTTGTCTTGTGAATCATGTTTGTATACCTAATGGTGCTAATGTAAGTGTCATCCTGGTTGAGAATCCTTTGTCTAATGTAAGAGACAACGCAGTAGTTGTAACTCATGGCCTTGAGAGAGAGTAAGACAAGTGTTGAAACGTGCATACATACAGGCCAGTATATGGGGTATGAACTGTATACCAATCCAGTTCCTTTAGCCCTGGAAAATGAAATTTAATCATTATGCACTCTTACTTTGTTTCTAAATGTTAACATCTCTTTATAAGTATAACCCATCTTGCTGCCCTTGAAGTCCTGGGACAGTCAGCAGCTCTCTAAACTTAGTGCATTCTGATATTCATCCCTCTTTCTCTGGATGAAGATTAATCCTACGCTGGATTTTGTCAGTGCTGCCTCCTAACCAGCCTACTATATTAATCAATAGCAAGTCTCTCTTTTTCCTCGCTGTCTCATCACTTGTAGACAAGGGGGAAAGAAAATGGGCCTGAGGTTGAGCCTGCTTCTTCTGTGCTGTGTAAGAGCACACTGACACTTCAGCAATATTTTATAATTTCCTTCAACATTTATAAGACAAGAGGAAACACACTCAGTTGTTTGTGTGCACGCACAATCATCTACGGGAACAAACGGTCATTTTTCATCGATTCAAGGCTGAATGGGCTTCTGGCTGGGGTCATGTGACCCCAGCACTGTTTCCTGCCTAGGCAGGGGGTTGGACTCAATGATCTTTTGAGGTCCCTTCTGACCCTAGTGTCTGTGAATCTATGGGCAGGGTCACTGTGCCTCAAACCTATACCAATGGGGCCTTCACAATGACAACAAATGCCCTTGTGGACAAGTTCCAACCATGTCCCACATTATTGATTCATGTCCCTTTACTATGCTACCTGGTGGCCTTCAGGCCCTTCACACTGGTGATGACATTGCCTTAAAGTGGCTGAAACAGTATGCCAAAACTGTTGAATAGGACTTGAGGATAGTGGGGCGATCTAACTACCATAATAAATACTGAGAAATCAACACAGCAGATCACATACAGTCCAACAGGTTTTTGCATTATCTTTGGACAATTTTTTGGTACCCCTGATGAGAGAAATTACCTGGTAGAGGCTCTTCTTGATTTTCTTTGTCACTAATGGGGAGGAATCTGAAGGAAGAAGGCAACTTGAGGGACAGTAATCACAAAATAAACAGCAGAATAAAAACACTGGATTCCTAAAAGGCAGACTAACAAATTTGGAGACCTGGTGGGAAGATCTTGCCTGAATTACAAATGTACAGTAGGTTAGTTACTGCTTAAAAGAAAAAAAGCCTGACTTCATCATTTAAACATCCAACATTTATTTATACCTATAATTACACAGTATAGATGCTCATGTGTATCAGCTGGGGAGACTCAGAAGAGAGGAGAAAGGTAGCATGTAGACAGGCAGCAGATCTTTGTAGATTTGCTAAGTTTTCCAATGTTTTTCTTCCAGTCCCCAGTCCATGCTTATACATGGTTTATGGCAGAGGTGTCAAACTCAGCCCAGGCCACAGGCCAGATATGAGAAGCAAAAAGCAGCTGTGGTGCCAGCGGTGGGTCAAGTGGCTGCAGTTGAAGCAGCTGCTTGCCACAGTGGAAGCGATGCTTGTGTCAGAGCAAAAGGTCACAGAGCAAGCAGGACTGTTTTGGCACAGCCCTTGCTCTCCCACCTGCCAGCAGGGTCCCAGAGCTCTGAATTATCTGATAGGCCATGCCCACCACTAGCTATGCCACCAAATTCCCTGACTCTCGAATGACCCATCAGGCTGGATAGAGTGGCTTTGCAGGTTGTATTTTTTGATACTCATGGTTTATGCTAACAAACATTCTGTGATTGGTTCCTTTCATTTTCTTCGTTCTGATATTAACCATGTCTTCTATAATGCTAATAGGTGTCAGTTAGTTGGGGATTAATGTCCCCCTAAAAATTAAAACTTCTAGACAGGAGGATTTCTTGTCTCCTTCCTTCACCATTTTGGAATGTCATTAACTGCCATTCTGTTTTCTTTTTACCTTATCTTATGGTCTTCTCTGACAAGGCTGTTTTTGATTTTATAACTTATCTAAGAAACTTGATAAAAAGATATCTATTATAGCACAACAGGTAAGGTTCTTTGGGTAGATGTGATATCTTTTATTAGGTTTCATAGACATTAGGGCTGGAAGGGACCTTGGAAGATCATCAAGTCCAGCCCCCTGCCCGAGGGGCAGGAAGTCAATTGGGGTCATAGGATCCCAGCAAGATAAGCATCCAAATTTCTCTTGAAGGCATTCAATGTAGGTGCTTGAACCTCCTCCAATGGCAGGCTATTCCAGACTTTGGGGGCTTGGACAGTAAAGAAATTCTTCCCCATGTCCAGCCTGAAACTGTCTTGCAGTAGTTTATAACCGTTCAACCTCGTCATCCCTTGGGGCGCTCTGGTGAACAAATGTTCCCCCACATACTGGTGGTCACCTCTGATAAACTCAAAACAACTGAGCAGTTGGAAAATAGTTCTTTGCAAGCTTTTGGGTGCAATCACCCTTCTTCAGGTATAGGAAGTCTCTGCTGTTCTTAGACTCCAAAGAATGAAAGAAGCTAAAACTGTGACAGGATGTCAGTGAGAATGTAAATAGGTGGAACTTAGGAAAGCAAAAGGCAGAGCAGGGAAGGGAAGGGGGAAAAGGTGGGTAAGGGATACTCTAGTAGTAGTAATTATAAATATAACATATAATAGTAAACTATTATTGGACAACTGCATCAATCTACTGTTAACATTATTATACTACTACTACTAGCCAAATTGCCTGTCAAGAATGACGAGGGGGAGGAGGAAGAAGCTGGGGGGTGGGGAGGGGGGTGGGATGGAGTGCCACCACCTAATAGCCCATGCTGCTGCTGTTCTGCCTCTTACAGGTAGCGGGGTGGAGGAGCCGAGGCTAGCAGTGCTGGTCTGGTCCTTGGCATAGCTTCAGAATCATGGCAGTGCTCCCCCATGCTTGGAGCACTCTGATTGGCAGTTTCTGTCAGCCGGTCAGAGCACGAATAAAGTATTATGGATGGAAAGACTTAAGCTTTTATAATATTAGAATATTTGGGTTATTTATTGCAAGACGTTCTTGTACAGCATTTTCTACTAGGCCTTTTGCTCTGTTTAACTCAGTCTCACTATTGGTTTTGCTGGACATTTAAGTTGCTTTCTTTTCATTGATGACTTTGTTAGTTGTAATATCTGGCAAGGTTCGCTTTGTGGTCATTCAGGAACAGGATTGGGCTGTCTACTTTTAGACATTTTTCTGCAGCTAAACTGAAGACCCCAGAAATAAAACCAACATTGGCAACAGTTTCCATGGGATGCAAATCTAAGGGAAATAGGAATAAGGAGAGTTGGTTGTTCTTTAAAGAAACAATATTAAGGGCACAATGGCATGCTATCCTGATGTGAAGAAAGCTAGGAAGCGCATGAGAGCATAGTGCAAGCATATATACACACACACATTTCCTTTTTTTATATTTATTTTATATATGTGTGTGTGTGTGTGTGTGTGTGTGTAATATATATATATATATATATTTAAAGAATTTGTATCTGAGGGCAAATTAGCCAAAATCCAAGAGTCCAGAACCATAAGTGGCCCTACTACTGGCAAACATCCTTCACCCCCATCTGGGGCTTCAGATGTTTCCAAAACCTTTGGTAGGCATTCTACTTGCAGGCTCAACCCTGGAGGCTCAGGGTTCGGATGCCCCTGGGTTTTGCTCACCCTTAGCCATAAGGCCCTCGGAGCAAGCAAGGCAGGAGACTCCTATTTCCATAAAGTGGGCTTAAAGCCGCTGCACCTTGGCAGGTACTGAACCACACCAGAAAAGTGGTTCTCCTGCTGAGCAATGCAGAAAAACTGCCTTTACAGGCACAGATACATGGTATTTCCCCTGCCAGGTTAACAAGCCTCTATGCTTTATATGAGCCTTCAAGAATAAGCATAAAATCCAGGAGATGAGCTGGCAAGGGACCAAGAAAGCATTCTATAAAAATTAGAAGAGGGAAGGTAGGTCCCTTATGAATGGGGAGGAGAAGCTCTTTATAAAGTGTGTAGAGAAGGCTGAAATGTTTGATGTCTTGTTTTACTTAAGCATTCACAAGAAAAGTCAGTTGTCAGATCACCAGCATGATTAGCTTAGAGAACAGGGCATGAGCATTCAGTCTAGTGTAGAGAAGGAACAATTTAGAGATTACTTAGATAAGCTTGGTCTTTTCAAATCAATGGTGCCTGATTGAGTCAGCATAATGAGCATGTATAAAGGAGGAAACAGTGTATTTACTATAGAATGGGAGTCTTAAGTAAACTAATGACATATGATCTATAGAGATCAGTGCTGTCAATATAGCATCCCTTGGGCTGCCTCTGGTCCCCAAGGGTTTAACCTGCAGCTGTCAAGCTCTCCGTCCAGGCTCCACTCCAGCTGTTACTGCCACCAGGGTCTCTGGACTTGCATCTTTTCCTCTTGTATTAGGAGCCAGATCCTTTTCTCAGCAAAGACAGATAACCTAGCAGGAGGATGGAATGGTATGTGCAAGGACTTAGAGTTCATTTGGGATATAAACAAAATATAGTAATTGTACCAATGTCAAAGAATACTTTCATAGGTTACAATAAAATTGGAGTAGAGTAATGTTGTAGCCTGGTTTTATTGAGGGTCAAAGTTAGGATGCTAACCTGTACCTCTGCAGATACATTTAAATCTGATGCACACTCCCAAAAGCAGCTCTTCCTTTTCCCATTTTAGAGAGAATAAAGTGTACAGTTGCCTGTACTTTAGAGCTAGATTTTACTTGTGTCTATACTCTGGACTTTCTGTACCAGCAAGCAATATTTTAGATTTCTTTGTTTAATCTCTTTGCCTCAGTTTCCTCATCTGTGAGATGGGATAATAATATCTATCCTACTTTGCAAGGACTTTTGAGATCTATAGGTGGAAAAATATCCATATAACTGGTAGGGGCATCATAAATGAGTTACACTTTTTTTTCTTGTTTAGGATGACTGAATTTTGTTGTTAAAACAACAAGCTAGCCTGCTTCAGTGGGTCACAGGTCTGAAGTCCAAGTGTTACATAGGAGTATCAATAAACATCGAGTAATCAAACAATACCGGGAGATTGCATGCTTCATCATAACAATTTTTTTCACGATGCATAATTTATAAACAGAAGGAAACAGAGTTACCTTTTAAGTTTACCACACTCATGATGGTCATTGGGATCAGCTAGAGACAGGTAGCCTGCAGCCAGGCCCACACAGGTAGACAGGACCAGCTGAGGGATAATCTGTCTGTCTGTTTTCTTGATTCCTAAAACAGTGGGTGTGCTAGAATTTAATGGGTCCCTTTCACAGAGAGAGGATTTCTGAAGATGGGGTGAGCCCTTTCAACCTTTATTATAGAGGATGGCCTGGCTTTGGAATCTTGTCAGATAATTCACATGCAATACTCTTATCATCCATAACAATCTAAAACATGGTAGCACCTATTTGGGACAAAGATAATGGCATGTGCTTCAAGGTCGTCCAAATACTATCCAAAATCCATTGATTTCAGTGAGTTGTAGATCAGGCCTCTTATGAATCAGAGACTGTGAGTCTGCTTTCCACCATTATTCTCTTTCTCTCTCTGAACAATGGTGATAATTTGACAGCACTCGCTTTTTGTTTTGCTTGGCAATTTTCATTGTACAAACACAATTCTTTTTAGATAAATACATGTATATATGTCTCAGGATGACTGGCGGGCACTATACTTTATCCTAGATTAATGTGGGGTATTCAATCTTTTGTGTAAGTCTGACTTTCTTTCTGGATTATAGTATCATGGTACTTAGGGTCGGAAAGGACTTAAGCAGATAATCAGGTCCGACCCCCTGCCCCAGGCTAGAACAGGTGCTGGGATCATATTGCCCCAGCCAAATATCTATCCAGCCTCCTCTTGAAGACTCCCAAGGTAGGAGGTCTTCCTAGAACCAACATTTTAAAAGAAAAAATAAACCTCCAAAAACAAGGTTATTTTATATGCTGTTATTGAATATCCTGCTGAGTTCTAACTAAATACTGTCTGCTGAAAGACTGCAGCCATTATAGAGGGACACAATTCTCTTGTTTATAAATGATGCATTCTGAAAAAAAGATTGTTATGGTGAATCGCACAAAACTATTTCTTAGGTGAATTAAAATAGTGGAAACAGTAGTAGGGAAGGGAAATATTCTGTGGTGCCTTGTTCCTAGGAGTGTTCATACTGCAGTAAACATTTAAAAATTTTACTTTATTTTGAAGAAGAGGCAGAACGGGTAGTGTGTTAGAAAACTAAACTGGGAGTCGCACATTCTGTGTTCTTATGAGCAGTGAGAACATAAATTAACCCAGATTTTAAGAAATATCTGTGATTTGCACACCTGCTTTTAAATAAGAGTCTGATTTACAGAGATTCTGAAAAGCTGCAACTGCTATTGGCTTAAAGTAAATTTCAGGATGCTTAATACATATAAATATTAGTGACCTGGGGGCATTTTACACATGCTCCAACACGTTCTGATTAGAATGTGTTGGAGCAGACTCAATTAATTGAGACTCAAGTAATCATTTAGTTAAAGTACCCCCACCACCATTTTGAAACATAGAATGCTGAATAAATGAGAAGCGACAGACATTTTAATTAGAGCGACTCCAGAGAGTTTTAACTAAAATGCCTATGTCCCCTCTGCCTACTCCCCTACACTCCAGAGCACGTGTATAGGTGACCTGGGTGACTAAAACAGGGTGTCCAAAAATAAGTCATGCAAGATTACCAACTGCTTTGAAAATACTGTTGACATGTTGAAGGGGGTGTGAGAATTTTCTGTGCAGGTTCAAGGGTGGGGTGATATGTCATAACCAGCGGTGTGTTTTCTTCTGTACTGCAGCAGTTTTGACTACCTGTCTTGTATGCATACCAGCCCAGCCGCTGGCTTCTTTACTTTTCATTCCATCCAGGAAGAGCACGCACCAACTGCTGAAACTTCCTTAGCCTGACGAAGGGTTTTTGCCCCCGAAAGCTTGCTTAATAACTATTCTCCAACTATTTGGGTTGGTTTAATAAAAGATATCAGATTCACCCAAGGAACCTTGTCTGTTGACATGTTGATGCATTCATAAAACATTATTTCATAGGTGGAATTGTGGGGCTTCATTAGTAAATATTTGCAGAGATCCTTGAAAGATTTTTTTTGTTGTGAAAAACTATTGAAAGAATTGAGTGGAAAAAGTGTTTTTGTTTTAGTCTAACTGGGAAAAAAGTACCTTATTTCAGTGATGCAGGTAATTTGGAACCTTACTATTTATACATTTATGAGAGAAAATATTGTATCATTGTATCATTTATCTATTGCATGTTTACCCTAAATTAAACAGCTAATTTGAATATGCTTGTTTAAATTCATACTGCAAATATGCTTTTCATATTCTTTGAACAGAAATAAATATAGGTCCATGTCAAATTGGATCCTGACATTTTTGTGGAGTAGTTGATTCAATTCTGTTTATACTCAATTGATATAATACAATGTTAATTCTACAAGCTTCTTATTATGGGCATTAAAATTATCAATGAATTTCAGAGCATAAGAATTTTAATAGTATGTTTCTATGGTTCCAGTTTGGTGCTATGCTGTAAACCTTTGATCAGTGGAATTTTCACAGTAAGACAGAGTTTTAGATCTTACTTGAAGACAATAAATTATATACAAAACAGAATCAAGCATCTTGAAAATCAGGTTGAAAAAGAAGAACATCCAAAGCGTTGATATCCTTACTGTGACAGGCTCATGACCACCAGGCCAGCTGATGGGTGTGTCCTGCCACTTCGGGCTGTGTCTCACCTGGGTCTGTTCCCTCATCATGAATTGCTGTTTACTAGGTTTTACTGCTAGAGGTTTATGCTCAGTAGATCCCATAAGGCCCAGGGCAACTCAATTGGTATGGCTTCTGTGGGGCTTCTCCTTCCCTGCACTGCTTTCCACTCAGGTGTTTATGATCAGCCTGGGTAAAGCGCAGGTGTGATCATGGAGCCTTCTGTTCCTGGGTCCAGTGAGGATGATGCCTGCAGGGGGTCTTGCTGCTGCCCTGTAGGCTCCAAGAATTACAACGTAACTATAAATCTAACTTAAATATCTCAGGTGGTGCAATGGGCAAGGCAATGATGCCCCTATGCTGAACGCTTTCCTTAAGCACCTGGGTACCCCAGTGCCCAAAACAATCTTCGCTCACCCACCTCTCTCTTTGCAGTACCTCCTGGTGGGCTGTCTTTCAGATCTGGGTTCTGATCATCCTACCACCCAGCCAGGTATGGTAATACTGTGTGGCATGCCTTGCCGTGCCCACAGGAGACTCGCAGTGCTGCCAATCCCTTGTTGGCATACTCTGAGCTTGCAGAAGTTCTACTGGGGCATATGGTGCCAAGGGGGCTCTGTCCTGGGTTTTCCCTCCAGCAGGTACCTGCAGTGTCTGCTGGGCTGCCCTCTCCCAGCCCCACCTGACCTGGGTATTCCTGCCTGGGTCTCTGTGGGTGCTGGAGAGCGGTATCAGGCCCAGGCTATGGCTCTGCTCACTATGTTGATTCTGCTGGAGCTTGGGTAGGTGGGTAGGTCCCTCGTGCCTCATCAGTGGCCAAGGCTTCCTGGGTTTACCTGGGGAACTCAGCCCCAGGAAGAGTAATCGGCTTCCCACCGATCACAAAGAGAGTGACCAGGATCTCCCCGGTCGCTCTGGCAGTGGAACATGGGCCCGCTGCCCCTTCGGGCATGCTAGCTTTGGGAGACAGTGCCAGGTCTCATCCAGCAGTGGGGAGAGCATCGGGCTCTGTTTCCAGCACTCTGACGTGCTCTCCCTCAACTTCTGTTTCTGTTCTGGCTTTAACCTTGGGGCCTCTGGACCTGACTGGTGGAGCTCGTTTCAGCTGCATGCTGTAGGCCAGCTTGCCCACAGGCCAGCTACATGAATGCCGGTGCTTCAGTGAGTAGAACAGGAACCTGTTGCAACTATACTTTCTTCTTAACTCATTTTACTTCAGTTGGAAAACCAAAGCTATATATGGCCAGATACTCATTTATGTAAGTTAGCTGCAGTCAGTTAAGTCAAGTGAACTTTTAGCAGTACATTTACTATGTGTAAACTTACTGCTAAAACTTAAACAGTGTTTGACCTGTTCTTAGTTTCAGCAAAGCATTTAGACATGAATTTTGCTGTATTGGACACAGATTGCTCACCACATTGTACAT
Source organism: Caiman crocodilus (assembly GCA_030014935.1). Taxonomy (NCBI): domain Eukaryota; kingdom Metazoa; phylum Chordata; order Crocodylia; family Alligatoridae; genus Caiman; species Caiman crocodilus. The sequence goes on from JAGPOW010003648.1 coordinate 90,764,291, forward strand.
TTGAGCACTTGGGACATTTTTACACATGCAAGTGCTGCAGCGCCGGGCACTTTGAGAACTGAGAAAATGGCAGCGGCATGCTTTTGAACTAAAATACCACAGAGGTGCTTTAGTTCAAAAGCGCACCACCGCCATTTTCTGTGTGGTGACACGCATTTTGCGTGACAACTGCACACGGTGCAGCACAGTTTACTTCAGCTCATGTGTGGAGGAGACTCAATCAAGTCTGTTCGAAACAGTAGATTTTCTGGCACATTGCAGGAAAAAAGTATGTGTATAAATGCCCTTGATGAATTAAAGGACTGAAATAAAATAGGACATTTTTGGAAAGCTACTGGTAATTTCATGGCACTGATTCAGTCAATGGGAGTTTTACCATTGACTTCAGTGGGATCAGGATTTTGTCCCAGGTATTTAAAGCTCTTGTTCACATTTTTTTAGCTTAATTCTAGTCCTGTATACATGTGCTCAACACAGCTGAAGTCCCAGAGGAGAATGTAGGTCATTTTCTTTAAGACAGCTTTAATTGCATACAGGACGTTTTCTGTTTTTCCATAGCACTTAGATGTTCCATTGAACTACTCCAAATTTAAAGGAATTGGAGGTAACTTCATGTAAAAATATATTATGATGACAAGAGAATGGAGTTTTGCTTAGTTTTTTTAAATCCAGCTGACTCTTTTATTTGTGGTTGAGAACAGTTATAATTCACAACTCTCTTCTATTTGCTTTAACATGTTACAGAGAACATCTCATAGCCCTTGATCCATATCAAGGAAACATAACTACAAGTAAAAAAGCTTAAATAACTGCAAAACTGGTAAAAAACAAGATCATCATTTGGTTATAATGAAAAGATTGGTTATAATGATCTGAATAACTCTTAAAAAAGAAACAAACTAGAATCCTTCCTAATTTCCATAGGTTGCCACTTTCTTTTTTTCTTTTTTCCCCTCCATTTTAAGTTCCTTTTTACCGCTTGTTTGCTTTCTGTGAGCTTTTTCTTGCGAGAATTTTTTGTCTTTTCATACACAAAAACCACCCATATGCTTTTAATTTGAAGTCTTTATTTTACATTACAAGAACAACCAAAAGTAAGATCTTCAGAAAGACATGCAGTGTGTCTTCTATATAAGGCCTTACTATGTGGGACTGATGGGATAACATTGGTATTGGCATCTACGGTGTCATGTATCCACATTATCCATGCTGGTTGGAGTGCAAATTACTTACAGCTCTGTCTCAGCCATTAGGGTAGGGACATTTGGTTGCTTGTTCCTGAATTTCCAAAAGTTCTCAAAAGATATGGCTTTCGGGAGTGGACTTCTGGGAGCTCTGGCAATATGTGGGAAAATTTTATCTTCTCGCTAGTCCATTGATCCACTGTCACTTCCTTTTCCTTTTCTCAAAATGGAGTCCCTGATGACCATCCAGGTCTTCTTGGCCCATTGCTCAGCAAGAAGGGTTTCTGATGGAAGTTTTTCAAACTAAGCTGTGGCAGTGGTGGGTGCTCTGGTAGTGCTGTAGAGAGCCCAGGGCCTGAGATCAAGACCAGTTGCTCACTGAAATGGCCACATGCTATAATTGCAGATGATCTTACCAGGCTGGAATGTCACTTTAGGGCCTGGACTGCTAACAACTGAGTTGTTTTCAGGACCTGGAACTGTATGCTGCATAGCTTCAGGATCAGAAAAGGGGCTTTTTCCAATGCTTAAGTGATGAGCTTGCCTCAGTAATGCAGCAGCACATCATGAGGATGAAAACTGTTACCATGGAAAAAGAAATTTACACTCTCCCTGGGAGATTGTAACCTTGTACTTACTAATCAGAGTAGCACCAGCTTGAGGCTAAGAGGTCCAACAGGAGTCCTGTTGTTCTGGAGATTTGCAGGGTAGTAGATAGCATGGTGCATAGGTGTCTGATCAAGATAGCCATAACTTGTTGAAGAATTAAGCAGATGAGGGTTCCTGATATGCGCAGCTGCTGTTGACGAAACACACATGCCTACTAGACAGCTGACATCTAAATACAAAATGATAGCTGGCTCTGCACCAGAGAAGAGGATGCATCTCCATTTAAAGAGGGGCTTCTGAAAAACATAAGTCATAAATGACATAAATGCTGTATACTGCTGAAAGAATGAGCCTTCACAGTGTGAAGAGCTTCTACTTAATTCTACATTTCATCTCTATGTCCTTTAGGAGAAACATGTGCCCTCTTCTCTATTTACTTGTGCTGTTGGACAGAAAAATCTAGCAGATACGTAAAAGCCACTACAAAGCACATAAATCCTCGGACTGACTTTGGGATTTGAAATAGGTTCAACAGGATCAAACTAATGTGCTGAGTCTGTGCTCTGGCAGCTATGAATGAATTTGATAACATGAAAAATTCCTGTGTGGAAAAATGGAAAGCTGATCTCCAAATAAAATCCTCTCAGGGATAAGAAATCCCCTTGCTCTGCGGAACACTATTCAGCATGAGACAAGGGCAGAGGACCAAATTAAACACTTGGCAACACATTTCTCAGCTTGAAAACCTGTGTCATGAAATTCAGATTTTATATAAACATTGTGAGCTGACTCCTGCAATTCTCAGCATACCCAACTGCATTTACCTGTATGTCAGGGCCAAATAGAAAAGGAAATTTTAAAGTGTTCCATGTGCCATAAATTACCTAGCGGATGTTTTAAACTTGGAAGAAAATTCAGATAATTTCAGTTTCAAGAATAGTTTCTCAAATGTGTATGCTAATTTTATTTATAAATATAGCTACTATGGCATAGATATCACAACTTGAATTCTGTGTTGTAGCTGCCAGGTTTTGGGTCAGCTATGGCACTTGGCAGTTGGTAGGCAAAGAGAAGCCAAAGAGTTTGTTATGATTAAGGTGAAGGGTGAGAAAATAAAGAAAAGAAAAAAGATTTATGAAGTCTGAGTCCAGACAAATTATGATTAAACTGATTTTACAAATCTTTGGCCTAGATCCTAGGATCTTGCTGAATTATGCTGGAAACAGGACTAATGGGGGAGGGTGTGCAAAGTTGGCTGTCTGCCATTTTTCCAGTCTTCAAACCCCGGGGCCAGCCGAGGGCTGCTTCAGTCCACTTTCTAATGTATGCAGTCTGGGACAGCCACTACTAACAAGTTCACCTCCCTGCAGGCACTGAACCTAAGAGGGCCAAGAGCACTGGTAGAGAGCTGGTTATACTGGTCAGACATTTTCCTTTGTAGGATGATCTCCAGGTGCCCCACTGGAGCTATTGTGTGTTGTCTGTGTGCAGCATAGAACAAGGCAGCTGGAAGGGGGAGCTTAGGATCTGACTCCAAGAGTTTTCAGTTTCTTTCACTATTTAAGCTTCTCTATATATTCATAAAAAGGGATTTTTCATAAGTTCAGGGCTTGTCTATGCACAAACATGCACTGATTTAATTATGTTGATTTAGTTAAACCAGTGCAAATTTCTATGTAGACAGACTCAAACCACAGTTTAAATTTAGTAATATCAGTTTAGCTTGCTTGTGGGAATTGCAAGCCATGTTACAACCTTTTAAAGAATATTGCCACACAGACATCCACTCATTTAGGTGTAAAATCATGCCAGTCAATTTTGTGTGTAGCCAAGTGAACTAGTAAGGAAGATGTCATAGTAATAACCATGTGCAGGTGCATAGGAAAGTATATTATTGACTATGTACAATATATTATATTCAGGTAGTTAATACTCAGTTGCAGATGTTAAATCATGAGTAATGCCTATTGCTTACATTCAGCATTATGGCTTGGAATAATTAGACATTCTGGTACTGAATAATTAAATTATGCATTATTCCATTGATAAAACATGTATGGAAAAAAATAAATAGAGTTTATCTACACATGATTTGTTCCAGAATAACTCAGTCTGGATCTAGATTCCAGAATAAGAATGTTGCTCAAGGTTGAATTAAAACACATGAGAAGTGGATTAAATTAAACTGGAAAAAAACATTCTTATCCTGGACTAAGTATGTCCACATACAGTTATTCCAAAATAGCCATTTTGCCTTAAAATTCATACTCTCTTATTTTGGAGTAACTTTCATGAGCAGAAAAGCTATTGGACACTAAAACAACATGATTTGTTGAAGCTCCTATGCTTAGATATGGTATTTTTGTGTGAAATATGTGACTAAGTGCTGTACAATAGCACATTATTTCTATACTAGAAAATTGGCCATAAAGAATGACAAGAATGGGGGTGGGGGGAGATGGAATGCTGCCACCCACTACCTGTGCCCCCGCTGCCTCCCAGGAAGGAAGCTTGCATGTGGCAGGGGCAGCTGCCACCCACCACCTCATGCTGCTACTGTTTTGCATCCAGCCATGGACCACATATCCCCTGCTCCGCGTCTGGCCCTGCACCCTATCGCCAGCTCTGCGTCCAGCTCCACGCCCTGCCCACTCTGTGTTCAGCCCCACACCACCCCTCCCCTCCCCCTCGCTCCATGTTCAGCCTCACCCTCCAGCTCCATGTGGGGAGGTGGGTAGTGACACATCATCCCTGCCTGCCCCACCCATCATTCTTAATGGGTATTCTTGATACAGCACAGGCTGGAGCCAAGCCCTGCAGGGAGCCATGCTCCCCAAGAGCCTTATAGACAGACAGACAAACAGATGGGCTAAGCCCTTTATTTATATATACATATGTGTGTGTGTGTAAACACACATACACACACACACACACACACATTGATTACCAAAAATGTAACATATAGGGAAGCTATCTAGTGGCAAATATTAATTTTAAAGGTCTGACAAAAATATTTATGTGAGGTTTAGATGTTTATTTACAGTGCTTTATGCAGAATTACTTGTCAAGTGACAATTAGTAGTTTCACAGCCACAGATGTATCAGCTTTTGTTTGTAGTCTTTTGTAGCTTTACAATGCAAGGATTATGATATCTGTAGGTGCTTATTTCATACCATAAGTTACACTGGCTAGGGACAGAAGTTGCACATAAGCCAGTATAAGTGATCAGAAACTGGTTCAGATCTGTAACACAACAGAAGTTCAGGACACAGAAACCAATTTCAAAATGGCCAAAACTGATTTAAGATAAACCTGTATAAATGTTGTATCAGACTGAACTGATTTAGGTTAAATTGATTTATTGACCTTCTGTCATAGACATTCAGAAAATCCAGAAGCAGAATCAATCTAAGTTATATGGTTTTCTGTAAGCGGCATAGTTTAGATTAGTAGTGAATAGAACACACATTTGCCCATCGGTGGAGGGGGGCAAAATCTTAGACCAGGTTCTCCCATTTTTAAACCAATCTGTGTGCCAAACTTCTGTTTTGTTACAGGTATAGACTGGTTATGTGTGCTGAACTTCTTTTCTGTTTGAGCATAGATTGATTTCTGATCACTTATACTGGTAAAAGTATAGTGTCTATACCTCACCCATGTGCTCTCAGAAACATTCTGGCTAAGTACAGAGGTTCAAAAAGCCTTTGTACTCATAAAATGAGAACAAAACAGCTGTTCAATCTTTGCAGGCTTTTCTAAGCAGCCTAGATTGAACTATAACAAACTGAACTGACATTCATTGCTTCGGTAGCCAAGTCAGGCAGATGTCTACACTGGCCCAGGCCAGGAGCCTGGGGGCGCTCATCTGCTCCTCTCCTTATGGCCAAGCTCCCTAGGCTGCTGAACCAGCAGCCCAGGCCTGATAGGCAGCCTGGCTCTGTGATGGGAGAAAAGCATCTACCAGGGATATTCCTCCTTCCCCCCAGCTCCCACCCAAGCCCCACCCCTTCCCAGCCATTGGCCTCTTAGAGGGGGTATTGCAAGCGGGGAATGCATTTACCACCCCACTGCAACTGGTGTCTGCCTGGTGTGGGGGCAAAGGACCCACCTGGGGCTCTTCATTTCCCTGCATTTTGCCTGAGCCCTATCCCCTTCTCAGTCATCTGCCAGGTGGGGAACGAATGGGGCAGAGATTATCCCAGCTCTGAGCTGTGGGGAGACAAAAAGCCCCTAAATGTGTGCTCTCCCCTATGCCAGGCAGACCCTGGCTGGGAGGGGGCTGGTGTTTGGCCAGGGGGAGTGCATTCCTTCCCCCCACCCCTCTTGGAGGGGTCAGGGCTGGGGCAATCTCAGGCCATCTGGAGCTGGTGAGGGGGAAGCCCTTCTAGTGGGTGCTTACCTCTCCATGCTGGGTAGACCATGGCTGGTGGGGAGGGCAGTGTGTTCCTACCCCTCCCCCCTCCTCACCTCTCTTGGAGGTGATGACTGGGGAAGTGGTAAGGCTGAGAAATCCCAGCTGTGGGGGATGAAAATTCCCCTGGTAGGTGCTTTCACGTCCATGCTGGGCAGATGCCAGCTGGAGGGGCATCTAGGGGAAGGTTCCCCCCTGTGCCTCCCCTTGGAAGCAGAAGACTGGGGAAGAGGCAGGGCTGGGGTGATCCCAGCCCAGCTTGAGCTGCAGAGTGGCAAAAAGCCCCTTTGGTGGGTGTTTCCCCCTCCCCTCTACATTGGGCAAACCTCAGCTCGGGGGTGCATTCCCAGCTTGCCTCCTCCACTTCCCTGCCCTTGGAGGTAGATGGCTGAGGAGGGGGTGATTCTGAGCTGATCCCAGTCTTACTGAGAGCTGTGGGGGGAGGGAGGGGGCAGGCAAAAACTTCTGGATGGGGCGTCCCTCAGATCCCAGCTAGGGAAGCAAGTGTCAGATGGGAGGAGAGGGGGAAGCAGGGGCAGAAGCTGGGGAGAGAGCAGAGATGAGCCATTCCCTGCCCAGCAAACGGGGCTGCAAGTGGGGAGCAAAAAGCCCCCGCCACAAGGGCTTTTTCTTCCCTTGCTTTACAGCCTGGGGCTAAGGGTGCCTGGGGGACCATTCCCCTGCCCTCCCCTCTCCTCCTCCCTGTCCAGCTTGGCTGACAGACCCAGGCAGGAAGCAGGCAGGGGAGCTGAGGCTTTAGTGCCATAGCTCTGTGAAAGCTGGGGCTGGAGCCAGCCTGCTGTGTTGGAGCAGACAGCACAGTCCAGGGCTGCAAAGCATCTTGGGATGCTGGGAACTGTGAGTTAACTTGAATCAGGAAGGAATCCGGGACAGAAGTTCCACAAACTGGTTTAACTTAACTTAGTTAAGTCTGATACTGCATCCAACCGGGTTTATCTTAAGCCAGTTTCAGCCATTTATGTGCACTGAACTTCTATTCTGTTATAGGTTTAAACCAGTTTTCAGTCACTTAAACCAGTTTTATGTGCAACTTCTGTCCCTAGCTTCTATGTCGGGGTAGACAAAATACGGCCTGTGGGCTGAATGTGGCCCACCAAGCACTTCCCTTCGGCCCATGGATCCCCTTCAAAACCCAGGTAATGGTGGCTGCCTCTCTAAAAGCCTCCAGTGACAGCCAGCCGCAGCACCTCAGCTGTTTCCTTGGGTTCTGGCTGCGAGGCAACCAACCCTGCCCTCAGCCTGCCCCAGCTGGCCTTGCTCTGCCCCTGGCTCAGGCCATGTTTGCAGCTTGAGAGGGGTGGGGGGACTGAGCCAGAACCTGTGGTGCCAGAGAGGGGAAAGAGTGTCTGGGTCAGCTTCTGCTTTCCTGGTAAGCCCAGGAAAGTGACTGCTGGGCAGGCTTTCCCTGTGCTGTGCCATGTCACTCGGGCCATGCGGGGTCGGTCTGGGCTGGCACTGAGGAGGGGAAGCAGCAGCTGGGCTGCAGCTCCGGCCCAGTCAGCAGCAGGGAGGAGAGATGGTGGCGGAGCCGTGTGTCACTCGGGATGGGACGAGCCTGGCCAGAGCAACAGGGGCTTGGCTGCACTTTCCTTCTACCTGTGCTGGTCAGTCCCACGTGGCACGCAGCTCCACTGCTGCTTCTACTGGCTGGTGCAGACCCGGTCGGGCTCCTCCCATCCCCAGCAGCACGTGGGAAGCCAATTTCAGCTGCATGCTGCTTTTCCTGGCTGGTGCCGACCCAGCTGGGCCTGTCCCATCTGGAGCAGCATGCAGCTGAAGCTGGTTTCCCACATGGTGCTGGGGACGGGGCCCGGCTGGGTCGGCACTAGCCAGAAGCAGCGTTAGTGGAGCCTCCTGCCTTTTGGGACCAGCTGGCGCAGGTAGGAGGAAAGTGCAGCAGCACGTGGGGAATCCACTGCTTGATAGGGGATGGGATGGACTGGCCAGGCTGCACCGGGGAGCGAAAGCTGTGGCTGTGCCCCCTGCGGCTTGGGATGGGAGGGGACCTACAGCACTGGAGGGTGCTGTACTCGTGAGGGGACCTGGGTCTGGGCTGGCTTCTGCTGTGCCACGGGGCGGGGGAAGGGGTGGGCGAGCAGAATGGAATGGGTCAGGACCAGGTCATGCTGGCACCAGTGATGGGTGCAGGGGTTGGCCAGCTTTTGATGCCTGGGGTCTGATGGGGTGGGCTGGGTGCTCCCTTGTGGGAGGGGTCAGGTTCCAAGACCACCTCTCCAAAAGGAATACTTCCAGAGGCAAGGGAAGGACTTCCGGTAGCAAGGGTCGGGGTGGGACTTCTGGTCCCAAGATGGCGACCAGGGGGTGGGGCAACTAAAGGGGTGGGGCTCCCCATCCAGCCCTTGACAGCTCAACAAAACTCATCAAGCAGCCCTCTGCCTGAAATAATTGCCTGCCCCTGCTCTGTGCGGTCTCAAAGAACTTTCAGAAGAAGTATTTTATATTAATATAGTTTGCATATCTTGTTTGACTATTCAAGAGTGCATTCATGTACATTAGCATATATTTAGGGCTTTATTAACAAGTGTATGCAGTGCTTAAAAACTATAGAGGTCATTAACTAACAATTTCATAGCTTTTGTCTGGTGGATTATAGGAAGGTGTTTACTGTAGCATCATACACAGGTAAATACAAAAGCAGAATTAATAGAAAATACATTCACTGAGGCTAGGTATATAGGTAATTTGAGCCGGCTTGTTTAGCATGGATATTAGTATACACATGAAGAGCTTGTGTCTTAGCTTGCATCTAGCTTTAGCTAGAGGCTGTTATTAGTCTTCACTCATTGTATGTTGTCAGATTTGTTTAGTTTAATGAGGGTTGTAGGAGGGAAACAGGGAGGCAGATGTAGACTTGGTGAAAGGTCTGTTCTGTACTTTTTGTATTTCAAAACAAGCCAAGACAGGTTCTGAAAGTGAGGGTATTAAAGAGGGAGCCTTCTCTCTGCCCAGTGGGGAAAAATGAGCATTAAAGCCCTGTTCACATGAAAGAAAGCCCCTTTTCACTGCTGAGGAGCGGGGCTTCCCATTTCACTCCCTCCCAAGGTAACTCTGCACACAAATGAAGTGGGCACACATAGGAGTTGGAGCAGTCCTGAGCCTAGGCTCTGGAATGCAGAAAACAGCTGTTTTGACTATAAATAAACCAGAACCTCCTCTCATGTGAAACGTTTCTTTTAGCAGATATGCTGTAGAAATGAATTGTCAGTTTAACAGGGTTTAGAGCTGGGGTATGGGGCAGTAGTATTCACGGTCTAATGCACAGAAGTTGCACTGTCATTAAATTTCAGTTTTCATGTCATATTATTAGTGATGCCGTTTGTGCTGCAATAATTAAGTCTGCCATCCTTTCTGTTGTAATCCCCAGAGTGCTAGGGTTCATAACTTGCATGGAAAACAAAATTACTCTGGATTTGAAAACATCTCTATGTAGGGAGAGGTGATTATTTTAAGCTTGAGCTGTTTTTGAGTCACAAGCATGTGCATTTCTAGGTGTTTTGTAAAGTGATTTTTCATGTTGAGCACTGTGCCTGCTTCATGGCCCTGGAGATGTAAGTTGTTGTTGTTTTAATTTAAAACCACAGAACAGATAGGACGGGAGGAGTGGTTTGAATGTCACCACAGTCTTGCTGCAATGCCTCAATTCTGAACCTTGGGCTCGGTTCTGAGCAGGCTGTTTGGCCTCTGTGACCATTCAGTCCTTGGCTGCTTTGTAGAGGCTGCCAACAAGCATGCTAATTAGCTATTTGCAGTTGTGGTGATTAACTTAGTAATATGGGCAATAATCCATTGGAGCAATTCATATAATCACCACCCTGTCAGTTATTAGACAGACAATGGCTAGGCATGCAACCAGCACCCACTAGTCCTAATGCCTACTGAACAGATGTAATCATTTAATTACCCAGACAAATAAAAGACAAGAACCATGAGGCTAATTTTTAGTCACTGCTTCCCTGGCACACTCTGGGAAACCCCATTCAGCCATCCTTACTGTGATGTTGGAGGAAGACTGGCAATGATTCACTTGCCCATTCAGGCAAAAATTACTCCCTCTATGTTTGGGCAAGTAAAAGTTTGCTCCCATATAACCCAGCTCATCACCAACCTCACTAATTCCTGAACAGGCTTGGGCAGGTGTAGACCGGCTAGAATTGCTCAGAGAAGAGAGACAGTTTCTCTCAGGATGACAGCAGCCTGACACTCCCTTTGCTCCAGGCAGGGCTTAAGGGTGCTCCAGGCAGGCACAGCAATGCTGGCAGAGAGGAGTGGGCAGCAGCCAATCCTCACACCAGCGATCCTTTCCCTAGACACTCTTGTTTCCTTTTAAGTAGGATTACCATATGCCTGGGTTTTCCTGGACATGTCCTCCTATCTCTGTTCGAGCAGTTTATTAAAGTATCAGCAAATGTCTGGGATTTTGCTCTGCCTTTGCTCAGCATCAAAGTTTTTCCCAGCATTTTCTGGCTTGCCCCAGCAAGAAGCTGCTTGAGGCTGGAGGGAGCAGGGGAGGGTGACTGGAGGCAGGGGGCATCACATGCATCTGTGTGTGAGCCCTGGCAGCTGCACGCAGGTAAATCTATGGGGTGGGGACTGCTGGGGTTTGTGTTTGTGTCAGGGATGTGTGAGGGGATGGGCGTGTGAGGGAGGTGGATGCCTGGTAGCGCTAGGTCTACAGAGGGGTGAAGAGGCGGTGGAGGTGCCTGCCCCTTGAAGGGGTTCTTTGGAGACAGCAGGGCTGGGGGAGGCAGGAGGCTACAGGTCGAGAGTGAAGGGCACCAGTAGGGATGGGGTGAGGCTGTGGCTTGGGAGTGAGGGGCACCAGGGGGCATGGGACTGTGGGGCAGGAGTGCAGTGAACAGGCAGGGCCATGGGGCAGTGGGTCAGAAGTGAGGAGTGTCAGCAGGGATGGGGAAACTGTAGGTTGGGAGTGAGGGGTACCAGCATGGGTGGGAGAGCTGTGACTTGGGAGTGAGGAACACAATGCTGTGCTTGTGTGGCCTTACTCTGAGAACAGTTCAAAGGATGTAGGAAGTGGAGCAGAGATATGGGACTGCCAGCTTCTTTATATTTGCTATCTGGTTTCTGCAGTTTAGCATACACTTGGATCATATTTTAGTATTTTCTCTAGTCTTTAAAAAAAGAATGAAGCTGATATTCTCACATGATTACATGAATGCAGAAAGTGGGGATGTAAGAAAACAAGAACAAATAAGATGTCAGCTCACAGTAAGAGGTACCTATGAAGTTCCAGACTCTCCACCCATCCCCCTCAGGCAGGTGGCAGGTTGTGGCAGCCATAGAGCAGTCCCAGCGATGACGGAGGCCCCTTCTGATTACCTGCACCACCGTAGCCACAGAACATAACTGGCCCCATGCTGTGCGATCAGGTAGGCCAGATTTATGCTGTTTTAAACTATAAGCTGCAGAGGCTTCTTTCAGCTTGACTTTTAGGATCATGGGCACATGGAGAAGTAAACCTGTGCCAAGTGAAGTGGTTCCATTTGGAAAAATGCTGCTAACGTGACACAACTCCTAGAAGTAGACATATCTCTACATTGGCAGAAACGAGGGTCAATTTTTCTCACACTTACTTTCAAATACTAGCCTTCGAAACTCAAAGCCTGCTTGTGTTAGAACTGCTATCCTGTTCTTTGCTTCAGGTTTCTTCCTTGAGCTTTGCCCCTCCATTCACGTGTCCATGGCCTATGTTAAATTAGCCATAAAATGACTAAGTAGTCCACCAGAAGGCTACCTGCATACTAGCTGCTCTGTTTGAGGCCCAGTCCTGGTTAACAAAGTATTTAGTTTGGTACTGCTCTGACACCAAAAAATCCCAAGCCCCGTTTAAGAACTTTCTTGGTCAGAGACCGTAATAAATATACCCCCTAATTGGAGCTTTTCTGTATTGGTATAGAGGCTTTTCAAATAGGATAACCTCCTTCCAACAAGGTAAGAACAGCGCAGGTCAAGTCCTTCTCACCAAGTCTTGGAGTATGGTGAGGGATTACATAATTTGTTACTGCTGTGTCCTTTCTGATTTCCCTTATGGCTGAGGGAAGGCAGTCGTTGCCTTTCTTTCCACATGGGGAAAATGTTATAAACACTCCTTGGTGGTCCCTGTACAAAATGTACATCTGTCTAAACTACTAGAATACTAGCAGGGCAACTAAGAAGTGAAAGGGTATCCTGTTACTAAGGGCAACAGGCATCAGCAGGCAGTTAGGGAAGTCTGCCAGGAACTTTCTCTAGAATCTGCAGGGGGTTTATCTGGAAATCAATAGGGAGGAGGTAACTAAACCAAAAAAATGCATCAAGGGAACCCAGATTTTGTAAATGCTATAATGAGAGCAATCACTGTAGGATTTCGTGTAATTAGAAAGCAAATTAGCTGAAGAAAATTATCCTAATAGAAAACCTTAAGCTGACAGTAGTGGGCACATGCTTTTCTTATCACCTGCAAAAATATTCTTCCTTTGCCTTCAAACTACATTGTCTCAAGAAAATAGTTGCCACATTCTTGAATTTGGCGTTTATAAATGTATATGTGCCGAAAATGACAGATTACTCTTAGAAAGAGCATTATAGTAGTGGTAGTGTTTTAAACCTCATTCACCCTCACCAGGCTGTACTGTCTGTCATTGCTTCTGCTTGTAACGTACAGAAACATTGGGCTAAAGTCACTGGAGTCAGTGGAGCTGTGCCCACTTATGCTAGCAGTGAATTTGGCTCATTATTGCTTGATCAATGTTCTTCCTGGCAGATGGTCTGTTGAGACTGCCTGTCTTCAGCAGGGAGTAGAAATGAAAGCAATCTCTCCTCCTGGCATTTTTAAATCATACTTTAGTTTAATATTCTTTTCCTGCAAGTTCTTTATATATTTTGTTATCCTGGCAAGGTGATAACTGATATTGGCACTGAAATCTTGCTAATTCAGTTTGTGATGTTTTATAGCAATGGGTGCTAACCTTTTTGGCAGACCTGCCACAAATTAGCCCCCCATTCTCTGAACTCTTTCCCTTGCCCAGTCTGTTGCTCTTCTTTCTGCTTCCTTCCCTATCTGTCACTGTGCTGCCTGTCCTCTCCCTAATCTGCTGCGTGTCATGCACAAAGACTGCCTGTGCCACTTGTGCCATGCATGCTGTCCTTTGGCCACCCTATGGTATAGGTTAGAATGGTCAATCCTATTAAAACATTTCAGTTTCTTATTTTAATAAATAAAGTCTGTGTGGGGAAAAAATAACACTAATGAAATCATCCTCAATCCTTTAATTTGATTCCTAGAGACAGCTGGGTTTATTAGGGTGCACTGATGGAGATTTTTGGGGTGGGTACCAATATCCAATTTTTAAGGAGGCATATTGACTGATACCGATCTGATTTCCGATACAGCGTGGAGAGTTGCCTCCCTCTGGTAAGTCTGGTCTGGTGGAAGGAGAGCAGGGAGGGAAAGGGTGGGGTTGGTTGGGGGCAGATCAACACCAGTTGCGGTGAGGGAGAGGGCAGGGGCAGGTGCCACCCAGCTGGGGCAGGGTGGGGCGCAGAACAGAGCCATGGCTAGTCGGGGTGGGGGTGTCTCCTACCACTGCTTGCACCCCGGGAGGGCACAGGGGGGCACGTGCCCCCAGATCTGCACAGGGCGGGCAGGCTGGCCGCAACTGCAGGCTGGAGCCAGGACTGTGCCAGGCTCTTCTCGCCAGAAGCTGAACTCAAGGCAGGGCTACGGAGGGGGCGGCAGCCACTCCAGATTTCACTATAGCTCCCTCCCAGTGCTGCTGTCGCTGCCTGCCCAGCTGGCGCAGCCCCAACTCTTCCCAGCTTAACCCCCGCCTCCCGTCCACACATTGGGAAGAGCTGGGACTGCACCAGGCGGGCAGGTGGTGGCAGCGCTGGGAGAGAGCTATAGTGACATTTGGGGTGGCTGCAGCCCCCTCCATTGGCCCTACCTTGAGCCCAGCCCCTGGTGAGATGAGCCCAGCGCAGCCCCGGCTCCAGTCTGCAGCTGCAGTCCACCCGCCCTGCCCCACGCAGATCCAGGGGCACATGCCCCTCTATGTCCCCCTGTGATGCAAATGTTGGTGGGATCTGCCCCCGTGATGAGCACCCCACCCTAGCTGGGCAGCACCTGCCCCTAGCCCCTCTCTCACCACAGGGAGGTTGATCTGCCCCCTCCACGCCCCTTCCCTCCTCCCTCCCCTTCAATCACAATGGACTTACTAGTTGGAAGCAGCTCTCCACGCTGTTGGGATGTGCTCCTCACTGCCTGAATACTACGCTGCGGCTACACGCATGCACGAGCATTTATCAGTCAAATTCTCGGCTTCATTGGGTCAGTTTCCAATACAGCCTATTTTCTTTATATCGGTATCAATCTGATATTGGGGCAGTGTATTGGTGCACCTCTAGGGTTTATTTAACTTGTGGTAATGCCTAGATTGGGGTGTCAGACATACAGCCTGTGGGCCAGATTTGGTCCATGGAGCTTCTCAATTTGGCTTTCTTGGCTACTGGAGGGTACCACAAGTTGGGCCTTTTGGCCCTGCTGGGCATGGCCATTGGACTCCACACTGCTGGGACCCCTGGCAGACCAGGCACTTCCCTAGTCCCCAGCTCTTTGCATCACCCCGCCATACCTTGAATTTCTACGCTGCCGGACCCTGCACTGCCCCTCCTGCCGTGGTAGCCACTGTGGAAGCCCTCCTGCCCTGGCTTGGACACAGTCTGCAAGGAGCCCCACTGTCTGAATCTGGCCCCGGGGTTCCAGATGAGTTTGATACCTCTTGCCTCGAAAGTACCTAAATGGACTTGAGGCTCAATGATGCTACAGAGTAAATGCATGTTTCTGCCCCAAGAAGTTAGCAACATAAAAGTTTTGGGACTAGATTTTTTAAAATTCTATAGGCTCCTAATTCCCATTGAAATCAGTGGAAATTGTACACTTAAATGCTTTAAAAATCTATTCCTAAAACTTCTAGACTGTGAGAGTTAATTGCCTAAATACTGTGAAAATCTGACCACTGATGGTAACAAAAGATAGAAACTTGGGGTTCTTATGCCTGGATTTGTCACTGAATTTCCATATGATCTTCGGCAACTTATTTAGGGTCAGATCTAAAAGGGAACTTGGGCACATATAAGTATGGCTTTATATAACTTTTAGGTGCTTGGACCATAGAGTAAGGTACCTACGCTCTGTATACAGTGGATAGGGATAGTAGTGGGCTTCAGAATTAATCCAGAGCAGCCAGCATGCTGAAAGTGCTTAGTTATACCTCTCTTTAAGATAAAGGTGTTTCTTTGGGCTGCAGGAAGACACATTCTTGTATTAGGGATCCAGTACTTCAAATGCTGTAGTGAAGGGTGGTGCTTACAACCTTTCCTTCAAGTGCTGAGCAATGGGACTTTTTTTTCAAATGGATGGTAGTACAGGTATCACTGTCCTCTTATCCAATAGATCACTCGTCAGAGATGTGAGAGGCTCAAGATCAATGCCCTCTTTTGACTGAATTCAAATCCACATCTCTTGTGAACATGGCTTTCGTGCTAGGCTATAGGCTGTTCTTCGTTTGGAATCCTCTACTCTTCTGTTAAAGCCATGCAAAAAAAGTGATTGAGTCATTGGACCATAGAGAAAGCATATTCTGTAGCCTGATGGTTAGAGAGCTTATTTGGGAGGGGGTGATCTCAGTGTCAAAGACTCTTAATGTATTTTTATATGATTGCTACTTAATGTAAGATATAAGTAGTCCTAGAAGAAGGGACCAGCTGGGAATCTCCATTGTACAGGTGTTAATTTAGTTTCTCCCAAAGGAAACATGCCTGATGTAGGAGAAAGATCATCCAAATTGACTCCTGGAAGACCTACCTATGAGAGGGCTTCCCTTGCTAGAATGAACTCCTTTTGACATGTGCCCTGACTACTAGCCTCCAAACTCTTGCTTCCACACTCTCGCTCCGTGAATTACATGTTCTTTGCTGCATAGTGACCCAGTTTTACTGTGGGGGTAGAGAGGCTGGAGACTGCCCCAACTAGAATAACTTAATGCCTGATACTTAAAGCCATTTTACTGAGAAGTAGGAGAATATGGGACTGGATGGCCTCAATCTGGAAAATCGAGTTCAACTGGGTGTCGCATCCAGGAGGAGTATTGTAACAACTAGGCTACTGTATAAAATGGGAGCATTGGGCTGTTTAAAAGAAAATGTCTACTCAGAGCAATACTAGTTCCTCTCACCCTTCATTTTGCTAGGCTAAAAAGTCTTGTTTTTAGTTTTCTGTCATAAGATGGGTGCAAGGCAAGGTAGATATTAACTGTATAGACTAAGTAGTATATATAGAGAGAGCATAAGTTTCCTGTACTTTCTTTTTGAGGAGCCTGATCCTTAACATGTATTAGACATTCTCTGAGGTTATACGTTAATATTATATGCCATGTAGACAAGTTACATCTACACATGATGTAGGTGTACCTCTGGAGTACATTGTAGGCATGGCCTTGAATCTGCCCTGTTAACAGCTGACGGACATCTTATGAATTTGAGTTGCCATTGTGTGTCATAAGGTTATAGTCAAGTGATCACAGTTAGATAACAGAAGTAGCATTTGAACCTCAGACTCTTGGGGACAAGCTTTACATGATCTCATGAATATTTGCTAACCAGTTACTTACAGACTATGAGTGCTTCTGCAACTTTCATAGGTCCTATTCTGTTCATAAGTACCGGAGAGTCTCTTTTGCTATAACTTGTAGGGGTCTGTGCTTTTACAGCAAGATTATTTAAATTCTGTTCCCACTGATAATGCAGTGACCCATTGTGCTGAGCAGCATGGTAATCATTACAGCAAACAAAAATAAAAAGGAAATTAGAAGGGCCAAAAGGGATTTAGAAGAGCAGATAGCTAACTGTATAAAACCAAACAAGAAGAGGTACTTTAAGTATATCAGAAGCAGGAAGCCTGGGAAAGAGTCTACCAAATTTCCTAGGGATAATTGGAGCAATTAAGAAAATTACAGATATTGCTGAGAAGCAAAATGGTTTCTTTGCATCGGTTTTGACTATGTAGGTTAGGAGCCTTTGGACCTGCTCTTTTTCTGGTCAGATAGAATAAGTATGTCCAAAGATCAAAGTGACACAAGGAAAGGTGGTCAAGCAAATTTGATCATTTAAAAAAACAGGTAAGTTCCATATCCATATAATATACAAATAAGAGTTCTGTGGAAGCTGAAGTAGAAATGTAAGGCTGGAACAGACTAAGTCATCAGTCAAATTCCCTGCTATTATCGGCAACTGCTTCATAAAATCACTCTTTCATAAACTAATCAAGCTCCATTAAAAGCATCGTTCCCCAACTTCACTTTAATTATGATAAATCTTTCCTTCCAAGCCTAAATTTATTAATGGCCAGTTTTATTGCCATTCATTTTGGTGGGGGGCAGGGGAGTTGAAAAGAGCCTATCCCGCCTCGTGGCTCTCCCCCGCCAGCTACCCCAGCTGGGTTATTGGGAGTAGTTAGGGGGCCCTGTGAGACATGGGGGCTCTGTTCTATACCACCCCCCACCTCCAGCTAAGCCAAGTCCAGCTGGCAGCTCCATGCTGCTCCCTTTCCCTCTCCCTTCCTCCTCCACTGACAGTCCCACCACATGATAAATTAACCCTGAAGAGAACACAAGTTCCCTAAGGTGTTCTGCTTTAGAGTGCCTGCCTCTAATACATCATTTGAGGAGGGTTAATTTTTTGCGTGATTGGCCATTTTAAAAGTGCCTTGCAGCCATGCACATGTTATGTCATGGCTGTATAGCACTTTCAGGGAACTGATCACATGAAAAATATAACTTGTGTAAGCAGACTGGACTGTGTTAAATATGATTTAAAGAGGGACTATGGATAGTTAACCAATTACTTGGATTAGCTTTTGTGATCTCTGTTCCTGTGGGTTCTTTGCTTGCTTGCCTCCCCCAGCACTGCCCCCCTCTCCACTCCTCCTTTCCTCTCTCTCTTCCCTTCCCACCTGTTTTACTAAAATCACTTATTCTACTTTATGCACTGCTCTATGCTTCTGCATAGCATCTGATTAAGTGAGTTCAAGTTCACGAGAGCTTATGTTCTCTTCATATCTTATTTAGTTAGTCTGTATCAGAGGTGGGCAAGATGTGGTCCAGGGGTCAGATGCGACCCGCCAAGCCATTCTATCCAGCTTGCGGGGCCCCTAAAAAATTTAGAAAATGAATGTTAATATGCCCTGGGCTGCCTGTCATGTGGCCCTCAATGGCTTGCTGAAACTCAGCAAGCGGCCCTCTGCCCAAAATAATTGCCCGCCCCTGCATATCTACCATGCCTTGAATCTATCTTATGACAGGAGACTAAAAGTACTTGGATTTTTAGGCTAGCAAAATGAAGGCTGAGAACGGATAGGTTTGCTCTAAGCAGTTATCAACAAGGAGAAGAGATACTTAAGGTGCGTACACAAGTTACATTTTTCATGTGATCAGTCCCCTGGAAGTGCTCTAATTTATCTTTCTTTCAGCTTAACTAGAGCTTTTCCACATAGGATCATAGGAAAGTATGGCTGGAAGGGATCTCACAAGATAATTTTGTCCAGCCCCTGTTCAATGCAGGATCATGTTTGACTAAACCATCCCAGCCAAGTGTCTGTCTAACCTGCTTTTGAAAATTTCCAAGGATGGAGATTGTACAACTTCTCTAAGTAGCCTGTTCCAATGCTTGACCACTCTCATAATAATCAGAAAGTTACTCCTAATTTCCAACCTAAATTTCCTCTGCTGCAATTTGAGACCATGGCTCCTAGTCTTGCCTTCCATCTCCCCACAATTTCCACCATCCCTATAAATCACCCTTCAGGCATTTGAAGACTCTTATCAAATTCCCCTCAGTCTTCTATTCTCTAGTTCAGGGGTTCCCAAACTGTGGTATGTGTACCCCTGGTAATTACCACACTCCAGCAGCCAAGCAGGTTGAGGCCCCAACAGAGGGAGCAACATTATTGTAACACCCACGAGGCATGGAGCGAGGCCAGGGGGAAGGATCTGAAGCCATGCAATTAGCCCATGTGGCACAGGTATGAAGCGAGGTCCAACAAGGGGCCCGAGGACCAGTGAGAACTAATGGAGGTTCAGCAGAACTGGGGCCACCCAAAGAGCCATGGGCAGCCTCCCTATTTATCATTTTACTATCAAGGTGTGGCAGGAGAGACAGGAAGGTGTCTTGGGGTGGAGCAGGCACATTTGCATAGTCACCAGGGGACATCACAGCCACCCCTGGCACCCTGATGTGTTATACTCCATGGGTCATTGTTTCGAGTTGCATCTCTAGTCTTTGTACTTTCCCTTTAATGGGCTCCATCAGGCAATGTTTTAGGAAGCAGAAAAGCATTCACTGGATGCTTCTTCAAAGATTTGATGTATTCAGTCATTTGCATTGTCACTGTTGCTCTTTGAGTCACCTGTCTTGCCACCCAGTAGCTATCATTGTCTTCTCTTCCTTAGCTCCTGTTTTAAAAATAAAAAAGTAGTGGGTTAGAGAGAGCTGGCTGCCATAATTAGTTAGTCTCTGACAAGGTTCTGCAAAGGAGGCTACTAAGGAAACTAACCAATCCTGGGGTGACAAATTAGAGTAGGGCGAAGGATTGAAAACTCACTACGAACTGTAACCAAAGAGTAGGATCAATGGTCAGTTTTCATCATGGAAAAGATTAATAGTGGTGTGCTACCAGATTCCATACTAAATCCTGTGTTGTTTAATATATAATAAATTGATGGTCTGTAAAGGGGGAAGAAGTAACAAAATTAACTGGTGATGAGACATGGGATGATTATGATGTGCTCCAGAGTAAATAAACAAAGCTAGTTGGAATAAGTAATGCAGGTAACCCCTGCTTAATGCTGCTTCACTTAGCGCTATAACACTCATTTGAAACTGATACCTGATTTCATTTAGCGCTCAGCGAGTTTCGTTATAACTCTTGCGGTCACCTTCCTGGGTCATTAAAAACAATTGTAGTCACCATCTTGGGTCATTGTTTTACTTAACACTTGGTTTTTCAGAGCGCTAAGCAGGGGTTGCCTGTACAGAGCACTACAGGTGGGGGTTGCCTAAACTGTGGCAGATGAAATGCTACCTTGGTAATGGAAGTAATGCATATCACAATGATAAATGTGAAGTACTAGTCCTAGGCGGGGTGGAGTGGTGCAGTCGCACTCCCTCCCCTAGTTCATTCCTGATCCATCCAAAGTTTAAAACTGACTGCTTGGTAGTGGCAGCATTCCTATTCAGGCAGTAGTGAGGGAGTCACTTGACTTCATGGCTCATTCAAATCTGTCCTTCTAGAGGTGGCCATGAAGCCCCTGGAAGCCCTTCAGCCCTCACTTTGTGGGCCATCAGCCAGTCCTTCAGTCACTTACAATGCCTTAATGTCTTTTTTTTTTCCACTTTCCTATGAAGGAGGCTGCCCCAGGGCTTCCTAAATTGCCCCATGCCTCACAGGTGGCATCCTCATTGATGTTTTTTTCCATTTAGCTCCTCTTCTGGGCTTCCTGGACCCTCTCTGCTCCCACATTATCAGCTTCTCACTAGGCTCCTGGACCCTCTCTGGTCACACACTCTCAGTTCCTCCGTCTGGGCTCCAGGCCCCTCCTTTGGTCCCTAGGAACATTCTCCTCCCCTTTTTTCCTCCCCAAACCTCCAGAATGCTTTAGGCAATACCATAAATGCCATGTACCCCTGGAGGCTGGGGGGCATGGCAACCGCCCGCAGGTGGCAGTGTTGGCAGCAGGGGCGTAGCAGCGGCAAGTGGGGACCTCCCATAGCTGGCTACGGTGGTGTTGACAGCAAGGTGGGGTGGAGAGCGCCAACCAGCGGTCTGTGACTACCTGCAGATTCCAGTGGCAGTGGTGGCCAGTGGCGATTGGAGACTTCCTGCAGGCGCTGATGATGCTTTTTGCAGGGGGTGCATATGCATCTGCGTGCATCCTCTACATGTCGCCAATGGGCATTACCCTCCATGTTGACCTTCTGAAGCTGAAGCCATCCTGCTGAGGTGGTTTTCTCTCAGCAGGCTCCAAGATGTTACTGCTGGCTCATCTCTGGACCTGGGCTTATATTCTCTTCTTGAGTCAGATGACAATCAGCCCATGCAGCATCTGCAGGCTGCTTCAGCTCCAACCTGCCTATTTTTAAAGTGGCACGAGCACCACTCCTCCTGCCACGTCTATGTAATTTCTGCTATACTCTTCCTGCTACTGTTCCTTCATTCCACGGGTGTTAATGACCCCCTCTCTCTTTTTCAATGGTCTTGATATTCTGCTAATCAAGCTATCCTTTATTTTGCAAGTCTGCTGTGTGTCCACTGCTCCTGGTAACCTAGCTCTTATTTCACAGCAGTGCAGTCTGTTTCTAGCTTTAGCTAAAAATATGAACACTGATATAGAAACATGAACTCAGGTGAACATGAACTCAGGTATGGATATAACTTTCAGTGAAGAATGAACTTTCAAGATGCTCAAGAAGGCTAGATTTTATTTGATATAGCAAAGTAATGCATATTCCAGTAAAGATATATTCATTTTTGCTTAATCTTAATCTGAAGAACATAGCCCTAGGCCCCTAGCATATTAGTAAAGTTTCCAGTTTCTTTATAACTGGAATAAAATGTGGTGTGCTTACATGTGGTGATGCTACACCACCTGTGTCCCCCTTTTCAAATTCCTAGATTCACCCATGGCATGAATTCATAGCATCCAGTGAAGCAGGTTGTTGCCTTTGAAAGCTAATGCCTCTGAACAAATTAGTCTCTAAGGTGCCACTCTGCTCTCTGATGGCTCTCCATTTAGACATTGTAGCTACCTTACCCAGTGCTCTGCTCAGTATGCAACTGTAGTTAAGAGATCAAACAATATACAGGTAGAGTAGGAAGGCTTACCATAGGGAATCTATTAAAAGATCTGTGTCTAAATCAATGGTGTAGCCTGAACTGGAATTAAGTATATAGCCCTGATAACCTGTGGCAAAGGCATGTTCAGAAATGAATGGAGTTGAGAAAAGGGCAACCAGACAGATCAATGGCCTGCAAGTGTCACATAAAGAGAATTATTGACTTTAGAAAAGAGGCCAGCCAGAGAGGACATGATAAATGGTGCAGTGCAGGGAAGTTGGGAGCTTTTTCTCCTCTTGTATTTTGAGGCAGAGAGAAGGGCCATTGAATTTTTAAAAGTTTGAGAAATTTGGTAGCAATAAATGAAAATACTTTTTCACATATTGTATACTTCATAGATTCATAGATGTTTGGGTCAGAAGGGACCTTGGCAGATCATTGTGTCCAACCTCCTACCCTGGTGCAGGAAAGAGTGCTGGGGTCAGATGACCCCAGGCAGGTGCATGTCTAGCAACCTCTTAAAAACCCCCAAGGTAGGGGGAAGTACCACTTCCCATGGAACCCAATCTAGATTCTGGCAACCCTTACTGTAAATAAGTTCCTCCTGATGTCCAATTTAAATCTGCTTTCCGTCAGTTTGGTGACAATCACTTGTTCCTAGTTACTTCAAGGGGTGCACTGGTAAACAGAGCAACTCCTATTCCTTGCTACCCCATCCCCCCCAATAAATTTGTAGGCTGTCAGAAGATCACCTCTCAGCCTTCTCTTGTGGAGGCTGAAGAGCTCCAAGCCCTCAATCTCTCCTTGTAGGGTGTTGCCTAACCATAAACATATGAGTGGCCTCTGAACCCTGTTGAGGTTGTCCACATCCCTCTTGATGTGTGGTGTCCAAAACTGGACATGGTACTCCAACTGCGGCCTGACTAATGCCACATAGAGGAGAAGTATCACCTGCCTGGACCTGTTTGTCATGCACCTGCTAATGTGCCATAAAGTGTGGTTAGCTTTACTGATTGCTTTGTCACATTGACAAATCATGTTCATTTTGGTGTCAACAATAACTCCAAGATCCCTTTCCACTGGTGTGCTGCTGAGAAGGTCCTCCCCTAGCCTGTAAGTATGCTGGTGATTCCTTCTCCCTAGGTGCAGCACCTTGCACTTGTCCTTGTTGAACTACATCCTATTCTCTTCTGCCCTTTTCCAACCTATCCAGATCCATCTGGCTTCATTCCCTACCCCCTAGTGTGTTAACTTTATCCCATAATTTGGTATCATTCATGAATTTGGACAGAGTGCTTTCCATGCCCTCATCCAACTCACTGATGAAGACATTGAACAGCACTGTTCCAAGGACCGAGTCTTGTGGGACTCCACTACCCACATCTTTACAGGTTGATACTGATCCATCCACCACCACTCTCTGGGTACGACCCCAAAGCCAATTTGCCACCCACCCAACTGTGTAATCATCTATGTCATAGCTGCTCAGTTTATCTGTGAGAATAGGATGAGATACCATATCAAAGGCCATCCAAGTAGATGACATCTATCTACCTTGATTTCTGCATCTAAGCATTCTGTGACCTGGTCATAAAAAGAAATACATTTAGTTAGGCAGGATCTACCTACTATGAATACGTGCTGGTTGCCCTTCAGCATTGTTTTTCCCTTTGGACTCTCACAAATGTGATTCTTAATAATTTTTTCAAGGGTTTTCCCGAGGATAGAGGTGAGACTAACTGGTCTATAGTTACCTGGATCCTCTTTCCTTCTGTTCTTGAAAATAGAAACCACGTTGACCCTTTTCCAGTCCTCTGGGACCTGACCTGAGCACCACAAACAGCTGTGCTAGTGGCTGTGCTATGACACTGGCCAATTCCTTCAATACCCTTGGATGAAGATCATCCGGGCCTGCTGACTTAAACACATCCAGCCCCTCCAGCTGTGAAATTCATTGCCATGAGATATCATTAAGGCCAGGATCTTAACAAGTTTCAACAAGCATTTGAACGCTTAAAAGGGCACCAATAGTATATGGAGTCATTATAATTAATTAAATTATCTTAATAAGAATAATAGTTTGTGGAAGGGATGTTAAAGTTCATGCTTCAGGGCTCAGTGCAATCTCTCACTTCTAGTGGGGCACAGTGGCAGATCTGGGAGAGGGGGGTGCTGGTGCACTCATGCCCCCCACCATTCGATTCCTGTCTTCTTACTGGCCATAGGAGCCCACCTCCCTCTTCCGAAATCATGTTGGCCCATCTGCCGTGTCATCTGAGGGCCTAATCCTGCTGGAACTGGGCTGCCTGGTCTCTCTCCCTGAGCCAGATGGGCAGCTAGCGGCACCTGCTGGCTCCAGAAGCAACAAGTCTGGCACTGACCATGCTCCCCTTTTTCAAAGTCTTAGAACCACTGTTCTGTAGTGGGATAAAACCTGATAGATATCAAGGTATGTCTTCATTGCATGCCACAGAACAGCGTAGAGAGGCCTGAGCTAGGCTGGCTGTGTTGGAAGCAGTCTAGCTGTGGTCCTTGCTCAGACCTTCCCTGGGCAAATGGACCCACTGGGCTCAGATATGCTAATTCATCGTTCTGAGAAGTGAACTCTCTGCTGCTATAGCTAGACTGTTTCTAGTACCCCTTATTAACCTACCAAACACTGGCTTGAGTATCTGTCCCTTCTGTCATGGCATTGTAGGCATGTCCATTTGGGGGGGCAAGTTATCTTCTATCTGACTACTGCAGGGTTCTTACACCTTCCTCTGAATTGTTTGGTGAACACTGTCATAAGAAATAGGTTATAGAACAAGCTGGAAAAGAAAGACAATTCCTATGTTCCTAAGTCTTATGTGTCCCTACATTTATTACAACAGTATTTCTCAACCCCTGCGAGTATGTGAGACACAGGCAGGGGGTACACGAGTGCCGTGTTTTAAGTTTGGCCTGCCCCCCCGCCTGGCAGGTAGGAGGTGTCTTTGCCTTTTCAGACTGGAATTTCCAGCCACTGCCTCTCCCGCTACGTCCGGTGCACTGGGGCTTTCACTTCCCGGCATCACTATGCCAAGGGACAGGGAGGGGGGCCCCCGCACAGGCTGCTTTGTCCCAGGCCATGGTCCACAAGGAAAGAGGGACTCAGCTGGCAGCGGTGAAACCAGAAGTACCATGGTGGGACTTCCAGTTTCACTTTTGTTGTGGTAATTGGCAGGTGGTACGTAAGGTACCAAAGGTTGAGAACCACAGTATTACAACACCACGATGAACTCAGGAAGGAGCACTGCTTTTTGTGCAGACCTTCTCCTTTTCCCCTTCCCCCACCTGCCATACTATAGCCACCTTATGCTATTATTCTGTAGAACTGCATGTGGTGCTTCCAAATATCTAACTTTTCAGGTTATCATAACTTCACATTTAATCCCTGAGTCATATACATCGCTCTGAATCTTTATGACAGTGACTCTTAACCAGGGTGCCTTGAGACCCTTTCAAGAGTGGCAAGGTGCCACATAGTTTTAGCATGGCTAGGTGGGCAAATATAACTCACAAGACAAACCCAAAGATTTAAAATAGGAATTCATAATGTTAAAAACACAGGACCTATTGTGGTCTTTCTCAGTTCTTTGCAACAGAAGAATTACTCTATTATTTTTCTGTAGTTAAACTGAGTAAAGACTAAGCTGACATTTGTGGGGGGGGAGCTTGAGTCTATTGAGGAGTGCCTTGAATCTAAAAAAGGTTGAGAACCACTGCTTCATTATCTTCAGGCTTATTTGGAGTGTTGACTCTCCACAGCTATTGGTAACGTGATCTATGGAATCCAGGTACATGGGCCAAAGACACCCTCACTCCAACAAGTGCTTAATTTATCACCTCCTTCCAAAAGTGCATTCCAGCATTAATGACTTGCTCTGGAGAGATGCCAAGTCCCTATAATTCTCGTTGACACCAAATTGAGCTATATAGCAGAAAGCTTGTTACTTCACTTAAATGATTTCTATTAAAGCACATGTTCCTATGCTAAAAACTATCTAATAATGGTCATATAGACACAATGTTTGGTTTAAAGGAATTTGGCAATTCTAAGATGGCAAGAATCATAATGAAGGAGCAAAACATTGATTAAAAAAAGCAGTTCATTTTTTGTTTTTTGTCTTTAAAAAAATGAATATGGAAGTGAACCTGCTGCATTGTTAAAGACACTTTTTCTTTTCTGGATTAGAAAGCAAAGAATGTACATACCAGTCCAGCATTTGGAAGGGAAAAACACTAGCATCAAGTCTTTTTAAAAAAAATTATTACAGACAATTTCTTATTTACTTAGATTATAAACTCTGAGGTGGGACTGTGTAGTTTTACAGTGCCTAGCACAGCCTCAGTCTTGAATAGTGGCTGCTAGACACTTTTGTGAAACAGATAATTAATAACTTTGCTGTATCTATACCTTTCTTTTATATCAGTAATTGTGTGTTACATTTCTGAAGTCCTAGGATGGATACTGTGATACCTTAAATATTGGCTAAATCTATCCCTACAGTGGAGTTTGTCCAATAAAAGATACCACCCACAAAAACTTCTGGCTCTTTTTTTAAATGCACAGATGTATTGAGCCCAAATCCCACTAAGTAGTCCCTTTTAAATAGGAAAGAAGGAAATCATGAGACTACTTATGTGAGTAAGGCAAGGAGCTGGGTGACATTCCTACTTCTACTGAAGTCAGTAGCAAACATCTCATTGTCATCAGTGTGAAAGATGGGTGCATCATGGTGTAAAATTTGCTTCAAGACCGCTAAGGAATCACTGAAACAGTTCAGAACTCAAATGGACATTAACTCTACACATTAAGAGCTCTATGAGGGAAGCATGTGTATCTTGAACACCTAATCCTACTGTGACGGGGGGCTTCCTCGGGGCCGATCTCCGCAGCCCGCCCTCCTGTCCTTAGGCCAACCGCCTGCTTTCTCTCCTGCCACGTCTTGGTCTTAATTGGTTCACTAATTGATGTCAGTTAAGCAGGAGGCTGCCCATTCGTGCCCTGAGGCCAGGGGGCGCTCTCTGTGGCTCTTTCCTCCCCAGTACCGCAGCCCAAGCCTTGCAGATGGCATCTTGGTGTTCACCTAGTCACTAGCCCCACACTGGGCCTCAGAATCATCCACAGAGGACCCTTCTATGATCCGTCCAATCAGGCAGCCTCTGAGCCGTCCATCATCCAGACTACCTTGC
>JAGPOW010003648.1:90791740-90810160 GCA_030014935.1 Caiman crocodilus
CTCTCTCTCTCAAAACTCATGATCAAGGAACTGCCTGCTTCTAGAGGGAATCTCCACCTGCCTCTGGATGATACTTGTGAGTAAGCTACCTGAGATCTACCCAGATGCATAGCTTGCAGTAACTTAGATGTGTGATCAAAGATTACCCAACCATGCCAGTTTGCTTTATGGGATTTTTCTGATATTGCTCTACCCTGTACCCTATTCCAGACCTACCCCTTGTAACCAATAAAGTTCTTCTTTGTACCTGGTGTGGGAGACTTATTGGGACTGGGTCTATAGAGATTATGCCTTGGAGTCCCCTTGGTTCAGCTGACTAAGAGAGACCACTACTTGTGCTTCCGACGGAGGGAAGCACCCCAAGCACTTGAAGTGAGTCAAGTATCCTTGAGGGCTGCTAGGCCCATGTTACCCAGGGTGCACAGAGCCAGAATCAAGCCCATCCTTGGGTGGTGACACTTTTTTCCCCAGGTTAGCAAGTGTGCTCCAGGAAGGGGGTCGGCCAGATGTGAGGTGCCCCCAGGGAGGCACTCATAGCCTGGAAGGTGGTCGGGTGCAGTGAGTTGAGTGGCTCAGCACAGGAGCACCCCCTGCTGGCCCACCACAGTTATCTTGTTCCTTTAAATTGCAGGCTTGGTGAGGGTCGGGAATGGGGTTGCATATTTTTCACCGTGGTGAATGGCTTACATCTTGTGTCAGTTAAGTTTCTCTAACACTGGCTTGCTAAATTGAAAAACATTGATGCAGTGCAATGATATTAGTATAGTATTTAATTATATCGATAACACAGTGACAACATATACAGAAACAGTAGCTGTACATTATGTGTATTTAGTTTGATCTCACTAATTCCATAGAGAAAGGTGTGAGATGTTATCAATGTACCTTCCTGATGAATGTGTTAGGACTTCTAGTGTTGCTCAGTCTCTGTAATGTGGCTAACTTTCTAACATAGAGGTTCAGATTTCTGTGTTTCAACTCAGAACTAGAAGTGTTTTATCAAGTCTTTTTCTGATTACAGAGGAAGAGGGTCATGTCTCTGAATAACATAAATTGTGATTTCATTTCAGCTTTGTATTTATCTGATGAAAAACTTTTTTGATCTTCTACTATTTCTGTTTTCAACTGAAGACATTCTGTGCCCTTCCATTGCAAAAGAATCCTAGAAAGAAACATGGATTATTTGAGAATACGAGTGCAGGAAAGGTACAACCAAAATAGTTTTGCCATTAAACTGGTTATCATTGAATTCATACTGATGAATTGGCCTTCTTTTGCTTCTGGTACCTAAGAATGCAGTCCAAAGTTTTACACTTTGTTTATACTGAATTAATATGGGTACAGTGTTGGTCTTGAATGAAGTTATTCCTCAACAGTACAACTGAAAGCTGAATCAGATATGTCATTTTTAAGCCAGTTTGAAAGTGGTAAAAACACAGAAGCTAAATGTTCATATTCTTTTTATTTTTTTTACTTGTGTGGTCTCTCCTCTTCCATTATGGAACCCTAGTGTTTCCCTAATTATCTGCCCTTTAAACATATTCAACTATATAAAGAGCTTTTCCTGCTGTTTTATTCCTTTTATCTATTGATTTGGAAGAAGCTATAAAACATGCTTTTTCCTCCCTTTTTATGTAGATGGCCTGTTTTAGCTAAGGTTAGAATTTTGGCAGCCAGTTTTTTCCTTTTCTTTTTCCTTGTCTTGTTTATACTTCTTAAAGGGCCAGTGTCAACTTCAACTCTCACTCCTATTTGATTACTTTTAACCTGCTATTCTTATAAGCAGCTTATAATAGACATGAGGGGGAAAAAGGCATTTTTCTCTTTTTTCCCCCAGTTTGTTTACTTTGTGCTTTTGACAGTATTTACTATTTATTTACTTTCAGTGTGTGGACAAGCATAGAGCAGTGTTTGAAGTGGAGTGAGTGATTTGAGTGAGTAGTCAGTTCCTGTTGTTTAGGAGCATCTTTCATGCAACATCAGTCTGACTGCGATACCTAGGAGTATAGATTATGATCCCTAAAGTCAGCTGTGAGCAACCTCCTACAAGTATCATCTGTGTACCAAGTTTACTCTGCAAAAAAAATGGAAGGTAGGGGTACAAACAGAGTTTTTTGGGGCCAGTGCTGATAGCTGATTTTCTTAAAGAGGCATATCAGCTGATACCCATCCAATTTCTGGTACAGCATGGAGAGCTGCATGCAGCTGGTAAGTGTGTTGTGGTGGAAAGGGAGTGGGGAGGTTAGGGACATGGGGCAGATCGAGGCCCCCATGGTGAGGGAGGGAGTGGAGCTGGGGCTGGGTTAGGCGCTGCCCAGCCAGGGCGGGACACAGGATGAAGCTGCAGCTTGTCTGGGGGGCACAGGTAGAGTGAAGTGGCTCCTACCATTATGTGCACTCCAGGAGGGCATGGGAGGGGATGTGCCACCCTGGATCTGTGCAGGATGGGGCAGGCTGCAGTTGTGGGCTGGGTCTGTGCTAGGCTGCATTCAGGGTGGGCAGCAGCAGTGCTGAGAGGGGGCTACAGAGGTGGGGCTGCAGCCACCCCAAAATTCACCATAGCCCCCACAGCTCCCCCTCCCAGCACTGCCACCACCCACCCTGAGTGTAATTTGGTCCAGCCCCCCTGCCAGGAACAGCCCAGCGCAGGCCCGGTCCCAGCCCATAGCAGCAGCCTGGCCTGCCCCATGCAGATCTGGCAGCACACTCTTCTCCCCCCACTCCATGCCATCTCAGGGTGTGTGTGGCAACAGGAGCTCCACCTATGCTCCCCAGACAAGCTGCGGCTCTGTCCTGCCCCGTGTCCTGGCTGGGCACTGCCTGCCCCAGCCCCAATCCCTGACTGCAGGGGCCTTGTTCTGCCCCCCGCCATGCCTCTTTCTTCCCTCCCTCCCCATCCACCACAACAGGATTACCAGTTGCACACAGCTCTCCAAGCTGCCAGGCTGTGCTCCTCACTGCCTGTGTGCTGCACTGTGGCTGTGCACGTGCACGGGCTGTTTATTGGCCACATTATCAGCCACATCAAACCAATTTCCGATACAGCCAATTTTCCTTATATCAGTGCTGATTCAGTATTGGACCTCTAATGGAAAGTCATTCTCAGTAGTAGGTCCTCTGCTTTGGAACTCCTTCCCCCTTGTATTCTGGCAGAGCCCAAGCCAGCACATCTTGCAGAAATGTAAAAACCCTTTTTATTTCAGCTTGCAATTTACAAACAAAGTTAAGGTGGGACATTTTCTGGGGAGTTTGTTTTGGGGTGGGCAAAAGCCAGCCCACGAGCCAGACTGGGCCTGTGGTGAACTCTATTTCCCAGAAGTTCCTTCTGGCTGCCACCGCCAGGGCCAGCCCTGCTGCCCTGGCACCCCAGCCCGTCCACCCTGTACCCATTGCTCAGGGGGACCCACATAGGCAGGGTGCATGGCTGAGCGCCTGGGAGCAGGATGGGTAGGCAGGGCTGGAGAGACCCCAGGATCTTAGGGAGGTGTCAGCATGGGGCTGAGGCAGAGGTGTGATCTTCTGCCTGCATATGGGTGCTGGTTCCATGGGCAGGGGCGTGCAGGGAGCAGATCACAACCCTGCACTGTCACCACCCCAAGATTCTGGCTCCAGAGTAGATCCCTGTCCCGGCCATGGACCCTGCCCACACAGCTCCTGGACAGTTACCATAGAGACCCCGGGAACAGCAGGACCATGACAGTGTGGGGCCAGGGCAAAGCCCTTGGTTCTGCAGCAACACTGTCACAGCCCTTCATTGTCATGGCCCCAGCACTCCTGGGGGCTCTATGGAGACCAGCTGGGAACCACACAGGCAAGGCAGCAGCTGCTGGCTGGGGCTCCACCATTTTGCCCACCCATATTATATACCTTAGGTATCTTTATTTTATTTTATAAGTTATTTTGTCTTGTATTGTAAGCATTTCAGAGGGAAGTGAGGCATATAAATCTAATAAATAAATTACTGGAGCAAATTATAAAACAATCAATATGCTAATAGCTACAAGAGGAAGAGATAACTCCTAGCAGCCAATGTGGACTTATGAGAAAGAAATCATGTTAAACTACTTAATTTCCTTTGACAGGGAAACTAGGTGAGAAGAGAAGCTAAAAAATTAGACTGTAAAATGTCAAATGTTGGCAGAGCTACTTAGGGACAGATATAATATAGAGACTGTACTATATGGAAATTGGCTGGGTAGATATGCAACTTATAGACTAACTAAATAAATATATAAAGAGAGCACAAGCTTTTGTGTACCCAAGTTCACTTCATTAGATGCTGTGAATGGATGAGCATAGAGCAGTGTTTGAAGTGGAGTGAGTGATTTGAATACAAAAGGTGGAAGAAGAGGAGGGAGAAGGAGGGTGGAGAAGGACAGTGTTAGAAGCACCAAACAAATAAAGAACCCAATGGAACAAAGGCCTCATGAAAGCCAACTCAGATAATGGGATGAGAATCCATAATCTCTGTTTAAACCACACTTAACACAGTCCAGTCTGTGTATGATTTCTTGTTCCTCAATATCCTGTTCAAACTGGTGTTTCAGATTTTGCTGCCTGAGAACAGCTTCCCGAGGTTAGTGATGTCCAGGGAGGTTAAAGTGTTCTGACGTAGAAAATACTAATTTTCGTGACTATGAATAGGTATACGTGTTTACACAATATGCAAAGCAATTAAGAACAGAGCACCATTTTTAAAAACTTGGAATACAATACATTTTAGTAGGATTTTATAACTACTAGTGATCTATAGGGAACAGGGGTAGATCCAGGGAGGTGGGGGTTGGGGTGCAGTCAAACCCTCTTCCCCCCTCTTTGATTCCTGCTCCACTGAAATTTTAAAACAAACTACCGAGCAGGGACATCCCCTTTTCTGTGCATGTGGAGCTGAGAGAGTTAATTGACTTCATGGCTCATTATTATCTACTTGATTTTTGCTAATCTCTTCACTTCTTAGGTGTTAACAATGCTTGATCTTCTAATCGCCAAGCATTTCTTCTACAATTGTCTCTTATCTACTAATGTTTCTCTGCTCACTTCCCTACCTCCGACATGTTCAGTCGTGGTGTGCTGCTACCAAGGAAACAATACTGAGTGGCTTTGTTTGGAGGGGATTCAAACCCACAAAAAATCAGACAGGAAAGGGAGGGGCAGAGCTAAAAGTTGGATGAGCTGTGCAGTGGCAGTCAGAAGCAGGAGAGAGTTGCAAAGGTGAGTTACTGCAGTGATTGGGTTATTCATTGCAGCTTTGGAGGCTGTGGAATTTGAACCAGTGCTGAAACCAGGACAACATAAAGCTGGGCATGGGTGGATGAGAGAGATAGGTTTCTTGGGTTAAGGTGCTGCCAATGGCTGAAGCAATCCTTTTCCACTCAACTCTTTGTTGATGGTGGAGGGCAGTAGAGACTAGCTAGAGACCTGCTGTGAGTAAGGGATGAGCAGTGTGGTGGACAGTTAGCACTCTGTCTCATGGTTGGTGGCCATGAAGGGCGGGGAATAGTTTGGGAGGAGTTTTGAGGGGAAGGGGTTTCCAAGAGCCAAGAGGATTTGAATGGGGGGGATCACAGGTATCAAAGGGCTTTTGTGGGGAGGGACATCTGAGGGGTAGAAGGGTGTAGGGCGAGGAAGGGCTGGGACAATATGGGGTTGAGGGGTATGAGGCTGAGTGTGGTGTCTGTAGGGCTGAGAGGAGTTGGGAACAAGAGGGATTGTGGCCTGGGAGATGTGAAGGGCTCCAATGAGTTTTGATTGCTCAGAGGGGCAGGGGAAGGCTTAGTGAGATGTGAGGGGGTGATGAGAAGGCAGAGGGACTGGGGCCTGAAGATGACAAGTGTTTGCAGGGTGCAGTGGATTCTTGGGGATAGTGAGAGGGCAGGGTAGAACTCAGTAGTGTGTGAAAGAGCGGTAGGGTCTGCTGGGTTTGGGGTATGAGTAGGTAGGGTTGATCATGGGGATATGTGGGATAATGCAGGACAGAGTGGAGCCAGGAGGCATTAGAGGTGACAACGACAATGCACCAAGGACAGCACTTTGGGGCCATGCTGAAGTGTCTGGGGGACTTATGTGATGGTTCAGGGAGCAGTTCTGTGTGCAGGGTGGTAACAGCTGTATCCCCCTTCCCATAGCACCATGCACCTGCCCCACCTTGGAGCTGGTAGTCAGCTCCCCACAGACTCAGTTATATTTGTTTTTCCTTGGATCATAAACTGACTAATATAGACCTATTAGAAAAAAGAGTCTACTTTTTTTTTAATTGGAGAAAAATATGCATTGTGTTATAGGATGATGCACATTGCCACCTACCATCCCCCTTTTCAAAATTCTAGATCTGCCCATGATAAGCAATTACTCAAATGAGATTTCTGAGGCAATAATTGTCCTATGGAAGACGATACTAGTATCGTATAGATTATTCTGTACATTGCAAATCCTGACACCCTTGTTCAGTTCTTTTTGTGTAAAATTCCCAATAACTTGCTGGAGGCTGGGTGGTCCAGTCAACAGAGTATTGATAGGAGAGTAGAGAGAGCTGGAGAGGTATTTTCAAAAGTGCCTAAGAGGTTGAGGTTTACAAGCAGTTGAGATGGTCTTGAATAATGTGACTGGGTTTCAGCTCTTAACTTGGTGTGTAAATTTGAGAAAGTAAATTAACATTCCTGTGCCTCAGTATCCTTAATTGTAAAAGGAGAAGAAGAATGCTTTACTTTGTTCTGTGAAATGTATGGAGATGGATAAGTGGTAAGTACTACTTTTGGGTTAGTTGAGATGCAGTTTCAGATGGAATGTCTAGAATTCAGTTCTTCTGGATCATATTTATGTTTCACTCTTTAAAAATACAAGTTGATAGCAAATGGAACAAAGTTAGTTACGTTAACTGTTTTTTGATGATATCTTAAAACAATCGTGCCATTTTGGTTTTTTTAGATGTAGTACAGTTGACATAATAATAATTTTCTTTAAAAAGTAATACCATTAAAAATGGGTCCCACAGCTGCAGACTTCCTTTCCTCCTATTCATTTTTGTTTCTCCAGCTCGATGGACAAAAGCTGCAAGGACAGTGCATTAAAACTAGATGTTTCCAGAGATATCCAGGAGCAGAAAATCAACCTGCCTCAGCTGGAGAAGCCACCTGAGAAAAGTTCAGCAACCATCCAGTCTATTAGTGTTGTGGATAAGGGCAAAGTAACAGATTGTAGTAGATACCCTCAGGGGGACCTTGAACAGTCTAGTTGTGCCTTTTGATAGTATAAATGAGATTAAACTGGAAAACAAATCAAGGTTGGATTTGTTTTCTTCAAAGATGGCATCAGAAGCACCATCATCTGAAATGTGCAACGTTCCAGAACGTCCAAATTGCAAAAAGGAAAAGAGAATCTGGAATGAGTATGACCAGTTCATTTTGCAGTCAAGGAAGGACAAGGAGGCTTTGCAGAAAGGGATTATGGAGCTAAAAACTGAACTGAAAAGATATGAAGAATATAAACTATGTCCAGGACAAGAGACTGAATTCACCTGCTCTCAGGTAAGCGGAGATACCTGTCCTGTAGAGCAGTGCTACTCTTCTGCTACTCTTTGCTACATGAGAATTCATTTTAGGGAAGGAGGGAGCTTTACACAGGACCGATAAGGACTGATACCATTCAGCTACTAATGGAATTGGTCATCATTTCTGAATGTGTTTTGTTGCTGTCTACACTTTGATAATAGATCCCTTCAGATGCCATCAAAGACAGAAAATGTGCAGTTTTTCTTCTTTAATTTTATCAGGAGACAAAAAGAAGTAAACAATAAATCTGCAGTATTTTCAGTTCTGATGACCTAAATAATAATGACAGATGCCTTGTATATTTACAGTATATTGAATGCCCCCAAATAGTCATGTGTACTGGCAGTTTTGCTTAGGCCTTTGACACCCTTGGAAGGAGCCGTGTTTTAATGAAACAGCCTGAAGAATGAATGGTTTAGTTTGGTGTTTAGAAGGTAAAAGAATTTTGCGGATTGAACTGATCCCAGATAGAACTCCACTGTAACAGGGTCCCACTCCAGGGGTGGCCATGATGCTCCCTGGCACCCCGTCAGCGCTTATCGACTTCACTGTCTTTGGGCAATCTCGCCTTCTTTCCTGCCATGCCTTGATATATTTGTCTTTTATGAAAAGAGAGACTGCCCCAGGGCTCCCCAAGCTGATTTTACACTCATGAACACAGGTGTCCATGCTCATTGCCTTAAGGGCTAATTACATGGGCTCTGTCTTCCCCAGTATCCATGCCTCTGCTTTGCAGATATCTCACATACCAATCAACTCATAACTGCCCCTATGGGCTCCTAGCTTTGTTCATTGTTATACCAGCCCCTCTCTGGACTATGGGCACTCTGGCCTCCTTTGTCTCTGGTTGTGGCCTTCAGTCCTTTTCCTTAGAGTAGACCTTAGCCCCACTTCTAGACCACCAGAGGCCCATGAGCTCTCTAGCCCCACCAGTCTCTCGCTGTGGCCCTTTCTCAGCCTTGGCTGCACTCCTAGGCCAGTGAAACCTATGGGCACCTTGGCCATCTGTTCTCTCTCTGGGACCTTTGGTCCCTCTTCACCTGGGTCTGTTGGGACTTCCTTACCTCTCCTTAGTCCCTTTCAGATACACCTGAGCCCTCAGGCTGCATGCTGCCTATTCTGCCAGCCCTAAGGCTGAACTCCCAGCCCTAAAGCTTTGACCCACAGATGTACTTGGTGCAAACCAGAGTTACTGTCTTAAGTGGCCTGTTCGGGAGCTCCTTTCCTGTCTGCTACCTGGATGAGACTGCTTGCCTCCTTCAGGCCCTGGGCTCCTCAAGCCCAGCCCCGTTCCAGTCAGGTGTCTTCCCTGATGCCTTCCTGAGTTGCTTCTAAAACCTTTTCTCCTTGTAAAGTGACAGGCACGCTAAGCACCCTGTCATGTCCACCATGTTTGTATTATGCTATTAAAATCCACTTTAAAAATAAAGTAGGGCAGCCCAGGGAATAAGCTCTACTCGATTAGTAAGGCATATGACCCCAGATGCTGAAGAAAATATCTGGTTTAGAGTCTAGAGTCCAAGGCACTTTGGGTTGTGTAATCCTGTCTTTCAAGAAGTTACTTGTCCTTTTAGATATAATGAAATAAACAGAGTTCACTTTTTCCATAAGATTGTGCAATTAGCAATTCAGAAAGTTTCCCAAGTATTTCATAGAAGCAAAGTTTTAGTTCTAAAATCTATAGCTGGCAGAGGAGCGAGGAGTAGCAGGGAAAAATCACCTAACTAGTTTGAAGATGGGGCTGTGTAAGTTTATGAAATGGATTATATGACCTACTCACCTAGCAAAGGGGTTCAGTTGATGACTGTCTCCTTTGAGTGCCACATGCCTAATTCAGAACAGGTGAGTAGTCAGTCCCATAGAAACCACGTGGTTATTCTGACTGTTTCTCTGTAATACCTTGGTTAATAGCTCGAAACCTAAGACATCCATCTTTGGCAGGAAAATGGTCTGGCACTTGAAACATCTGGTCTGGGTCTTGGACAACACTCAGAAGGGAACAGCCTTTGCATGGGATCCAGGAGAAGGGAAATGAGAGTGTTGCCTACAGAGGAAGTCAGCTAGAAGGTGCACCAGCTCTCATCAGACCTCCAAGGACAGATGTAACCCCTCATATTCATGACAGCTCCCAGAGACTGGACTGACTTGCCCATTGTACATAAATGAGGGAAATGCCTTGGGCAGTAGACTAATCATATGAACTTAGACTAATTATGAAGGGAGTATATAACGCGCATGCTACAAAATTCACCCCCCGCAAACCTCTGTACGTTTGTCTTATTGTGCTCTGGAGAGTCATATTCAGCCAGATCCCCTATGAGTAGAAACAGAAGATATGAACCAACAGAGAAACATTTGAGGAGTTAGGTGACACTAAACAATAAATTAACTTAGGGATGTAGTAGGTATGTGTAGAATTAATGGAGAATGCTCTACTTTCTCCAGGCTTTTGTTGAATCATCCTGTAGTCTTCTGTAGTTGTGGTAAGTTTCTTTATTAAGCTGTGTAGAACATTTCAAAGATTCTATAGGAAGGTTATCAATTCCTTTTTTAATAAATATAGGATAGAGACTTGTTCCATAAGGGCATTTTATAATGTAATTATTAGTAAAGATCCTCGTCTCTCTTTAACTGGAGAACAATGTGTTGTTATATGGGATGATGCACCACACCATCTGCACCCCACTTTTCAAAATCCTAGATCTGCCCATGAGTGTCCTCTACTCAATAAATCAGCGGCTAGTAATTCTCTGTCTTGTTTTATCTGTAAATTTATATATTTATAAAGTTTGTTATCAACTATGACACATGGTTGTGTGCAGAATCCAAGAAAGCAAAGCAGTTGTAAATTAGTAGTATACCTATATTACATATAATATTCCTTGACTTAATATGATAAATGTCAGAGCAGAACAGTTAAAGAGATGCCTCGGCACAGCTGTGTTAAGCACATTGCAAGCACGGGTGCAGGGATTTCCCTTGTAACGCAGGAAAAAAGTCTCGGTGCAAGATCAGAGCCCGCCAAAACCTTGCAGCTGCACCACCGAGTGCATGCTCATGATTGGGTCACCGTAAATTATGTACATGTGTCGGTCAGCAATTGGCTTGCTGACTGCATAAAAGGCTTGGGCAATGCCTGCCCAAATTGGAGGAGAGCTCGGATGCGCGTGAGGAAAGATCCCTGCATACATTTCCAAGCCACGAAGGAGGCCTGATCAAATGCCGACGGCTCCCCGCCAGAATCATCTGATGCTCCATACCCTGCGTGAGTGTGAGCATCAGTGTGCCTGTTTCTTGTTTTGTTTGTAACTCCACGAAACATGCCTACAGTGTATACAGACTGTAAGTAAAGTGTTTTTATTTGTTGCGACTGCTGCGTCTCCAGCACCTCAATTCCGCTCCACTGGTGGCCCCATTCCGCCAGCGTTTCTCAGCCCCCACAATAAAGATATTAGATATTAGATAGTAGTTACTGCATATATTAATTATATATGTTACATGTATGTGTATAATATGTGTTATATTGTATATACTAATGATATAGGTTATTGTAAAATGTGCACTGACTCTTGTTCCCACTTCATTTTTTCCTTTTATTAAAACAGGAGCAGCAACAGCAGCTGGAAAAGGAAGTTTCCTATCTTGATGGCTTGACAAGAATATGTAAAAATGGACCAATATGTATGATAAGGAGATTGGAACTGAACAAACTGCAAAAGGAGAGGAAGGGGAATCAGCAACAAATAGTAAGAATCTGCTTCACTTTTTTCTTAGAATCTTTTTTTAATTATATTTAAGTAAACCACTTCTAAAGCCTCAAAATATGGAAGCATTTTCAGAAAAAAAAACCTGCTTAAAAAAACAGTAACACAAACAGCAGAACTTGAGAGGTTTAGAAACACAGGGTGCCTCTACACGAACAGTGAGGCTGCTCTGACATGCTGTAATTACAGTGCGTCAGCACAGTTTTGATTAATCGAGTCTCCTAGAATATGATAATTACCACACTCCAGCAGACTCTAGCATCTCATGTGTCCCCGCACTTAAAAATGGGGGGCACTTTAAGTAAAGCTTGTCAAATAAGTTTTAAAGCACCGCCACCACCATTTTTAAGCACGGGGACACTAATACACAAGATGCTCTGG
Organism: Caiman crocodilus; assembly: GCA_030014935.1. Classification (NCBI taxonomy): domain Eukaryota; kingdom Metazoa; phylum Chordata; order Crocodylia; family Alligatoridae; genus Caiman; species Caiman crocodilus. Next base: position 90,803,433 of record JAGPOW010003648.1, read on the forward strand.
GTGCTTTACTTAGTTCTTGGAGCTCCTCTAAAGTGCCCTCCCCTCTGCACTCCCAGAGCATGTTTTTAAATGCCCACAAAGACATTCTATGATTAAGTCTTAAATGTCAACTAGAAACTAAACCAGAGGACTTTGTAAGAATTGCAGAATCCAACTTAATTTACCAAATTGCCTGCACATGGTGTTTAAGAACAAGTTTGTGCCTCTATTGATGCTTAGTTTGGGGTTTTATGCATTCTAGCTTATGTTCTGGAAAAGGCAGACTGTCTTAGGAATCAAATCTATTTTTCACCAGAAATTAACTAAATGAAACCATTGACAGATCACCTTACCTCAAAAATTACATACATTTGCAAATTTGCAAATTTACATAAATTTTGCAAAATTACTTGTACAGCAAAATGGTCGTTGTAAGTTTTTCAGAATCCCTTCACATCTTTTAGTTTCAAGACTGGCTTCCTTTCTGCTTAGTGCCTGGGGAGTAGTTTTTGCAAGATGTAATGCTTTTGTTAGACATCATTGTTAATCTGCAGGAAACTCCATTCTTTAGGGTACTTTTTGTTTGGCTTTCTTGAATGTCTGCATTAAATACTCATGGTCTGGAAAGAAAACAGTTCACTATCTGAGGCAAAACTTTCTTTGAATGGAGCTGAATTTTAGAACTCATTCCTGTTCTCATTTTAGTATCTCTTGCACTAACTATGAAACCTGAATAGTAAAAGTTAGATTCTGCTCTCTTATGTCATTGAAATTCAGAGCAATAGCATTAACATTGAACAGTGAGTTATACTAGCCAAACTGAGGTCAGAAAATGGTTCCAAATCTTGACATGGTTAGAAAATGCCAGTATAGCTGGCATAAAACTTTTCCTGAACCAAAGAATTCTTGTAGTCTTCCTCTCTGAACTGTTAAGTAGTAATAATAATAGGAGTCATTCATTGGACAAAAGGAGGTTCATGGAGTTGTCTAGTTTTTTTTAAATAAGTTTAAGTTTAGATACACATATCGTAAAAAAGAGCACCTGTCTTAGGTAAGGTAATCCTTGAAACATTTTAAAGTTAAAGCACCTCAGCTCATTTTGCCCATTAGGGTTTGCATGCTACTTAAGTATCTTAAGTAGGGTATCCTGTGAGAGGCCCACATATGGCCTGTGGCCCTGCACAGCCTGCAAGTGATTAACATGCAGTCTTCAGTCCTCAGTAGCCAGGGTGAATCTAGGGAGGGTGCAGTGGTGCAGTTGCACCCCTCTTTGATTCCTAGTCCACCCAAAGTATAATGCCAAGTGCTTGACAGTGGCGGCAGCAGCATTTCTATTCAGGTAGCCATGAGGAATTCACTTGACTCCATGGCTCTTTGTAATCTACTTTGTTCTTTCTAAACTGTTTATTTCACGTGTGTTAATGTCCTTCACTCCCTTTTAAAGGTCTTAATGTTCCTGATCAAGCTGTCCTTTTTTCTGCAATTCTGTTATTTGTTAGTTGCTTCTGGTAATGTAGCTCCTATTTCACAGCCCTGCAGACTGTTTTTTTTTTTTAACTTTAGCTAAAAACATCAACTCAGGTGTGGAAACATTTAACTTAGGTGGGCATTAACTCAGATGTGGAAATAACTTTCAGTGAAGTAATGGATGCACTGTCAAGTTGGTCAAGAAGGCTAGATTTTGTTTTATGAATCTAAAAAGAGATGTATATTTCATTCTAATAACTATAGAACTAATGAAATATCATCTTTCAATTTTTTTTTTGCCTAGTTGGTTGTGGCTTTTTTATACATAATATATGAGATGTCAAATTACTGCATATTCCAATAAACTTGTTTTAGCTTTGACCTTAACCTGAACGATATAGCCTTGGGCACCTAGCACATTAATAAAGCTTCCAGTTTCTTTTAAATTGGAGAAACATGCGTTTATATGGTGGTACACCACATGTGGTGTGATGTACCCCCTTTTCAAAGTCTTAAATCCAATCCATCCAGGCCAGTGGCTGCCTCTTCCACTGCTGCATGGCGAGGAAGGGAGTAGGGAATCTATGTTTAGCCCACATGGCAGAAGGCAAGGAGTCATTTGCTACTAATGGGAGGTCTGCCTGTCTCCAGGCCTTGAACCCTAGTCGCCTGCTTGCTGGCCAAGTGTCTTAACTACTCAGCTGTTGTATTGGAGCAAAAACATGTAAGTGTCTTCTTTGAGCATCTTTCCCATTAAACTTACGGTCAGGTCTATGCTTGTAGATGCTTATTTATCCATAGTGCAGATGTAAGGCCAAAAACCAGGTATGTGATTAGAAAATGACCATGTAGGTGGACAAAAGGAAATAGTTTTCTGCACTGGGATGCCTAAATACCATTGAGATGCCTAGGAGTTTAAATAGAGTCTTGTCCAAAGTGTTTTTAATTAAAATTGGTGCTTTTATTTTTGTTGTTATGCAAGTCCTGCTTGCCGTAAAATGCCTTTTTCAAATGTATTAATTTTCTAAATAGAAAATTCATTCTTAAAAAACCTAAATATTACAGACTTGAAATAAGAGTTTGAGCACCAGTTTCTGTCCTGTCCGCCCACCTGTTCTTGCACCTTAAAAGTGTGATATGACTCTTCTGATGTTTGCTGTTTGCTCCTATAAGCAGCTTGCCATCTGCTGGACACAGTGAGCAGGACACCCTTTGCTGTGCTTGAGATCTGTGGTTGCTTCTATTCCTCCATACTACTTTAAAATATAAAGGCAAATCTAGTTCTGAAAAGCACAAGAGTGACCTCTCCAGAGAGTGAAATCTCCTAGCAAACGCTAGTCAACAGATGACATTTCTGGGAGGGGAGTAACAGATGCACTGGATGGTAGGGCTAAGATTCAGAGAGACCTCGAGAAATTAGAAATCTCCTGAGGCTCAATAAGGACAAGTGCAAACTCGTGCACAAAGGACAGAAGAATCCCACATACCACTACAGGCTTGGGAAAAAACTGCCCGACCAGGAGCTCTGCACAAGAAGACTTGAGGGTTGCAATGGACAGTAAGATGAATATGAGCCAACAGTGTACCGTTGTTACCAAAACAGCTAACAGCAGACTGAGCTGCATTAGTCGGAGTGTTGCCAGCAGATCAAGGGACGTAATTATGCCCCTCTGTTCTGCACTGGTGAGGCCACAACTGGAATACTGTGTCAAGTTTTGGGCCCCTCACTATAGAAAGGATGTGGACAAGTTGGAGAGAGTCCAGTGGAGGGCAACAAAAATGGTTCAGGGGTTGGGGCACATGACTTATGACGAGAGGCTGAGGCAACTGGACTTATTTAGTCTGACAAAGAAGTTGTAACTAGACTGTTCTCAATGGTGGCAAATGACAGAGCAAGGACCAATGGTCTTAAGTTGCCGTAGGTTTAGGTTGGATATTAGGAAAAACATACTCACTAAGCAGAAACACTGAAACAAGTTACCTAGAGAGGTGGTGGAATCTCTATACTGGAGGTTTTTAAGGCTTGGGTAGATGAAGTCCTGGCTGGAATGATGTAGTTGGAGATGGTCCTGCTTTGATCAGACAGTTGGGCGAGATGACCTCCTGAGGTCCCTTCCTCATTTTTCTGATTCTGTGATTTTATTCAGCATTGGTCAAGCCACGTCTGGAGTACTTTGTCTAGTTCTAGGCCCCCACAAAAGATGTAGACAAATTAGAGAGAGTCCAGCAGAGGGCAGTGAGAATGGTGAGGGGGCACATGACTTCTGAAGACCCTGAGGGAACCGGGCTTACTTAGTCTGGAGAAGAGAAGACATAGAGGGGATTTGGTAGCAACCTTCAACTACCTGAAGGGAGGTTCCAAAGAAGATGGAGTTAGACCAGAGGTTTTCAACCTTTTTTAACAAGTGTACCCCTTTTGCCTCAAAGTTTCAGCTCATGTACCCCTTTATTTTTTTCTAGATTTTAAGGGGGAGTACAGATTGAGGCCCCCACAGTGAGGGGCCTCATTTGGGGGACATGCTGCTGCTGCATCTTGGGGCGCACTCTGTCCCTGTCCGCCTGCCCACCTGCATGTACCCCCTATAGCCTTTCTAAGTATCCCTGGGGGTACGTGTACCCCCAGTTGACAACCCCTAAGCTAGACTGTTCTCAGTGGTGGCAGATGACAGAACAAGGAGCAACTGTCTCAAGTTGCAGCAAGGGAAGTTTATGTTAGTTATTAGGAAAAACTTTCTCACTAGAAGGGTAGTAAAGTACAGAAACAGGTTACCCAGAGAGGTGGTGGAATTACCATCCTTAGCTTAAGATCCAGCTAGACCAGGGGTGGGCAAAATATGGCCCACCAGGCAATTTTATCTAGTCTGTGGGTGCCCAGCAACTAATTGTACTCTATCCAGCCTGCGTGCCTTGCTTCGACCCTCGTGGGTGCAAAAGCCCAGCCTAGTGAGCACACAACTTCTGTGTGCAGCTGCTACCACTGCTGCAGTCACCGGAGGACCTGTTCAGATTCCCTGATGTCCCACTCACTCCAGGCACCAGGTGGGGAAACGGCAGGGTTGGGGTGGGGGAGAGCAGCACCTGGGTGGGAGAAGGGAACATGGGTCTGGGGATGGTGGCAGCATGGATCCTGCTCCCAAGGGGGTGGCAGGAGCGCAGAAATCAGATGGGTAAGTTGTGAGAGTGAGGAAGGGTGGGAGGGGTATAGGGACCCCCTATACATTCCCCCCATGTTGCACAGCCCCCACTGTCAGTGACAGCAGCAACAGGTGGTGGGCATTTGGGGCACTCATGGCCTGCACAGGTGCTGCCGCCCAGTAGCACATGGCTCTGGCCAGTGCTGCGCGTGGTGGGAAGGAGTGCAGCCAGGCCGGCTCACCTCTATCATGCAGGGCTCTGCGCGGTGCATGTGCAGCTGCTGGCACTCGTGGGCCATTGGGGAAGAGTTAAAGTCCCAACTTGAAAATACAAGAAGTAAAAGACAAAATACCAATTTTAGAAAGTGAGAAGGTGTTTATGAAGTGTGCTTGCATTTATTTATTAAAGACTGCACTGCATGTACACTCTAAACTGTGGACTAGGCTATCTACTCTTCTTACACACTAAAGTTAATTTTAAGCTACTTCTGTGACAATTCTGGCAATATTGGATCTGTAAGTCCATTGTGGATTTTGCTTGCTTCTCTTTTAGTGGAGACTTTAAGCAAGTGCCAGTCTTGCACTGCTTTCACTTTGGTAGTTCAAAATCAGGCCCTAAACAAGGGGAAAAGCCACTGATAAAGTACAGCAGTTCTCGAAAGAGAAACTGCAAAATAATAAATAGCTAAGACAAACTTTCATCATTCCCACTATGAATTAAATATAGTAAGTATGATGCTGTATTTTCCCCCCACTCTATAGTTAGTGGAAGATTGTTTTCAGTAGTTTGGATTATAGTTTCTCTAATAAGTCTAAGACAATTTACACTAAATTAATATTTTACACTGTGCCTCAGATAAAATACTTAAATGTCTCTTTTTAAGTGTTTTGCCTAAGCATATCTAAAGGGGTTCAGTCTGTTAATACATATTAATATCCTCCCTCTGGCTTCTGGAGCTCCCAGACCCTAATACCACTCCTTTTTAGTGGGATGGATGGCATCCTTGTCCCCTTGAAGCACATCTGTTCTTTGACTTAGGATCATATCCTGAGACCTGAATGCTTGCAACCCCAATTAAGCTAATGACAAGGCTTTTTTTGGAGGCCAGAAGCACCATCCACCTCTGAAGGATGAGATCTGTGGTCAGGAGCTGAATGTAGCTCTTCTGCACACCTTGCTTTTGTTGAGCTGGGAAAGAAGGAAGACATGGCCTGGACTTTAATTTGAACCACTGGTTGAACCCACCCATTTATAGAGCATTTCCATATTTTTTTCTAAAGTTTATTTCCAAAATGAGAAACTTTTATAAAACTTAGCTCTTTTGCTCAAACCAAGTGACTTTCAGCACTGAGGATTCGGCGTTTATTTTGGGTAAAGGTATTTAAATAAAAAGGATCTTGAGTTGGTCTAATAAAAGATATTAGATTTACCCAAAGAATCTTGTGTGCCAAGGATCTTGAGAAAATTCTGCTCTGGGGGTCAGTTTAGAATCAATATTCCATGAGCTAAATTCTACAGTGGTAATGTGTAAATCTGTAGTGACTCTCTTGAAATCCATGAAGTTGCTCCAGATAGACAATGAAAACAGCACGGTTTGCTCCATTATGCTTACATGAGAGTTTCCTGACCTTTAATACACAATGCAGCATAACCGAAATGAACCATTGTTGCAGTAGTGAAAAAATGTGTGGATAACAATCACATGCTTCCTTTGGAAAGAAAAAGAGGAGATCTATTTTTAATCCTACTGTATTTTGGTTACTTTAATCTCTCTATTCCAGTCCCCTAAAGTTTATAGAGTTATATACATTACCTCTTTTGTCAGGGTTGTTCTTTGTGAGATCAGAACAAAATCTGCAACACAATATCTAGGATACAATCCAAACAAGTAATAAGAAAGAAAATTCTTAGGAGAATGACTCCGCCATTGTTCTTATCATGGAGAGTGATTATTTCCTTTGGAATTTAACTTGCCTACAGAGTTTGTCATAGAATAGTCTATTCAAAAGGATATCATGAATTTGAAAATCATACTTTGTCTTTAGAAATTGTATCATAGTATCATAGTATCATAGTAGCTAGAGTCGGAAGGGACCTGGGCAGATCATCTAGTCCGACCCCCTGCCTTGGCAGGAAAGAGCACCGGG
>JAGPOW010003648.1:90819986-90875034 GCA_030014935.1 Caiman crocodilus
CAATAAAAACTTTTTTTCTTTCAAACTTCCAACTGGCATTCATATATTGGCTCATGCATGCCGGGCAACGAATTCAGACTTGGGCTGAAGCATAACAGAAACAAACCTCTTTCTGGGATATCTTTATTTAAGAAAGAAAACACTTAATCAGAGTTCACACAGTGAAGAAGTTAACTTTTCAACCTGGAGCACATTGTGTCACAATTGCAGAGTTGATGTAAACATATGACAAATACTTGACTTGAATTCCAAATTTTAGCAAAAGTCTCCTGATACAGATCCAACCACTTAAAAAATGAGTTGGTCAACAGCATTGTATAACATGTTGGAAGACAGGGAAAATCATAGTACTTGATTGCAAAGGCATCAAAAACTATTGTAAATTCAACGTGCTAACAAATGCTTTGTTTGCCGGTTACTACAGACTGTTTTGCATTTATGTGCTGTGTGGACATTTTGCTCAATCCTTTATTGAGCAGGCAAAACATGTGATTTGATGTTCTTCAGTAACTGTGTATTACTATGTAGATAATTTTCCTTTTTCTACCCTTAATGTTGGCTATGGTAATGATGACAAGGCAGTAGAGTAGGAAAGGGAACCAGAAAGCATTCTCTGAAATAAAGGTGGGGTGGGGTAGGGGGGAAGAAACAATCTTTAGTAGCAGTCAATGAAGAAAGTGTGTGTGGGGGGGAAATGTAGCAAGTATGTAAAGAGAAGCTATACTAAAAAACTTTCCATCAAAAATGAAAACAGCTGCAGAAGTGAATTTTTGCACTAATATCAGTTTTCCAATGTGCAGTATCTCTTGTCTAAATAAAGACTACAGTGCTCTTAATATAATGTAATAATTTACATTGTAATGAATTATTGTATGTAATCTTGCAACAGTTCTTCAAAAAGCATGGATAAAAGACACAAATTATAATATAGAGAACACATCATTTTGAAATTATGATTAGACACTAATACACAATCTACAGCATAAAAAAAATGAAGTTCTGCTTCAGAATTTTATGATATGACTTTGTTCCCTGAACCCACCCTTCTTTTAGCATTAGAAATACCTGCAGGAGTTTAAATGCAGGAACCTGACATGTTCTAATTGTATTTTAATCCCCATTTTAGAAGCAAATGGGGCACTATACATAAATATTCCTTGCAATATAATTTAGCTATTGGAAACAGTTACAAGGAAGTCCAGTTGCACAGAAGATTGTTGCTGGCAGTCAGCTTTCCATAAGACCTTCCAATAATAAGGGAGTCACATACATGGAATTCCACTGGTTAAAACTGAGGAGATTCCAAAAATATGGAAATAAGAAGCAATGTTGCTTTAAAATCTTGGCTTAGGAATGAAAAAAAAAAAAAATTCTCTGATGGATGTGTTCTCCTTATTTTACCAGTATCGAGGCTGAGCTAGAAATGTGAAGATCCAAAGCAGTAATCAACAGGAACACAAGAAATTCAGTCATTTTAAACCATGGATAATGTTTCTTATGAACCAAGGTGCACTCGTACTTTCCAAGTCTAGAACAAAGCACACTAAAACAACTGTACCTACTGAATGGAAATTAGTTAGTTCTTTCTCACTAGAATAAAATCCTTATTCTTCAGCACCCTAGAGTATTATAATTTCAAATTTACGAAAGTCCCAAATATACACAATTCAAAATGTTCCTATTACAGAGTTAGGTTTTTCTTTGGCATATCTTCCACTGTCAGCAATGAAATGTGTTTTGAACACTAGGCCTGAAGTAATAGGAGGCAGACAGACCTCCTTCTCTTTTCAGTTAGCTTCATTATCACTGGGTTTTTCTTCTGAACCACATTCTTCATACTTTTCATCCTCATATTTGAAAGCACCATGATCAGACAGAGTGCTTGCCACTTCTACCTGCTCCTCCTCCTCAGATTGGTGGGATTGATGGCTTGCCTCCTCTTCCTCTTCCCCATCACAGAACTGATGAGACTGACAGCTTGCTTTCTCTTCCTCTTCTTCACAGGATTGGTCAGATTGATGTCTCGTTCCTGCCTCTTCCTCACAGGATTGGTCAGACTGTGGGCTTGGTTCCTCCTCCTTACAGGATTCTCTTTCTTGTATTTTGTCCTCATTAAGACTATAAAGAAGAAGAGTTGCATGTACTGATCTTTTGTGGGAGATTTTTTTTAAAATTGGTGTTTAACAGAATAAAATTCTAATGTACTCTGGCCCAAATCCTGGTAGCCAAGGCCAACCAGAGTTGTCTCTACAGGGCTAGGAGGACTTCTGTTTAAGGTGAAGGAAGCTATTTCCTTTATAAGGATTACGTTAGCCTCCCATGTTGTGTGCACTTACTGTGTGAGAAGTGAAGTTCCATAAATCTCCTGCATGGCACCCCTCCATTGCTGCCCCTTGTCTAGCCAGTGGTAATGCAGAACACCGTCTATAACCTGTGCACTGTGTAAACTTTCCAGTGCACTTTCCCAAATCCTGGCAAAAGCTGTTCAGAGTGTGGCATGGAATTCTTTTTAACATGAAATATTCAAATGAACACTTCTCAGAGGGTCCCCCCCCCAGTAATAAGATTTTATAAGAACAAAACCCATTAGCAATCTGCTAGGATTTCTGATTAAAATAGGAGTGTCTAGCAAATATACAGTAAAACTAGGACACTTTGTGGGTTGAGGTTCCTTAACCCTCTGCAAAAAGGAATATTTGGGAACTAGCTAAGGGTTTGCAGAGTCGCATTAAACAGCCACACAAAACTGCTGACGAACTTCCACTGTTGGCTGAAGCTATTTTGTTTAAAGCAGGGGTTCCCAACCCCCAGGCTGCAGCCTGGTATTGGGCCGCAAAGGGTTGGCTGCCAGACCAGAAGTCTGGAAGACCCACCTCCTGCCTACAGGGCTGGAAATTCAGCAGTGGCATGAAGGATAGCTGTGTTAACCCTGCAGCTGCTAAAGCTACCATCTTGGTGGGGGCAATGCCTGGGAGATTAACATTGCTCTCACTTGCCGCATCACTGGATTCCTGGTTTGGGATCCCTATTGCAGACAATTCTGTGAAGGCGGCATTGAAGCCATAGATACTGGCCCCACCAACACAGCAGCTTTGTCAGTCACAGGGGTCAATACTGCTGTCACTTGACATCCCCTTGCCGCCCCCCCTAAAATTCCAGGTCAAGATCCTGCTGGGGATAGTTCAGCAGCGGGGCATGCAGCAGCAGCAGTTTGAACACCTGTGACTGCCACAGTCATTGTGTCAATGAGGCCAACACCTAAGACAAGTTAATGTTGTTGCCTTCTTTCCCTACTGGTGGAGGTACGTTACCTAGGTGCTACCTGCAAGAAGCCCCATGGAGCTAGAGCCAGGCCACAGAGCCACGAGTTTGACATTCTTAGATTAAAAGATCAGAAATCAAAGTGTAGTGTTTTTTTCATGTAAGTTACATAACCAGTGGTCAAATAAATATGAGGACACTAAATAATGAACATAAGCACCTCATTTTAAGTGGCTTTCATGAATTACAGATTTTATACAAATGCTAAAAGTAGTAGTAAATGCAGCCAAATAGTCCCCTGAAAAGTACAAATACTTTTGTCTTCTAGAAATATTTAAAAGCAGAACTTGTTATTGCTGACTGTAATAATATGCACAAAACAATCTGCTAGTTAATTACCTTTCTCTGTCTTCTGTATATCTTTTAAAGTCTTCATCACTGGAATGGTACAGAAGCTTAGCAGTCTGACCCTTCTTTGAAATAAAGTCTTTGCACAACCCGAGTTCTTTTAGTATATCAGAGTAATGCTTTTCTGCTGCTATTCTGGCATTTTTCTACAAACATAAAAAGCAGTAAAACATTTTCATTATTAAGTATAAGATTATAATGCTTTACTTATGGTACATGGAATCTTACTCCACATCAGTAACCCTATCAAATTCAAAGTGATTTATTCCCCAAAGAGCTATATTAGTTCATTTCTTTTGTAATGCTTTGGGAACATACACAGACCTGCTACTGAAAATTAGCTTCTCCTATGGAAAAGACACAAAAGTTGCATAGGATGAAACTGTCACCATTAACCCTTCAAGCACAGGTAGTCCAGAGAACTCATCTACACAGCTGAGGTAATGTGTAGCTGTTCCCTCTATGAAGATTTTTGACCCAGTAAAACATGTTGTACATGGGGCCACACTCTCAACATGACTACAGCTATTTCTGTCTCCGTTTAAGCACAAAACTAGGCATTATAGCAGTCTGGAATAGCACAGAGTCTTCCAACAAGGACTCTCCTGCCTAAACTTCTGCAGTAAAAACTATTTCTGCTGCATTTGGAGTTATTTACACCATCACAAGAGCCAGGGATGAAGAGTTTGTTTGGACCTTACTGACAAAATATACATAGAGAAAGCTCTTTAAGATTATATTGTCATGGGTCAGCAGTGTGAACAGCACCATTATATTGCCAAAAACAAGGTGTTCAGAATATCTTACAGATCCCTGCACAAGGAACAGAGCAAAATCATTAGCCATTTGCAAATGGGTTAATTTGGATTAAATCCAAATGGATTTAATTCCATTTGCACAGTAGAGGTTTGAGTACCAGTAGCTCAAATCCTTGTATGCTTTAGGATGAAAAACACTTGTGGCAGATTTTGTTTGTATGTAAAATATAAACTGGAAAAAACACAGATGCATTTACTTGTATAAATGGAAAACAACATCCCCATAAACAAACACTCAGTCTCAACACGTGCAGATTAAATATGTTGTATATTAGGTGTTTGTGGAAGAAAAACTGAATTCTTAATTACAATGCAAGTACACTGCACTTCCTTCTCCCTCATGTAGGGAACACAGCAATCAGCCAGCCAAAACTGCTGTCAGAGAATGACTGTGCTAGACCATCACTGATGGTAATAAAACTATTTTCATGGGGAAAGGACATATGGATGCAAACAAAACTGAAAAGTGCCATGGACAGGTGAGAAGAGAAATGATGTGCTTCCTTCCAAAACTTTTCAAGCATCCTCTAAAAATATTTAAGATTGATACTGTTCCTAACAGGCAATATTTGCAGACAAGTTTAATTAAGGAGTGAGGGTGAGCTAAGGTAACCTGAGTCACTCTTTCCAAAAGCAGTGGCCTCTGGTTTACTCTTTCTTCCATTTCTTCCATTTCCTGCAGATACTCTTGCATTCTCTGCTTCTCATGCATCCTAATATTAGCAAAGAATAATATTAAGTTATATTGATGTATTTAGTTATTATTGTATTTAAAAATGAGTACCAAGTAGCACTACAAAGTAGCATCATGAAGACCAGTCTCTCCTAGAAATGCAACTTTCTAAAGCATGGGTGTCAAAGATCTGGCCCACAGGCTGGATCCAGTCCCCTGGCTCTCAAGTGGCCTTGGGTCTCAAGTGGTGATGTACATCCACAAGCCACATACGCAGAGTGCACCAGACCAGGGCAGATGCCACATGCAGTAGAAGTCCCAGAGCAGGCACCATGTATGATACAGTCCTGACCCGCTAGAGAAGATGCTGCACCTCACATGTGGGGACAGGGATCTGTGGATTCCTAGTATGCTGGATTCAGCATTTGTTCTGGCTAGTCTGGGACTTCGCTGCCTGCTCCAGCCAGTTCAGAACCTACACACAATCTGCTTCTCAGGCTGGGCAGAGCATGCTCCAAGTGCTGGATCAAGGGATGGGGGTGGAAAGGAAGGGGAGGGAAAGAGAGTCTGTTCCAATCTGGGCTGAGGGGCTGTCCCCAACTTAAACAAAAACGTGAGAAGCTTTAATACTTTGGCTCCCAAGTTGTTAAATAGCTTCACTGTTGCTCCCTTGAACTTCATGGCCCAAGAAACTGTCCAGCATCACTATGCTCTAATTTATTTCTCTCCCTGAGAGACAAATCTTTAGACTCCTTAATTCTAGCCTTCATTCTGGATACTGTTTCTCAACATTAATACATACAATTAATTTGGAAGCAACTCTTTGTAGCTAAAAACATATTTCATGATGTGGTTCATATTAAGCTTCTCTCATGATTAGTCACTAGTATAACATTAATTTCATTTCCTTTGCCTTGCCCACCTTTTTATTATTCTTTCTCAGACTAGTAATTCTTATTCATGCTGTTCCTCTCCAAAAGCATTTCACATTATTTTTAAAGTATTTGACCTGTTGTATAACCAAAGAACTGTTAGTGCCCCATCTCTTCTATGTCATACTGTTACTTAAGATGGAAGGCACTACAGAAATGCAAGGATCTCAAAACAGCTTACAAATATTAACTCATTCACCTGCCTTGGAAAAACAAAAAGTTAGTTGTGTTAAAATAAAAAATCACAACCTATATTAGCCACAGACCCAAGATCTTGCCATTCTCCTGTATCCTAATCATAAAGTGAGTAAAATGCATTTTGTAAGAACTTTACCCCACCTGTATTCTTCATTCATCATTTTTAAAAAATGAGACTTTAGCTTTATTATATCATCAAGGAACCTATTTGTTTTCTTTTTTTCTTTTTTAAAATTTAACTTTACTTCATATTTTGTCCACGTATCTTGAGTTTTCTGGTTGCTTCTATTTTGATTTCCAAACCAAATCTAAGGAGAGCAGGAAGTGAGTCAATGATATTATGCAAGTGGTAGATGAGTCCACAGCTTAACACAGGAGTGGGCAAAATACTGTCTGGCCTGTGGCAGGTCCCTCAGTCCTGCCTTGCCCCTTGCTGATGCTGGGCCCTTCTCACTGCCACCAGCCAGAGCCTGCGCCAGGGCAGCCCTACGGCTCCTTCCTTCTACTGGTGCCACCAGTGCCGCCTCTGGGCCACCCCAAGCCCTGTGCCCAGCAGCAGTGGCAAGTAGGAGCCACAGGGCAGCCCTGGAATGGGCTCCAAGTGGTAGCTGTGATAAGCCCTACCAGTTCCTGCTTTTTTCCCCACAAACCCAGCAGGAGCTTCTGCCCAGTTGCTGTCATTGTTACTCATCATTGCTGGGATGGTTGGGTCCAGACCAGATGCTCCAAGGACCCCAACCTCCTGCATTAGGAGGCAGGGCTGGGCATTTAGCCTGGGACTGGGCAGAAGCTGCTGCTGGGTGCTGGGAAAAACCTGGCAGCAGGAACAGTTGCCTCCTCCTCACTGCTGCCGGGTGGGCCTTTTTGCTGTGGCTGCCCAGAGCCTGTGCCAAGGCTTCCCTGCAGCTCCTCCCCCTGGGCATGGGTGCCAGAGCAGCCTGGAGGCAGCACTGATTATGATGGCAGCAGTGGCAAGGAGAGCCCCAGTGTGGGCTCTGGCTGGCTGCAGCAGGAAAGCCCTGGCAGCAATGGCTATGGCTGCCACCAGGTCCCACTTGGTGCGCAGCAGCAGCTCCTGTCCAGCCGCTACCTCTGTACCTAGTCTGCTGCTGCTGAAGCCAGACAGGAGGTCCAGCCCTCTTTGAGTTAGAAGGATGGCCTGGAGGAAGCCCTGCTGAAGCTACTGCCTGCTGGCTCCCATACCAGCTACCTACCCACCAGCAATACCATCCCACATAGGTTTGGTGAACTGTTGCAGGGGGGAGGGAAGAGGATGCTGACTCACCCTGCAACAGCTCCCCAGTACTCCCTATGTGGCTTGTGGGCCGAAATAATTGCCCAGATCTGGCTTAACAGGAGGCTGATGGGGCTCAAGGATTACATTTAGTAGGATGACAGCATCCAGATAAATTAAAGAGTGGAATTAAAGATGCCACTGTGCTTGTCATATAGGAATTTATATTTTTATTGTGCACATCAAGTTCTATCTTCAGGTCATATTCAGATTTAAATACAAGAAGCTGTCTTATTTGTGGTACAATAATTGAAAGGGGGAGAAAAACACATACATCTGAGATTATCATAATGGACACCAGTTTCTCAGTTTCTGATTCAGTGCATAACTTATTTGTTCATACTCCCTTCTGCCTACATTTTTGTGCACTGCATTTGTCATTTGCATGAATCAACACGTTAACTGTATCATACTGCTACTGCACTGTACATTAAACATTCATCTTCTATCTAGAAGTTCAGGATTTGGGGAATATGACAGAATACCTGTAGGTTTTTACTTTGGATTTAAATATCTGAGCTAGGCTTTGATGTGGGTCATTGGCTTCAGCTCGAATTGCTATAAGTTTCTGCAGTTTTTTCTCTCTTTGTTTCTGCTTTGCTTTGCTCTTTTTTTGCTCTTCTTCCAGCTTTCTCTTTTCCTCAAGTGAATTCCTGAGTGAAAAAATAAACTAAGGCTGAATTAGTTTTAATCTAGGGAGAATTTAAGGAGGGATCTGGCAAGGGTAAATCCAGGGAGAATTGCAAGGAGGAAACAAGGGTGAAATGAGCTTAAGTTAATGATAATGCTTCACTTGAGTGAAAGCATACATTGGAAAATAATGGACTTGTTCTTTTATGCATATATGAGGAAAAGAAAGGCTATTTCCGTAGCTAAAAGGTATCACTAAAATGAAGGGAGTAAACATTGTAGTTCTATATTTCTTACTACGCTGAAAAAACTAATTGGTGGTCTAAACAGCTAGTCTACTTTCTCAAGGATTTATGAAGTATTTTGCACCATATATAATATATAATTGAATCTTTCACCTTATAGCTTGGACTCGTCTTTTTGTAGATTCTGTGATTCTTGGAGATTTAGATTCCTCGCATCCTAGGAGATGAGAATTTGCACTTGAACACCTCCTACGAGGTTTACATCTTGGAGAAGTATATGGCCAGCGTGTTTCTTTTAACTTTTCTTCATCTGTTTGAATATCCTTCAGAATCTTCCATTTATTGGATGGGATATGGGGAGTGTGAAGATTGAAAGGCTCACAGACTGTGATGTGTTTCACGTGTTTCTGCTGAAGGAGCTGCTTTTGGAATTTTTGGTGTAGCGTTTCAAAATTGGGAACCTTAGTTTTGATTCTTGGTTTACGCACCAGCTCTTTCTCATTGCATTTCTGTTTCCTTTGCTTATTGTCAGCTTTATCAGCCAACCTGCTGTTGGGAAGGGATGAATTACGCAGCAGCTCTTCTGCTCGCATTCGAATTCTAATTTCTCTATAGAGCTCCTCCTCTTTTAACTTGTCATTAACATCTGGACTGTAAACTGATTTAGGAACAGGTTTTGCTTTGAAAAACTTTGTTTTCTTCTCAGGTAAAGAAAGGTCTTTTAATTGCATTTTTCTAATTTCTTTCCTTTGCTCCTCCCTCTCAATAAATTTAAATGGTCTTTGATAAGCCAAAAGAATATTTCTGCTTCTTTCTTTCACAGACTTCCTACGTTCCTCATTCTGTTCCATGATTTCTTGGTAGAGTGGAAGAAAGACTGAAGCTGGTACAGGGTTGGCCCGAAATTTCTTTTGACATTCTGCTTCCTCCTCTAGTTGTTTCTTCAATAAGTTATTTTCCATTTCAATCTGTGACTTTGATTTAACATTTTGTTGCTTTTTCCTAGCTTCTCTAATAGTCATCTGAAAAGGCTTAGGCACAGTGATCTGGGGTAACCACTCTTTCTGTTTCTGTCTCCTTGTTTTGAGGCCCAATGAATCTGATAAGCACTGTTTGGTTTGAGGGATATAATCTTCTACAGAGAACCCATCCCACATTTTTTCAATCTGCTCCTTAGCAAATCTCAGTGATCCAGTTTCACTAATATTTTCTTCTTCCAACTCTAATTCCTCATCAGATTCACCAGATGAACTTGAATTGAAAGGATTATTTAAATCGGGCTCAGAAAAAGATTTATGTAAATTCAGAGGGTGAAATGAGCTCTTTTCCCAAGTTGATCTTAAAGGAAAACAAATAGTTATAAACAAACAAATTTAATCTTGAGGAAGAAGTCCATAATAAATAATCAGGTCACTGTTCTCCATCTCCATGTTCTCAGGGCATTTTAGCAAAGGTGATAGGCAGCATTATTCACATTAGTAAGTGGGGAAAGGAATTGTGCACTGGCAGGCACTATTAGGCCTTTACCCATTGAGACACCTTATCGCTACTGCAGTGTAACTATTAAAAGAAATGCCAGCTTTATGTTCAGTAATACTAACTAGATGCATCTTGGCAATTCAAATATTATTTCACTTCAAGAGAACTTACAGCTATACTGATTAAGATTACTAGCAATACCCCAGCCAGCCAACCAACAGAATGTTTTATTACAAGATTTGAAGTCTCTCTAGCCAAAAAAATTGAAAAAGGTTGAATCCACTTTAAATCAATATTTTTTTCTTGCAAGTGACAAAATACATGGTTCTAGACACAGGTTAGGGAACAGTGTTTTAGCTTAGCATTAGAAGTCCCTACTAAACTTTTTTAACAAAGGGACATTAATCTTGTCTTGCTGTGTATAGGTCCATATATATTTAATTCTCAAATATACAGTAAAACTAGGACACTTTGTGGGTTGAGGTTCCTTAACCCTCTACAAAAAGGAATATTTGGGAACTAGTTAAGGGTTTGCAGAGTCACATTAAACAGCCACACAAAACCGCTGAGGAACTTCCACTGTTGGCTGAAGCTATTTTGTTTAAAGCAGGGGTTACTAACCCCCAGGCTGCAGCCTGGTATTGGGCTGCAAAGGGTATTGGGCCCCAGACCAGAAGTCTGGAAGTGACTGGCATACTAGCTGCCCACAGTTGGCTACCTGCCCGCAGTATGCTAGTCACTGCTGGTCCATGGTCACTTCTGGTCTGTGATTTGCCAGTCAGCAGAATAAAAAGGTTGGAACCCCTGGTTTAAAGGGCACCACTTCTCTAACTAGCTGCATGAGACTGCTGAGGAGACCTGATTGATCAGAAAAGCAGTAGCCTTTAAATCAAAAGCTTTAGCAATTTGCTGAGCAGTGTATCTTAATTCAGCAACCTACTGCAAACTAAGCAGTTAGCCGACCACCTGGATGCAAATGATCTGAGTTCTGCCACACAAAAGATCTGCCCCATTCCCTCCCTCACCATGGGGTCCTTGATCTGCCCCCCACCTCTCCACATCTCTTCCCCTCCACAGATTTATCCGCAGGGCACTGCTCTCCATGCTGCCCGGCTGCATTCTTGGCCACGTGCATACTGCAGCTGCATGCATGCACATGGCATTTGGGGCCCCGACCAGAAGGCACATTATATTTATTGGTATATTATTGGCTACGCTGGCCAAAAAAAGGTGACAGGCAATAATGTTAATTTTCCTTTTATCGCTGCCAATCTGATATGGCACAGATAGATCAGTGTATGTCTAATAAGAATCTCATAGGAAACTCACTATATGGACTTTGGGCGAATTAGTTCATCTTTAATGTCTCATCTATAAGACAGAATGACACCTACCTCACACAAGGCTTACTTGAAACCTGAAAAATGTTTTGAAACCTGAAAGGTGTTCTCTTACTTTTGTATCGTAGCCTCAAGAGTCACTGGTGTCTTACTTTACAGAGATAGTAACAATGGAGGCTAAAAGTATTCAGCAACTTTGAAAATTAGGTCATTAGCTTCTCTGTGTATTGGTATTCTCACACAAAGACTGGGAATAGTAATACTTCCCTATTTCAAAAGCACTGTATTATTACTAACATTTTCAAAGTGTTTTGAGAACCACAAGACAAAAGGCACTGCAGAACTGGAGACAATTAATAAATTTACCTGTGACAGATGCTGGGAACAGGATCTGTATTGCCCAGTGGGTGTACTCCTTTCATGTGCAACTTATGCTGATACATGATTTCCAGTTTTGCCATAGTCTCCAAGTGGGCCTTCTTCAGTTCTTCCAGCTTCAAATAATACTCCTGATTGGAACGACACATTTTGGGAAGGTCTATCCAGTCCTCGCAATCTCTGTTCAGTGAGGAGTTTTGCTCTTTCTCAGGCTCTGGGTACAAGTCAAAGCCATCCTAGGAAAATATTGTATATGTTTTCCTTCTAACAATTACAATTAAGAACTAGTGACCTTCCAGTAATTGTTAAAATAATGTGTGCTGTATTACTTAGCAGGCCTGATATCCATTTCTAAAATAAGGAATACTTTTGCACCAGCATAACCTCCCATTGCTACACTTGCAGAATTGTATGCCAAGTGGTATGAAGTAGTATCCTGAGACAGATGTGACTGACATTCAGTAATTTTTACAGAGCCTCTCCATCTTTCCTCTTCCTTCAAAAATATTACCCTAACCTACAGCAATCGGTTAAAACAGAATGTCTTGTTAAAGTTTGTCTGTACAAAACAAAACAAAACAAAAACCCAACAGCATTCTTCTAAGTTGGAGAAGTGACTAGACTAGTGGTGCTCAAACTCTCCATCCCAGTGGGCCAGTCCGTGGGCTGCATCCCACATGTGGTTGGCATGCAGGGTCACTTCATAGGTATGAATTGGTGTGCCCAACGCTGCACACCAGATGCAGCCATGGAGTCACCACGTGTCAGTGCAATGTGGCACATGAGGCCATGTCATCTGGAGAGCAGTGCTTCCCATGGGTCTGGAAATTTGGCAGCAAGAGAGTAGTGGCAGTGTTAATTAATTGTCATGGCTATGGGGGCAATAAACACTGCTACCATTACCTCCACTGCCAAATTTCCAGGCTCATGAGGAGCCCTACAGGCCAGATGACATGGTTATGTGGGCTGAAGGTTGAACACCACCAGACTAAACAATTTTGGGAAACAAAGTTCATGCTATTTCTCTGGCAAGCGCAGAAAAGACTCGTGTATTTCAGACAGATTTGGGCAAAGGCCTAACATAAAAGAAACGTATATAGAGTAGTCAACATTAAAATCCTTACAATAGCTTTTGATAGGTTGTTCCTGTTTTATTTTCTGAACTATATAATTAAGCAAAAGAAAATACATACAGGTAGCACAAGTCCTATGATCACATGGTTGCTGTACTAGCAACATTTCTGCAGGTTATATAACTATATTTTTTTTCTGTTTATGTGGAGAATTTTGCTTTTACATCAAAGAAGCTTGTGCAATATTACAACTTTTGCAACTTTTATATAACTATTTTTAGAAACATAAACTTGTTTGATGGAAGTATACATGGAAAGACCTAGAAAAATAATTTAAAAAATTACTTCCTATTGTCAAAGCATTGGAAATACGCTGGTATCTTGTGTGGAAAAGTAGAAATCTCCATGGCTGATAACATCACAATAAAGGCTGCATACATGTACGCAGTTGTAGCATGCACGCAGCCAGCCTGGCAGCTTGGAGAGCAGCATCCAGCTGGTAAATCTGTTGATGGGGAAGGGGCAGAGGGAGGGGCAGACCACTGCCCCCCACAGTGAGGGAGGAGGGAAGCTGGGGCTGGGGCAGGTGCTGCCCAGCCAGGGCAAGGCATGGGACTGAGCCACGAGTGGCTGGTCTGAGGAGCTTGGATCCCACCACAGCACGTTCCCCCAGGGGAGCCATGGGTTGGGGGGAGTACATCCCCCCCAATCTGTGTGTGGAGCGAGGGCAGGCTGCCGCTGCGGGCTGGAGCCAGGGGCCGTGCTGGCCTCTTCCTGGTGGAGGGGTTGGGCCAGGGCTGCGTTCTAGGCGGGCATTAACAATCAGCCATCGGTATCGGCCCAAAAAAATCTTTAAATCGGCGCACACCTACTTTTTAAGGTTTTAGGAAGTTAGAAAATACATATTATGAAAACAGGTTATTCTAGATTTTTTTTAAAGAGCTGTCCTTAAACAATTTTTAACATAATGTATTTTAAGGTGATATAACTGGTTTGTTTGGGGTTTTTTAAATCTACAATATCAGGATAAAAGTTTGCTTTGTAGAGAACTTCAGAGTTCTATCATAACTGCTGTGTATTTTTAATGCACTCCTAAATTCTGACAGAAAATTATTGTTTTGAATATACTTATAGTTTTCACTCCATTAGTCTTCAAGTCAAGTTTCATACAGTAGAGAGGGCATAGCACAACATGAACCTAGTTATAGGATCACAAAGACATGAAACAGTAACAATTAGTGCACCCATGAAGGTCCGAATTTAACTAATTAATATATCTTGGTATACACCTCCTTGCATTTCTTTTGACCTTGTATATATAAATAAATCCATATAGGAAGATCCTGTTCTTTTCTCTTGAATTGGGCATCAACTAAATCCACTCTTCAGACGCTTGCGTGTAGAAAGCTCATTAAGAGATTTGTGAGGGCACAAGTGATGCAGTACTACCATCTGTTTTCTAAATCAGGAAGACAGCATGCTGTGTGTATATGTGTACTACTACATTATTTGTCACTCAGATTTTAGAAATGCTCTTTTCAAAGTCTGTATTTATTCTAAATGTAAAAGTCATTCACCAACTCATAGCAATGTCCATAACTTAACCAAGATTAACTAAATTCATGCTAACGTGTACTTTCATAGGTAAATTTGGAGCCACCCCTTGATTCAGTCTCTTGGGAGTTTCTGGGATAGGGCTCCTCTGAATGGGGCTACTAATGAAGCATTTTGCCTAGGAAATTTAGACACTGTGAACAAGATCTCCTTGCCACTTGTTGCTGCAGCTATAGAAACATTGAGGGCACTTGTTTTAAGCACAGTGACAAACTGGGTGGACACCACCAACTATAAAAATACATTTCTTGATCAGCACATTGTATTATGAGGATTTCTTAAAACAAAATGCAAATGAGAAAATTATATTTTATATATTACCCCTTCTCCCTACCCCCAATGAATGCTCTTCCGAAAAATAGGTGTTGGGCTCCAAGATCATTTAGCTGAGCTTCCAACGTATTCTGTATCTCTGTAGCAACAATTTGTCTTACTTCCCAGAAATCTCTCAGTTTTTTCCAAGTCTTCGTGGCTTTTCACCACCACACATTTCACACTTCCCTTTCTCTCATACTCATGATTTCCTTGATTATGAGGGAAGTTATCTAGCTTTGCTGCTGCTTAATGACAGTTGTAACATTCATCTCTGACCTCTCCTCTATTTCTCTATTCCCCTCCCTCCCTCCCTGTCATTTTTAAATATTCAGATCACTTTCTCTGTTTTATACACTGCACATCTTTTCACAGGATCTGATGAAATGAACTTGAGCTCAGGAAAGGTTATGCTACATATACATATATATACGTGTGTGTATATGGGTATATATTTATCTGCATGTATATTTGTGCATATGTGCGCATGTGTGTATATGTGTGTGTCCACATTACCTAGAGAGGTGGTGGAATCTCCATCCTTGGAGGTTTCTAAGGCCTGGCTTGACAAAGCCCTGCCTGGAGTGATCTAGTTGGGGCTGGTCCTAGTTGAGCAGGGGTTGGACTAGCTGACCTCCTGAGGTCCCTTCCAACCCTAATTTTCTATGATTCTATGTTCTGCTTAAGGAAAAGGCGCTTAAAAGGGAACATGATAGCAGTTTTCAAATTCTTGAAAAGCTGCCATACAGAAGAGGGAGAACACTT
The DNA here is from genome assembly GCA_030014935.1 of Caiman crocodilus. Taxonomy (NCBI): domain Eukaryota; kingdom Metazoa; phylum Chordata; order Crocodylia; family Alligatoridae; genus Caiman; species Caiman crocodilus. The sequence goes on from JAGPOW010003648.1 coordinate 90,835,407, forward strand.
TATCTGTAGCTGCAGAGAGAAGGACATGGACCAGTGGCTTGAAGTGGCAGGAAAGATGGTTTAGATTGGATATCAGGAAAAACTTCTTCATCATTACAATAGTGAGGTAGTAGAATAGACGGCCTAGGGAAGCTCCATCACTGGAAGGGTTCAAGAAGATGCTGGACAGCCCTGGTTGGAGATGATGTAGGCACAGCCTATGTACTGTGGGTATTTCCCATGCTTCTGGGCTTTGCTGCTTGCAGCAAGGGAATGGGAAGAAATTATGGCCTCCCCACCCTGTTTCTGCTGCATGCTACGGCTTTATTTTTTAAGTTTTCCTTAAAAGCATTGGGTGTTGGCTGCAGCCATAGGTGGGGATTGCAACTGGGATCCGCCAGTGTTCCTGCTGAGACTTAAACCCAGACATTCCTAACTAGCAGGTGTTGCACAGGGTCAAACCAATCGCTGTATTTGGGACCAGGAAGAAATTGTATCCCATGCACAGATTGGTACAGGCTGGGGGTGTGTGTGTGGGGGGGGAAGGGTTGTCTTCCTCTGAAGTGAGGACAAGGCCTTCTGCCTGGCATCTCTTGAGTTACAGTGAGAGCCTTTAACAGTAGCCTTTAGCTACTATGAAGGCTAAGATTATGGATAGCATAGGACGGTTTGGTTAGGGATGATCCTGTCTCAGGGTAGCGGGTGGGACTAGGTGACCTCTGGAAGTGTTTCCTGGTCTAACTTCTTTTTCGTTTTTTGGGGGGGGGTGTGTACACACCTGCACACACACACATGCCCACATGAACAAGACATGTATACATACATACACACACATACATGTGTATGTGTGTGCCCATGTGTACTGCAGCTTGTGAGCTGCAAGGCTAGGCTAGGCTACCCCCGCCCCCAACCTTTCCTTAACCGTTCCGGTCGCCGCCCCCCGGGGCCCTACCCCCACCCCGGCACGTGGCCAGGTAAAGCGGCCCCCGCGGGGGTGGGGCGATACCTGCTCCTCGGCGGCGACCGGGCCCTGCTGCCGCTCGTAGAGCGCGGCCGGCGCGCGAGTGCGCGGGTTGACCGGCGTGTGCAGGCAGGAGGCGGCCAGCAGCGCGGCCCGGTGCGCCGCGTCCATGGCGCTGCGGTTGCCGGGGGCGCTACGGCGGCGCCGCCAGGACAAACCCCCGGGGAGGGGCGAGCTCCCTCCTGCCCCCCGGGGCCCGCCTGCGTGGGGGCGGGGCACTCGGCGTCACGTGACCCTCCCTATTGAGCAGAGCCCGGGCGGTGGTGCCGGTGTGGCTGCGGAGTGGGGTCTAGGCAGGTCACTCCGCGGGTGGGGGCTTTTCTCCAGCTGAAAGACCCGAGAAGTGCGGCGGCGCCGATCTTAAAGTGTAAGATAGCTTCCGTTTGCGATTGTTTCGTTCCTAAGCCATTGCTTCAATCAGGCTTTAACTCCTGGGGGTGATCTGCAAAACAAATTGGGCTGCCCATCACGCGGCCCTAATGCAATCGGTGACTCCCGCCCCCAATTTATGATTTTCAAATCTTACCGGGAGGCTCTTGTCTCATGGGGCGGGGGGGCTCAGCCTCAGATTGCCCATAAGCTTCCCCTCCGGTGACTTCCAGGGCAGCTGAGGAGAAAACCAAGACTAATGGTCACAAACAGACTTCAGGCTCAACAGGAGGAAACATTTCTTCACAGTCAGTGTCTCCACACTGGAATAAGCTCCCTCCAGAGGTGGTGCGATCGCCTACTCTGGAAATATTCAAGAGGAGACTGCAGGGCACCTTGCTGGGGTCCCCTGACCCCAGATGTCTTCCCGGCTTGGTGCAGGGGCTGGACCCAGTGATCTTCGGAGGTCCCTTCTGGCCGCTTACAGTCTATGACTTGAGCCCTGACTTCAATCTTCAGCTGTTACTCAGGTGAAGATTGAAGCTGAAAGAAATACAGCAGGTTGCAGAAAAGACACTTCCAGAAAGGAGGGGAGAGCAGTCTTCCCATGCTTTTGAAGGGCTGCCTAAAGCGGGAGGACTTGAAACTGCAGCCAAATGAGTTTAGATGGGATATCTGGAAAGATTTCTCTAGCGTTGGAGCAGAGAGGCAGGGGGATGGACTGCCTGGGCATTTGGTCCCTGGAGGTCTTCAACACCCTGGTTGGGGATGATGTAGGCGTAGCTATGTCTATTTTCTACCATGGGTATGCAGTTTTGGGGGCATTTTCTGTCTCATCCCCCTGTCTTTCTGCTCAGTGTTGGATTTAGGCATAAACTACTTAAGCTACAGTTTAGGGCCTCACAATATGAGGGACCTCTGAAGAAAAAAAAATGGACATTTTTGTTCTAATATCACAAAAATATACATATGTCTATGGTTCCAGTTATTTATGTTGATTCATAAATTTGTGCAGAAATAATGATAATTTATCTTAAAATTTTATGAAAACCCATTTTTGTGGATTATTTTGATTGTATGCTTGGAGCCTCTTAAACTGGGCATAGCCTAGGGCCTCAGTCAGAGCCCAGCGCTGTTTCTGCTACACGTGTCAGGGTGTCTTTAGGGCTTCCTCAGAGGCACTGAGTATTGGCAACAGCCAAGGCTGGGGATTTTGACTGGGATGTGCCAACATACCTGCTGGGACCAAAGACAGAGGTTCCTAGCTAAAGGGTTTTCTTCCTCTTCTCAGGGTCAGACAGATAGCCACACTTAGGTCAGATAGGAATTTTATCCCAGTCAAATTGGTACGGACTGTAGTGAGGTTTCGCCTTCCTCTGCAGCAGGGTCGTGACCCTCTGTCTGGGATCTCCTGAGCATGGATTGATGTCATTTCATAGAAGCAGGACGTTACCTGACGCAGTTCCCCTGTTGTGTCAGGGTTGATGATAATGCTGTGTAGCACTTAGATTGTGGATTGTATAGGATGATCCTGCCTCAGGCAGGGGGTTGGACTAGAGCAGTGTTTCTCAACCTCCAGGTCATGATCCAAAAGTGTGTTGTAATAATGTACAAAAAGGCTGTGAACAAACTTTAAAAATGGGATTCTTCTTCAGTGGAGAAAACTGGGAAACCATGGCTTTTCCCTTGTAGGCTGGCAGAGTTCAAACCTGCATAAGGCTGCTTGGGGCCACTCATGCCCCAAACACTTCCTGCTCCACACACTGGGGGCAGGGACAGGGGCTGGGACAGGGGCCAGAGTGAGGACACTAGGTTAGGAATGGCCCTTGATGTTTACAAATGGGTCCCAATACAAAAGAGGGTGAGAACCACTGGACCAGATGACCCAGCCTTACTTTTCCATGATTCTATGACTATGATTAGAATGGGCATTAATCTAAGTCATGTAGAAAAAACACAACCAACTAGGCAAGGAAAGTCTAAAATAAAAAAAATATTGTTTCATTAGTCATTGGACATCTTTCACTTTCATAAAACAAAATCTAGCCTTTTTGAGCACTGTAACAGGATATCTTGTACTTCACTGGAAGTTATTTCCAACTTTGAAATGTTCACCTGAGTTAAAGTTTTTCACCTGGATTTAAGAATCTGCAGAGCAGTGAAGCCACTGACAGATAGCAGAATGGCAGGAAGGAAGGATAACTTGGTAAGCATCGAGAGAGTTAAAAAGGAGAGAGGGTTGTTAACATGTGGCAGAGGTTCCCAACCTTTTTAAACTGTGGGACAGCAAACCACGGACTGGCAGTGACCACAGTCCACAGTATGCTGGTCACTTGCAGACTTCAGGTTTGGCAACCAAACCTGGGCTGTGGCCTGGGGGTTGGGAACCCCTAATGTGTGTGAATGAAGACTTTATAAGAAATCAGGTAGATGATAAGGAACTATCAATCAGTTCACTCCCTTGCTGCAGCCAGAGTTGAAATGCTGCTGCCATTGCTAGGTAGTTGGTTTAAACTTTGGGTGGACCAGAAATCAAAGCAAGTGCAACTGCACTAACTTCAGGACCCCTGGCTCAGTTGTCTTGTACTTTAGGTTCTTTAGGAAATACTACATCTTTAGCAGCTGAAGTCCATGATGCACTTTTCTGGTGTTTTGAAGGGTGAATATTTTCTTACATCAATAAGTAAATATTGTTGCATTGAAGTCAGATATACGTGTTTTGGTGACATTTAAACAACTCTGTCTTCTAAAAACATATTAAACTCTCAGATAATGTGCTAGCTAAAAAATGATGCTATTTTCACCAAGCAGATTTTATTGAGGATGGACAATTAAACGCATTTAGAAAATAAATTTCTTATCTTGCTCTATTAAAAAGCAGAAAAAGCTTTTAGTAAAAGTGAATGGGTATATTTTACAAGTGGGTATGGTACAGATTCTAATGGAGTGCAACTTTCATTATGAGGGACTTGAAGCCAGTTAAGATTTAATGAATTGACTCTCAACTATTTGATCTTACTAAGAAATTACACTGCCCTTTAACAACACAAGAATAATGTAGACACCTATGCTTACATAGCCATAACATATAGCAAAACAATCTGACTTTCCAGTTCTCTCTCTATAAGGATGGCTATCAAGGTCCAAAATGCTCGAGATGTCTCAGACAGTAAATTAGGTAAAGAACATTTGTAAGGATTTTAATAGGGAAAGATTTGCTTGTTATTTTTGATGGACTGTTCAATATGTTTGAAACATTAAATGGTACTTATGATTCTTTATCCTTGTCATTCATATAGGTGAGTCCCTTTCTTGAATGCCTGAAGAACCAGAAAGGATGAGAAAAAGGGCAGGAACTTCTAACAGGAACAGGTAAAGAGCTGAGGCTTTTAACAGCTCTGCCAGCATATGGGGTCGCTCTGTGGCTGGATCTAGTGTGAGGGGCTGGGCTAGCACATTTGACTGTACCTGCTGACACCCTGCATGCTGGCCCAATGTTGGATTTAGATACAGGACTGGAAAGTACAAGAATTATATTTATAACCTCACTCTTGCATGCTTTACTGCTAGATGTCAAAGAGCTTGGAAGTTTATTTACAAAAATGGGTATATTCTCCTATAGTTTTCCCTCCATGTTGCATGCTGTAGCCATATTCAGAATCCAAGATACCCAAGAATGAATTTATGAATCCTTCATAAAACCCCTATAGCAGGGGTTTTCAACATTGTTTGGTTGGTATACCACCTCTGGTGGCCTGTCCAGAAGCAGGTAGTTCCCTGGCTGGTTATTTAGCAGGGGTGGAGGTGCTCTGGCAGCTGATTGATGAGCAAAGAGGGGGGAGGAGGGGAATTCCCCAACAGCTGATCAACAGTGTGACAGAGAATAAAATAGCATTGTTACTGATAATATGAGCTGTTTTCAACATTGTTGGAATGAAATTAGTATATTAAAACCCAGTACTGCTTTAGCACCCACCCTGCCCTTGTATACTATCACCTCCTAGTAGAGTTGCTATTTGAAGTATTAGAGCAGGGGTGGCCAACCTGTCTGTGTAGGAAGGGGAAGGGGAAGGGTCAGGCAGCACAGCAGCAGATACAATAGAGAACGCAAGGAATGAAACAAAAGTAGAACAGTAGATCAGATGGGGAGTACAGGGCTGGAAACAGAAAGCAGAACAGTGGATCAGGCAGGGAAAGGGGATTAGTGGCACTTGGGGAGGATGTAGAGCTAATTTGCAGCACATCTGTCAAAAAGGCTGGTCACTGCTACAATACAAAATGACAATCAAATGAATAGTGCAAACTGAATTCCAATTGTACACCTGGTTTGTTTGGTTTTTTTTTATGAGTCACCAATAAAACAGTACCATGAGCTAGAAGCATCTTTCTACCCCTCATTAAGTCCACTAAGTTGCAATATTAATTACTGCAGTGTATGCTATTAAAGAATGGTCTTTTACATGCATTACACTGTCTTTACTATTTCTTCAATAATAGCCAGTCAATAAATGACATATTTCAGAAACCAAGGAGTCTGTAGGTGATCTACAGGTACATGATAAGCATATCACAGGGTTAAAAGTAAAAAACCTGTATTGCTCAAAATCTTGGCTAATCTGCATGGGACTTTTGTGTTTTCAGTTTATTTCCATAAGGTCCAATCATTGAAGTCTAGATGGAAGGTAATTACATGAAAATTCAGGCTGGACTAAAATTACATCAGCATCATCCTCAACCTACATATTGCTGCATTTAGTGATCAACTATTAGAATAAAGACCTAAAGCCCCAAGTATTGTTCCACTTAATGTAGGAAACTACATGCACTACAGTTAGCCAACTGTCTCAGTTGGCTGATGTACAGGAGTGTATTGAAGAGCTGATGAAAGCCTTCTCTCTCCATCCTTCAGTGTCTATATTAGAATGGTACAAGAAATAAATGCATTTGAATTTACAAGGCAAGACTGAATCCTGTTCTTGTTGAGTCCTGTTCCAAACCCATTAGAGCAATTCTCTTTTTCAGAAACCTGGAGGGAACGACTCTGAGCAAGGACCTCTGAGCTAGGCCATTATTGAAGCAAACACTTCATTATGATATTACTACAAATGACTGTAAAAGCTAATATGACAGAAACTTCTATCCAACCAGGACTGGGCACTGCAAAAAAGCATATACACTACAAAAGCAGAATGGTTGATTTTTTTAATGCAGACCTCCAGGTGCAGAATACCGTTTTTTTCTTTTACAAACAGAATTTGCTTTTTGAAACCACAGATTTTATTAAATTAAATTGATAAAAGTACATAAATGTAGGTAAGCATTAGCTAGATGTCCAATGCAAAGATCTCATAAAGAAACCACGTTCTGAACTATGGCAAGATACCCTGGGCAATACCACTGTTTTCTGCAGTTGCCTCACCGAGTGTTCACCTGCAAAGAAGAATTAGAAGTCAGACACGCTGTAGGCAGGGCATGGGAACCCATACCCCTCATTATTTTAAACACCCCACTTCACATAATCTATTTAGTACTTTATTTTTTAAAACAAACTTGTTGCTTTCCAGTATTCGGTTGCAATTACTCAAGTGCACTTTTGTGAGAGAACAGCAGCACACTAATTCTGGGAACGTTATAAAAGTATCTTGAAGCCCAGTAGTAAGCAGAATTTTTAGGTTAACCCATTATACAGACTATACGTTTTTTTCATAGCACCATCACACTTGAAGTAGAACACGCGCATAAAAGAAAAATACCTTACCACATCATCAATCTTAAGAATGCTGCGGACAGTTTCTGTAGCAAGTGTCAAAGCACTGACAGAGACAAGCAAAGGCTGGACAACCAGCTCCTCCAGGATGTTGGAAATTCCACCCTGCAAACCAAAATTTCATCCTCAGATTGTACAATGCAGACTTGCTTTGAAACAGTTACTTTTATATTATCCCTAGTAGTCCCTTGGTGAGTACATTATTCAGAGAAAAACATTCATTAGCGTATTGTGGAAGCCGTTTGTGTACCATTTGTTTTCCAGTAAGGATTCTGTTGTACAGAGATTTTTCTTCCAGCAGTATTTGAGAAATCCATCCAAAATCAACTAAGCCAGGGAGAAAATGGATGCAGATGCAGCTGTATCCACCCACAGCTATGCTCCCAGATTTAGTGCCTAGACAAGAAGCTAGCCACTCTAAACTGATGGAAAAGAAATCAATGTTGCCAATTCACATAATCTAAGTGAGCAGATATTTCCCCTGGTTGGCTCTATTCCAGCCATGGGCAATTATTTTGGGCGGAGGGTTGCTTACTGAATTTTGGCAAGCTATTGAGAGCTGCCTGAAAGGTAGCCGGGAAAAAATAAATATTAATTTTCTAAATTTTGTAGGGGCTCCATGGACCAAATTTTGCCACCCCTGCTCTATTTGGTGTACAACAATCTACATTTTTATTCTAAAAATAATGGAATTCTATGGTTTTCGTGGCTACGAAGATGACATTGACACTTCATTGACAAATTGAAAATATTACTACTCCCACCACAAGCCAAGCCCTCTAATGCTAGCACTGCCGAGCATATTATTGTTAGTGGAGTAGAAAATAGAATTTTGTTTGTGGGACAGAAACGGGTTTTAAAGATTTTATTTTGAATCAAGTAATCTTCACTTTTTAAATGGGGAAAATTCTGAAGGATTCTATTTTGGGAGAACTGAATATTCCCCTCCACCCCAGCTTGCCACCTGCCTACATGAAAGCCATTTAATTTCACTGTCCCCCCCCACAGAAGAACATGAAATAAACCATTCTTCTTGGCAGGCAGTTGGAGAACTAATCCGTTTAATTTTCTCCAATGCGACAACAGTTTTATTCTTTGGAAGAGCCAAGGGAAATTTTGACTCCCCCCTGTATGTACATATGAATCAACTGTCCAACACAGCCATTTTTTTTTAAAGACTTCATTGATTTCTAATAGAACATTCAAAATAACAAGCGTCAAGATTCCCACAATCAAGTTTTAAAATTATTGATTTTTCTGAGGTTTTGAACACGAAAATGCTCAAATCTTCTGCTGAAATTATATGCAGATCTGAATAGTCATAGTAACAACTTGTGTATAAGTTGTTAAAAGGCACTGAGATCACTATAGAAGTTAAAAATAGTGAACCCCCCCGCCCAACAAGTATCTGACCCAAAAAATATACACAGATTTGTTTGGGACTAAAATCTGGATGCCTTTGTTCATATATCTTTATTATCAAGCATTATGCCTCTAAAGAGCCTATTCTTTTTTACCTTTCTGACATTAATGCCTGCTGTTTTCTCCCCTTGAGCATGTCTATTTCTCAGCTCTGTTACAGTAGAAATAGGATTAAGGCCCGCATTTTCAGCTAGTGTAGATGGAATTACTTCCAGTGCATCTCCAAATGCACGGACACAGTAGGAGTCCATACCACTCAAGGTGCGAGAATATTCATTCAAGCGCAAGGCCAATTCTATCTCTGGTGCACCACCACCTGCAATCAAGGCTCTAAAAAACAAAAGCAAGATTTTAAGTATCATAAGTTTCTGAAGTAAAAGCTTTGTATATTTAAGGGACTACAGTATACTGCTGTATATGGACCAGTACAAAAACAGAAGGCTCAGGCGTTACCTTTTCTTCACCAAACAGCGTATGACACACAATGCATCATGAATTGAACGTTCAGCTTCTTCCATCACTAATTTGTTGGATCCACGTACCACAATTGTTACAGTTTTTGCAGGGCTTGCACACCCCGTAATCTGAAATACCAAAGTAGCATAGTTGGACTAAAAATGAATATTAAGCCTGTGATATTATTCATTAACAGGGAACAACAGGCTGTACAGATTTAAAGTGGCAGACCTTATATTTCGTTCCTTGACAAATGACCAAGCCTCATTAAACTAGTCCACTTAGGTTTTCTTGAATTAGTAACGAAAAAAAAAAAATTGCCCAGTACTAAAACCCAAGTTACAACTTCTTAGGAGAATTAAGTATTAGCTCCTAGAACCAAGAAGTTTCAGGATATCTCCTTTTTAAAAGTGACATTTCAATCTTGCAATAATGAAAAAGTTACTCTATTTCTACTTACCTTTATTAACTTCCCAGAGCCATTCAGGTTGACCTCTTCTGCCAGCTCTGCAGATCCGAGCATGTCAGGAGCAAACTGGTCAATATGAGCGACTGGCTTGGTTCCAATTGTCTACAGAAACAGAGTTAAACCCATAAATTAAGCATTACATGACTCAGCAAAATTGTCTTAATCAAGAAACACTAAATGTGATTAGAGATGGTTTAACTGTTTGCTTTTTTAGAGAAGCTCAAGATTTTTGCCTTTTCTTCCCCTCAAAAAAAAAAAGGCCAAAAATAAAAAGATATCCTTGAGAGTACTCTCGTCTGTTTCTTCAACATACTTTTAATAGTCTACATTTCAAAACCTCCAAGTCAATTAAATAGTTTACGTAGAATGTAACACTATACAGGAAGCTGGACTCTGGAAACTCCTCTAGCACATTTCCCATTTTCTTACCTTACATATAAACTCAATGTCTTCCCTTTCAATATCTTTAACCACCATGATCTTCATCTTGTTTAGGAAGTGCAGAGCAAGGTCACTAAGAGCATCTCTAAAATAAAAATAAAAGCCCAGAGTCAATTCATAACATTATAAAGCTTAATGCTGGTAGCAAGCTATTGCTTTAATTATCATTAGGATGTGTACCTATAGGTTCAGAGACAAATCTACTGAAACATCAGTTCAGGTTTAGAAAAAAATTGAGTAAAAATCCAAAGTGGAAAGTGCGTTAAATTTTTGAGATGCGATGATCCTTATAGAAAACATCTGTTTCCTCTGAAAGCACAATAGCTCAAAAACAGCCAGTTGTTGAAAGAATACCATTATACTTTATCTTCTCTCAGTACACAGACTTTACTCCAAGAAGAACAGTCCAGTAGTTAACATACCGCAAAATAGATTTCTGAATCAGCAACACATTGCATCCAGCCTTCTTAATTTGTTTAATTAAATTGAGAATGTAAGCTCTCTCTTCACGCAATACTCGGTCCATCTGAGCATAGTCAGAAACAACAATCTGGTTGTCCATCTATTAAAACAGAAAAATCTTCCGTAAGGCTGCTGAAGTCCAGCTAAATTTAAGTACAAGTTTCTAAACAGGTAAGGTTTTCCTATTTCTGCAGAGTTGCCATTTAAAGCACACAAATTAAAATCAGGAAAATTACCTCTTAGAAAGTATTTTGGATACCTATCTGGTAACAAATCATGACTTTTCTTTTCAAAAATGTCAACTACAATACAAAAAAGGACTAATTAAACTAAATTAAAACCACTGAATTAATTGTGGGACAAAGAAATTACAGCAGGGCAAAGATTTAGGAAGTATATTTTATCTAGGAGCAAATTACACATCTAAATCCCCACGTGCTATGATAAGGATCAATTTCAGCAGAACCAGACAAACTCACATCTGTCTTTGGAGCCGACAGGCAAAACTGAATGAGACCAATCTTGGCTTTTTCCACTCTAGTTACACCAGTATTCGCCACCTTCTGAGTGAGGACTAGTCCTTCAACCAGTTCACAATCATCAATTGTTCCACTAGAAATAAAGGAGTTGGACTGAATTAACATTTTAGGGAAGCAGATAATAAGGAATTTGGCAGTTTATTGACAAAACCACAAACCATGAATTATTCCTTACCCAAGCTTTTTAACAATTTTAATGTCTCTAAGATCGACACCAGTAGCTGTAGATGGGTCAATCACTTTCATCACTGCATCCACACTCATTGGAGACAACAGACTAGAGTACTGAGAGACAACCTAGAGATTCAATAAAAGGAAAAAAACCAAAAACTTTACTGTGGTAGGCAGGGAACAGGATTCTTCAATCTAGCTGAGAGAACACAATTAAGATTATGTAGTCAACAAATTCACAGGTTTTTGCTCTTTTCTGTACTCATGAACACCCCATTTTAAAAAAGCACTGCGATTTCTTATTTTTTTTCCCTTTAAGGAAGTAACTTGGTGTAGAGTTGCATTTATTTTGACAAAAAAGAAAAACAATTTGTAGACAGTATACCTATGGTACAAGGACAAACATTTAAAAACAATGTTGTTCCGATGCAGACAGAACATTGTTCAAAACAAGTATTTTGATTCAAATATCCAATATAAAACTATTTAAAAAGGTATCTTTGTATCTGTTATGCTTAAAAGGAGAATAAACTTGAAATCTAGTCATTTAAGGAATAATATTAAAGAATTCTACAATGGCATCTTTATGAGAAAAACTGTCTCTGCATGAATAATAGAACTGATTTAGGGAACACTGTCAAATATTCAAAGTAAAGCAGTTGAAGGGAACTTCTACATTATTTCTAGTTTCAGCAATGTTTCAGGTAGCACCTAAAATTACGCAAAAATTTCAGATGAAATGTGTTTGAAGTTGAAATTCAGATCAAATTGTTAATTGTGCAAGTTAACACCAATCAACTACAGCTTCATGAAAAGTCACTGTCCAAACAGTGCACAAAGTTCCTATAATTACTTATGTCCCAAGTAATCTCATTTGCAATGTTAGACAACAAAAATACTTACTAAGAGAGCAGTAAATATGGAGGCAGTGGAAGGAAATCAGTCCAACAAGTTTCATGGAAATAATGGAAGAAGTCTGAATTAAATTTATGCATATGTTGGCTGACTGAACTAAAAATGTTGGTATTATGGCAGCACATACAGAATCATTTTGCTAGACCCAAAATATAAGAAAAATCCCTGTTCCTGAGTACTCTAAAAAGGTAAAAAAATATACAAAGTATAAACATTCCCCTATAAACACATTTTAATTTAACTCAGAAATTAGGCTAAATATTCATCTATCACTCAATTCTTACCTTCGAGTTCAGTGAAGTAGTTGCACTATTTAGCAAAGTTTCTCTGTCACTCAGTTCAACGGGATGTGCCATGTTGGTCAAGACTTCAACACCCTTATCCAAAGCCTTCTGGAATGATTCCGAAATGGTGGTAGGGTGAATTCCTATTAGAAAAGAGAAATTCAAAAATTTTCAGATTAACTGTTTGCATTATTTTCCACCTTGACTCCTGGAAGTTTAAAGATTGGGTAGCTACAATACCAGTGCCTCTTTAAAATCTGACTCTTATAACAACAATAATATGAATTTATATTTTACCAGTAAATTTCTGTTTCTGGTGATAAGCTCAGCTTCATCAATGACAACTTTCAGATTTGCCTGCTTGTTCTCATGGACTAATATAATGCATTGCCTGTAGTATCTGAAGCCTGCATACAAGGATTCCAATAAGGTTATATATTTTGTTAGAGACTGGAAATCTGTACTTAAGAAAAACCACTGTTGAGCTTGCTTAGGTCTAAGCTTGGTTTGTACAATAATAGATTTACAAGTTTAACACAAATAGTTATATAGTCAAGATATTCAGTCATGAATGTATGCATCAATACATACATTGATGTGCTCTTGGTATACTGAGCCTAATTAGAGATTTACATTGCCTTCTAATTATTAAGGTATCCCAATGCTTCACAATAATTAAAGAACTTATCCTTAAAGCCCTTGTATGGTATGAAATTATTGTCATTCCTTTTGCAACACCAAGTTGTGGCACAAAGAAAACAAGTGATTTATCTACAGTCATGGAAAGGAGATGGTAGAGTGGGGGACTTGAATCCAAACCCCCATGTCCAAGTCCAGTGTTTTTTTTTACAAAGCCATCCTTATTTCTCAGAAGTTACCACAGTTCCCCTTCACATGTCTCACAAATCAGGTATGTCCTACCATACATTAGTATTAGAAAATCTGTCAACTCAAGAGTGTGTGATAATCATGCAGTTCCATTTAAGGATGCAACTAACAGTGAAGATCATTCCATTATGCATCATGAGCACTGGTGAGCTTCTTTCTGTATGCATAAGGTACTGTTGTGATACCCCTACTAGACTCAGCTGAACAGAATCAACTTTAGTGAGGCACTGCAATAATGCATTTCATCTGGAGTAAAACCAATTCCTCACTTTAGACAATATTTTTTTTTTGTTTTCATTTTTTAATTGTTTTGACACTAGCAGTTTTTCCAACACAAATCCCGCTGGCTCTCACACTATTTGATCGCTGCTAGCAGCTTCACTAGATAGCAAAATCACCAGTACTCACAGACAAATATACTACTTTCCATGTTCTAAGTCTCTTACAAATATTAATCTCTGTTTTAATTTTGCTATGCCTCTTATCACAATAGGCCTAGAAATAAATATATTATCTAGTCAAGTTTTATCTGGTTACATATTATCAACATGTTTTTGAACCCGAAAGCTTGCTTAATAACTATTCTCCAACTATTTGGGTTGGTCTAATAAAAGAAATCAAATTCACCCAAGGAACCTTGTCTGCCTATGTATTGGAAACCAACTCAACAATAAAGATAAACGCTACAAGACTACCATTAGAAAGGGGATATTATTCCAGAAATGGAAAACTTGAAGCTCTGGCTAATTCTCTACCAAACACCAAAATGCAAACAATAATTACTCTAAGAGCTACTATTAGTAAAGACTTATCAATCTGAAATACCTCATTTAAATTCAGTTAGATTTCCTTTTACTCAAAATAACGTACCTTTCTGGAGAAGTCTAGAACAGGCATCCAAGAGAGCTCCAGCAATGACAACAACAGATGTGGTGCCATCACCAGCTTCAATATCTTGTGCTTTGGACAGCTCTACCAACTAAATGACAATAAAAATAAATAAATCATGTTAAGTCTACTGGAATCAACTTACTTTTATATACAGTGGCAGTGGATGAAACAGGAGAATATTCAAGACTCCAGTGAGTCTTGAATATTCTCCTGTTTCATCCAGTGAGCATCATACCTGAAGGACTGTTAAACTTACTAACTTTAAACATCAGAGATTGGTCCCATTATTTAACTTGTTTTGGGACTTCAAATATAGGTAGCTGTTCCTAATGCACAATTTGCTTTTATATATTTTTCTCTGGTTACAAAAGGTATCGTTATATTTCAGTCCATCTTCCTCATTCATCATCACTCCTGCAGCCACTTGCCTGCAGGAATAATGAAAGTTTTTCCTCCAAATACACACCTGTGTGCATCTGTTTTAGGGGATTCTGCCTTCTCCCAAGGCATGGATATATCCCATTTCCAGGTGCGACTACATGTTGCATGGGCCAATATTCTCAGAAAGTACAGAAGATTCTTTTGTTTTAGATTCCTGGCTAGTGTATCTTGCTCATGTACTCTATGTTGGGCGCCCTGCAGCTTTCTAAAACTATAATCATCTCAGCTTCATGATTAAACTAAATTAGCCTGTTGTCTTCTTAGGCCAAGGGTTCTCACGCTGGGGCTAGTAAGCAACTTAAAACAGGGCTGCAAACTTCCCAGGGGTACGCGTGGTGACATAAGGAAGCAGCACAGTATGGTGGATGGCAACGGCAGCTGCTGCTTACAAGCTCCTTGTTCCCTGCCATTCAGCACTCGGGGTCACAATATCACAGTTTGAGAACCCCTGCCGTAGTCCATTTTACTATCCAAATTGGGAAACAGTGTTTAGAGAAAGAAACTAAGCATTACTTACCATCTTGGCTGCAGGATGCAGGACCTGCATTTGCTTCAAAATAGTGGCACCATCATTGGTAATTGTCACATCCCCTTTAGCATCCTGAATCTAGAGAAAAATTAAAGATACATACTTTAATGTATTTTATTTGCATACACTTAACACTAAATCAACCCCAAGAGCCCCATAACATGCTCTCCACTTTAAAGAAAAAAAAATCACTTATGACCATCATTAGATTTCAAGATATTCCCTTTATACCAATAACTACCAAGCCAGGCTCACCTGCTTAGAAGGTATCTTGATGATTAACAAATACCAACAAACAAACACACGATGCTTATTTGATTAAAACACATACCTAAAACATGCTTAAACATACTGACTAGACTTTGAAAACAATTAAAATACTAAGCTCCAGGCTTACCATTTTATCCATTCCTTTTGGCCCCAGGCTTGTTCTAATTGCATCGGCAACAGCTGAAAGAAGACAAAGCCACTTTTACCCAACAGTTGGGCACATGCAGATTTACATGTCTAACTGGGACAGCCAGCACGCTTACAGGTCCTGTGCCACCCTAGCCGCAGGCAGCAGTTCTGCACAGAAGACAGGCTGACAACTGCCCAGCTCTACCTAAAGACCTGAGCCAAAAATCATTTCAGTGCACGGGCACGCTCTAAAAGCAGCCTCATTACCGTGACCTGCAAAAATATGGGAAAACACCAACACCCCAGAGCTGCTTCTAACACCCAGAGCCGATTACAAAAACAACCCAAACGCCTCCCGACTGAATTAGCAGCAGGTCACCTCACACACCTGCCTAAATACAATGAATGGACGTGGGCACCAGCACCGAAACAGCAGCACCCAACCCCCCCACCCCCCAGGAGAGGCAGGGCCTGGGAGCGGTGAAGAAAGGGAGCCGCCCCCACGAGTGAGACAGGGCACGGGGGTCCATCCCGCCCCCAGCCGGGCCTGGCCGCACCTTTGCCAGCGGCGATGTTGCTGAAGCGAATCTGTGCGGGCTTGTCCCGGTCCTGGTAGGCGTCTCTGGAGCGGCCCGCTCCGGCCCCACCGTACGCCTTGACCCCCGAGTTGTCCGGCATGGCGACCCCGTGCGCCCGGCCTCGGATGGCAGCGGATCCCCTCGGCTCTCCCTACGACCGCCCCGAACCTTCCAGAAGGCGCCGCCGCCGCCGCAAGCACTAGCAGCAGCACCAACAGAAAGGGCCTTGCGCAGAGGCCGGTGCGCGGTGTGACGTCACCCGAGCTGCCCTCGCGCGCGCCTGCAGGGAGGCGCGAACGGGGATGGGCGAATGCGATAGACGCCTATCTGATGCCGGAGGCCCCGGCTGCCTGGACTATAAGACCTAGAGCAGCCTCGGGTGTTGGTGTTGAGGGGCCCGTGGGGTGGGTGGGTAGTCAGTCCTCTCCGTCGCACGATGATGAGTGTTTGTTTGCTGATTTCAGCCTTCGTACAACATATAGTGTACACAATAGTCAAGTCAAAGTTTTGAGATGTTGGGTGTGACATAACCTCTATCATTGATGCAGGGCATGTCAGACCCGAGTCACTCTCAGAGAGTCTGAACTGGGTTTGGGGGTTGTTTTTTTTGTTTGTTGTTTTGTTGTTGGGGTTGGTTTTTGGGGGGGGGGGGGGGATTGGAAAATGTTTTCGTATTCCAGGTCAAACCAGCCAAATCATTTCTGAATCTTCAGTCAAGCAACACTCGATTGTTTGAATGCCACATGTGGCCAGAACGGAAAGAACTATCTGCAGTATTACCAGCTTGCATGATGTTTAGCATTGTTGTGCTTTGGGGATGTGAGAAACTTAGATCTTCCTTTAATTTGTATACAGGAGACACTCACCATTCACTGGGGATACTTTCTCGTATCCCCCATGAATGCCAAAATCCATCAATGAGGCACTTTGTTCATGAATGCTGTCTGCGTTCATGAATGCAGTACCCTTGGTGGCTGGGGGCAGGGACATGGCTGCGCTGGTGACAGTGGGAGTGCGGCAGGAGGAGCACAGTGGTGGCAAGCGCAGAGCTCCTCTAAGTGTATTTAAGATGCGGGTTAAGCACTTGCGAATATTTGAAACCACAAATGCTGAACCTGCAAGAAGCAAGGGTTTCTGCATAGAAGTATAGATATAAGTACCATCTTAAAATTTTAGTAGACAAGATGGATGCAGGCCTGTTTGCTATAGAAATAGAAGTCAGTGGGCCTACGATCGCTTAGAAAATGATAAGCTTCCCTCAGGGAGGCCACTGAATGCATAATTGAGTCGTGGAGACAATAAATGAGAGAACAGGTACAGGACTGTGGGTCAGAGGATAATCCTGAGTGTTTGGGAGAAGGGGGTGCATGTGGGACACTGAACAGAACACAGCAGTCAGCACCCTTTGCCCCTCAAAAGAGTCCAAGGAGCCTGTGGATGTCAACCAGTGAAAGTGCTCAGAGATTTACAGAGAGGAAACAGCCACATAGGCACCTGGGTTCTTCCCTGCCGGAATGCCCTTATTGATTTGATAAATGGCAGGTTTGGCTAAAGCCAGGAGGAGGTTAAGGTAGACACATGATAGGTGGAGAAGCAGAGGCACAGAGGGAGGCAGTGATTCTCTTAAGCTTGTGAAATGGCCAGTGCTAGAGCTGAGCATAGAACCTGTAACCCCTTACTTACAGCACAGCCCAGACTATCTTGCATATGAATTCACTGTTTTATGCAGATACGAAAGCCTCTGTTTCAACACTTCTTGCTGACCTAATCCAGGTCAGTAAGGCTCCTCAAGAAATCATAGTTTGCATTGGAAATTTAAATACTCAGAAACCAAATTCTAACCGATGATGTATGAGGGTGTTTGAAGTCCACTCTCCATCCAGTCTTCAAGAGAGTGTCAAATTAGAATCCATCTAATGTCAAAGGAAGCATGGTCTACCAACAAGGAAAGTCAAACAGGACTGGATGCTGGATGCTGGGCTCTGCAATATGCACTAGCAAAGAGTTGCTTTTTGAAGTTGTACTTATGTGCTACTCCCATGTACTATCTGCCTGTTTATCCTCTGGGAATCATCTCGTATACTACCAAACTGCTTTTCTAAATTTCCCCTCCTCTGCAGCTGAAATTGAGAAGCAATGCCTCCTCTTGGGCAGGGCTGGGACCCTGTGATGCGCTGTCATGCTGTGGTGTTGACTTCTGTAGGTGACAGGGATATTAAAGGCTTTTTGTTTGAAATAAGGCCTAGGCTGGGGGGGATGACTTCCACTGAGTCCCCCAAGGCTGGGTCATAGGTATGTTTGCCTGTAGGCAGAAGACCAGCACCACATGGTTTCATTATCTTTTCCTTGGGCAAGAAGGACACTTCAATCTCATGGTTTGAAATGGGGCCTTGGCAGCTGGGACATGGCTTCTTATCTCAGCCCCCCTGTTTACCCATCAGAAACTGGAGAAGTGATCTCTGTGCTGTGTCAGGTGGAAATAGCAAGTTTTGAGCATGTAGCTTAGGTAAATGTTGGGGTGTTTTGACTGAGCACCCCTGGCTTATAGGACTGAGTTGTCTCTTGAAGTTTTTGGCCAAATTTGGGAATAACATGTAACCTGTGTGCAGAGGATACTTGAGTGCCTAAAAGAGGCTGGACTGATGGTGAAGGTAGAAAAGTGTGAAATGGGGATAGCAAAAGCATCTTACCTGGTTGGCTTCATCCCTATGATGCTATCTATGTGGATATGGTCTCTGGATTTCTGTAAGGTTTTGGGGTTGGCCCTGCAGCTCTTTTCATGGAGGCAGGGCAAATCCCAAGCACCTTATATAAGGCCTGGAAGGGAACTCTCTGAAGAGCTCCTGGATGTTTTCTTCCCAAGTCCTTTCTGTGAGTTTTCAGGAGGAGGTAGTGATCCTTTTGTATACAGTAATTCCTGTTGCTTCTGTGCTTTTAAAACTACCTGCCATTGTAACCAGAGATCCATGTATGTGTATTCTAAAAAACAGAGAAACTTATGAAAAGTTTTCTAATACACTGGAACAAACTCCTCTGTTTACAAAAAGTGATATGAGACCTTTAGTGAGTAGGCATAGGAGACAAGATTTTGCTTCTCTTGAAAAGCTATCTGGATATCCAACTTTTTTCCCTTCGAGGCTGATAAGATGCATCAGCCTGCAAGGTTTTACCTCTCAAGTTTAGAGAACTATATATTCCAAATCATCATATAATTCCTGTCTCTAATTTGGCAATTTTTAAACTCAGACCTGTACCACACCCCAAATCCCAAAAGGATTTGCTGCTAAAAGCTATGCTAGTGTGATTCCTGGAGTTATCATCCCAAAGCCATGCATCAGGAAACTGACATTAATTTGTGGGGGATATTGAATTCAATGCTTACAAGGGGTATTGTGGAGCCATAAGCCTGTTGTAGGGCATCTGAAGCTTAAAGGAAATAAATCACCTTCCCACCAGTGAAGCACTAAGTCATCTTCCCAATACCACTTCTCTGATACCAAATTTCCAGACCTGTGGGGAGCCCTGTTAATGAGATGACACAGGTTTGAAGGTTGGATCTTGGCCTTGCAATGCCTAAATTGGCTAATATTGACCCAAAAGGATTATAGATGCTGATCATATGGATCAATAATTTCCTGAAATATCAATTTGAAAAAAATTATTTTTTGATTTGCCAGTGTTCACAACTCTTCTGGGACTACTTGGGATAAAATTTAAGGAGACACAAAATATTCTAATGGAAAAGCTACAGGCAGGAGGGTTTGAGCAAACAGCAGATTTGAAGTAAATAGAAAATACTGTGGAACTACTGAGTTTTGAACTCAGCCTAAGATTTATGATTAGCCAATCAAGAAATTGGAATAGTGCACTTGACCCATATGTTCAATCAAAATGGCTTTAATCGTGAATACTCAAAAACAATAACCTAAATTGCAGAAAATAAAAAGTATTCACCAAAGCTGTATTGATTAACAAGTGAACTAGAGAGTATCAAAAACACTTCTCAGAACTGAAACAAATTATAAATTAATCTAATAAATTATTCATAGTGAATTATTTGCTGATCCCTAATTATAGAAAATAATCCTCAGTCAATAAATTGAAGGACACAAATGAGGGATAACTGGATGCTTATCCTCACAATCCCCTAAGTTTATTGTGTTGCTTTAATTGCACTGGCCAGCAACCCAACTAGAAATGAAAAGGTTATTTTATCTAGGCCAACTGTGAAGATGCACTTATTTTTAATGATTCCATTCCAAACAAATACTAGAGCTCAGTAAACTGTATTTTTTTTTCTGATTTAAAACTGTAAATTTGGTCATAAATGTAAGATGATGATGCTGATTTGAGTAAGTAAAACCAAAACCAAACTGGATATAAACACTGGGTGTTTTGTAGTGTACCAGAGAAGGGAAATTTTTGGTAATAAATGTAACTCAACTGGAAACATCTGTCACTGGAATAAATAATAACATTGAAGAGATGAAATATCAGCAAGATACATGTTCTAGTAACTTTTACAACTAGAGGGTGGTAGCGTGGGTAGTCTCTAACACTCTCTGAATGGAAATCATCAGGTTCTATTAGATGGAAATAAAACTCAATCAATGGAAGGTGTGTTTTTCACTGAGCCCAAGTACGAAGCTGTATTTAGAACCCACTGCTAGGAAGTCAGGTAGTGGACAAGAGAAACCGGGACAACAAGATAAACTCCAAATCCCTCAGATTTACAGGATGGGGACATTTTGCTTAGTAGGAAGGTCTGAAAAGATAATAGTCATCAGTATAGTGAGGCATCCTGAAGCTGTTGTGTTGTGCAAAGGAAATATTTGCTCTCTTCTCCAAGAAAGAGAGAGAGAGGGAATACCTTTTGCATATGTGTTATTATATACTGTTAGAATAATGATTGCTTTATCCATGTTGTTTCTTTTTTATTTTTTTTAACTTGTGTTGTTGGGATTTAAATATTAGGTCTTCCTTTGGCTCTGGTGATAAGTTCATCCTGTTTCACCCAACTCTGGTAAAGGCAGGGGGATTACTGGCAAAGAGCACTGTAGAAGGTATCTAGCTGACTAACCTGAGAGAGAGAGAGAGAGCGAGAGAGCCTACACACATATACACATGCCATATACACATATATATGTGTGTGTGTGTGTGTGTGTGTGTGTGTGTATATATGTGTGTGTGTGTATATATATATATATATATACACACACATACATATACAAACACACACCTTATATATATATATACACACACGATACACAAACATGCATATATATCTCACACACACACATGGCCCGTAACAGATACACGCATATAAATATATATACGCATATATGAACATGTGTGCAGAAAGCGTAGGACCCGGCAGAGAGAACACCGGGGAGGGGCGCGCGGCCTGACTCAGCTTGTTCCCGCGCGGCCGCCGTACTTGTAGTCCGGCAGGGCGTGAAGCCACCAGCTTCCCAACATGGCGGCGGAGCCGGCGCCGCCCGAGGGCTCCAAGCCCCTGAGCGGGCTCCTCAGCGGCATCGCGCAGGCCACGTACTACGGCGCCGCCGGCATCACCGAGGAGCTGCTGCGCGGCCAGCTGTACCCCGAAGCGGCGCCCGAGGAGTTCCGCGCGCTGCTGGCCAAGCTCACGGCCGCGCTCAAGGTAGGGCCGCGGCTGTCCCCGCCCTGGGCAGCCCCTGTGCCGCACGCCTGTGTGCGTGTGTATGCACGTGTGTACGCCGTCATCGGGGGTGTCTGCGTGTGTGTGCCTGTGCTGCTGGTTGTAGCCGCGTTGATCTAAGGACATACGCAGCAGACAAACCTGTTTGTTTTGTGTTTTAATACGGACATCTCCCAATGCCTGACCAGGGGTGTTTGTGCTGAAAGCTTGCAAAGAATTTTTCCAACTATTTAGTTGGTTTATTAAAAGATACTTCGTTTAACGAAAGAACCTTGTCTGCCTCTGTGTATGTATACACACAGGTATATAAACCTGTGTGTGTAAGGCATGCCCATATATAGTGTGTGTGTGTGCATGTTCTAACACAGTGGTTCTCAACCTTTTTTTGTACCAGGACCCATTTATAAACACCAGTGGCCAGTCCTGATCCACTGCCCCTCACTCCTGACCTGCTGCCACCAGCCCCCAAGCAGCCCCTCTCAGGCTGGCACTTTGCCCACCTACAAGGGAAAAGCCACCATTTCCCACATTTTTCTCCATTAAAGGAGAATCCATTTTTAAAGTTTATTCACAACCCTTTCATATATTCATGTGACCCACAGATTATAGTGTACTCAAACACACAAACGCTATTATAGTGTACGCTAACACACAAACATACAGGTTTATATATAAATCTGAGTTTCTGATATGTTTCTAGAATTATATTATTGTGTTAATAACAAAAGAGACTTATTTTAAGAATCTAAAGAACAATATAATATAGGCATTTTAAGTGCAAACTGTGATCATCCACACCAGATGTGTGAAACATACTTGTCATCCCTGTGCTTCCCATGCCTACTCCTCACAGCTGGATGTGGACCCACTTTCAGTGGCAAGGGAAGCAGCAGTAACTGGCACATGTGTCTGAGCAATTGTGTTGGCTCAGGGTGCTGTCAAACATTAATGCTGCTGTCACTCATCCTGATGTTGCCAAAACGGGTTCCCAACTGAGATCTCTGTACCCTGAAATTCAGTGATGGTAGCCAACATAACTGAGCGGGGAGGAGGTGCAGCCATGGCAGTAGCCCCAGGCACTATCTTTCTCAGATGGGTGCAAAAGCATCCAGCTACTGCAATCCGCATGACTGGAGCGGGTGCTGTCCTCTGCATTGTGTGGCTGTCCCCAGTGCAGAGTTACCATGCTACCTATCTGATAGTGGCATTAAACCACCCTGGCTCATGGAACTGTGAGAACTAATGCCCACAAATTCCCAGCCCTTTCATAAGTCCCGTGGACCAGATGATATAGTACCAAGTGCTGGATCTGACCCAGGGGCTTGAATTATCAACATTAGAACATCTGTTTGCTACAGGTTTATTAATTATTTCCTTTTGTCTTTGGTTTTTAAGAAGCCCAGCCAGTTCTCCATCTGTCTTACTCTGCTTTTTGCATAGAAATATCTTCTAGTAGCTCTAGTCTATGTTTCTCCCCACCCCCCCCTTGTCCTTCCTACTTCAGCTTATTCTATCAGCCTAATTTTAATTAGTATAATTCACTGGCTTTTTCTGGGATATTTTATGCAGTTCCTCTCTTTTTTTACGTTGTACATGTCTTTCAGTTGTTTTAAGGTTTCATTATCAATATAATTAGTTATTTAAATGAATTTGTCTCTGATAAGTTCTTTCATCATATCTTTCCATAATATTAAGGATGATATCTTGGATAGATTGTTCCTCATATATTTACATTTTCTTTGTTTCCTCATTATAGGTTTTTGTATTCAATTTCTATTCGTCCTCCAAGTTTTTCTATCATTGTTGATCTGTCATAAAGTAAACACGTATTTCAGAGGACCATGATCTGAAATACTGATGGCTTCAAAGGTGCAGTTAATAAATTTAGTCATAGAAATCCTGCCAGTGAACATACAATCAATTCTTGAATAAGAATTCTGAGGGAATGAGAAAAAAGCATAGTTGAGGCATAAACTTCTAGAGTACAGTTGGCCACTTCTGCACACCTCTCTCAACTTCAGCTACCAAATGTACATGATTCTCACATGTGATGATGATTTGTCATTGACTGTAGTGCTGTGTCCCCACTTACCTTTTTGTGCTCCCTCAAAGAGGTGTCCCCACACCTTGGGAAACTCTTGCAGTCTCTTCCTGTGGGGTTAAAGATCCTCCATATGTCTTTACATTTATTTACAAGTAGAAATTGTTTTGTGGTAGGGCTGTGTGAGGCTTCAGACTGTGCTTCAGATCCGGAGAAGCTTCGGATGCTTTGGCGTCCAAAGCAACATGTCCGGATCGAAGCGCTGGCTTCATTAGGCTTTCTGAAGCGGTTTGGAGCTTCATATACCCATAGGGTATAATGGGAAATCAATTAAATATCTATAACTTCATTGTTTGTGTCTGATTTGGATGACATTTGCAGGGGTGATAGCCTCTGCTAAGCAGGCCTCTGCTAAGCCTGCCAAGTTTCAAGAAGATCACTGCAGGGGTTTGGGGGGAGCTGCACCCCAAATTCTTGAAAGCAAAACTCGTGTCACATCTATGTGTTACAATACAGGGGGGTGAAAACTGCAGGCGTGGTGGCCTCTGGTGAGGGGTTGGGGAGAACTGCACCCCAAATCCTCGAAAGCAAAACTCATGTCACATCTATATGTTACACCATGGGGGGGGTGAAAACTGCAGGGGTGGTAGCCCCTGGTGAGGCCACAAAGCCTGCCAAATTTCAAGATCAGTGCAGGGGTTTGAGGGGAAGTGCACCTCAAGCTGCTGACCAGCAAAACTCGTGACACAGATGACCCTGTGTGTGTTAAGGGTCAGTGGGCTGAAAACTGCAGTGGTGGTGGCCCCTGCTGCATCCAGGAAGTCTGCCAAGTTTCAAGGAGATAAGCACAAGGGTTTGGGGGGAACTGCACCTCAAGCTGACTAACCCAACAAGCAAAACTTGTGACATGGGTGACACTGTGTATGTTAAGGCGCAGCAGGGTAACAGCTGCAGGGATGGTGGCCCCTGCTGCGGCCACAAAGCCTGCCAGCTGTTGAGGAGATAGGTGCAGGTGGGTTCTGGGGCCCTGTACCCCTAGCTGCTGACAGGCAAAACTTGTGACACGGGTGTTTGTGCAACTGTGGCTGTCGGGGGGGGGGGTGAGGGGGGGAACTACTGCAAGCCTAGCTGCTAAGCTACCGTGTTATCAGTTACCAATCAGTCATGATTCCCTCAGGGACCAGCTCAATACACAGTTGCTAGCTAATGTAGCCAATTAATTAGCAACAATTAACATCTACAAAACCACACACTAAGGAGAGGAAAGAATCTATACAGACAATCAACTGCCCCAAGACAGAGGCAGTCTGTCCCACAAGCACCCATGGCATGAGTTTTGCCTGTCAGCAGCCAGAGGTTCAGGACCTCAGAATCCAGAAGCTCTGCACCTATCTCCTCAACAGCTGGCAGGCTTCATGGCTGCAGCAGGGGCTACTGTCCCTGCAGCTTTCATCCTCCTGCACCTTAACACACACAGAGTCACCCAAGTCATGAGTTTTGCTTGTCTGCAGCTTGATGGGCAGTTTCCCTCAAAACCCTGCACTTATCTCCTAGAAATTTGTCAGGCTTTGTTGCCTCAGCGGGGGCCACCACCCGTGCAGTTTTCACCACTCTGAGGTGTAACATGTAGATGTGACACGAGTTTTGCTTTCAAGAATTTGGGGTGCAGTTCCCCCAAGCCCCTGCATTGATCCTCTTGAAACTTGGCAGACTTCATGCTCTCAGCAGAAGCTACCACGACTGCAAGTTTCATCCAGATTGGACAAAAACCAACAAAGTTCTTGATATTTCATTGATTCCCCATTATACCCTATGGCTGGATCTCCACGGTGGTTCCGAAGCTTTGGAGCCGCTTCAACCGGATCAAAGTGGAAACCTGGTCTGGAGCTCCAGGTCAGATCCCTGGCATCCAAAGCAGTCGGATTGAATAGCTGCCTACTCACACAGCCTACTTTGTGGTTCCAGCTCCTGTATCTAACTTTTCCTTTTAGATCTATCCAGTGACATTAATGCACACTTAAAATCCCTATTACAACAGTTATTTTAGTGACTATCATGGCTTTTTATCAGAATACACGAAGTAAAAAATTTCCAGTTTTTATTAGGAGAGCAAAAATTCACAAGACTGACTACACATTCCCTTGTGAGATTCCTAAAAAAGACAGATGCCTGTTAGTTAACTTGGTAAATTTCCTCTACTTCAAATGTTATTATTTTATTAATCCCAATAATTATTCTTCTGTTTTTGTTGTTCTTTGATCATGGGACAGAAAATACTTATCTATTTTGCTTTAAACCTATGAGTCTCTTTTCTAAAAGTATCTACTGCAGTGATTCTTAACCATCTTAGACTCAAGATACCCCTTGGAAAATGCCCGTTCTTTCATTTTTTTTTTTTGACTACAGAAAAATAATAGCTAACTTAGAAAGAAAACAGTTGCAATGTTTTTAACACTATGGATTCTTATTTTAAATCTCTGGCTTTATCTTGTGAATCTTCCACACTTAACACTACATGCTGCCTGGGCATGTTATTTGGGCACACTGGTCTGTTGCAAAATAGTATCCTAGCCAGCCCGTGTCTCTTGTCCCAGGTTCACCTCTATTTTTTTCCACAAGAGAAGGACTTGTGGAGCTGGGAAGAAGTTAACAGAAGCCCTTTACAATGGTTTTTGGACATCACTGTTTTTTTCCATCTTATCTTCAATAAAGACTAGTGGGATGAGTGAAAATGCAGATTTAATATTGTTAATGTGATTATTTTAAGTAGGGCTTGTGCGAGCACAGGGAAAGCACATTTACTACTGGAGTGTTCCCAGTAGTGCCCCATTCTTGTAGCCTTTGTTAAAAAGGAAATGTGCCTGATATACATGCCTTGATTCATTTTACACTGGTTCACTGTAGTGCTTTATAAGAAGTATCAGTCTTGGCAAGACTGTTAGCCTCAGATAGGATTATGTTCTCCCTTTTGGAGACTTTAAATTGCCTAGAATTTTGATGAGAACAGTAATAACAGTTAAACTAACAAATTGCCTAGGGTTGTGACATTTTTCCCAGAAGCCCTTGGACCCACCCAGACAAATAAATATTTATACTTGACAGCTTTCTCTTTAGAGCCCATATTTTATGAATAGCTAAACTAATTATTTTCATGAAAATGTCTGCTGTGAATAATCATAGAACAAGTAGGACATAAGAGGCAAGGGAAACAAAATATTTTATACATCAAACAGATTTGTCAGCTATCCACAATAGGAGAGAGAAGCTTCCATCTGGTGATGGAAGCATCTAGTGTTTTGTTTGTTTTTTTCCTACTCTGTCGTATTCTGGTAGTGTTGGCTACAAATGTCCAACTCGGGATCCTTAAAATTCTAGTTTATTAGGCAGATTGAAACACTGTAATTGTAAACCTTGGGGCTGGTCCCCACACACACAAACATGCACACACATACACACACACACACATGCAGTAGCAGGCTACACAGTCAGGTATATCTATTCTACAAGCACTGGAGTCTGCTGTCGATGGCCAGTCAAGGCTTCTTTCAGCGTGGT
Organism: Caiman crocodilus; assembly: GCA_030014935.1. Classification (NCBI taxonomy): domain Eukaryota; kingdom Metazoa; phylum Chordata; order Crocodylia; family Alligatoridae; genus Caiman; species Caiman crocodilus. Next base: position 90,862,704 of record JAGPOW010003648.1, read on the forward strand.
GTTATACTCCAGAAGGGGATTGCCGGTTGGTCCTTCTGGCTGGACAGGTCTGGTTGAGTTGGAGATAGAGATCAAGAGGGCACCACTGAGCGTCATTTTTCACTGCCTTTTATCTGTCCCTGGCAGACTTTGGTGACTCCCCAGTTTTCTGGTTTGCCCAATCCAGGGGTCATTGACCCTTGTGGGACTTCCTCCCCCTCAATGGCTACTGGACAGCATCTGTCAGCTCCAGGGGTTGTCCGCATGTACGTGCAGGTTTGGGAGTCTGTTGATGAATTTAGAATAGGGCTCTGGGAGTGGTCGATCTGGATATTGAGCCCAAAAGTTGGTCTCTGGCATTGATTAACGCAGGCCAGGGCTTCTAGCCCGTGATCAGTGACATTTAGAGATTTCCTGGTTCTTACATTGTCTTCTGTTGAGTTCTTCCCTTGGTTGATCTGCAGCTTCCAGGTCATAATTGCTTCTTGCTACTATGTTACACATTCAATCATGTTACACATTCAATCACTGATTTGCTTACTCTTTCAGAGGCCAACCTGATACAGGGAAGGGCAGTTTGATTCCTGCCGTTGTTAACTTTGTTATAATGTATAATTTACTTATGAAACTAAACATATTCAGTTGAACAGTGAGGAGTATAAAATATAAGCTACAAATGCCATGGCACACAAATAGATAAAAATACCAAAATATAAGGGGAGATACAAAATGCACAAATACAAATTTTTAAAACACAATTCCTTATCTTAAAGTGAAAGGGAGAGGAAGGAAGAAAAAGTAGAAAAAGAGAAACTTATCCCAAGAAGGGAGAGCAAATGCAGGCAAGAAGAAAAGGGGGCTTTCTGCTACACTAAGAAATTATAACCATTAATCTAATGTAGTGAACAGTGATGCTTTGCTTAGTGCTGTTGGTAAAGATGTATGCAACAGCCCACTGGCCTTTTCATTTCTCAGGTATGGCTTAAATAATCACTGCCAAATAGTGGGGAAAAATGTTAAGCTGTTTAGGAATTTATGTTATTACTGTTTATGACTTTTTTGGGATAGTTTGTGAATGTATGCACAGCTATAGCACACAAACTAGCTAAAATTTGAAAGAAGTTTTGAAATGGGTGAATTATGCCATTCAGCAATGAATATTCCTGTTGTCCTTTTACCAAAAACTGTTTTTTATCTATTGTAAAAATACAAAACAAATAGCTTCTACACTGCGATTGTAAACATATAGCTCTGTAACTTTTATCCAGTACTACTAATATTATTGACATTGATTAAGCTGTTCTTCAGAATCATAGAAAATGAGGGTTGGAAGGGACCTCAGGAGGTCATCTAGTCCAACCACCTGCTTAAAGCAGGCCCATCCCCAACTAGAACATCCCACCCAAGGTTTTGTCTAGCTGGGTCTTAAAAACCTCCAAGGATGGGAATCCACAACCTATCTGAGTAACCTGTTCCCGTGTTTTACTACCCTCCTAGTGAGGAAATTCTTCCTAATATCTAACCTAAACTACACTTGCTGCAGCTCGAGATCGTTGCTTCTTGTTCTGTCATCTGCCACCACAGAGAACAGTCTAGTTTAGGGGCGGGCAAAACAAGGCCCAGAGTCTGGATTTAGTTTGCCAGGCAGTTTTATCCAGCCAACAACTAATTGTACCCTGCCCAGCCCAAGTGTCTTGCTCCCACCCTCGTGCTCAGAAGGGCCCAGCCCAGCCTGCATGCAGCTTCAGGATGGGGCTATTGGTGCCTCTGCTGCAGCTGCTGGGGGACCTGCTCAGTTGACCAAAATAGATTTTTTGTAATAAAATTAAAATATTTTATAGTAGGTGTTTGACTTTTTAGTATATGGTTAAGTTTTTTTCTGGTTCCAAGATGGCAACTCCGTCTTTCCCAAAATGAGTACTTCCCAGGGTAGGGGGAGGGACTTCTTGTGGCAAAGGTTAGAGGTTAACGGGAGGGACTTCCAGTTCCAAGATGACAGATGCCCTACCCCCTGGTTGTCAAGGGGTGAGGCTACCCTTGCAGCCCTTGACAGCTCACCAAACCTTGTTAAGTGGTCCTCCAGCTGAAATAGTTGCCCAGCCAGGCGTAACTCTATCTTCTTTGGAGCCACCCTTCAGATAGTTGAAGGCAGAACTGTCACTCAGATCCGGGGCTCCTGTGAAATATTGGGAATGATGGGACTCTATTGTAGGACAGGACTCTTTATGCCTCCAGGTTTTTGGTCCTTTTTCAGTTTCTGGATGATAGATGTTATAAAAAATGATGCTGCAAAATGTGTGCCCTCTTTATGTTCCAAGTGTTCCTGTTAGGTACTATGAAATACGATCTTTTTTTCTATTGAAAACAATATCTTTGTTGTTCAATTCTGCTCACTGTGATATAGCATAGTTATATATATGAGCTGATGCTTCAGATTTCATCCCAGCCTTATTCTAATGATTGAACCATTGGCCGTGATGTCTGCTCAAATCAAAACAGCATGCAACTCATTCTTCTGTGATTGTGTTGGATCTGCCATTCTGACTGCAGTCTTCATGTTTGTCAGCAAACTAAGGAGGGAGACGTTTGCCAAATGTATTTCAGGTTTGTATCAGCCCTTTAAGCTGAGAGAACCATGTTCTTAACACATGGCAAAGTCAGTTAAGCTCCAATTCTTACTCTGACAACGGCTCCCTCTGGCCCGTGGCAAGTTGTTATCTTTCTGTTTTATTCCCAATTTATATATGTTGAAACTAATACCCATTTCATGGAATCTTGAAAATTAAACACCTGATTCTGTAAGTCTTTGTTATAGGTGTATTATCTTAGGATCATAAAAGTAGAGCTTAATAAGGGACCTGAGGACATAATCTACTTAGTATAGCTTCCCGCTTAAGGCAGGATCCTCCCTATATAAAATATCCTACACAACTGTTTGTCTAACCTGTTCTTAAAACCCTGGTTTACTAATTATTTTTATTAATTAAAAATATTTCTTCTTTCTGTCACAGTTTTTGGGATGCACTGACTGTATGTCCCCCTTTCTCCCCTCTCTCTTGTTTCTTATTATAAATGTGGCTTCTTTATTTCCTCATTGCATTCTCTCTTCCTATTCATCATTTTTGTTATGTCCCCTTAATTTCTTTCCATCGCATTGAGAATATTTTACTTGCACCTATTTCTGCTTTTGGATCTTATTGAATTCATGGTATTAATTTTTCTTTTCTTTACCCTCTCTTGAGCTTTTTGTGTGTCCAGTTTTATTGGGTTTTGTACTCTTCTGATCTGATTGTTTTTCAATGTTGGTATTCCTTTCTCATGTTCCCCATGTTTTTGTTAGGGTTTCCTTTTCTGGGACTTCTTGACTTTCCTTTTCTAAATCTCTGAGAGCCATGGTGAGCAGTTGGAAGAAGGTTTTCAGCTACTGAAGTAAGATAAAAGAATTATGAAATAGGGTAACTCATGGTAAACAGCCTTAAATCCCCCAAACTGGAAAATCCTTTACAGACTACTGCATGTTAGATCCTGGTAGTTTAATGTTATGTGCTGCAGAAACATGGCAGCTATTTTATACAAAATACCACCTTCTATTTTAGGGTTGTGTGGGGAAAAAAATTAGCCAACTGAAACAGGCAGGAAAGTTCAGATTGACAGGATTCAATTGCTAGAACTGGAATGTAATTGGGAATAATAGGGTTAACGTGTCTGCTCTCCTGGAGGACTTCCATGGTTTCTTCAGTGACTACATGAATTCAAGCCCTCATTTTTAGCCAGTTTCAAAAGCACTGCACCTTTTAAGACTAAGCTGGAGTATTGGCAAGAGTATTACTAACTGACTCACAACAGGGATCCAGGGGGCTCCTGTTACTTTAAGAGGGGAAAGCAGTAGGATAAAGTCATGTTCTGCGGGAGACAGCTGAGCTAGGGCCAGGTGCATTTTGTGTAAGCAACCAGAAGAAAGCCCAGAGGAGGGTTATGGGGCTGCCTATAAGAATTTAGGAGTTGGCTACACTACAATAAGCACCCTCAAACCCCTTCACACATCTATGCCCTCCTACATCTCTTCCTGCTCCCACAGACTTACCTGGAGGGAGTTGCTCTCCACCACACTGCTTGGCTGCCATATGCATGTGTGCGTGTGTGTCCCCTGCATCCTGCTCCCCCCTGCCCCAAGCAGCCCCTTGCAGGTTGGACCCCTGCCAGCCTGCAAGGGGAAACCCATGGTTTCTTGGGTTTTTCTCCTGTAAAGAGTCTCATTCTGCCACAGCAAACGGAAAACCTGGATCCCTGTTGATATGTCATAGTCTTAGCTTTTATAGTTAGATGTATATCCTGGTAAACAACTAGTGTTTCCTTTAAAAAAAAAAATCTGAGCATATTTGGAGGTATTTGAGATTAGTATACTTGTATCCTGTCTGTGGAGACTATAGCAAATTCATTAAATCTGATTACTATATTTACTCAAATAAAAGATGACCCTGATTAGAAGACAACCTCCCCAATAACTGAATTCTATATGTGTAAAAAATATACATCTGTTTTTAATTTTCCAGGTATAGATTCTATGTTTTGAAGGTTTGCCTTGAATATGTTCCCTTCCTACTGCTACAGCAAGGGAAATAAATCTGGGGGGTCAGGTAACCCTTTACTCTGCTTCCCCCAACTTTTTCTCCTTCTCTTCTTCATATACTACTGTCAGACCTTGCTTTCCCTGAGCATGTGGAAGTACTCCAGTCATACGCACATGTATAAATATAGATGTGTCTGTATTTATATTTGTATACATATATGTGTGTATGTATAGTATGTGTGTGTATGTGTATATATATATATGTATATATAGTTTGTATGCATATGTGTGTGTATGTGTGTATATATATGTATAGATAGTTTGTATGCATGTGTGTGTGTGTATATATACATGTATATATAGTTTGTATGCGTGTGTGTGTGTGTATAGTTTGTATGCGTGTGTGTGTGTATCTTTCATAGATTTCATAGACATTAAGGCTGGAAGGGACCTCGGAAAATTGTTGTGTCCAGCTCCCTGCCACAGGGGCAGAAAGTTAGCTGGGGTCACAGGATCCCAGCAAGATAAATGTCCAATTAACTCTTAAACGAATCCAGGGTAGGTGCTGGCATCGCCTCTGGAGGCAGTCTACAGTCCAAGCCCCCAAGGCCTGGAATAAAGTTCTTTCTTATGTCCGGCCTAAAATGGTCTTGGAGAAGTTTGTGACCATTTGACCTTGTCATCCCATGGGGTGCTCTGGTGAACAGCATTCCCCCAGATCCTGATGTACACCCCTTATATACTTATAGGCAGCCACCAGTTCCCACCTGAGCCTGCGCTTTTCCAGGCTGAAGAGTCTCATGGATCTCAGCCTCTCATCATAAGGTCTGTTCTCCTGCTCTCTGATCATGCACATGGTTCTCCTCTGGACTCTCTCAACCATCTGCACATCCTTTTTAAGTTGTGGAGTCTAGAATTGGACACAGTACTCCAGCTGTGGCCTCACCAAGGCCAAGTACAGCGGGAGGATGACATTCTGGGAATTACTAGAGAAGCAGCTATGGATGCAAGCCAGAGTTTTGCTTGCTTTGCCAGTTGCAACATCATATTGGTGGCTCATGTTCATCTTGTGGTCAGTCATAACCCTCAAATCCCTTTCGTCTATGATGCTAGCAAACGTAGCACTGCTGATCCTATAATCATGCTGTGGATTTTTCTTCCCAAGGTGGAGTACCTTGCATTTTTCGGAGTTGAAGGCCATCAGGTTTTCTTTTGCCCATTTTCCGAGCCTGTCAAGGTTGGCCTGGATCACCAATCCTGTTCTCGGGTCTGCACGCTTTTCCACAAAGTTTGGTGTCATCAGCGAACTTGGCCAATCCACTTCTGCCACCAATGTCCACATCACTAATGAAGATGTTGAAAAGGATAGGCCCAAGGTCCTTGGGGGGACCCCACTGGTCATGGCACACCACAATGGTTGACTTCTGTCAACTATACTACACTCTGGGTCCAACCTCAAAGCCAATTCCCCAGCTAGTGGATGTGATGTAGCCAAGACCTCAATTGGCTAGTTTTTCTATTAGACTGTCATGGGATACCAGATCAAAAGCTTTTTTAAAGTTGAGATAGATGACGTCAATCTCTTCTCCCTTATCCAGGTGATATGTCACTTGGTTATAGAAGGAGATAAGATTGGTAAGGCAAGACCTACCCGCAACAAACCTGTGCTGGCTATCCCTTAAGAAGTTGCCTTTAGCCAGTTTGTCAAGAATGGTCTCTTTGATAATTTTTTTCCAAGATCTTCCCGGGGATGGAGGTCAGGCTGATAGGCCTGTAGTCCCCTGGATCTACTTTCCTCTCTTTCTTGAAGATAGGTACCACATTGGACTTCTTCCAATCCTCGGGCACTTGACTTGAGCGCTGTGAGTTCTCAAAGATCTGTGCCAGTAGCTGAGCTATGATGCTTGCTAGCTCTTTAAGTACCCTGGGGAGTAAGCTGTCTGGGCCAGCTGACTTGAAGGTGTCCATCCTCTCAAGGTGTTCCTTCACATGGTCAGCATTGATGAAGGGTAACAGTTCTCCCTCACCCTTGCTGTCCCATACCGTACTGAGCAGGGCTGTCCCTTGGGGCTGATGAAAAACCAACACAAAAAACCCATTGAATATTGGTTGTCAGTTGACCCATATGGTTTAGCACAGGTCCAGTGTTACCCTTGCTTTTCCTCTGGCTCCTCATATATCTAGAAAAGGACTTTTTATTGTCCTTGATAGCTGTAGATCTAGTTGGAGTTTTGTTGTAGCCTTGGCTTTCCTGGCTCGCTCCCTACAGGTCTGGACCAGTGCAGAGTACTCCTCCTTTGGGGTAGATCCAGCCTTCCATCCTTTATAGGCATTTCCTTTTAGTCACAGGAGGTCCACTAATTCCCTGCAGAGCCAAGGGGGCTGCTGTGCCCTTTTGCTGCCTTCCTCCAAGATGGGATAGCCCTTGGGGCCATTGCCTTTCCTACAGATCGCTCTGGGGCTGGGGTAGGAGTGGTTCCCTTGAGTGCCTTAGCCTGCTGGGTTTACAAAAACTGCCCAGTGGGCCTATTGCTTGTGCTTCCAGGATCGCTCCCTTGAGGAGCAACCACTCTTCCTGAACTCTGCTCCCCTTTGAGTTGTGATACCTTAGGGCCATAATGACAAGCCTCCTGAGCGTGTCAAAGTCAGCTTTCCTGAAGTCAAAAACTTCTGTGTTGCTGACTGACTTGCCTGCTTTACGACGGATGGTGAAGGTGATCAGCTCATGGTCGCTGTCTCCCAGCTTCCCTTAGATAGTTACATCACTGATTAAGTCATCCCCCATTGCCAGCACCAGGCTGAGCAGCACTTTGCCTCTCATTGGTACACAGACTTCTTGAGTCAGATAGAGTTCATACACACACATGAGGAAGCTTTGTGACCGTTCAGTTGTGGTCAAGTGCTCTTCCCATGAGATGTCATGGGAGATGTAAACTACCCAGACAACCATGCTCCTGGAGCGTATGGCCTCAGCCAGTTCCCTGGTGAACTCCTGGTCAAGCTCTTGATCATGGCTAGGAAGTTTGTAGTAGACCCCCCACCACTGTGTCCCCTGTGCCTTGTTCACCACAGATTTTGACCCAGAGAGTCTCGAGTCGTTTCCCCTGGGTGCCAGCGTCAGCTTGCGGGGATGCGTAGCTTTCCTTGATGTAGAGAGCTACCCCTCCACCCCACTCTGCTCCTTTTGTCCACATGATCTCTCCTCTACAGGGTATAGCTATCTATACCTGTGGCCCAGTCATATGTGGAGTCCCACCAGGTCTCTGTTATCCCTATGAGATCATAATCCTTTCGGTTTAGCAGGAGGACCAGTTCCTCCTGTTTGTTCCCCAGGCTCCTGGCTTTGGTGTACAGGCATGTAAGTGTCCCCTTGGGGCCATTGCCTTTCCTACAGATCGCTCTGGGGCTGGGGTAGGAGTGGTTCCCTTGAGTGCCTTAGCCTGCTGGGTTTATAAAAACTGCCCAGTGGGCTTGCAGTGGCGGTAATCCCCACATCCCACAGTGTGCTCAGTTTAAAGCCTGGTTGAGCAGGTCAGCCAGTCTGGCTGAGAAGAGCCTCATCCGCAGCCGAGTGAGGAGGACGCTGTCTCTTCCCAGCAGCCCATTGCCTCCCTCACCAAAGAGTGGGCTGTGATCGTGGAAGCTGAAGCCTTCATGATGACACCAGCACAGCAGTCTCTGGTTGACCACCACAACCCATTTCTCCCTCCTCATCCCATGACCCACAACTGGGAGGAGTGAGAAAAGGACCACCTGCACCCCCAGCCCCCTAAGCCCTGCTCCTAGAGCCCTGTAGTCTCTCGTGACTCGGCTGGGATTGCTCAGAGCCATGTCATTGGTGCCCACATGGATAAGGAGCATAGGGTAGCGTTTGGAGAGCCAGAGAATCTTTGGGATCCTCTCACCTATGTCCCAGATGCGAGCCCCTGAGAAGCAGCAGATCTCCCAGGCTAGGGGGTTTGGGTGGCAGATTGCCCCCTCAGGAGGGAGTCTCCCACAAAGACCACTCTGCGTTCCGTCTTGGGGAGAGTGGGCATGGGTGACCCTCCCTTGCCTGCCAGAGCTGGCAGTTCTGCAGGCTCTGCTGGGACTGCAAGAGGTTCATACCTGTTGGGGGCCCTTGACCACCTTGGTCCAACCCCCTGACTGGGCAGCGTGGGAAATCCTTGAGTCCTCCCTTGCCCTGGACAGTGACCTTGGTCTACCCTTTGCCTCCAGGGGGTGAAGGGCCTGGCAGTAGGAGTCTATCTCCTGCTCACTGTCCCTGATGGCATGCAGTCTTTGGACTATGGCCTGGAGCTCCTCTATCTGGTGTCCCAGAGACTCCAACAGTGGAGCAAACCTCGCAAGGGGAGGTGGCCATGCTTCCAGTCCCAGGAGCCTGCAAACGTGGCAAGTAGCCCCCTGGCCAAGAGCCAGAGGCATGGAGGCTGGAGCCATGGGCTCCATCTGGGTGGCGGTTCTGAGGTGCCAGAGTGGGAGGCCGCAGACTCAGAAGAGACCCTTGGAGTGTGGCGTGCGCCCATCTGCATTTTACTGGTGGTAGTCTGGCTACTAGTGTGACTACCTACCCTAGGGGCGCACTGGCAAGGCTGCGGGCCCTCCTGCTCACCCTCCTGCACAAACTCCCATGCTAACGCACGCGCTAGGCAGACAAGCGCACCTGTTTGTGCGGCCTGGTCACAAGGCTCCAGTTGTGTGGGTCCCTGGGGCCTGGACGAAGTAGGAACCGGGTGGGGGCAAGTCCCTTCTCAGCTCTGACTCAGCTGCCCCGCAGCTGTCTGGGTTGGGGTCCCTCCCTCCCTGCCACAGGCCACACCTACCTCTGGCTGCACTGGGGGTTCGAGTTGGGGTCCCGCTGAGGGGTCCTGGGGGTCCCTGGGCTCAATGGGGGTGCAACTGGCTTCTGCCCATTGTTTGTGTATGTATATGTATATATGTGTGTGTATAAATATAAAATCCATGTGTTTTTTTAGGGGACCTTTTTATGATGGGAAATAGTTTTGTAGTTGTTTAGGATGAAATTTAGCATGGGGGGGTTCACTTTTCTAATTCTGACTTTTAAATAAGCCACTGTTTTGTCTCTGGAGCAATTTTCCTTCTGCAATTGTATCTCTGAGGTTTTTCTTTCCATGATCTCACTTCTTAAGTTAAATTTATTCCGTTGTTATCTGCCTTCTCATTCCAGAACCTCATACTTTGTCTTCATAATATTACTTCATAATACTGATTCCACCCCAGAAAGTAATGCTTGGTGGCAGGGGGGCCAGTGCTGTTGGAGGGCAAACTTTGAAAAAGGAACCTCTATTTCTTTTAGATTTTTTTTCCTCGTCTTCTGCAAGGCAGATTTTTCCAAAGCTTCCTATATCAGCAGATTGTAGAGAAATTTAACATGGGCGAATACACTACTGAGTAAATGGATCTGTATTCTTGGCACCATGGCTTTGAAGCATCTCTTCTTTGTCGTTAAAAAAATGCTACTGCCTTACAAAAAAATCTAATTTGATGAAAGAATGAGAGATCTTAAAGGGTGATTGTGACTCCATCTGGAATATGAGTCTGGAGCAATTCCATTCTGTTCCGTTAGGTGGCAGTACAATACCAGTTTTGCTGCAAGTGATTACTCGTTGCATGGGTTGGAAGTATTTCTGTTTGCTTCAGTACAAACTGTATGTACATTGGCCAACTGACAATAAAAATTTCCCACAGAGAATCTAAATATTTGGGTGTTTTGATTTATGAATATTCATTTCTACAAACATTGGGTATATTTAACATCTGTAATATATACCTTGGTATTTCACTTTTGTTGAAATATTTTGGTCATATTCTTTAGGTCATTTCAGAGGTGTTGGAAAGTAGTACTATTTCAGTATAAAACTCTCTTGACAGTGATTTTGTTTTAACTTCCCTGTTCACTGCTGAAGAGGCTTGCAGTACTGTTTGCTATTTTGTTCTGCTGTGCCAGTCTCATGCACGGTTTATCTAAGTGTTGTCTCAAGGCCATTCCTATCTGGTGATGTGCTTAGCTGCTTCTAGCAATTATTCACACCCTTAGGCAGCACCTATTTAACAAGAAACCTCTTGATCTTAACGTGATCTAAGGGCATGTGTGGGAGAGCTGAGTGCCACTACTGTTTAAAATTGGTATTGGGGAAGAGGCACAACACATTTCAGATGCTTCAAAGGCTGATTAGTGCCAGTAGGATACAAAGGCTCTAAAGTGTGTCATGTGCCCTCTAGGGACTCACTGCAGCCCTTTGCCTATGAAGCTGCTGCTGTTTCCCAGAGAGAGAAGTCCCAAACCATTACCACTTCTGCTTGACTCAGAGTTGGAGTTAGGAGCCTGGAGTGTTATGAAGAAAGATAGCACAGACATCAGCGGATAGGGCTAGAGACCATCTTCAGTTCACTTAGGAGAGAGGGGTGCCATGGCCTAAGTTGGAGTCTTCAGGGTTTCTGCTGGCAACAGTTTTCAGGGGAGTGGAAATATTTTAGTTTCCTTTTTGAGAGGGGCTGCTCCACCAGATGTCCTCTGATTTCTCACTGTGGTGGGCTTATCTGCTGAAACTCTAGCAGCAGGCCCAGTGCTTGCTGAGCTCCAGCCAGGCTAGCCATACATCTTTCAGCCCAAAAGTCTGGCGACCTACCCAGTCCTTCCCACCAGTGTTCTCCCAGAATTGGATCTGTCCCCTTGGTCGGCATCCTGAGAGAGAGGGCTCACCATTGCTTTATTCTTTCAAAGCAGGGTTTTCGATCATTTTGGACTCATTTGGCCGCCCTTCATAACTTTTGTGAATCGAGTGGCATGAATTAAAAAAAATTAATGTATATGTTACAGTGATTACCTTCTTGCAGAGGAGCTGGGCAATAGGGGTGGAGGATAAGTCAGAAAGAGACCATCCTAAGCTTGCACTTAGTTTATTTCCTCAAACTTCAGCTTTCAAAGGATCTCAGGGCACCCTGCTTGAGAATCACTGCTTTACAGGGTTTGAAGTCCCCTGACAAGTAGTTGTTTTCTGTTCCTCCCCACCCTGAGTTCAGAGTTCAGGATATCTTGTGCTCATTCTCTTCTTTCCACTCAAGGACTTTTTTTAATTGGTGTAGGGGTTTTTCTGAACTATAAGGCTTGTGGTCTTGGGATTTAAAAATCGCACATCAAGCAGTTATTTTTTTTTTTAATTCCTAGAAGTAGGTGTATTTAAAGAAACATATTTTTTTTTATCAGGATTTAGTCTTTCTTCAAAACCAGTTCCTTTTCCTCATGTCCTGGGTTCTGGGTGTTATACCTGATGCATAGGACTGACTCCGTGATCCTGCACAAGGGTTGTGAGCTGCAAGCTGCTCTTCAAGGTGTAATACTGACTGTAAAATGCTTGTTGTTCAGTCATTTCAACAGGAGAGCTCATTGGGAGATGGGAACAGATGAATGGATCCAGTAGGATTTCAAAAAGAAAAAAATAGAGAAAAGGTTGTCACATTAACTGGTTGGAAAAAAGGGTTAATTTGCTCAATGCCACTGTTCAGAGTGATCTCCAGGTCATGGAGGAGATGTACAAAAATGAAAAAGGAAGTATCTCTTTTTTTGTCATGTCTGATCAGTTTAGGCTTTCGACACTGTGAAGGCTTTCGACACTGTTTCTCACCCTGTTCTCATCAGAAAGCTGGGTGACTGTGGTGTCAATGCCCACACGGTCAGATGGGTGGCCAACTGGTTAGAGGGCCGCACCCAGAGGGTGGTAGTGGATGGGTCCTTCTCGACCTGGAGGGACGTGGGCAGTG
>JAGPOW010003648.1:90875134-90952841 GCA_030014935.1 Caiman crocodilus
GACCCTGGTGCTCTTTCCTGCCAAGGCAGGGGGTCGGACTAGATGATCTGCCCAGGTCCCTTCCGACTCTAGACACTATGATACTATGATACTATGATAGGGATCTGCCAGAATGAGAAGTGGCCTGTTATGTAATGAGTCATTTTATTCATTAGTAGAGTACAGCATCTATTTTACAGAAATGACGTGTAGAAGTTCAGGGTGGAACGAGGCGCCCTCCAACACTGGGGAGAAATAGTTTATCCAAATTGGAGTTTGTCAAGAATATCAGAATAATGCCTTTGGTCTTCTGTGTATTAACATTAATTTAGATTTTTTGGTTTCAATTTGTAATGTCTTTAATAGGAAATAGCACCTTCGACATCAATTTTCATAATGTTTTACACTACTTTTTTCTGGTGGGGAGAAATGGGGAGGCATGAAATTGTCATAGTTCAGTTATGCTAATGTTAGTCCATTGACTTTTACAAGAATCTTGTATGAGGACTACAGAATTGGGCCTCTGTGTAAACATTTTCCCATGTGTGAAGTCATTTATACAACTTGTAATTTAACTTTTGGCATATACAGACCATACAAAGCACTTAAAGCTTACAGTTAAAAACACTTGTTTTCAGACATTGTTGATTGACCAGTAATTTTAATGCAAAATGACATGTAGTCCATAAAATAACATACGTGGTAAACTATAAGGAAATGCTAAAGAGGGAGGTAATTTCTTGACCTTGACAGTAGGAATCGCTTGGCATATTGCTTTTACAGATTTTTCTACTTTGAATCTGATCTGCAGAGAGACAGGGAAGATTTAGTTTGTGACTTTTTGGCCTCAATGGGGTACATTAAGAACTGAAAGAACAAGTTGCTTGATACTCGAAATGCCCTTCTTTGCCTGAGAAACTGTATGGTTGATGGCAGAATGAATAGGCAGGTAAATGAGAGGAATACTTGAATACTGCATACTTGAGGGGAAGTGATTTACATTTGATGTGCATAATTTATTAATAAAATGCTTTCTTGCTGGTACTTTTTTATAAACAAAAGTACTCAATAATAAACTTGGATTTGAAAAAAACTATTCTGTCTTGGACAGGATTACTTTATAATATGATTTTACTGTTTTTAGGGAGGTTTCAGGTCTGCCTGAAGTTTACTCTTTAGTTCTGGGGCTTGTGCAGTATGAGCAGAGGCATTGTAAACTTCTTTTGTGCTGCCCTTGAATGGTGATATAGTAGGGCCACTTATAGAATGGAAAAGGTCATTTCCATGTGTTATCCTTTGGATTTTTGTTCCATGGTGAGACGTGCTAGAAGTTTTTTGTAATCTTTACCTTCTGAAACTACATTCTTGTGTGTTAATTCAGTCTTTCTACTGTGTATTTAATGTGACCATATTAAGGAATATACCTTGAGTATTTCCATACTCTGATATGCTCTTCAGCATTTTGGTGGAGTTAGGGTATCTTGTTTTGAATCTGTTGCACTCTTACCATCTCTAGTTTAGAGTGATACAGATTTCTCTTTTTCTACAGTGTTATTTTGGTTTGCTTTTTTTTGTTGTTATTGAGGATAAACTCTGATTACCAGCCCTATTTAGAAATAAGAATATCTACAGCACACTTCATTCTTGGGGAAAAGTTGTTCAGCTAACACAAATATCCTGATTTCACAGAAGATCCTGGATGGAGAGAAGCAGCAGGGGACAAAGCTGTTCATATATGAATAATCTGTAATTGAGCCCTTGCACTGTACCAGTGCAGCTGTTTTATCTCCTTCCTCTGCTCCTTATTACTAGACACTGTCATCAGAGAGATAGATGGGTGTCTCAAGAACTGTACTACTACTTGTGTTTAATGGACTGTCTAGCTAGCATATTAAAAAGGAATTCAAATGACATTTTCAAGCCAGTCTCCTGCTCACTGATTGCCTTGACTTTTTTTCTGTTCTCAGTAATGCTTAGCAACTGTATCCTGGATAGAATGCACTTTATTTGTTTCTACTGTACTGCTGTGTTTGCAAGTGGGCAAAATGCATTTTTCAAGTTATAAAAATACTAACACCTTTGTCAGTAGTGAAAATGTTGTATAGTGCACTGAAAATAGTTCTCGGAGGAATTTTTCTCCTTCCATGAAATCAATATAATATAGTGCTGACAGACTTCTTTAATATGTTTGGAGGATGCAGTTTTCTGAATTGTTAGGGAAAAACAAATGATAGTGTGAAGTACAGAAAAGTCGATTTATGTGATTCCTAAAATATTAGATAGTCTAATGGTGTAGCATTTGTCAAATGAAAACCTCAGGTTGTTTGAAGGCAGAATCCCAAGGATTAGTTAGGTCCAACTAACTAATTTAAGCATGCTGTAGAGCAATGGTGTCCAACCTTTTTGGTGCCTCGTGGGCCATATGAGAATACCAGTTTAGTGTGCTGGCCATATCTGGTCCATGGGCCTGACCTGGTGCATGGCACTAGCTCAGGCAGGGCAAAATCTAGGTGCACAGGGGTTGGAAATTTGCCTGTTTGGGAGTGGTGGGTCAGATGAGATGGCTCCACAAGTCCAAGGGTTGAGCACACCCCTGCTGTAGAGGTATACTTTGGAGGAAAAGTAATTTTGCTGTTGATAGTGCAGACTCTCAAATTGATCACAAAAGCATATTTAGTTTGGCAGCCCTATGAAACCAGTGGTTTTCTTGAAGGAAAATCCTAAAATATTACTTTTTATTATCAAACAAACAAAAATAAATTGTGGCTGTGCAGCATTTATCCAATATAACAGTATTGAGTAACTCAGTGCTAATAAGGTTTCAATTTTCAGCTGTGCCTTCTCTTAAAGTACTCCTTTTGAGTACTTCATAAGGCAAAAGCCTGAGTTGGGGAGATCCCTACAGTTTTAATCTATGACAGTAAACTTGTTCTGTCTTGGATTGGCAGAGTTATGCAGATCCCAGGCAGCTGAAGCCCCTTTCCTGAACATACTGTTACTTGGAACATGTTAGATCAGCGTTCCCCAACTGGTGGGTCATGACCCAAAAGTGGGTTGCAAGAATATTTGAAAGGGCTGCAAGCAGTTTCCCAGAAACTCATGGAAGCACAGATTTCCCCCACAGGCTGGCAGCATTCCAGCCTACAGGTGGTTGCTTGGGATGATTGGAGGCAGTGGGTGCATGTGCATCTGTGCGCGCAGACTCATGTGGCCAGCATAGAGTGAGGCCAGGTCATGGGAGTAGCCCCAGGTAAGTATGGAGAGTAGGGGATGGAGGTCCAGGAGACTGTGGAGGGCTGGGGGCAGTGTACGTGTGCACGCATGCGCGTGTCTGCCTGCCATTGCTGGGAACAGTGGCTGGGTGCAGTGCTGTGGCAGGGCAAGGGGAGAAGGGGGAAAAGGTGCCTGGCACTTCAGCAGGGAAAGAAGGCATGGGTGGGATGGAGACAGCTGCCCCCACACTCCATTAGAGTTGTGGGGGGGGAAGAGGAGGGTCAGGGGACTGTGACTTGGGGATTAGGGGCACCAGTAAGACTAGGGGCTATGGTTTGGGGATGAGGGGCACCAGCAGGACCAGGGGCTGTGGCTTGGGGGCGAATGGTGCCAGGAGGCCTGGTAGGGGTTGTGGGTCAGGGAAGGACCAGAGGATGTGGGTCAGAACAAGCCATCAATCTTGGGAAATGGGTCCCAATACAAAAAAAGTTGAGAAACCAGTGTGTTAAATAACTTAAAAGTGTTTAAGTTTAAGATAATGAAACTTTATATAATATTGCTATTCAGAATTCTTTACATTGATTCAGTTCACGCTGTTACTGAAATATTGTAGGTGACTATTTTCTCCCTCAGAATAGCATTTTAATAGCATATGCTCATCTTTACATTTTGTATAGCTTCTAAATTCTGCTTGAAGAAATAGGCCATTTGAGTCTCAGTGGAATGAAAGAAGGACGGAACTTAAAGTAAGAAAATTGTTAGATGATATTTTTGTTGTCATTGAGGTGAGAGTTAAATGATGTTCTATTATTATTGTTGTTCTTTACCAAACACTTTCACAGACATTAGGGCCAGAAGGGACCTCGGAAGATCATTGAGTCCAGCCACTTGCCCAAAGGGCAGGAAGGCAGCTGGGGTCATAGGATCCCGGGGTCTGCTCGAGAAACATCTATGGATGCAAGCCAGCGTTTTGCTCGCTTTACTAGCTGCAGCATCACATTGCAGGCTCATGTTCATCTCATGGTCAGTGATGACCCCAAGTCTCTTTCTTCCGTAGTGCTAGTCAGCGTAGCACTGCCGAGCCTATAACAATGCTGTAGGTTTTTCCTTCCAAGGTGGAGAGCGTTCCATTTTTCAGGGTTAAACACCATCATGTTCTCGTCTGCCCATTTGATGAGCCTGTCCTTCTGGTGTGGATGATTTGCTCCCAAATTTGGTGTCATTGACGAACTTGACCAGTCCGCTTCTGACTCCAGTGTTCAAATCGTTAATGAAAATGTTGAACAATTTGGGTCCAAGGACAGAGCCTGGGGGACCCCACTGATTACAGGGCACCATGATGATTGACTTCTGTCAAATACTACCCTCTGGGTCTGACCACAGAGCCAATTTCCTAGCCAGAGGATCGTGGTGGACCCAAGGCCACAATTGGCCAGTTTTGCCAAGAGGTGATCATGGGATACCATATCAAATGCTTTTTTGAAGTCAAGATATATGATATCAGTCTCTTCTCCCTTGTTCATGTGAGAGGTTACCTGGTCATAGAAGAAAATGAGGTTGGTCAAGCAAGACCAACCCGCAACAAACCCATGCTGACTATCCCTCAGGATGTTGGTGTCTGCCAGTCCATTAAGGATAGCCTCTTAATAAACTTTTCTAAGATCTTCCCTGGGATAGAAGTCAGGCTGATGGGCCTATAGTTCACCAGTTCTGCTTTCCTCCCTTTCTTGAAGATAGGCACCACATTGGCCTTTTTCCAGTCTCGGGTACTACACCAGAGCAGCAGTTTTCAAAGATCCGTGCCAGGGGCTGGGCTCTGATGCTCGCCAGCTCCTTGAGTACCCTGGGGTGTAGATTGTCAGGGCCAGCTGACTTGAAAGAACACCTTGAGAGGCTGGATACCTTCATGAGGTCAGCATTGATGGAGGGCAGGGGATCTCCCTCACCTGGACCTCCCTATCCTGTAGTGGGCATGGGTGCATGGGACTGATGAAAGACTGATGCAGGGTACCCATTTAATAGGTTGGCATTTTCCTGGGCGTCAGTTGTCCCATCAGGTTTGGCAGGGGTCCAGTGTTGCCCTTGCTTTTCCTCCAGCTCCCCACATATCTGAAAAAGGACTTTTTATTGTCCTTGATGCTCTAAGCTAATTGGAGTTCACTTGCAGCCTTGGCTTTCCTGGTTTGCTCCCTGCGAGACTGGACCAGTACAGAATATTCCTCCGTGGAGGTGAATCCTATGGGGGCCGAGAAACACTGGCGGAATGGGGCTGCTGATGGAGCGGAATTGAGGTGCTGGAGATGCAGCAGTTGCAACAAACAAAACTTTACTTGCAGTCTGTATACACTGTAGGCACGTCTCTTTAAGTTACAAAACTTAAACAGGAAAACAGGCTCACTGATGCTCGCACTCACGCGAGGTATGGGGCGTCGGATGAATCCGGAGGGGAGTCGTTGTCAGTTTATCAGGCCTCCTTCGTGGCTTGGAAACGCACACGGGGATCTCTCCTCATGAGCATCCGAGCACTCCTCCAATTTGGGTGGGCACCGCCCAAGCCTTTTATGTGGTCAGCGAGCCAATTGCCGACTGACATGTTTGCATAATTTATGGTGAGCCAATCGTAAGGATGCACTCGGTGGTGCAGCTGCAAGGTTTTGGCGGGCTCTGATCTTGCACCAAGACTTTTTCCCGCGTTGCAAGGGAAATCCCTGCACCCGTGCTTGCAATGTGCTTAACACAGCTGTACCGAGGCATCTCTTTAACTGTTCTGCTCTGACAAATCCCATCCTCCACCTTTTGTAAGTCTTTCTTTTTAGCCTCAGTAGGTCTGCTAGATCCCTGGAGAGCCAGGGGGGTGCTGTGCCCTCTTGCTGCCTTTTCTCCGAGATGGAATAGAATTAGCTTGTGCATTGAGGATCACTCCCTTGAGGAGCAACCACTCTTCCTGAACTCCCCTCCCCCTGGGGTCATGGTCCCTTAGGGCCTCACTGACAAGTCACCTGAGCTTGTCAAGGTCGGCTTTCCTGAAGTCAAGGACTTCCATGTTGCTAACTGACTTGCCAGCTTTACAGCAGATGGTGAAGGTGATCAGCTCATGGTCACTGTCACCCAGCTTCCCATAGATCACTAGGTCACTGATTAGGTCATCCCCAGTAGCCAGTACCAGATTGAGCAGCACTTTACCTCTTGTTGGCCGTTATACTTCTCGAGTCAAGTAGAGGTCATCCACACACAATAGGAAGCTTTGCAATCGCTCAGATTTTGCTGAGTGATTCTCCCACAAGATGTCTGGGTAATTGAAGTCACCCATGACAACCATGGTCCTTGAGCGTGCGGCCTCAGCCAGTTCCCGGGCGACCTCCTGGTCAAGCTCTTGACTTTCGGTGGGAAGCCTGTAGTAGACTTCCACTGTTGTGTCCTCTGTGTCTTGTTCCTAACGGATTTTCCCCCCAGAGGGTCTCCAGTTGTCAACCCTGGTCACCAACATCAACTTGCAGGGATGTGTAGCTTTCTTTAAGATGGAGAACTACACCCCCGCCACTTTTATCTACTCGAGCTCTCTTGTACAGGCTATAGCCATCTCTACCTGTGGTCCAGTCATGTGTGGAGTGCTACCAGGTCTCCATTATCCCTATGGCGTCGTAATTATTTGCCTTAAGCAGGAGGACGAGTTTCTCCTGTTTATTCCCCAAGCTCCTGGCATTTGTGTACAGGCAGGCAAGTGTCCTTTTGGGGCTCTTGCCTTGCCTTCAGATTGTACCAGGGCCGGGGCAAGGGGTGGGCTTCCTTAAGTGCCTTGGCCTGCTGACTTTGCAAGGGTTGCTCAGCGGGTCAGCAGTGGCGGTAGTCCCCCCCATTTCCCAGCGGGCTTAGTTTAAAGCCTGGTGAAGCAGGTCAGCCAGTCTGGCTGAAAAGAGCCTCCTCCCCAGGGGAGAGAGGTGGAGGCCATCTCTTCCCAGCAGCTCGCTGCCTCTCTTGCCAAAGAGCAGACTGTGGTCATTGAAGCCAAAACCTTCCCGGTGACACCAGCGCCTCAGTCTTTGGTTTACTACCTGGATCCTCCTCTCCCTCCACGGCCCATACCCCAAGACTGGGAGGATCGAAGAGAACACCACTTGTGCCCCCAGACTCTTTAGCCCTTCTCCCAAATCCCTGTAGTGCCTCGACCCGGCTGGGAGCGCTCTGAGCCGTGTCATTGGTGCCCACATGAATAGGGAGCACGGGATAGTGGTCTGTGGGCTGGAGGAGCTTAGGGATCTTCTCTGCAATGTCTCAGGTGCGAGCCACTGGGAAGCAGCAGACTTCCTGGGCTAAGGGGTCAGGGTGGCAGTTTACTCCCTCAGTGCCCCTCAGGATGGAGTCTCCCACGACAAACACTTTACGTTTTGTCTTGGGGAGAGCGGGGGGTGGTAGCTGCAGTTGAGCCTGCGCTTGAAGCATCCTAAGGATAGTAGATGCTGCCTAATTGTTTGTATCAAGGTATAAAGGTAGGTTGTCCTATATTAGGCTCACCTTTCTCACTGATTTAAATGGGACTGTTTTGTTTTGAGTAAGGTGAGCAGGATTCCCATTGCCTTGTTTAAAATGTTCAGAGCTTTTTCTACCTTCAGTTGCCAAAGATGTAATCTGGAGTATTATTTTTAGGAAGCTGAACGCTACTTCTGTTGAGCAACAGTGTGACAGTACGGTAGCTGTTTAGCTGCTTGCCCCTTGATGACTTCGCTTTTCAGCTCAACAGGGAGTGCTGCATCCTGAGATCTGGCATCTTGATGGGCCACACCTGAATGTTAAGGAAGAGGGGGCCCGGGTTAGTTTTACTGACTACATGGTGTCTCAAACTCCATTTAAATAAAGATTAACTTCAGTCTTAGTGAAGTAGACTAGAAACGTGCACAATGCTAAGTGAGATTCATTATAAAGTTGCCTGCTTTTAGTGGTTTGACTTTTTTTTTGTAGAGTTACAATGAGCTTATTTTATTTGGATTTTGTAACTGCTGCATTTTTAACTAGGACATTTCTCAAAACCTGGTTTTCATACACCCCTTTAAAGTAGCTCTGAGCTTAAAATAGTTATAGTATAAATATAGTTTGAGTTAAATTCTGCATTTTCCAAATAAGGTTACAATTTTTAGTCTTATAAAGATGTTTGTGGATCCCTGCCAAAAGGATTCTTACCTCAGTTTTGAGAGCAGTAGTTTTCTCAGTCTGCAATCTCCATAAAATAAGATGTCAGAATTATAAAACATTCCTAGAATAAAGGCAAAAAAGTAGATGCTTTAGAAAAGGAAACTAGGCAACAGGCACTTAACTTTGAGACTCTGAAAATTAGTAAATGTCTCTCTCTTCTCAGATCATTGTCACAACAAATGCGTGTAGGCTTTTTGGGGGTGGCAGGGAGGGAGTAGGTTCTGTCATGTTTTTTCCCCTCATTTTTAGTCTCTCTTAGTTGTATCGCTATTTATCTTTACTGTTATATAATATGCTATGAACTTTGTATGTTGTTCAAAGGTGGAGAGATTTTATAATTGGAATTCTTGAATTTAATTTGGTCTGTATGTATTTGTTATATATATAAGAGCTGCAGAGTCCTTTGAGTTATTAAGCAAGAGCAGTCTGAAACAAAATCCTCATTAAATTTTAAAAAGCAAAGCTAAGAACATTTTATTCTGTCTCAAAACTGTCTTGGCATTGACTGGAACACATGCACATGCACGTGCATGGGTACACAGTTTCTAAAAGTAGATATACATTTATGGGTGTATATATATGAGTCAGAAAACTTAGTATATTTTTTGAAGTTCTCTGAAGTTGAAATCACCCTTGTAAAATACTTCAGCTGACAGGATTCAAGTTGTTTTTATGCATTGCTTAAAATAGGGACTATAATTTATTGTTCTGATTTTGTGGGGAGCGGGGTTTTTGGCATATCTTTTTCTCTGGACTATAATAGCTACATTCTGACCCTATAGTGATTCTGGTCAGGGTTTTTAGTTTTGTAACTTTGCAACTTCCCTGGCAAATGCCATACAGAATTTCACTTTGACATTGCTTTAGTGGCATGGCATACCACTCCTTGCAACTAGGTGGTGCCACAAGCTGCGGATACTGTTCTTCCCCTCCCATCTGCCACTGTTGGCCAGTGCTCTTCTTCATCGTGCCCAAGCAGCCTGCTGCCACCTTTGCTACACATCTCTGCTTCCTGTTTCCAGCAGCAGTGGGGAGGGCCAAATTCAGCAATGACAATAAGCAGCACCAGTCACGGGGAGTAAGAGAGAATAGTAGGAAGAGCAGTGTGGTGGGGATAAGCAGCATGGCTCAGGTCAGGGGATGCCAGGATGGAGTGCATGCTGCTGACCTCTGGTGGTGGTGTGGCCTGGATCCAACTGTTTCAGACCAAATTCAGCCTGCAGGGCTGTAGGTTGTAGACTCTTGTTCTAATCCATGATCTGTTGTGAACAAGATTAGAAAAAATTATATTGTTTCCTCCTTGAAAGGAAGAGTAAATGTGTTGACTGGAGTCCTTTTAGATGTCAATTGCAACAGCAAAGCTCTAAAGCAGGAGTGGGCAACTGTTTGGGCTGAAGGGCCACTTAATGAGTTCTGGTGAGCTGTTGAGAGCTAGAAGGGGAGGGAGATGCCAATTGATTCTATTTGGCCTGCTAGCTGCCACCAGAAGCCTGGGGAAGGAGGGCTGCACCCTGTACTACTGCGCTTTGCAGCAGCCAGGGCCAGGCTGGACTGCACAGAGATGCTCTCCCTTCCCCCCACTGCCTGGCTTCCTGGCGCTGGGCTACTGGCAGCCAAGTCTGCATTGGAAGTATGATGCAGCACACTGAGTAGCCATCCCATGTGCCACCCTGCTGCAATGAGCCACTCCTGTGGTGCAAAACCCAGAAAGTCAGGGGCAGCTGCCCCAGGTTGAGCCCTTCCCCCCTGCTCCTATGGCTCATGTGGACTTACGTCTTAGGAGCTCATCAACTGCGGCTCATCATGTTGGGAAGGCAGGCAGGGCAGCTACTTGGTGTACGGTATCGTGCCCCAGCCTATACAAGCCCAGCTGCTGGCAGCTGCAGTGCTAGGACTGTGCAGCTGCAGTGCCAATAGAAAGCTGGGTGAGGGATAGGGATGGATGCACAGGGCAGAGGAGTCTGTGCAGCCTGGCCTGCCCATGACTACATCAGTGTGGAGTGCTGCATGGTGCAGCCCTTCTTCTCAGGCTTCTGGTTGCCAGTAGGCTGAATAGGATTAACTGGTGGGCTATATATGGCCCATGGGATATATTTTGCCCGTGCCTGCTCTGAAGAATCAACTGGAAAGTGACTGCCAGGCAGATTGCTCTTGTTCCTTAAATTGAGAAAAATGGGCTTGTTGTTTTCAAGCATTTAATCAATGACCCCAACAGTCTTTCCTGCCCAATGAATTTGTAAGTTCCCTTCCAGCCCCTAACATCTATGAATCTATGAATGTGGGTGCTTGTCCATGGATTTTTAGGATTAGCCAAATCAATAAAAAAGATGATTGAAAACTCTTTGGTAGCAGGGCTTGCGCCATCCAGTTTTGTCTCTAAACGATCAAGCCCAAATCTCATATCTTTATTGTGTTGGAAATCGGTTGATGGAGTACTTCATCATTATCTATATACTGGCTATTTTGCTTAAGACAGTTGTTTTCAACCTTTTTAAACTTGAGGCACCCCTGAATGGACTTGAGCTCCCCCCTTTCCCCCCCTTGGAGAATGCCAGCTCTTAGTTTTCACTCCTTTTTTGCCTACAGAAAAATAGAGCAACTTTTTTTTTTTTTGCAAAGAATTCATAAAAACCACAACAAGGATTGAAATCTCTGGGTTTAGCTTGTGAATCATGTTAGTAAACCTAACAGTGCTAACATTGTGTGGCACCCCAAGGCACCCTTGAAAGGTTCTCTAGGCACCCCAGGGTGCCAGAGAATTGCTGGCTTAAGATTTTTGCTAGCTTGGACTGTAAGACGTAAAGCTTTACAGCTGTTGTTGAGAAGATGATGTCTGAGCAGCTTGGAGTTGAAATATCTCATTAAGTACTTCTCAGGGTGCACTTTCTTTTTTAAAGTAAGAGGATTTTGTCTTCTCTTCTCTTGTTCATTGCACATAAGCATGAGGAGGTTCCTACTGTTAGATTGTTTTAAAACACAGTATAATTGAAACACCTGCCTGCTTCAGTCATATCATGCACAAAACTGTGAAATTTAGTCTTTTCCAAAGACAGAAAAATTTCAGTATCAAACTTACTTCAGTTTGATTTTTTTTGTTTTTACTCCCTTATCACATTGATTAAAATACTTATATGGATAACACAATAATTTAACTGCTGTTTTACATAAAATTCCAAAAAATAGAGCTAAATCATATTACATTGCGTTGTTGGCAATAGAGTCCCTGGGTACTTCTCATCTCATTCACAATGTCAATATTTTCTTCAGTTAAGATCTCAATTAGCAACTCTAGTGACTATTTTTATAGTTATTACCTATTTCGCTTGCTAATGTTGAATAGACCATAGTTCTGAGGATTTTAATAAGATGTGTTAAACATAACTAGCTGAAGAGTGAAGTGGAAGATGCCTTCTTAGAAACCACTGTATGCTTAACGCTCTTAATAGGTTCCTGAAAAAAACTGTCTTAAGTGAAATGAGCATTAAGCAAAACTAAAAGTTTTTGATGACCCAAGATGGCATGCAGAAGTGCTTTTAATGACTCGAGATGACAACCGTGTTATAACAAAACTTGCTGAGTGCTTAGTGGAATCGGGTATCAATTTAAAATAAGCGTTATAGCAAAATAGCGCTAAGTGAAACAGCGTTAAGCGGGGGTTGCCTGTATTAAAATGTAGATTAGAGTAGTTATTACCGTTGAAGATCTTTTAACTTGTTTGTTTTCTTAAAGTTGTGCACACTTTTGTTTTATTTTGCACAAATGCAGCAATATTTATATTCTTTTTATACCCCTTTATTAAAATAGCCTACAAAGTTACTGTAGTTAAATTAGCAGATGAAATTGGATTGGTCTGACTTCAGCATTGGATTTTGAAAATATTAGACCCTGTTCACTTTTACATGAGACATCTATGAGGTCAGACTACCTAGAAGTAACTTCAGAGTTTCATTCAGATCAGCAGTGACCAACTTTCTGGTCTTGAAGGCCAGATGAGTAGTGGATTGGTTTGTGGGCCTTGTACAGTTGGCACTAAGCGGGGTTGGTCCATTGGTTGTGACCCTGTCCATCTGGATCTGGCTGTGGAATGACCCTGTGTACCAGCTGGACCATGTAGCTGCATGATCAAGTGCAGAGGGCCACACAGTTTGGAAATTTGACAGGAAGGGAACAACAATTAACATATGACTGCTCTTTCACTGCCAAATTTCTGGACTTTTTTTTGGTTGGGGGCGGGGAGAGGGAGGCATAGATGGACCACGTGTGACAGTTCTTTGGGCCAGAGGTTGAGCACCACTAATTCAAATGCATTTCTAAAACTAAGATTTTTTTAAATTATCCATCTATGTCAGAATAAGTAGGCAAGATGTCTGCTTCCTATTTAAAGATTTTTTTTTTTTTTTTACTGTTAAATGAGATGCTTAATATTTTCAGGGTTTACTTTTTCTCTATAATTTGATAGGTGATCACAGCTTGTTTTACATTTAAACTTCAGTCTTCTTTCAGCTAATTTTTTTTGGCACAGTATTAACACTTCCATTTTTTCTTTAAAAAATGTTTTGGTAGAAATAACTACATAACTCTAATGATTTCTATGTAGCATTGTGTTAGGCATGCAACAAATCAGGTCCTATCCCCCGCTGTGGGCACTTTGGACCACTAGCAGTGCTATTTGGGCAACTGAAGCTTTCCTTGGTGCAGGGGAATCCTTGCCTATTCTAGAGTTACCCTGGCCATTTCTGTTCACCACCTGCATGCCTAGCAGGGACTTTCAGCAAGGACAAGTGCAAAGTCTTTCACTTGGGATGGAATAATTGCATGAACAATTACATATATGACTGCCTAGGTTGTGGTCCTGTAGAGAAGGATATGGTTTTCTGTAAACCCCAGAAGGTGACTATGAGTCAACAGTGTGCTCTTGTTGCAAAAAAAAAAAGCCAATATTATAGGGGGTTGTATTAAGAGGAGTGTCACATGCAGATCAGGGGAAATGATTTGCCTGTTCTTTTCAGCTCTGCAAAGACCTCACCTGGAGTACTGTGTCCAGTTTTGGGCCTGCCCCATACTTCAAGAAGAATGTGGACAGATTGGAAAGTGTGTGTGCAGAACAATAAAAATGTTTAGGAGTCTGGAAAACATGACTAATGAGGACAGACTAAAAGAACTCATATTTTTCAGTCCAGAGAACAAAAGACTAGGGGGGGAAGGGGATGAGAATTTGATAACAGTTTTCAAATACCTGAAGGGTATTTGAAAGGGTTCCTATAGGGTGGTACCTATAGAAAGGATGGAGATGGGGACAGGACTAGGATAAATGGCCTCAAACTACAGCAGGGGAAATTTAGGTTGGAGATGAGCAGGTACTTTCTGACTGAGTGTGGTCAAGCATTGGAATAGAGTGCCTAGAGAAGTTGTGAAATCTCCATCCCTGGACATTTTCAAGAGTAGGCTATATAGATGTTTAGCTGGGACTGTTTAGTAAGGGATGATCCTGCATGGGGGTGGACTAGATGAACTTGAGGTTCCTTCCAGCCCTATTTTCTATAATCCTATGAGTAGAATTAGTTTGTTCTAACAACTCTTGGTTAGCATAATTAGCCAATATAGATTGGTTAGAGCAGTTTAAAGGGTGCATTTTTCTGGGGTTGAACATGACATAGTAAATCTTATGATTGGGAGAGTCCAGAGTTTATCCAGAATCATGTACATGTATAAATGTTCAGAGTTTCTCTTAAAATGTACGGAAACAGTGATGAAAGCAATATAAATGTGAGTTTTTCTGGGGTTTTTGTTTGTTTGTTTTTCTTTGATACCTGCTTATACTAAATCGTAAGATATAAGAGTTGCAGTTTCATATAGGTCTGCAAAATGTCTTGTGCAAATGATGCTGCTTTCTGTTGCTTTGAGACAGAATCTTAATAAAGATTTGCAAATTAACATAAAAATGTGTATAGCTGTTGTAGTATCTGAACAACTTAAGGTCCAAAACAAACGAGGAAATCCTTTATCTTCCCTCCCTGCTCTCCCCACAGAGCACATAGGAACTTATGGAACTAATTTCCACAGGATGCACAGAATATAATCAGATTAAAAAAGGGTTAGATAAACTTGTGGAGAACAAGTCCATTTGGAAGTATTGAATAAAAGTCAAGGATGTCTTCTCTGACATCTCTAAACCAATGATGGTTAATGTAAGGGAGCATATGACAGGGTATAGATCAGTCTAGATGTATCATATTCATATGTTCTTCCTGTAAAGCATCTGCTACTTGCCAGTATTGGAGATAGGCTGCTGGCTAAGATGGACCATTGATCTGACCCAATATGCCAGTTCTTAGGTTCTTAAGAACCTTCAGTGTCTAATATTGATGCTTACCAATAGATCTGATTAAAACAATTAAATTACATATTTTTCTTTTTCTAAATAGTAGGAAAATGGTGCCTTATTAAAACAGAGTGTTTAATGGAATTATATCAAGAAAGCTTGTCCAGGATGGGAGGAAGCAGGGAGAAAGTCTGGGGTGTTTGGGTAGATGAGTCTATGTTGCTGTTTAGGACATTCTCATGGGACCTGGACAATCCATCCAAATCTCAGTATATGTGGTGAGTTAGCCAGAGCAAGGAGTTGAGCCTGTCCCCCTCTTCCCCCACCTCGCTATTATGGTAAAATGACCATTGTTGTGGGATAGCATTTTTTCTTGGGCTGCTTAAAAAAAAAAAAAGTTCCATTTCTGTTCTGTATCAGAATTAAAATGTCAAAATCCTACAAGTTTTCACGAAGTAATGTTTTGGTTTTTTTTACCCAGCCTTATTTTGAAATAATGTGCCCACTGTCCATTGAACCTTATGAGATAACTCTGAGATCGTGAAGTGAGTAGAGTTAGCACCTTCAGAATAAGAGAAATAAGTTCTTGTTGCCTAAGGAGGATATACATTTTGAAATTTCTCATTTATGTTCAAAAAGCTTTACTTGGAAACTTGATTGCCTGGCCAGTTCTACTAGTGATGTCCCACTGATGTCTTGGGACGTAACATGACAAAGTTTAGCTCTTTGTAAGGGACCCCTATGCATTAAAGAAAGTAGTTGATGAATATATAGTTTGACTCCAGTAGAGGGCGCTTTCTCATCCATTTTCTGTCCGTTTTATTAAGAGCTTCTTTAGCCCTCCTCCTGCAAAAAACCCTCAACAAAACACCACAATATTTGCAACTTTAGTCCCAGGAGTCTATTCTGTGCAGCAAGTGAAACTTGGGTCTGTGTGGGAAAGTGATCTACCACTTTGGTCATGAAAAGCAGCTTCTTCCAAGCTCCCTATGTGGGAATTTGTTCAGTCAACAGAATATAGTTTTATAGCATGCAGAGGTGGGTAGGGAGCTTTACAGATGTGACCCCTACCACAGGGAGTTTGATTTATTGATTCCCAGTCCTTAGAAATGACTTCTCCCATGAGAAGCTGAAACAGCATTATTCTTGATACTTTTGTTTTCTACTCTTGATTCATCTTAAGCAAGTGGTTTTCAAACTTTTTCATTTGTGGACCTCTAAAAAAAAATTTCAAATGGGGGTGCAGACCCCTTTGGAAATTTCAAATGGGGGTGCAGACACCTTTGAATTGTAAGTGCAGGTAGTCACATACTTTTGATTGATGATAATAATCTTTTGCAGATGCCTTAGACATAGTCTGTGGATTGCCAGTGGTCCATGGACCAGAGTTGAAAACCTCTGTCTTAAACCAAGTTTATACGTGGTCTGATTTCCCTTTCTTGTGAGAGCATTAACAGATGATGTGCTATAGTAATAATTTCCACTAGTAACCCCAGTTAATTGCTGCCTCATACTACCTTTAGAAAGGACTACAACTTTTGTCCTTCATGTTTTCAAATCGTGAGCTGAACTAACTTTTGTTTTTAGCTTTATGAAGTGAATGAGATTTGGACTCCTGTTTAATGTCTAAGCAGAAGATAATTTTCCCAGATTGCTCTGAAAAAGCTGATAAATAGTGTTCATTATTTTATTGCAAGAGTGGAACATGGAGGATGAGGACAAGGCCAGTCACTTGACCTTTTTAGGGTAAGGCAGGTCATGTATCAAGTATAACTGCTTCCTGCTTCCCTTTCCAGCTGTTAGTCCCTTACACAGATTTCTTCTGTCTCTGACCCAGTATTTCTTCTGCCTTATTTGGAGATCTTGCTGTGACTGTTATCTCTATCCCCACTTCAGTTTTCAGAGATACAGTAGCCATTGGCCTTGATCTGTTGGTAATTTAAAACTCTAAATTCTAGCTCCCGCATGGAGGAATAAAACTGTTGATATATACATAATGCTCGACCAAATAACATAATGTGAAAATTAAATGACCGTACAAAAACAGAACCTGGTTGTTCAGAATTATAGAGATGGAGAAGTGCAGTATTTAATTTCCTTTACTTTAGAACCAGTCAATCATGTTTACAGTGTATAATTAAAGAACTACTGGAAATACATTTTTGTACCTCTACTTCTCTTAAATTGTTAGTAGGAATTTATTACAATTGAATAAGAACTGCTAGCAAAGCTAGAGAGGAAATTTTTAAAAACTACTTGGTTGAATACAGGCCAGGATGGACCAATCTATTCAAATGTTGCAATCTTCATTTGTGACTCTTGTAATAAAATATGCTATTCGGTATAAAAAAATGTGTGTCATTTTCTTTACCCTCCCCTTTCATTTGTATTCTTTCTCTGTATCCTGTCAGCCTACCATTGTCTTATCAGGGAAACTCTCGTAGCCCTTTTTTTTCATATGCCTCTGTCCTTCTTTTAGGCACCATAAACACCATGACAATACCAGCCTGAAAAAGGGACTGTTGTTTTTAGGTTGATAGCTTATAAAGCTTATTTGGTTTTCTTACTATCTGTACAAAGACAGCATTTGTAGAGACGCATCTAGGCTTTAGTTGGTGGGCATTGTTCTGTTTTTAATAGTGCATTTGATTGAAACCAAGTGTCAGTGTCAGAACATTCTATGCTTTATAAGAGCCCACCCTTTTGGTGATGTGGAAACCAGTGCCCATGACTCTCTCAATATAATGTCCACTTACATTGTCCTTTGGCACCAAGGATTCTGGTTCTAGTGCCTGTTGCCTGGCAGAGGCAATGAGGTACCTTTCTTTGCATCTTCTCTTACGCCTGCAGTGGCCCCAAGGAACTGTGAGCAGTGCCATGGCAAGGAATTTTGGCACCTGGGGCAAAGCCCACAGCAGCAGCCTATTCTCGCCCCACGCACCAATCTGCAGGGCACGTCTACTAATTTCTTCTACTAATCCATAGATTCTCCTCCTGAACTTTTCCCCAAAATCCTACTCCTGTGAGAAGCAGAGACATTGTTGTATACACTGCATATGAGAAGTCTTATCTGCCTAGAACAGGGGTGGGCAAAATGCGGCCCAGGGACCAGATGCGGCCTGCCAGCCCATTCTATCTGGCCCATGGGGCCCCTAAAAAAATTAGAAAATTAATATCTGCCCCTGGCTGCCTATCGTGCAGCCCTCAATGGCTTGCCAAAATTCAGTAAGCGGCCCTCTGCCCAAAATAATTGTCCACCCCTGGCCTAGAACCAGACTTGCAATGGAAAAAAAAAGAGCAGTGATTGCCACCCAGAGACTGTCCAGATAGATTTTTGGGCTGGATTGGGGTATGCCACAAAATTGTTAAAGTGAACCCACCAGCAGTGGTGGGAGTACATACTGTGAGTGTTCAGGTAATGATAGTGGCCTCCCTTTAAAATGTACCCGCAATCAGTTGTCTTCAACTTTTCAGGCACAGGCATGATACCATTGTTGAATCGTCCACAGCAGGTGCTGCTTTTGTCACAGCTGCCCTATGGTTACCGTTTGCCTAGTATATTGAAACTCATCTTCAGGTGGTCTGGGCACTGATTTGGAGTAACCCAGAGTAGGAAACTGGATGGACAAACACTTGAAGGAGAAAGAGAAGTTACTTGCCAATAGCTTGGAATTCTTTGAGAGATGCATGCTCCACATCCTACCATTACATTCCCTCTTCTTTGGAGTCGCATGTCATAGGATTCTGTAATTGAAAGGAAACTGTGGAGCAGGAAATATACCTACTCCTTTATATCCTAATAGCATGAAGAGGAGCAGGGTGTGTAGCTGCTCGATGGATGCTGCTTGGGAGAAGGTTTCTGAGGCACACTGGTGCCCACAGTGAAATGTCTGCATGGACAGTGCACTTCAAGGAACTTGACTTACTGCGTTTGATTCATGCAAGCCAATAATAGTAATAGGTACTTTTCTAACCTTCTGTGCAAGTAGAACAAACATTTTTTGTGATGATGCCTCAGTAGATTAAAAAAAATCAAAAGAACAGTTTAAAAACCTATTGCTTTAAGTGTTTTGTAAAGATAACTAATGATTTCTGAATACGGTAACTACTTTTTATTCAGGAGATCACTTGTCATGTTCAAGAGGTGTAAAAAAAGAAGTGGAGGGACTGCCAGGTCATTGCATCTAATTTGCCTTAATGCCTACTCTCTCAGGAGAGCTGTTACACTCAAATAATTTACATGAGGAGAACCCGCCAAATATTTGAAAACCTTCTCTTTATCTGGAAACGTGGGAAAGTGCACTGGGCTAACATTCAGGACACATCCATGGGAAATAACTGGGCTATATGGAGATGGGTATATTAGCAATCCTTGGGAGAGAATCTGGTTACCAGCTCTTACAAAGAAGGGTTGGAAACTACAGAATTGGAAAGATGAGGGAGGATATTATCTGCATATGAAGAGATGCTCTGCTGTTTCTCCCAGCTCACTGTCAGTTAAAGCCAGTGGACATGAACCTGCTTGTTAAATGGTTTGAGCACAAAAGGACCCCTGAATACCACTGTACACAAGGGTAATGAGAACTGTGTAAATCTCACTACTATTTCTCTCTGCTTTCACGCGCTATATGGCACAAATTGTATGGAAGCTGCACGCTCTAAGGAGAGCCAGAGATAGGCTTAGTGTTTTTTTGACTTCCTACAGAGCTCCTATTTCAAGAATATTTAATGAGGCAAGTGCATGTTTCCTTCTTGTCAATAAGGGTTGTCTCTAAGTAGAAATATGAGACGTACTGATTTGGCCCAATACATCAACATAAGCAAGTGCAGTTCTGTTCATCCAGACAGAGCTGTCTTCTGTTGAGATTTGATGTATGCCATTATCTTGCCCATACTTAGTTTATTAGATGCCTTGTAAAGGTTCTGATGTTTATATATGTCTAAAAGAAGCCCAATTAAACTATTTGGGACAAAGTAAGAAATTCTCATCCTCCTGCACAAGAAACCTGAAAAGGCAAGTTATTAACACGGCATATGGCACTGAATTGTTTTTGTTTCTATGTGTCTTTGATTTCATTGTGCTAAAGATTGGCAGTAATCTGCAGTTTTGAGGGTTAACTACAGAAAATGTCCACACATCCAGGCATGACAAATTCTTGGAATCCTTCCATAACTGTTGACAAGTAAAGTTTTGTTTCTGGAAACCTAAGGGTGTTTTCCCAGTGGATTTTCCTGATTGTTGTTCTTCAGTAGTATTACATGCTTGTCAGACTCTCTTTGCAGAAAAGATAATGATTTTAAATTTGTATTTCCTGTTTTTGTATACCAGTCTAATGGCTCTAATGAAAATTAAGCAAATACAAAACTCTCCAGATTATCAAATATTGTTCCATTAAGGAAATGGTATTTGAAATAACATTTTATTGGCTGACTTATTTTAGAAGTTAATGGAAATATATTGAAGATGAATGAAAGGAAAAGACCATCTGAACAAGCTGTTTCTTACTGTTTGTATTTAATTATCTATGTTCTTACAAAGCAAAGCTGGCCAGTTTGTTCAGGACAGGGTTTTGCATGCTCCTAATATGGTGTGTGATGCTTTCTTTAAACAGTTTCTGTTTACATCTTCCTCTCAATATAACCTATTTTAGAATATCTAACAAAACACTGCTAAACCTCTGAAAATAATCTGAATAATTTGCAGTACAGTTGTGGAATTAGTCTTTTGCTGTGTTTAGTTTAAATACTGCTTTCCTTACTCTTTTAAGTAAACAGTCGGACCTCAGTAAAACACGTATCATTTTGCCTGCTTTAATAGAGTTTCCTTCTGCCCTTTTCTGCTCAATAAAACTATTTTTATATTGAAATAGGAAATGCTTTATTTAAATTTTGTCCATGTCCTGTCCATAAAAATGGAATTCAAAACCAAAATAAATATTTTTTTCACTTGTGGTTTAATTTGAACCTAGTCTTCATCTATGCCCATCACTGAGTGGCACAGTACTTGCCTGTGTCTGCCTCAGAATAAACACAGTAAGTCTTATCTACACAACAAAGTGGCTAAAGATATTGTAGTAAGTCCCATCTACATAATAGAATGCTGCAGGACCTGACCAGTTTAAATTTAGCTTTATCTTGCACTCCAGGGTGTGGCTTTTTTTTTGAAAATTGTATTAACTTCAGAATTAGTGGAGCCTGTATGATTAAATGCATTTTTTGCCTTTTAAAATCACAACCGGGACGTCACTATTTCTAGCTATTTTGCAAGACTAAAATGTATATTAACTGTGATGATTCCTGCAGTGTTATTTGTAGTGTAGAGAAGTCTTTGGAGTCTTGTCTCTCTGAGCACTAGAATACTATGTTAATGACAAAATAAAATACTGATTTTGTTGTTGTTGTTTGCGGAGCCTGTATTACTCACATTTGTACCATCTGAAGACCCCATCTGAGATCAAGGCTGCACTTCCTACTGTGCAGATACCTGCAATGAGACAGCACCAAGCCCAAGCTTTATATAAAATAGACAAGAAAGGGAAATTAAGATGGAAAAGGAAACCAAAGCAAAACAGCGCAAGTGGCTTGCCTAAAGTCACCTAGCAGAGCCAGGACTAGAACTTAGTTGTCCTGGTACCTGTTCCAGGATCTTAAATGTTAGATCCTGTGGTGGCTGTCAGAAGGTTTAGAAATGTTTTAACTGATTAGGATAATAGATGTTAACTTCAAGTATAATTTACAACTAATGGTTCAGATTCTGTTTTCTCTCTAGCGATGCTCGCTTGGGGTTCTCTGAAGTATGAAAGGTATGAGAACAAACAATAATTCCACTATGTAACCTTTCGGAGTTTCTACTTAAACCTGTGCTTGGTATGCTGTACGCAGGAAAATGAACACAGCTTTCTTAAAATATATTGGTTGTAGAAAAGGAGGGATAAACACACATTTCATGCTCATGAAAAATCTTAGACAATTTAGTATAGCAGTGTTATCTAGTGTTGTAAGTGAGCAGTGGTCTTTAAAATTATTGTAACAGTTTGCCTTTTTTGTTCTCAAATTATTTCTTTTAGGGCAATGTGGTTTTTTGAAGGGGAAAAAAAACAACAGAAAACAACCCAGCTTTGTAGGTCACTAGCCTGCCCTTTAAAACATAAACAACCCTTTGTGGTCATTATGCTTACATTGTAAGGAAACTAAAGATGACACAAGCCCCTATACACACTCATCAACTTTTAAGTTTCTGCATATAAGATTTGCCATTTTTGCCTTGTTTCAAATTAGATATTTGGCTTGGTTACTTTCACAGTGGAGGATGAGCCTTTCTGACATCTACCAATTGTGTAATGCAATATAGTTAGGAAATGGTATGCTAAGACTATATACCTTATTTACCTGAATCCAAGGTGAACCTGAATTAAAGACATGCACATAATTAGATTCTGTACATGGAAAATTATAACAAATTTATAATTTTCCATGTATAGAATCTAATTAGTAGAAGGTCATCTTACATTCATACCTTTGGAAAGCAGTGTGGGGTGAGGGTGGTTTGACCCTTGCCCCCCCATTCGTCAACCGGCCCCCCCCCCCGCTCTCCTGCTCAGTACTGCCCTGCTCTCTGCCCACCTTCCCTACCTTCTATAGCAGTCTTGTTCTGGATCAGAGCACTCAAGCGATGACGGCTCTGCCCAAGTCCAGCCCAGATTGGCCAGGGAGAAGTGGTGGTAGCTCCTGGCCAGGCAAGGTCCAGGCTGGAGGGACTGGAGTTGGAGCAGAAGGTAAATGGTAGAGGGGGAAGCTAAGTGGTGACAGGAAATTAAATGAAGTGAGGGGACTGATGTGGGTTGATTCGGTGGAAGACAAGCTGAGGGTAGTTTAGGTTCATTGGGAAGGGCTATATAGATATATTCGCAAGACGGGTGTTGCAACAATAGCGGAAAGGATAGATCATAGTCAAGGTACATGGACAGGATATTGATAGATTTTGCAGCTTGGCACATGATCATGAGTTCTGGCAGCAGGAGGTAAAAATCACTAATTTCTCATGGGGAATGGCGAGAAAGAAAATAATGATGGTGGATTCCTTTCTGATCTGTTTAAGCCCAAGGAATATTAAGAAATTGAAAATGGTCAGTAAGGCATGCCCAGAACCAGTGCTGAAAATGATTTAACTGCTAGAGTTGATGAAGTGGGGAGAGGAGGCATTTTTCAAAGCCTCTGAGTATCAGGACATTTCCGTTAATGGTGCTGAAAAAGTTTTTACTCTTTGGCGGTGACCCTCTTTGGCATGAATGATTGGTACAGGGAGAGGAAATATACTGATGAAGACTAGAGGCAACTATCTACTTCTAATATAATAAAGGGCTTAGTCTATCTGTCTCTGTCCGTAATGCTCTGGAGTACTCTGACTGGTTACTGAAACAACCAATCAGAGTGCTCCAAGAGTGTTATGGACAGGAGGTGGAGCACCGCCATGATGGTGGGGATGGAATGCAGGGGCGAGGCTGGCACTGCTGGCCTTGCCCACCCCCGCCACATTTTTTGCCCCACCTTTGCTGCTTGGAGGTGGCGGTGGTGTGTGGGGTGCTGTATTTGCATATGCAGGGGGTAGAGAGGAGGGCAAAACAAGCTTCCCCCCCTGCTTCTGGGAGGCAGTGTGTGTGGGGGGGATTTAGGGTTAGCAAACTCTCCCCCTTCCATCGCCGCCCACCCCTGCCCCTCCTTCCTCCCCTCTGTTATTCCTAATACTTAGGCAGAACCCTAAATGATATCCTGCTTTGCAGAAAGTGAGAGGAAAAAATCACAGCTGGGAATGTAGAAATCTCTAGTTTAAAAAAAAAATCTTATTTCCTAAATTAAGATAATAACTAAAACACTGCAAAAAGGTGTATTTACTGTTATGTATTCTGCTTAATTATTGAATAGGCATTTTTGCAGGTTCCTGAAAGAACTGTTTATGTTGTGAGCTGTATGATCAGAAACATGTTCCACAGAAGAATTGAATTAAAACATTGTCTCAGGCTTGAATTGAACCACTGTCATTCCTGTATTAATAGAGCAAAATTTATGGTTATTAAATAATGGAATACACAAGTAGCAGAAATAATTCATATGCCAAAGAAAACAAAGACTTGTCAGCCACTTTAATCACCAAATCTGGTTCTCTGTAACTTTCAGCTACTGTCTTGTCGCAAAACAAAATACTGTTGAATTATGATAAAGAACATTAAAGCAAGCTAATATTGGTGCATAGCATTTATTGAATGCCCTGGTTTGATATTCTCCAATGGAACTTACAGTATTTTAAAGAGTATAGGCTAATAGTAGTTATATGTGGTTATATACATTGAGAATAATTGTGCCCTTATCTTCCAAAATTTAAAATCCTTCTCAGGAATTTTTAATCTAAAAAATCTTTTAGAGAATAGTTTTATTTTCAAATTGAGATGTTTACTAGTTTTTTAAAAATTCTTAATATATTAAATATTAATTCTGAATATTATGTCCTGTTTACAGTGTATCTGATGAATGGCTAAAGAAAAGCTCCAGCCAAGTTAATGCAGTATAGTTGTTACAAACTGAGTGCAATCAAGCAGCAGGGAAAAATAGTAATGTTAACTGTTCTGCATCAGACCTATAGAGCATGATTGTTCGTTATGCTGTTAAGTTTTCTTCCTCTGATACAATAACATTTATGGTAAAAGGAACTACAGACATGCTCTCTGCATATATGAAAGTAGGGAGTTGTTTCTTTTTTTAATATAATTTACATTGTACCCTATATAGAAATCAGACTGCTGACAGCATGTGCAGTGTAGACAAGTGAACTGTGCCACACAAACTTTACAGTTTAACACAAGGAAATCAGAAGCTATTCATATTTTCAATAAGCTTTTTCTCTGGAACCCACTTCAGCAAAGTATACTGTGTCTGTAGTATTCTGCAGAACTAAGCATGGATTGGCTCAGCAAGCTTCATCTTGCTCTGTTTATAACTCTCTCCGGTGCCCTTGACCTTGGAGCAGAGTTCATGGTTTCACAGCACAGTCCCTTCCTGTGAGGAATAGGTTGCAAAGCTGAGACTGAATTATTTTCCCCTATGAACACCTTTATGCAAGGTGTTCATAAAATCAGGGCTGCCTAACTTCTTAGTGGCTGGGGGCCACATGCTGTTCATGCTCCCATCTGGTCTCCCATACCCCCACAGGAGCTGTGTGGACTCCCCAAACTCCCTTGGCACATGGGCTCTGCAGACTTCCCAACCTTTTCAGGCTATATTGCCCCACCCCCATAAACGGGGCCAGGAAGCAGAAGACAGAGGAGGCAGTGGGGAGAGCTGCAGCTGAGTGGGAGCATATGGGCATAACCCCTTGCAGACCATGAGTTGGCCCATGAATTGGACAGCCCTGGCTTAAACTTTACTAGATTTAGGTGCAAGTATTGGTATATGAAAATGCAGAGTGGTTGTGTTGAAGCCCCAGTCAAACCCTAAAGTTTGATTTGAAAGGATCAGTATTATTGATTTGTAAATTAAAATCCTAAAGATCACTTGTGTAGGATTAAAGTTTCTACAGGAACTTTGGATTTTTTTCTTTCAGATGTCACTTTTCAATCCTGAACACACTGTTCTAATTTGGCTTAAAAGGAACAACTAACAAATAAATCAAAAGAACCAGTAAATTATATTCTAGGTTATATAGCTAGCACTCCCTATATTTAAGTAGGGGAGGAAGGGACAAAAGGATCTAATCATAAGGGGATAGATACTTCCTCTCATAGCCTAGACATGACCCCAAAATGACTAAGCTTCAGCATGTCAGCATGTGCTGACAAGGCTAAATGACCAACTAGGGCTCCCTTACAACCTACAAATCTGACACATATTTAACAGAATCCATTGACACTCTGTGGCAAGCTGTAGTTAAATGTAAACATTACAGGTACAGAGCGTGAAAGAACTATAATAGTTCTTTAAATAGTGTGAAACATTTAGAAAACATGTGGAATGAAGGCAGATAAAAAAGATGTGAAATAACCTGTCTTGTTTGTTGGGTAACCTGTCTTGTTTGTTGGGTATTTTGAAGACTTGCATTACTTACAATACAGATACAAGATAGATTCATGAATGACAATATAATAATGTTTTCAAGTCTCAGTTCCTTGTCCAGTAATGTGGAGATGGAGGAGTTGGTCATTTAGCCCTGTCTGGTAACATGAGTGCATGACATAATGAATTGGGATGTCTTTTTGCATTTCAGTCTTAGTTGGAGATATGCTGCATGCTCTCCCCATTCTTCCATTCAACTGAAAACTTCCATCTGCTTTCTGTTACTTTCTTCCACAAATAAATCTTTTTGGGGAAAGATCTTTATTTCCTTGCTAGTGTTCTCTATACTCCTCCAGCTATCTTGATATATAGGAATTGAGGCTATCTATGGGATCTATGTTCTGGGAGAAAGTTATGCATCTTGCAGGGGTATTAAGTTGCCTGCACAATTCTTTTAAAGAAATAAATCATTAAAAGTCTCAAAATGTATGGATGCACTCTTCTTTTAGAGTGTTGTATTTAGATTTAAAAAAAAATATCAAGTAACCGTCTTTTTCTCTTGTTTTTCCAGTCAGTAGCCTCAGCAGATATGGATTTGAATCAGCTTGAAGCCTTTCTTACTGCCCAAACCAAAAAACAAGGAGGTATCACAGCAGATCAAGCAGCAGTCATTGCAAAATTTTGGAAAAGCCACAGAACAAAGATTCGAGAGAGCCTGATTAATCAAAGCCGGTGGGACAACACCTTGAGAAATGTGAATTGGAGAGTAGATTTGAAGTCGCAGTCAAGGCACATTGATCAAATAAACACCCCTGTTGCAATAGTTGAAATGGAGCTGGGGAAAAACGGGAAGGTGAGTTTTTTTTTGTTTATTTTATAAAGTTTGATTTAGGGATGTATGCATACAAATGCACACAGACCATTTTGCCTATAGATTAATGTAGTGCATCCAAATCGGCTCAGTGTGCTGCTTAAATGCAGCTGTTCAATTCCAGTTTCTCCTTGTGTTTGAACCTTTTTGCACCTTCTTTGGGTCCCCCCCCCCCATTACTCCATAATTTAGCTCTCAAATCCAATTATTACCCCTACTTAATTTACATCCTGAATCTTTGAGTCGCAGAAGGCAAACAGCTACTGGGCGTTTCTGGTTATATTACAGCTATTCTAAAAGTTGTTTGCTTTACAAATAATATGCTAAAACTATAGCAAGTTACTCTTATCTTTTATACAAGTGCAAGTGTTAGAGAGATTGCCAAGAGGCCAGCTCTCCTGTGTGGAATGAACAGGGAAATTCCGTTTTAATTTGCTGAAGATTGCTTTTACTTTAGGATTAGATATGTGTAAGAGATTTGTTCTTTATATACTATATTAGCTATCATAAAGATGCAGATATTTCTCACAGCTTTTACTGTTTTATGCAGTCAAGGTCTGTTTGAAGGAGATGGCTTGACAGAGTAACTGCTGAAAGCTGTAGCTGGGATTCATTTTTTCTTTCCTTTTAGTCTTTTTTTTTTTTTTTTTTTTTTTGAAACTTTATGATTCAAATAAATAGATAATCAGTTTCCATAATGAAGATACTCATTTTCTGCAGAGAGGAAATTTGCTTTGGTATCTGTTTTTTTTCAGCGCATTTGACAAACTTGGAGCTTTTACCTAAGCAGTACACTGTTAGTAGTTCCTACCAGTCTCTGTTTGGAAATGCTTCCTTTTTTGTGTCTTTGTGACATGGCATTTAGCAGAATTCACAGATTTGCTGGAATCTGACGTGGCCGTGCTGTGAGCACTTCTTCTGTGGCCTTAAACTTGCAAGCGCTGGGCTGTTGATCATTTGCCATAGCACCCATGGCACACCAGCTCCAGTTTGGAAATAACACCCTATTCAGTATGGATTTGGTAAGAAATTTTAAAAGATGCAAGGATTTTATTATTGTTTTAATGCAAAATGGAGCCTGTGATAAGCATACCACGCTGTATTGTGCCCTTGCTTACTTTTGTGTAGTCACGTTGATTTAACTGGGGTTGCAGGAGACCAGAATGTGATTTTAAAGGTGTGCAAATAAAGAGTGAGTACAGCCTCTTCCGAAGTAGCATTCTGTTTGCTTTAACAAATGGCATTTTGTATGGGAGACCTTATTTGTTCAATCCAGCTCTTTGCGTTTTTGTTATCTAGCTTTTCAAGTCTTAACTAGAGCACCCATCCCTATATGGGATGCTGCCCCTTCTCCTTCTTTACATTTCTACAGTGTTTACACTGTGTAATGTGTAACACGTTTCTTTTCTATCTTCAGCAGTGGTGAAGGGTTTTTATTCAATGTCTGCATTTTAAGATGGCAAATGACAGAAAAAAGTCAACATTATAAACAAAGTAAAATGCAGAACTATTGCAGTTTCTCAAAGTTCTTAATTCTTGTTTTTCCTTTGTAGATTTCTGTGACACAATAACTCACACTTTTTATCTTGCTGGTAATGGAGGGGGAACATGAAGGAGGCAGATAACAGGCATTTCTGAGAAATATGATTCCAATTTAAAAAAAGAAAAATCACAGCGAAGTAGTCAATTTATGTAAAAATATTTAGTCATTGCCCACATGAATAATCTTAACAATTTCATTTCGTAGTTTAGTCATGTTAAAGGCAGGGGATTTTGGAAATACACATTTTTAAACTACTATGAGGTCAAAATCTGTTATGCTCAATGAATAAAAGGCTACACAATATAAGTAAAGGTATTGGAATCTCACCTTTAAGAATAAGCAAACGTGAATGAATTAGGCTTCTTATCATTTTGGAAAATTTGACTCAGAATTTGTATATATTTATAAATATTGCTTCAGAGAACTTTAGGGTTTGAGTTAAAATAGGCTTGTCATTTTCAGGGGTTTGTTCTTAAATGCTGAGTGTTACATTAATATTTTGGCCAATTAGAAGTCCTTGGTACTGTCTTTGCAGTTATCAAAATACATATACTAGTGTCTGTCCATAATTTAATAGATAAACCTGTTTTTCCTCAGCTGTAAAAAAGACTGAAGGTATATTTGATTTGATTTGACAGATTTTGAAGGATTCTTCTCGGCTTTGTTTAAGAGCTTGCAAATGACTAAATTATTCAGAACAAAGCATTTTCATGTGGACACTTGATAGCAGGGGACATATGTGTACTGATGTGGAACGCATTGATATAAATATTTTATTTTGTTTAAACAGAAGTAGTGAAAAGATCTATAGGAAGTACATCCTTCTAGAATTTAGTATCAGTCAGACAGATGCTGCTTATTTTTATTTCTGGAACGAACCAGAATTTAGAATAGTAAAGGGCAGTGTCAGATACCATCTGCTTTAAAATTGTAAATATGTTCATAACTTTAACTTTTTATGGTTTGCTGCGTTTGAACTTAAACACATCAGTTGTATTATAATTGAGTTTTTTAAAGGAATTAATAAGCAAAATGGCTCTGTTCAATAATAACACAGGATCAAGTAAAACATGTGCTTTGTCAAAATGTATTAATGTTTTTGGATTTTTGTATGCATGTAATTGAAATACATTTATAAATTTAACAAGACTATCTTATATTCATATGTGATCCTTGGGACCTCTGACAGTGTGGGAAAAGTGCCCTCCTATAGCCAGGTACATATACTGCTAAAATATGGTCTCAAAATGAGAAATGTGTCCAATTCAAAATCACAGTTACTAATATTCCCAAAACTTTCAGAAGTTTTAATTTGGATCTTGAATTTGCATCGTGGCCTTTACTCAAGTGAAGACTTAACAATGACAT
Organism: Caiman crocodilus; assembly: GCA_030014935.1. NCBI lineage: Eukaryota > Metazoa > Chordata > Crocodylia > Alligatoridae > Caiman > Caiman crocodilus. The sequence goes on from JAGPOW010003648.1 coordinate 90,904,661, forward strand.
TTTAAAGTCTCTTTTGTGCATACAGAATGTGGCTGTTGCCTGACTTGTCTGTGCTCTTTTGAAAAACCTAAGTTTGCTATCACCATTCAGCTTCACTGATCCCTGTTCCTGTATGAATCTGACAGAAAATTGCTCTCTCTCACTTGCTTCATTGACTTGTTTCTTTATCTGCTCCTGACATTCTGCATTCATTACACTGGTCCTTTTTTCTTTTCTTGCCAACAGCTCATCCCTTTCCATACAAGAACCTTATCCTCTGCAATCTGAACAAATCTTGTCTCTCTTTTTCAGGTTTTTTCATATTTTTCTCTTTGCTTCTATCTCATTCTTCTGTTATCAGTTACTACTAGTTTTTTTCCTTTAAAGCCTTTTCATATACAGTATTGGTGATCCAGAAGTAAATGTTATTTTTTGAAAGACGGGTTGCTATTAAACTTTAAAGTTGTGCAGTATATACTTAAACTTGCTGTATGGCTTATGCATACTTACCTTTCACTTGGACACCCTTACTGGGCTACTTTTTTCCTTACCTAATGCTCAAAACCATTTGGGCTAACTATAGACATTCAAAAAGCCTGAACCTGAATTGATTCCATCTTTGCAAGTTAGTCTAACCTGAGTACATTGAACCAGTTTGCAAGTGACTAGACATTCACTTTTGATTCCAGAAATGCAGCCACATGCCTGCAGTGGCTCAAGCTAGAAGCCAGGGGGGCCACTAGAGCAAGCCCTCCCTTCCCTTCAGCAGTTGATGCAAAGCTGGAGAGAAGCTGACTGGGGCCTTGGGGGTGGGGCATGGCCAGGACCTGGTAGGCTGCTGAGTATGATTCGAAAGGGGTTTAAACCCTCACCCTGGCCTGCAGGGAGCCCAGCCAAAGTGTGCCTGGAGCAGGAATGGGATAGCGGCCCTTGCCAGGTTTGTCCCCAAAGGAGGGGGATGTGGCAAGATACTGGCCAGGGCAGCAGCCTTAGGCAAAGGCTGAGGGAGGGAGGGGGATTAAATTTTCCCATTCCCCTTCTTTTCCATGGGCATGGGGACCCCAGTAGGGGTCTACCCAGCTTTCTGCCCCACTCCATCACCTGGGGTGGAGGCTGCAGGTGCTGCTGAAGGTGGGGGTGGGGCGGGGGGAGGGGGAGGGCTGTCTTGGGCTGGGCAATGTGAGCAGGGTCCTTCCCAGCCGGCTGCAGCTCAGGTTGGGACCGCAGGAGCTGTGCGCCCGGATTGCACCTGGCTTCCCATGCCCAGACCAGGCTGGGCTGTCATGGTGCTGCAACCAGGTCTACGGCCCGGCCCAGCCCGGGCTGGCCTCTCCGCATCCAGCCTCAGTGGTGCCTTGGCAGCTGGACTGGCCATGTGGGACAAGTCCTTCATGCCCACAGCTGCCCAGGCTGGTGTGAAGGGGCCAGAAGGCTTGGGGGCCAGCAACTTCCCGCCAGGGATCTCGTGATCACAGCCGACTCCTGCACGGTGCTTGCTTGTCTGTATGTAGCTGCCATGTGATGAACAAGGAAGCATTGTGCAGGGTGCACAGCAGCAGTAGTGGCTGCAGGCACACAAGCCCCTGAAGAGGACAGCTGCCGGGCTCCAGGCCTGTCTGTACCTCCAAGCTGACCTGGGCAGTGGAGGGCACAAAGGACTCATTCCGCACAGTCATGGAGCTGCAGTCAGCTGGGAAGGGCCCCTCTCCTGTGCTCCGGCCCAGGCTGGTCCTGCTACCCACCTCCCTCACCCAGGGCTGAGCTTGGCTGGCTGCAGACACTGCTGAGGACAGGCCAGGTGCGGAGGGCCCAGCCTGAGCTAGGCTGGGCCATAAGGGAAGGGCCTTTCCCAACTGACTGTGGCTACATAACAACTCGTCTCAGCCTGGGCACAGGGAGCTGGGAGCAATCCAGGCCCACAGCTTCTGCAGCCCTAGCCCAAACCACAGCCAGCTGGGCCTAGCTTGGCCAACCCCTCTGCGTCCGCTCTCGCCAAGGCCGAGTACAGCAGGAGAATGATGTCCCGGGATTTGCTTGAGAAGCATCTATGGATGCAAGCCAACATTTTGCTCACTTTACTAGCTGCAGCATCACATTGAAGGCTCATGTTCATCTTGTGATAAATCGTAACTCCCAAGTCCCTTTCATCTGTAGTGCTAACCAGCACAGCACTGCTGAGCCTATATACATGCTGCCGGTTTTTCCTCCCAAGGTGGAGAACCTTGCATTTTTTGATGTTGAACACCACTAGGTTCTCATCTGCCCGCTTCCTGAGCCTGTCAAGATCTGCCTGGATCATCCTTCTGTCCTCAGGTGTGGATGCTTTACCCCAGAGTTCGGCGAACTTGGCCAGTCCACTTCTGACACCAATGTCCACATCATTGATGAAGATGTATAGGCCCAAGGACAAAGCCTTGGGGGACCCCACTGATGACTGCGTACCACACCGATTGGCTTCCGTCAACCACCACCCTCTGGGTCCTACTGCGGAGCCAATTCCCCAGCTAGCAGTTAGCCAGCTTTGCCAAGAGGCAGTCATGGGATACCAGATAGAAGGCTTTTTTAAAGTCAAGAGATATGACATAAATCTCTTCCCCCTTGTTCAGGTGATAGGTCACCTGGTCATAAAAGGAAATGAGATTGATCAAGCAAGACCTACCCGCAAGAAACTGGGGGGATGCTGGGGGACTCTGATTTAACTTGAACCAGGAAGGGGTCTGGGACAGAAGTTTCATAAACCAGTTTGACCCAAATCAGTTAAGTATGATATTGCATTCAGCCAGGTTTATCTTAAAGCAGTTTCAGCCATTTTGAAACTGGTTTATGTCCTCTGAACTTCTGTTCTGTTACAGGTTTAAACCAGTTTATTACTTAAACCAGTTTATATGTAACTTCTATCCCTAGCCTTCAGGCTAACAGTCTTTTTCTATATGAGTGTGCATGTATAAATCAGCAGCAAGGTACTATGGAATCGCATCTTACACTGGGGTTAGGTTTTGAAGTCAGCATGTAAGGTGAAAATCGTGTAAGGTGAAAATTGGCGACTATACACGGGGTGGGAGGTGGGGTGGGGCTTGAGTTTGCACGTGGTGCCATACTTAGTGCTGTGTGGCTAGTGGCAGCGGGGCAGCGCGGGGTGGTGGTGGGGATGGCTCCAAGCCGCCCAACCACCACCACGCTGCTGCTGCCACCCAGCAGTCGGCTACACAGCTCTGGGCATGGCTCCATGGCAACAGCAGGAGGTTTTGGAGGCAGTGACCATCACTGCCATAATGGGCATCCAGGTAAGCGGCGGCGCCATGTGCAAACCTAAGCTCCGTCCCCGCTCCTACCCCACATATAGTTGAATTCGCGCATGTTAAATGCGTGTAAGATGCGACACGCCTGTATTTGAAATAGAAATGTTTTTCTATAAATTACTTATCACTAAGGTCCTCCATCAAACCAAAGAAAGGTACTAAAACAGACTACATATATAGGGTCAAACGCTGGCTTCATCCAAGTCAGAGTTAAAATTGCTGCTCACTTTAAGGAACCAGGATGTTTCATCTGTGAAACTGCATAGGAGGGGCAAAACTTATCTTGCTGAGTTTAATTATTTTTCTCCAGACAAAATCCTTTTTTCTTCTTTTTTTTAAATAAAAAACAAATGCCAAGTATAAGTGACACCAACTATTCACTGCACAGCTAAGGGTTCAAAAGGCAAAAGTACTATTCACCACTTGAGGGAAAACCAAATCTATCATGTCACATGTATATGCGAGTCACAACATCCTAGTATTACACAGTATGCATCACAATATGCGAGTGTTACACAACAAATTGTAACATGCCAGATATTAAACCAGTTTCTCTGGATAAAAATGGTGGATCAGCTATAATTAAGTTGCTTGTTGGAGCAGCCGCAACTTTTCGGCATGGAAGTATCCTGTGATAATTTTAACGTGACCAGTTGGCAGGTTACGATTTGTTGCATGATGCATTTGTTTTGTGTTACATGTGAGTAATGGTTTGCCAGGGGCCTCTATTGCTTGCATTCCATTGCAGTGGAGAGTCCATGAGTAATAAGATAAACTTTGCAAATAATTGTGGTTTAAGGTGATGACAACTTCTTCTCTATCAGTTTCTAGCACTTGTGAGAACACTGAGCTCTTACATTTTAACACTTCACACTGATGAAACTATAAAGAATTAAATCTATACAATGTATTGATATATTTTCCTAGTGATTTATCTGTTTATCACTGTAACATGGCTGTTTCATGTGAATTTCTTGGGATATTTATATTTACAGTAACTTTTTGTATAAATGGCACTTTCCTGCCCATGGGATTTCAAGAACAGTATGTTTTATGATAGAACCATATCTTTTCCCTTCTTGATGTGATAACATATCTACAAATATCTACATATTCCAGTATGTATTCTCCACTCCTAAAAATCTCTGAGGCACAGGTTGGAAAGCTGTCTTGGCTTTCTCAATTAGAGGAAACAAGGTGTCTCTTTTGCAAATGGTCTGTTTTGGAGCCAAAAAATTATTTTAGAAAGCTATTGGAATAAGTTTGCTGTGTCAAGTGTATACAGTTCAAAAGTGGCTTAATACCTACCTGATGGAAGCCTTATAAGCAATAACTGAGACTTACGAAGTAGAACGATAGCAAATAAAATCTGCGCTTCTGTGATCTTAATGTAGATTGTGTGACGTTTACATACACAAACCCAATTTTTATGTTAAGGTTAATAGAAGTTAACTCTTTTCATTCTGTTTCCATAATGCAAGACTAAAGGATCCAGGAATGCATATGTCTTTCTTTGAGCCAAATAACTTTCTTATGCTTTAGAATAGACAGTCATTACCTTATTTTCTTGGATAGCATGCACATGTCCCCCAAAAATCAGCCCTTCAAAGCTGGGGTGCATTATGATAAGTGAGGAGGCTGATACTCCCCCCACCCTTTTGCTGGAGTAGAGGGTAGGATAGAGCAAACAGCCATTGTAGCTCATGGCTCCCAAGGCAGCTGCCTTTTTTTCCCAGTTTACCAGGATTCTGGGGAAATTTTTTTTTCTACATTCTGCCTTCCAAAAAACAATGTGCATTTTTATTCGTGGGTTGTAGTAGTCACAAAAAAGGGTAACATTATTCATCTAGTAGACTTTACTATACTTTGTGAAAATATATTAGCCAAATTTTAATCTAACTTGTTCAAAAACTCAACATAACAATGACTGTAAATATACTAATTATAATCACAAACTGTTAGAAGCTAGGGATGAAAAGACTTAACTAGATAGAATTACCTTCTTGCTAACATGTAACATATCTGATACAAGCTGAATCAGAAGCTGAAGAGAAGCTTTCAAGCCAAAATATCACAGCTGTTTTAATGTCTTCCCCTACATGTGGCCAAACCCTGGTAATTTCATAATTTAAAAGGAAGTGTATGTGGGGATGGGAGGAACGGAGTCAATAATGAATGCTGGTAACTCACGTTATATAGTAAATAAGGAGATGAAATAGCTTCCTAATTGTGGAGGTGATGAAATTGCATCCTGCACTTTGAGATTTGATTAGCCTTTTTTAATTTCCCTGTCTGCAGTTTTTTGTGGGCCTGCTCTATTCCCCGTAGAAAATGAATCGGGCTTCAAAGTAGACTACAAAGAAATCTGTGTGGCAGTGAAAACAAGGAAAGAAAAGAGTTAAGAACACATTGTGACATCTTTAATATTGTGTTAAAATTCTCAATAATTGAGATCCTGGTATGCCTTACATTTATTTAATCAAGTATAGATGGTCTAAAATCCATATGTATACGTATACACACAGACTTTGAAATGCTCATACATGTGCATGGATATAAAAATGTTGAAGAACATTCATAATATACTAAATGTTCCAGGATTTACCATCTGTAAATCTCATCATACTGCTAGGGTTACAGATTACACATTTTAGAGTTGTTGTTTGGGGTCCTGCATATCGCAAGTATAGGTCTGTGTAGGAAATTTGAATTCCACAGTTTTACAGCTAATTCCTGCAATACCTTTCACTGCTAGAGAACGATCAGGTTGAGGAAATGTCATAAGTAAGCCATGCTGTGGGAGGAATTCAGTTTGGTCTTCTGCTGCTGTCAGGGTTGCCTAAACATTATAGGTTAGATTGCTTCACAGCCATTTCCAAAAATAATTCTGGAGAACACATTCCCCATTTATTATATACTGTATATTTTGAAAAGAATATGCAGAATAAAAAGACAGGCAAAGAGATGTTTGTTGTAGTACAGCAGTTCCAGGTTCTATACCTGCAAAGGAAGGAGAACACAGTTTGCAGATAGAAAAAGCTACCACGTCTTTTCTTCCCTTAACCTTTACTTCATTCTAATGCACGTTGCTGTTGCGTTATTAGAACTATTGCTTCTGTCGAAGATTGGAAAATGCATTCATTGAGAGTCTAAACAAACCGATCAACCTAACCACTGCTGGCTTAATAATGTATGCGATTAAAACTATAAAAACCACCGAGTACAAGTTTAGTGAAAAATCACCCTAGCGACCACGATGAATGTAATCACTTGAGCTTTTGTTCACTTTGGAAATCTACGCGTTAGAGAGAACAGTTACATAACTGAGTACATTGAAAAACAAATGGAAAAACATAAAAGGTCAATGGGTCATGTAGCTAAGAGAAAACTAGAACAAAACTGATCTGTTAAAGTGAATATTGCTTCAACACGGTATATTGTACTTCTGGTTGTTCTTCACTTCGCTGATTCATTTGTTGTCATTCTCTGCTAAAAGCAAAAGAAAATTATTTATCATATCACTGAAAACTGAGCTTATTTCTTTTGAATGCAGGACCTCTTGGGCCTAGGATTGAGGATAGAATTGAGATCGTTAAAAATAATTACATTTAATTTTCATGTTCCATGTTACATACTGTATTTGCTCACATACAGTACACGCTGGAATAAGTTATGCACTTTTTTTTTTGAAGGGCAGAATGGAGAAAAAAGGTCTTTCCTTGCAGTAACTGAATAGCAGCAGCTAGGGAGCCAAGCCTGCTCATTGTTCTGCTCCCTGTAGATAACATGCAGAGCAACTGTTGCTTTTGCTAGGCAGATGCTCAAGCAGCAGAAACTGCCTTTACTATATTTCCTTGCTTATAATATGCAATCCAATTTCTAACCACTGTATTTTGGGAAAAGGTGCATATTGTATACATTAACCATGACATTTGATTTGGATATGTTTTATTTAGTCCCCTACCTGCTTATCCCACACAAAGTAACTGCTTGCCATGCATGCAGCTGAGCAGCTATAGCTACATTCTTCAGGGAACTATGGCATAATAAGCATACTGAAGGAGAAATGACTGTCATTCATCTGTTTCATATATAAGATAACCAAGAGGTTGGAAAAGAGTTCATGCAGTCAGGCCCCTACAGTTACATCTGTAATATGATTGACCTATGTCACATTCGTGTTGCCCAGTGTTTTTCAGATGAAAGGGACCATATTGTGAACTTGTGTAACCAGTGTTAACAGATTATGCATTTTTTCTCCCCTTCTGTTGTCTGAACCACATATAAGGTATGTCTAGAAAGCATTCCCCCGGTATGTCTTGGAAGGGATGCTCTCAAGCACAACCTGTCCAGCCAGTCCTACTCACACATGCTAACCCAGGAATACAGTGGTTAAGCCACTCTGAGTTGCTCTCAAGAACATCTCCTCCAGCATAGTGGAGAGGTGGCCAGAGACAATATCTCTAGATTAGCTTCATTGCCCTATTTCTGGAGTTGGAACTTGCAGGTAGAGTATGTCTAAGAGTACCCATGGCCAGGCATGCCAAGGATTTTGTGTATACAAGCCTCTATAGATATGAGTCCAGCATTGCTTCTGTTGTAATGCATTTTGTCCTTTTTTCAAATTGTTAGGGGCTTGTGCTTTAGAACAAGTTGTCCTGGATTCAGCTCCTGCAGTCAAGTCAAACAGAGGTCATGTTACACTTTGCTCTCTCTGACCACTGGGTCATTTTCTTGTTCCACAGCGAGAAATTATAACCAGTATTCTCATGCTGCTTTACAACAAGTAAAGTTTATTGAACTTCTGCCCTTGATCCCTCCGGAGTCAAGTTAACACTCAGTCCTCAACCTCCCAGGATACTTTGCATCTCCCCCGCAACCCTCAACCCCACTCAGTGCAGGCAGGCTAGTCTTGACCCAAGCTGTCTGCTCCAGTCAAGCAGGGAGGCACGCTTTAGCACCTCCTAGCTTCTGGCTCAGGCCAGAAGGCATGTGGCTGCATTTCCAAAATCAAAAGTGAATGTTTGTTCACTTGCTTATCTGTTCTAGCTACATAGCTTAGACTAGCCTGCAAAAATTGGATCGATTCAGCCTTGGGTTTTTTGACTGTCTGTACTTAGTCCAAAAGGTAAATATGTGATTTAATTGACTTATCTTTCCAGAAGACAAACCTTGCTTTTTAAAGGCTGACACATGGGAGATTGAATGTTTTAGGACACTAAATGAGTTTGGGAACCTTTTGTGTAGGTCATCTATATGAATTCAGTCACCTCAACAGGTATTCCTGTCTAAAAGATATTTGGTCACCCATGAGTTTTAGTCTGTGTTAGTTTTCACATCACAATTTCACCACCACTTTTCATTAATTGGCAGGCTTAACAGGGGGCTAAAAATTTAATGAGTTAGAGAATTAACTGCCCTTGTTATTGGGGGAGGAAGTTCCCCTTTATGTTTGGGCTGAGACATGCTGGCAGGGTAGCTTTGTGTGAAGCTTGCCCTGTAGATAAACAGAGGTCTTCATTCCTGGGGTGGTTTGTTGTTAGCGTGGAATTAACAGAATCACAGTTTTGTCTTAAGACCTGGCTTGTGACCATATGCCGGTTAATACATGAATTAAATCATTTAATGTCACATGTAGAAAACTAGGCATCTGTGTAGCATGATCTGGCCAGAAATCTTGAATAAGGCCCAACTGTGCTGCAACTCTGTTCTCAAAATGTGTGTTGGCCTGGGTCGCTGCCTAAGTTTAAAGATAGTTCAGCCCCAACCACGCTTAGCAGCTAAATGGAGATTGAATCTTTCTGCCACTATACCAGGTTTTAATTATGATCAATATTACACTTTAAAACTTGAGTAGATGGGGCTTAAATATCTGAAGCAGAGCTATATTTAAAATGCGGTCATCATGAACTCCGTGTAGTGGGGTCAGAGTGAAACAGAGCAGCTAATGAGCCTTTCTCACTGTTCTCATTCCAGATGAGATATAGGAGTCTGCACTTCCTAATGAGTAACTACCTGTTTGTTTTCACAGACATCAACAGATTGTACATGTGGACTGCTGCCTTTCTGGCTGTTGAAAAATGTTTAATGTTAGGTGTCTTTAATGCAGTAAAATGTCATTTGGTAACTGCTTGGAACTCAAGTTTTCTCTATGAAAGGCACAAATATTAAATGGACTTGTGATCTGGATTATCAAAATGTTAATCTTCCTTTTTTGAATAAGACATTCCCTTGGTTCTCCAGAACAAAAAGTGACTCTCTGCTTCTGCAACCCGTGTACTCAGCCTTGCGAACTCAAGGCATTGATTCTTTTTGTTATTGTGTTAGCGTTCTGCCATGGTCTGCCAGCTGTCTCCGTTCTTGGGAGCAGTCAGCATATCAAAATTTACAAGTGTTCAGTGTTGTTGAACAACTCAGCAAAGAAGGGCTCTTGTAACTGTGAGTACCCTCCACAGTGTCTGACTAGACATTTTGGTCCGGCCTGGCAAAATATGTTAAAATTGGTATTTAGCCAGCTGGCCAACCTTACCCCATCTTGGTAATATGCTACCTCACTGCTAAGAGCTTGAAGGCCCAGGTGGTACTATGGTGGGCCTTGGTGTCCTCGAATGCTTAATAAAGCCATGTAACAACCAAATACAAATGTGTACGGCTTCCATGTTACCTAGGTTTTATGTAAAGAGAATCTTTACAGGAACTGCTGCAGGGGTAGGTATAAAAGGCAGTATGGGATTTGGAAAGCTAGTGGGTGGCTGGGGAGAAATAGCTGTGACCTTGCCCCTTCCTCCACTTTAAATTCCTTTGCATTTGCTGTTTTCTGGGTAAATACTAATGGAAGTTTCATTTATTGGTAAATTCTGAACCCCCACATGCGTAAGAATAGAGCAGTCATGGCAGAAAGATATTATGCTATACTATGCACACTAGATCACCAGGACTTTGTTAGATATATGCTAGGCAATCCCCGCTTAGCATTGTGTCACTTAGTGTTGTTCTGCTATAACGCATGTTTTTACATTGATACCTGATTCCACTTAGCACTTAACAAGTTTCATGTTAATGCTCGCAGTCACCATCTTGGTTTATCAAAACCTTTTGGTTTCCTCTTAACACTCAGTTTTTCAGGAGTCAATTAAGAGCAATAAGTGTGGGTTGCCTGTATTAGACTTCACACTTCTTAACATGTTATGTCTTATTTTTTAGCAGGTGAGCCACTATGAGCCATCCTTTTTGTATGATCTGAGATGCGTGCATGTTACCTCATACCAGTTTTGCATTTTTTTCTTTCTAGTCACAAATCAAACCAATTCCTACATAATGATGATTTTCAATAAGCAAATTAAGCAGATTATGATATAGGACAGCAAGGAATATTGCTCTTATTAGGCAGCTGTTCATTTTAGAAATGCTGTTCTACTGAAGAGAGATTTATCTTGCATTTCCCAGTGAACTGTGGCTCTTTCCTTTCCATGCTTGTGGTCATGTTTCTCACAATGTTTTTAAACGTGACAAGGATTATATCTGTTCCTTCCTTTCCTTTTTTAAATGTGTTGGGTTTTTTGGGGTTTTTTTTTTGGTGGAGGGGGGGAGGGAAAGCAGGTTGTTTTTTAATGTCTTCTCTCCAACTTCAGTTATGCACTCAGTGAAGGAGTCTAAAATGTTTGTGCGGTCAGGAACTAACAAATGCCAACCACCGTGACTGACAATTTTTAGCTAATCAGTATATCAAACATCTTGAATAGGAATGTTGTGTCTATAAACCATGGTACACAACCTCTTGCTCTTTGTTTTGGCATCATTGCTGGTAGCAATTTATAATACAAGCAGCATTACCTGGATAGTACCAAAAGTTATTGAAAATATTTTGGAATAATTTGGCTGCTCCTTTAAGATAATTAATAGTGTAAAAATTACACTAATTATAGTGAACTTTGTGTTCGTACTGTGACAGTATATTTAAATATTCTGTTTCAGCATGATAAATGTTTGTGTTTATCTGGATTTGCAGGTTCAGTTGTCTCATTAGCATGTGCATATTCATGGGTTGTGGTTACAAATACACCTTTGCATTCTGCATTGCCCATCATGCTGGTAAAACAGACCAGATAGACTAAATATATGAATTGCCACTGAAAGAAAACGAAGTGCTGATTCTTAGTTCCAAAGCTATTTTTTTGACAACATAATAGTTGTCAGATTGTGTATGGACACATACGACACTTAGACCTGTTTAAACGCAGTTTAAACCTGAAGCAGATGGCTATAGAAGGCTGATAAACTGGTTTGCGTGGACACCAAGGTGTTCTGTGACATGGATTCGGTTGGTCCTCCAGACATCCCATATTAATACCTGGAGGATCAATCTCTTTCTACCTCACCCCTCCCATCTGCCGTATCTGGCCACTCTAGTACTGGATCAGAACTCTACTACATGCTTTTTCCCTGTTTTGTTGGCTCTTTTCATCAATGAGATCCCGTGTTTGTTCAGTAAAAGCTATCTTTCTGGCAACCAGCTGTGTCCTTGCTCCCAAAAATGTAAGTCCAAACACTCCTCCTGCACTAAACACCTTAAGTCAGGCAAGCATATTGTATATATTTGCAAAATGCAAACTTATTGCAAATCTATTAAGCTTAAATATATTCTAAGTTCAGTTTCGTTAATGTTAATGGGAAAGGAGATGCATAATTTAAATAGCATTGTTTAATTTGCTTAACAGATAACTTGAAGTATAATTCTACTTTGAATGGTGACTATAAATTTACCACTTTGCTCTACAGCTTGTCCATCTGCATACCCTTACAAGCATAAAAAACCTACTTGTTCTATTGACAAAGTACATTTCCACCACTTTTGTTTTGGTTCTCCAGTGCTCAAGTAAATGAGCCAAGTTCTGTTCCTTCTTATACTCAGAATTATTTAGTTCTAATAAGCAGCACCCATGCAAATCTGCTGAAATAAACTGGGTTGCATAGGTATTGCTCAGATCATAATTTGGACATCCAGACATTTTTAGGTGGCATTAAGTAGGTGTGAGAAGGAAAGCAATGCAGTTTGACTGTGTTCAAACATGGCCCAAGCTCTTCCAGTGAAAATCACTGACATTCCTTCCCAACATACAGAGTTTGCAGTAGCATAACTACACTTGTAGTTGGCAAATTGTTTCTAGAATGGAGGTACCTTTGCCAATTCAGACAAGGTTTTGAAATCTCATTTGAACTTTCAGAACTCTTAAGTAATCAGTGATATATAAATATGGTACATAAATGTGTCTGTATATGTGTGTGCGTGTGCGCACAGGCACGCACCCCCCCCCATAAAGTGGTCTTTCTTACTTCCAATGATTGTCTCTATGTGCATTCCACTCTAAGTGTATACATACCTACCTCATGTACTCAAACATGCAGAACTTTTTGCCTCCACAGTACCGATGCACTTTGTATGTACGTTGCCTGTCCTCATCCTCCACTCCAAAACCACAAAAGATTGTACACGTTTCCCCCTCCTCAGTTTGTTTCAACATCCTTACTCAAGGCAGAACTTCTGCACTGTTCACAGCCATGCTTGGCATCCTTCAAAAATCCTTCTGCTTTTATTTTTAATTTATCCTCTCTATCTGCCTTTCAAGACTGCCTGTCTTTTCCCTTCCTTTTTATTTTCCTTGAGTCTTCTGTGGGCTACATTGCTTCAGCTTTGTGAGGCTTCATTTTCTTCTTCACATCAGCTAGGCCTCTGCTATTTTTTTTTATTTTCTTTCTTTTTTTACTTTTGTCTTTCCTTGTTTGTTCTCTTGGCTTCTCTTGGGTCTTCAGGATTCATGCAGTATCCATCTTGCAACAGAGGCCTGCCTGTTATATGAATTATGATCTGAGCAATACCTATGCAACCTGGTTTACCTGCCTGCTATATCTCCTGGAAGTGCTTATCTTTCACCCCTTAGGTATACAGTCACTTAGGAGCACTGATATATATAATATACATTATATCATACAATATTTTAATTCCCCTGTCCCCTCACACCTTTCCTCATATGGTTGCTGCAACTACTGAGAACGAGAACCAACCCCTGTAGCACATGTATGAATGATGAGCCAAAAAAACTAGACATGCTGGAAAGGAGGTCCTATTCTATTAGTTTGCAGTTCTGAAAAGTAACTGCTAAGCCCTGCTGACACAGTACAAGTCTCTCACCTATATGAACATCTAGCAACATTTACAGAGAACCAGGTGCTGGACTCCAGGCATTCTTTCATGGCATATTTTAGAGAGCCAGGTGGTAGGCAGACCTTGTGCTAGATGTGCTCCAGACTGGCTCCCATTTTGTGGTCCCACCTGGGGTTATCATACATTCCTTTGGCTCTAGGGCTGTGGATTCCCAAGAAACGTGCCAAATATGATAGGAAACTTGCCCTTTGAAGGAGCAGGGTTCTTATTCCAAGGCTGGAGTCTGAAAGATCCAAATATACAGTTATTTCTTCCCAAAGGCTGTCCAGAGGCATATCAGAATGCATCTAAATGTGCTACAAAGCTGCTGATGTAAACATGCCAGCAGTGGAGGCTCTTTTTACCAGAGCACAAACTTGATGGCCTACAGAAGGGGCATCTTCAATGCCTGGCATCTGCAAGGCATCCCCCTAGTGCTCTATGCACCTCTTTACCAAGTGTTATACTCACAAAAACCTCCAGAAGAGATGCTGAATTTGTAAACCAGTCCTATAATTGCTGTTTACCTAGAACTCTGAGGCCTCTCTCCTGTTAATTAGGCATTGCTTTGGAGTCACTCACAGTGGGAATGCACATTTAGCTAGGCAGTTGGGAGGGAAGAAGTTGATATCTTCAAGATGTTTTACACTCCACGGCCAAGGCCTTGGACTCAGAGGCTGAGGGAACCTGACGATCTGGAATTCCGACAACACGGAGGAAAATGAAGAGCATGAAATGCAGATCATTCTCATCTTTGGCACAGAGCATGGGGAGAGGTAACGTGCAGGCACACTGCATGGGAAATGCTAGGGCAAAAAAAATCTCTGAGCTTGAGGATATGTCCATCCCCCTCCGCCCCCCAATGAGACACAGGTGCATTGCCAGCATGTCATGAAGAATGCCAGTTACTGGTAAGCAGCATCTATAGTTGATCACTTGGAGGCAATAAATATTAAAGGCTATGAGCTATGATGCCACTTTTACAGAACCATTTTCAAAAATAGCATCTTGCTTTAAGGTACTATAAAAATTTGCATTCCATTTAACCTGTAAATTTGCCAAAGGACTTGAGAGAATTAGCACGATAATAGCATTTTTGAGAATGCTACCTTCCAGGCTGCATCTTAAAAGTACCCAAGCTTGCGAAGAGTGTTCAACATACTATGTAGCAAGTTACAGTAGCCTGGTATATTTTGTCTGAAGTAATGAGGCATGACAGATCATCAGTGCAATGTATCATGGTCACAACCAATAACCCCTTTTAGAAAATAATGTTTCTGCTCAAAGCAGTCATTTTGAATTATCTGCAGTTAATTTAAAATTGCCTGCTTTTATGGAAATGGCACGCATACATTTCCCAATACATTTCATTGGGATGCTTAGAGAGACTGTGATAAAGTGTGACTGCCTAGGAGAAAGCTAGAGTATGATCAAATTTAATTAGGCTGGAACCTGCTTCTGCTTACAAATATCTTGATTATATATGAGGAACAAGCAGACAACCCTTGAAAAGGCTGTTCTTTCTGATGCAAAGCACTGTGGAGAGTTAGAAAAGTGTGTTTGACCTACCTGTTCTCTGTTTGACATGCAGTTAGAGACAGAGGCATAACTGGGCACTTGCGTGCCCTGGGCAGCCACTGCACACGGGGCAGTGTCAGTGGCTGTGCTGTCATAAGCACAGTGTTGGCAATGTCAGCAGCACAGTTGCTGTTACCCTCCTCACTCCTTGCTTAACTTTTGAACATCTGCCTCTTTCATGCCATTAGATGCTGACTTTGGAATCATGTACAGGGCATTTTTTAATGTGCATAAATATAGTTAGGATGCAGTTCTGCTCTGCATTTCTTCCCCTTCACTCCTCCTATGGGCAGCACATTATGTAGCTGTCAATTATGGGAATTCATGCACCTTTCCCTGAAGCATCTGGTTGGAAACTGAATATGGAACTAGATGGGCCATCAGTTTGATTCACTGTGGCATTTTCTGTGTTCTAATAAAATATTAATGACATCAAAGAAATTTTCCAAAAAGAGCATAGATCACTTAGTTGTGATTTAAACACGATATGATGTAGGCATAAATAACAATTAACAGCAGTCTTTTGCACTCAACAGAGGTCTGTTTTGCCAGGCTGAGAACATGAAAATCAGAAAGACTGAATTGCTTTTTTAAGGAGATTATCTCTGAAGTTAAGGGAAGGGAAAAATATAAGTTAAGGGGGCGGGACTACAGTAGCCGGGTCCTGGAGCCCTCAGGTCAATGGAGATGAAGAGGGTCTGTAGGAAGTTCAGACATACTATGATCTCTTTGCAGGGGATAATTAGATTCTTACTAAAATGAAAATGCAAATAGTTTTATTTTAAAATCCATTTTTTCTTAAATGTTGTAATTCTGAATAAATAATATTCTGCCTCCAGGCTATTTGCTCACTATTCACCACTGTTGATTCCTTAGAAGGAACAACACTGAAGTGCCGGAGATTTTCACAATCGATACACAGAGAATTATAAGCCAAGGCCTGACTTGAGGGTTGGAGACCTGCATATTCCATCTCAAGACTGATGGCAGCCTGAGATTTGAAGTCAGGTACACTTGAAGGCTAAGTACAGACATTTGGAAGGTTAAATTGGGTTCAAAATGGCCACCCAATTTAAACTTAGCTTTTCCTGGTGCTGACCTTACACTTATAGACCCAATCTCAGTGAACAGCCATCAGTCTAAATCTGTAACTATACAGAAGTTCTGTGTACAGAAACCAGCCAAAAAATTGCAAAATCTGGTTTAAGATAAACCTGGATCTGTGTAGTATCAGACTCAGTTGATTTAGGTCAAACCAGTGTTTGGAATTTTTGTCTGTTTCCCCTGCACAGCCCCAGGGCTGGGAAGATCCAGCCTCAGCCCTGGGGTTGCTCTTTTCACTCCTCCCTTCCACAGCACTAATATTTTTTTGCCCCCTGGCCTCTTGCTCCCCACCAGTCAGCATTCTCAACTCCCATCCCAGAAGTCATTCCAGGCGCAGCCGCTATTATCAGTGTTTGCCACTGCCAGAGCCAAGTAAGTCCCGGTGGGGTGAGAGTCAGGAGGGGAATAGGGACGTAGCTTTGGGTGGGACCCTACCCCATCTGTGGTTTGTGCCGCCACTCCATTCCTTATGGGTTGTGCCTGCCCCACCCCACCTCAACTGTGCGCTGTGCCTGCCCCCCTCACCACTCACGTGTTGTGTTAACTCCCCTGCATACACCTCGCAGATCACACCTGCCCCGTTACCCCATCTGTGGCTGCACATGTCCTCCCTACCCCTTGTGGGTCATGGCTGCCTACCCCACCAACAGGTTGCACTTGGTCCCCCACCCCTTCCACCTGCCCTCGTACCCCATGCTTGGGTCATGTCTGCCCTTGCCACCCCTTATGGGCCACGCCTGGCTCCCTTGCTTCTCATGGGTTTCACCTGCCCCCCTCTACCTTGCCCATGAGTTGCACTTCTGCCCCAAGCCCCCAGCGGACCCTCGATCCCCTCCAGCCTGCTGGACCCCCAGTCCTCCAGCTAGCCTCCCTCATCCTGATTTCTCTGATATCAGGTAGCTATGTTGAATTGACTTAACCTTCCCCTAATGCCCCTGAATGTCTGTACTTGGCTAAAGAGAGCAAGAAGAATCAGAGGTGCCTGATAACTGGCCTTATGTCACCTTCTCATACAAGAACAACATTTTTGATTGCATGTTTTATTCCCCAAAAAGAATCCAGCATCTATCAGTGCATAAAATGAACAGTGCTCCATGAATAGGTAACTATTCAGGGATTAGTATTATCTTATTCAATGCAGGACTTCATTGACCTTGTCAGGTGTTGCATTTAGGTATGATTAATGTCAACGTGCCACACATTCAATCAATTTTTGAAGCCATAAAGTGGAAAATCAGCAACAAAGATATTCCACGTATAACGATACATCTTTGTGACTGGTTTGTATGGCATCTTAAATTGAACATGTAGCATGCCCTTCCCCCATACCAACAATCAGTTGATTGTTGGCATGAGAAAGGGATTGTCTTGACTGGTTTGAGACCCAGCCATTTCTGAGCCAGTTGGCTCTCTCCCCATTTGCAATGCTGAGCACATGACTTTCCAACTTGCTGGTGCAGGTGGAACCCTGGATTGCAACGTGTACTGGCAAGTTGAAAGGGTGTGCTTGTGATCTGATCCCCAAAACTGTATGTCCTACAATGCATGTGTGGCATAGCAGCACATGCAATTATTGAGAGAGAGGATTGGATCCAATTACACCATTATATTAATGTTTGACATGGGCCCAGATTATTCTTTTTTGACATTTTTTAGGTTCTCTTCTGAATAGAAAAGTCTTCATTTCCTTGTGGACACTTTTTTGTGGTGTTCATCACTGAAGTCTGCTGCGCATCAGTAACAGATGCATCTTCACAGTTTTTCAGAGTGCTTAGCACTTTATACATTCAGAGCACATTTCTTCATTGATTTTGGTTATGGTCATAAGTGCTGAGTACTTCTGCAGGTCAAACCCTAGCATCTCCAGCCAGGCACTAAGAAAATGACTGATACACAATTAGTGACTGTCTGCAAACATTTGCTCTACGTTATGCCTGGCATTCCATGTCCGTGGCAGAGATGGAACCTAACTCCTCAGGTCAACCAGCTGTCTCAGCCACAAAACTCGCCTTTCTCTTCTTGCAAGTCCCTGTCTCATTCCCTCTACGTATATTTCACCTTCTGCACCAAATGAGCCAGGGATCTGGCAGACCACTGACCCTAATCATTGCACAGCCTAATTCACTCCTTTAGCACTACCTAGCTTTTGAACTGAATGAGAAACAAGTCCTCCATGAAATAGAGGTCCGTGCAACTGAAGACTGTATTGTAACGGTTTACACACAGAGGGGCTGAATTATTCCTAGGTTGCCCTAGCATTTCCTAACTTTCAGGAACTTGACATCAGTCTTCATGTTCTATAAAAGTAGGTTATTTGGATGCAAGACACTTGCATATATACACAGTTGTCCAGATTTTGAATTGGAATTTACATTAATAACTGAAAATCAAGTTATAATATTTTCACTTCTGAAGGGTTTTTTTTTCTTTTTAAACCAAACTGCTAAAAGTACTAACACTTTCTTTTTGGTATAATAAAAAATCTATTTATTGGAAAAACTTAGTTGCATCAAGATGCCAAAGGTCAAATCTATGAGGCATTTTGTTTGTTTTGTCTGCTATGGCAAGAAATATATTTGATTAGAGATACAGAAAAGAGATTTATTTAAAAGCAATTTCTCTTGTCTGATCTGTAGAGGATTTGTGGTTTGCACAGATTACTTTTCAAGTTTTCTTTTTTCTTAAGGTTAGGTTTGTATAAAAGGATTTGCTTGACTTGGATTTCCTGTATTCGCAGAGAAACATTTACCTATGAGCAAATAAATTTACCTAAGGCTCATATGCAAATAAATGAGGAACAGTTGTGATAGTCATAAGCAGTTGAAGAAAAATATTACTGGGATAACTTCGGCCAAGGAACATTCACGACAGGGATATTTGGGGAGGATTGTTAACCCCTCCTTGTCCACAATGTGGGGAATTTTTTTTTTCAGCATCCCTCCTTAATTCCTCGGTGCCAGCCCCTGCCCCTGTGCACTTGCTCTTATTCTAAGCGCTGCAGTATGCTAAGGCTTGATTTGCTGCATATGTAAATGTTATATTTGCAGAGTGTCCAGCCTCACTGTTCCCTTCTGGCTTTCTATTTCTATGTTCCCAGTATGAGAGAGATGATACTGTTTATATAATAATATTATATATATAGAAATACACTGATGTTATGAACATTGCAGGAACCTAGTCATTGAAGTCGTATTACTGTAAAACTTGGGCGGGTTATTAGCTCAGTAGGAATAACTAGGGTGGTTATTAGATCAATACGTATGGGAAATTTTAAATTTGTATCTCGATAATAGAGAGTTTATTCATCTGTCATGCTAGAAATCAGTTGAATCTCTGCAGAATGATGATATATGTTGCTTCCCAGATAAGACCCAACTTTTGGGTACCACCTAGCTTTTGAAAAATAGTAGGATCCTTCTAGGCTTTATGTCAAAGCAAGATAGTTATTTTGCCAGGTCAAAAGGGAAAAAGCAAGATAAATGTAAAAGGTTGTTTTGCTCATCGGTAAATTGTCAGTGGTTCTCTAAGGAGTTGTCAGTCACCTCTGCCAGGGACAGAAGTTGTCAAAGAAGGCAGCACTTCTTCAGAATAGCCTGTTCAAGGCACTGATTTTCACCCAGGGTGCTGTGGTGACATGATAATACATCAAGACTGTTTGAGAGCCTCTTGCCATGCAGGGAATATTTTGTCCAGATGTAACACTGGCAAGGCATGGACAGACATCATGCCACTGCTGAGGTAAGTCACAGTTGATACTTAAGAGGCTATACTGCAGGGCTCAGTCTGCGAGTAGTAGCATTTACCCCAGAGAGCAGGTGCACAGACTCTACACTTAGCAGCCGTGTGGTCTCAGACTGCTGCAGCTATGGGATGGGCTCCTTACACGCTGGCTGCAGCAGCCCCTGCAGCATTGGCTCTGCAAGGGCTCTCATTCTCATGTTTGTTAAAGTGGTGCCAGGTGCTGGATCCTCATGCACCTTCACCCAGTTATGCTATTGTTCAGTTTTGATTCTGGAAATACCCCCACATGACTGCAGTGGCTCAGGCCAGAAGCCAGGTGGTGTTAGGGCATGCCTCCCTACTTGGCTGGAACAGACAGCTTGTGCCAAGGCTAGCAAGGCAGGGATTTGCAGGTGAGGTGCAAAGCATCCTGCAATGCTGGGGGACTGTGAGGTTAACTTGAATCTGGAATGGATCTGGGACAGAAGTTCAATAAGCTGATTGAAACAAAATCTTTTAAGTGTGATACTACTTCTATCCAGGTTTATCTTAAACTGGTTTTGGACATTTTGAAAGCAGTTTATTGGCACTGGACTTCTGTAGTGTTATAGATTTGAACCCGTTTCTGACCACTTATACCGGTTTGTGTGCAACTTCTGTTCTTAAACCTTGTGGTCTTTCTTTCATTCCTGTCCGGGAACCAGTGCCATGCCATGGGACTGGTACATTCCTATTCCTAATTTGTAAAATCTTTTCCCTAGAAAATTGTGAGTCCACTAAATCATATTCTTATTAAAAAAAAAAAACTTCACTTCAAACCTGTAGGTGAAAGATATTTGTTTGTAGTATTTGTTTCCTTTGGGTGAATAAATATACTTCAGTATTTATAGTCTGCTCTGCTGAAATACATTGGAATTACCTGGTGCCTACTTTTTTTTATACGCTTATGTAATCTCTTCTTTTTTAAGTATGTTTTTTGATTAAATTAATAATTTAGCTAGATGCATTTACTGTTTATATTTACATTAAAGGTTAGAGCTTCCAGTTTGTGAGAGGCTTTCAGGTTCCTGGTGAGCCACAGTCTAGCATTTTAAGGGGGTAAAGTTGATGATCAAATATGCAAACTAAGAGTGAGGTGGGGACATTACATAAAGGAAGCATCAATAGGCTGTGGTCACCATGCCAATTTGTAGGATGCACTCAAGACTGGTACTTGAACTGTACAGTTCTAGATTAAATTAATAATAGCAATTCTCCAAGAAGGTGGCAGTCTATTTGCAATTTGCTCCATTACTATAACATTTTTTACAAATTTCACGTCGAAGAAATGGATTATTTAATAACCTCAACTTTAAACTTAACAGGTTCTTTGGAGATTTAATAGTTTTACTAAGGAAATCAAGCTTCCCTTTGTTGAACCCAGCTGTGAGGTGTCTCTTTAAATAACAGAGATGTGTTTGAATAACAAAGATGTGTTTCATCTGCAGTATATCATTCATATACAATGAAACCTGTCTAAGATGGGATCATGGGACTGGGAGAAAGGTGTAGTTTAGGCAGGTTTCTGTCTTATGGGGGGCCTTCCAGCCCCTCTGCTTAGTGCTCTCTACTTTCCAGCCCCTCTCCTCTGCTCAGTGCTCACCTCTGCACCTAACAGGCTGCCTGTACCTGTATCATAACCATGTACAAAGTAAGTGCTTCCTTTGATATACTGGGTGATTCTACAAATGGGCCCCAAATTCTTTTTCCATTTCTGAGTTAGACAGTTTCTGGCTTATAGACCAAACACACATAATTCCCCCATAGGGCTGGTTTTTACAGGTTCCGTTATTATACCACTGTGTAACCTGGGTGGTACTCCAAGAGGTACCCCCTCTCCAACTGAAGGGATCAAAGCAGATACACAAGCGCTGTGGGAGGTGTAGGGACTCTCCTCCCCCTATCGAGCAGAGCCAGGCCACCAATGGGTCCTTAATCATATACCTTTTGATGAGAAAACAGTACTGGGAACATAACAGGCATAAACCAGGGGGTATAGGGGATGCTACAACGCCCTGAGGGGGCAGAATTCAACAAAGGTTAGACACTTACAATCATTGACAAAAGACAGGGTAAACAAAATATAAACCACAAACAGCACAACAAACAATACTGGTTGGTGAAATATAAAAGGCACAAAATACAAAATATCAAATTACAAGGAAAATAGGGCCTAGATACCTGGAGGTGGGGAAAGAGGGAAAACACAACGACGCTTTTCCACTGCAACAAGGATTTCTTCCTGTTACTTCACTCACCCAAGCTGGGACTTAAATTTGGATCTCCCACGTGGTAGGAAGAAACTACCACACAACCACCAGTGCTGGTACTGCTCCAAGCTGCAAGGGGTTTTGACCTTCCAGGAGCCGCGGCCTCATGTCAAGCTGCCTGGCCTCTTATTGGAGGAGCTGGAAGCCGAGCTGGGAACCTCTCAGGTCGCTGCTCAGATCCTTGCTAGATCTGGGGAGCCTCTCGTGCTGGCTCCTAGGGGGTCTAGGAGCCCAGCGGGGAGCCTCTCTTGCTGGCCGCATGCTGCACTTCTCAGGGTCCAACTGCTGCCTGCAGCTCCCAGCCCTTCAGGCTCTTCTGGGGCAACTGCTTCTGCCCTGCTGGCCCAGCTCTTGCCAGCTCTTCAAAGCTCCTTCTTTGTGGTCCCCCGCTGCTCTCTCCTGAGTCAGCCATGGTGTCCCTTTTATCCCCCTCCAGGTGACCCAAGGGGCCAATCAGAGGACACAGAGGGTGAGTATCTGGGGTCTGATTGGCAAGTAAAGAGAATCCCAAGTCCTCCAATCATCTTTTGCCCTTTCAAAACCCCTGGGCTTAGTCACTGCCAGCTAGCCCGTCACATCCTTCCCCGCAGAACCCTTCACTGTCCCTGGTGAAGCGCAGGCCTCAGCCTGGGGGACTACTGGACCCAAGGGGCAGCGATGGGGACCTCCTTTGGCACCCCTGGGGCATCATGGGTGAAGCGGCGGACTGGCTAAAGCACCTGCCTTGGCTGCGGGGAGCAGTCTGGGGCAGGACTCCACGAGGGCCCCGGCAACTCGGGTTCCCTCTCACTCAAGGAGTCTCACCCACTGGCAGGTAAAGGCATGGGGATGTTTTCTCCTTTGGTCTCACCAGGCAGGGCCCCACGAGCAGCAGTCCTGGTCTCCCCTTAGCCCTGAGGAGTGGCAGGTCCTCAGCTCGGGTGAAAGTCAGTAGGGTACCGCCAGTCAGAGTCCTCTGGGGAGCTGCAGGTACAACTGCCGGCTGGATGGTGTGAGGCCTCCTACAGGGAGAACTAGGCCTCTCTTCTCGCTGCTCTCTCTTGGGCTGAGGGGGTCCCACCAGTTCACCAATAGGCAGCAGGAGGTTCCGGTGGACCACGCGACTTCGACCCAGTCCAGACTCAGGGGAGATCTCATATACTGGGAGGTCTCCCAGTTGTCGCACCACTGTGTAGGGTTCAGCCCGCCACCAATCAGCAATTTTGTGTCTCCTCGTTAGCCCCAAGTTTTGCAGCAACACCCGGTCCCCTTTTTGTAACCCTTGCTCGTGAGCTTGAGCATCATAAAGCCGCTTGTGGCGTTGCTGGTTTCTTTCAGCAGTTTTGACTGCCAGTCAGTACGCACAATGTAGATGGTCCCAAAGCTGTTGTCCATATTGACCATAAGTCAAATGTTGATAGACTCGTTCTACCCCAAAGTACAAATCTGTGGGTAACCGGGGCTCCCTCCCAAACATGAGTAAATATGGCTCCCATCACAACTGTATTATATTAAAAAACATTTTCATCCCCTCAGTAGTGTCTAAGACACTACTTGATTTTAGTTGACTTTAGTTGATTTTAATTGGACTCACCTAAATTTGAACATATGTTCTCAAACTGAAGAGCAAGGTATATATGCAAAAGGGATAGATCTCTTCAGAGAAACACAGTTCTCCATGTTGGAATGTGTACTGAAACAGGTTTACTTCTTCCAGCGGTAAGTGCTCTTAGATTAAGCAAACACTGGCCCAGGACAGATGTGCTATTTGGAATGCTCCAAACACTTTTAAAGCACTCCAAACAGCAAGTGTACAGACATGCACGATCAAAGAAGTACTTCAAATATGGCCAGAGTGCTTCAAGAAGGATCCTTAAAAATTAGGAACAGTTTTGAAGCATTTTATGAAATGCCTGCGTGCTCCAGTGGTCAGCATCCCACTGCTCTACTGACCCCCTTCCCCTGGGTGTTGAGGGTAGGGGGAAAGAGAGCATTCTTCCATGTGTTTTGCTGTCCTCAGGAATCTCTAGAAGTTCGTTCCAAAAAATTGAGAGAGATGCATGGATTTTTGCTATCCTGCCAGGGGACTGGAGAGAGATTTCTTGCATGTTCATAGCCTCTGGTCTCTAGAGGTTCCTGAGGACAAGAATGCACTCATGGGCTGTTTCTGCCTCCCATTCTCCCTCTTCAGGGAGGCAAGGAGTGGAGCACTTCAAATGCACATGTGTGTATGGCACATATTGTACCTCTACCATTCAAAACTTTAAGGTGTGTTCAAGACCTTCTACTGATATAAATGTTTAATACTATGTGCCTAGATGATTTAATTTAATTTTACTTCTTTATTTTAAATGGCTCGCACTCATGTACCCTGGTCTCTTACCCTGCTCCCCCACTAGTATGCTGCAGGCTTTTCATTTAGATTGCTCTGGGTCTCAGTGCTGTATAAAGACAAGAAGGATGAAAAGGGCTGATTTAAACTAAGAAAAAGGTGAGGCTTTTCTGCATCTGAGATGTATTTTTAATCATGTGACTTGTATTTATATATAAATAGATTTTCATCAGCTTTTTTGCATGTATTTTCATGACTGATGTGTGCCCCTGATTGGTGGCTTGGCAGAGACTTCAGCATTTTAATAAAATTGCCTTCACCAAAATGGTGAAAGTACCATGCTGTATTCTAGATGCATCAGACTGGGGTGAAGACAAGAAAGAAATGGAGAGTTTTAAATAGAAGGTTGATATTTTCCAGTTGCATGAGTTACATCTTCAGTTTTGTAAACAAGGTCTCCCTCTCCCTCCTGCAAATATTAAGAAATAGTGGTGGTGTCATTCCTGTCTATAGAATTTTCATTAGTCTGTTCAGAACACTTGTACTCTATAATTGCTCAGGTACCTGTGTAACTTTTCTTTGCTGGGCTGTTTACACACCCCCTTCCTATGCAGGCCTTATCTTCGCTGGGAATTTGTCTCTTTTCCCATTGTAAGTAAGGCTGTAGGTACCCAAGACACCACTTAGTTTGAAATTTCAGTGGGGCTAGCAATTCAGCTGTTTCCCAGGACATCAGAAGACCACTTCAGAAGTCAATAGGATGCTCTTACTTATTGAGATTTGATAGAAATGTTACCTGCATTTTTTAAACATGATGTTATTACCTTGGGTATATTATAACCTGTTTTAAGTGGGGAAATAAACCAAAGCCAAAATAGTCTGTCTTGAAACACCTACAGGTTTCTGGATTGAGACTCTAATATGAGTAGCTGCTTTCTTCACTGTGGGAGGAAAATATGGATGAATGCTATCACTAACTCATTATAAAAATCTGTTTGCTTAAAAAAGCAATAATTCTTTCTCTGTGCCTCATGCCTTCATTTTTTTTCATACTGTTTTCTTCCTTCTGGCAGGATTTCATCAGGCAAGAGATTGTGACTCTCAGCCTCTTGCTGTAGTCTGGTCAGTCAGCTTGCAAGACAGAAGGCATGACTTTGAAAGACCCTGCAATTCAGGAGCTTACTTCTAGATATCATGTCTGGCTTACCCAAGACAATATATTCTGTTCCTCAAGTACAGCATGCTTTACTATTCTAGTCTGAGGTTTTAATTATTTTTCAACCTCTCTTTTACTCTTGAGGGATAGGTTTGAACGGTCTAAGAGTCCACTGCTTTCTAAGCTACAGTCAATTCATAAGGGGCTTTAAAAATGGGTTTATAATTTGTTATTTTTTAAAAAAAAACAGATTGCTCTTTAGACTTTAACATAGGCTAAATTACAGAGGAATTGCTGTGTAATCGCATGTTGTGTTCACCTCTACACCAAAAGGAGCCATCATTATTAAGATTCATGAGCACAAGGTGGGGGCTGGGGTGGTATGAGTGCTTAGGTGCAAATTGCAAGTTCGAAGAAACAGAAATGCTCACCCAAGTTCAACCCAGAAGTCAGAAGTTCAAAGCCAGAGCAGAAGTGCTCACAGCGCGGCCCTATCAGATTTCAGTGAATCTGCAAATTCTGCTCAATACCTTGTCACAAGGACATGGAAAAGGAAGGATGATAAAATAGCACCAATTTATCCTTTTGTTTTTTTCAGCTGCAAGTCCTATTCTCTTACAGCAAACTGTACCACAAATGAATGGCCTTCCTTCTCTCAAAAAAACCCCAAAACAGAGTCTGTCTTGAAACAATGATAGCAGTGGTGCTTCATGTTTTTGGACTTAAGGGACCTTTTGATAGACTACAGCAAGAATGGGCAGTTATTTGGGCCTGTGGGTCACACAGAGTTTTGGTAAGCTATTGTGGACTGAGTCAGCACTGCCCCCATAACATGTGCAACAGCCCACCAAAATTTCCTAAGTAGCTCTGCTGTGTGCTCAGCCAGGTGGCTGAAATGGGGCTGTGGGCAGGCAGGGAGCAGCATCCAGGAGTGGGACAGGCAAGTGGGGCTGAGGCAGTGATAACCTGGGTCCAGGAGCCAGAGCAGAACAATGATCTGCATGCCCCTTCAACAAGAGTTGGTTCTGTGGGTAGGGGCATGTGGGGAGTGGAGTGCGGCCCTGGCCCCACTTTGTCAATGCCCAGTGATCCCAGGGTCTCTGGAGACTAGCCAGGACCCACATGGGCACAGCACACAGCCAGGTGGACAGGATGGGGCTGCAGGTGGGCAGGAAGCTGCATCTGGGATCAGGTCCAGGATCTTGGGGTGGTGACAGCATGGAGCTAGGGCAGTGCCACAGTCTGCTTCCCACACACTGCTGGCCATGGAAGTTGTGCCCATCACAGGGATATGTGGGCAGTGGATTGTGGCTCTGCCTCAGCCTTAGCTGTCACTGCCTTGCGATTCCCACCCCATGATCCCAGCCTTCCCTGCCTGTCTTGCTCCCCAGCACCACTTCCTACTCACCTGTGGCCCCATTCCATCTGCCCAGCCATGCAGCCAGCCCATGTGGGTCCTGCCCACAGTGGTGGGTGCAGGGCAGAGAGGCTGGGGTACCAGGGTGGTGTGATCAGGTCAGGTGGTGGCAGCAACGGGAAGAAACTGCTGCTGCTGGCATTGCCAGGAAGTTAGTCCAGCTGCTGTGCTGCCCCAGCCCCACTGTGTGCCTCGGTGGCAGGACCGGCCTTACGTGCCACAGCTTGGGCTGCCCCCTGTGCTAGGTGGGACCAAGGGACCCACCATAGCCTGAGCAGAATCCCTCAGTGGGCTGAATTCAATCCACAGGCTGTATTTTGCCCACCTCTGGACTAGAGGCATCCTTTGGAAATTGCCATCAGTTAGTTTTCAGTCTTTTAACTATGGAAACATAATAGAGAAATTCTTTTGAGGCAAAGAACTCAGAAAGACCATAACAATTCAACATGTTTTTAACATGGTGGATTCCTATTTGAAATCTCTGGCTTTATCTGGTGAGTCATGTTTGCACGCCTAACAGTGTCAACATCATGTGAAACCCTGTGTTACCCTGGAAAGTATCTCAAGACACTCTGCAGCACCATGGTTGAGATTCTAGACAAATACTACAGTGTTCCAGTCAGGTACCATGGTGCTCTTAGATGCTGTCACAGTGCCAGCATGTACTTGTCAAATGAGTCTTATAAATGTTTCATTCCTTTGATTCCAAGATGATTAAACATCAGAAATCTTTAATTCCTGCCACAGAGTCCTTGTATTTGCTTAGAAAAGATACATTTTTAATGTTGTCCTTAGAGCTTTCTGCTTATCAGGAGCTTACTGCATTGTGCTGCAGAAGCAGTAAGGGATTCAGGCACAAGGATCTTCTTGTGTGATGTGCTGTGCTGTGCAGTGAGACGGGAATTGCTATCAATGCCTATTTTCATTTCTCCATTAGGATGAGGACACTTCCATGACTTATCCATAACTGCAATGCTGCCCATTTGTTCTGAAAGGAATCTTAACAGAAATTGTTTTGAGAATTTAAATGTGATTCCCTAAAACATTTAAAAGCTCATTGTAAATGGACCTAAAGGCTTTGGCCACCGTACTTAGAGCAGTGCTTAATTTATTTCCCCTTTTTTCAAGCATGCTGTATATATTTTACCTCAAATACAAGATGAGTTTTTTTTCCCCAAGTTAGCATGGGGGACAAAGCTCCTTGTCTTTCATTTGTATACAAGGAAGCTTCAATAAATTAAGCTGCCGCTAAAAACAGCCTGTGAGAACTAATGGAAACCATCTATGAAGTTGATTAAATGCAACCAACATTATGTGACTGTAAAACACATGGTCTATACTGATGGAAACCTACCATAAGGATAGGTTAGTGTATCGCTATCCCAGGATCTCAGAACTCATGGCAAGACTTGGTTCCAGTTATGAGTGTGGGGGGCTGAGTAGCACATGAATCCTATGTAGGGGTATCTGGAGTACACACACATACTGAGTGGTGCTGAGCTGAGGGTCACCATGGCTTAAAATGCAGTTGATTTTTGCTGGGGCCCAGCCAAGTGAACTATGCAGTAAATTACATAGCCTTTTGACTCTGAACTGACATAGATGCGTAGTTTGTATGAAGTATAGGTATGTGCAAAAGCTTCTTACAAGTGTGTTTATGGAAGACGTGCTAAAACTTGCAGCAGTTTCAAAAAACGTAACAAGCATCAATTTTGGATAAACTAAGGGCATGACAGTAAGGAGGTAGGAAGGGCCTGCAGGTAGAAGACTTATTTATTTTCCTTGCTGTAGCAGTGGGAGGGGGACAGAATCAAGGCAGACCTCCAAGAATTAGGTTCTATACCTGGAAAATTATAACACATTTTTAAATTTTTCCATATATAGAATCTAATTATTGGCAAGGTTGTCTTATAGTTGAGTAAATATAGTCATTGTTGCAAGGGCTAGTACTGTTTACCAATACAGCAAGGGGTTTTTTGACCCCAAAATAGTGTTAAAAGTATGTATGTGCTGTAGTATCATAGGCAGTTAGTGCTATATAAGAATACAATCTGCAATGTAATTTAACTAATATATTATTTTTAAACATAGCCACATGGCTCAAGGTAACTGCACTAGAAACCTGCTTGCCACAATCCTGTTTAAAAATAAAGTTGTAGTTCTCTGCATTTTCATCCAGCATGTACATGATTCTGAATTGTTTCACTTTCTCCACAAACCAAAATTAAGAGTCTGTAATTGCTAGCTTTTCCCAAACTGAAACAAAAACTGGTTTTAACAGTCAAAATGAATTTGGAATTTATTTTTGGCGATTACACATTAGTAAATTTGACAAATATATTTCTGTACACTTAAACGCTGTAAATGACCAATAAGTTTTGTTTTACTATGCATTTTATCGGTCATAAGGGGAACAAGTGAGAAGAAATATTAAAAAGTAATTTATTGTATGCTAGCACATTAAAAAACAAAGCAAAACAAAACAAAAATCTGTTAACTGGCCAAACTTTCTTCTTGGAGACTCATACAAATATAAATACTGAAACAAAGAATCATGCCCTGCTGTATCCTAAACAGCTGTCCTACCCCACTTCAGAGGTTTGCAAAAGTCAAAGGGTCTTTTATATCTCAGGGTGCAAGATTAAAAGCAGTAGGGGAGAGAGATGGACAATGGTGCGTGACTTATGAGGAAAGACTGAAAGAATTAGGGCTATTTAGTTTGAAGAAGACTGAACGGGTATTTGATAAATCACCTGAAGGGTGATTTATAGAGGATGGAGATGGGCTTTTCTCTTTGGCCATAGAGAACAGGACTACGAGCAATGGCCTTGAACTGCAGCAGGGGAACCTTAGGTTGGAGAAGAACTTTCTGACTTATGAGGGTAGCCAAATACTGAAACAGACAGCCTAGAAAAATTGTGCAATTTCCATCCCTGCACATTTTGAAGAGCAGGCCATACAGAAACTTGGCTGGGATTGTTTAGTTAGATTTCATAGACATTAGGGCTGGAAGGGACCCCGTAAAATCATCAAGTCCAGCCCCTGCTCCAGGGAAAGGAAGTCAGCAGGGATCATAGGATCCCAGCAAGATAAGCATCCAGGTGTGTTTTGAAGGCATTCAAAGTGGGTGCTTTTGAACTGCCTCTGGCGGAAGTCTATTCCAAACCTTGGGGGCTTGGACAGTAAAGCAGTTCTTTATGTCCAGCCTGAATCGGTCGCGGTGGAGTTTGTGACCGTTCAACCTTGTCATCCCTTGGGGGGCTCTGATGAACAGACGTTCCCCCAGATCCTGATGAACACCCCTGATAAACTTATAGGTGGCCACCAGATCATCCCTGAGCCTGTGCTTTTCCAGGCTGAAGATTCCCATGGCTCTCAGCCTCTCATTACAAGGTCTGTTATCCTGAACTCTGATCATGTGCGTGGCTCTCTTCTGCACTCTCTCAAGCTTCTCCACATCCTTTTTCAATTGTGGAGCCCAAAACTGGACACAGTACTCCAGCTGTGGCCTCGCCAAGGCCAAGTACAATGGGCGAATGATGTCCCGGAATTTGCTTAAGAAGTATCTATGGGTGCAAACCAGCGTTTTGCTCACTTTACTAGGTGCAGCATTACATTGAAGACTCATGTTCATCTTGTGGTCAATCATGACCTCCAGGTCCCTTTCATCTATAGTGCTAACCAGAGTAGCACTGCTGGGCCTATACGCATGCTGCAGGTTTTTCCTCCCAAGGTGGAGAACTTTGCATTTTTTGGTGTTGAACACCATCAGGTTCTCATCCACCCATTTTCTGAGCCTGTCAAAATCTGCCTGGATCATCCTTCTGTCCTCAGGTGTGGATGCTTTCCCCAAGAGTTTGGTGTCATTGGCAAACCTGGTGAGTCCACTTCTAACACCAACGTCTACATCACTGATGAAGATGTTAAAAAGTATAGACCCTAGGACAGAGCCTTGAGGGACCCCACTGGTGACTGCACACCATGACAATTGGCTCCTGTCAACAACCACCCTCTTGGTCTCCTATCACGGACCCAATTTCCCAGCCAGCGCATTGTGGTGACGTCAAGGCCGCAGTTGGCCAGTTTTGCCAAGAGGTAATCATGGGATACAAAATTGAAGGCTTTTTTAAAGTCAGGATATATGACGTCAATCTCTTCTCCCTGTCCAGGTGATAGGTCACCTGACTGTAAAAGGAAATGAGATTAGTCAAGCAAGACCTACCCACAACAAACCCATTATGGGTATCCCTCAGGCTATTGCTGTCAGCTAGTCTGTTAAGAATGGCCTCTTTGATAATCTTTTCCAAGACCTTCCACAGGATAGAGGTCAGGTTGATGGGCCTGTAGTTTGCTGGATCTACTTTCCTCCCTTTCTTGAAGACA
Organism: Caiman crocodilus; assembly: GCA_030014935.1. Lineage (NCBI taxonomy): Eukaryota > Metazoa > Chordata > Crocodylia > Alligatoridae > Caiman > Caiman crocodilus. The sequence goes on from JAGPOW010003648.1 coordinate 90,936,118, forward strand.
GACACCACATTGGCCTTCTTCCAATCTTCAGGCATTTCACCAGAGCACCATGAGTTCTCGAAGATCCGTGCCAGGGGCTGAGCTCTGATGCTCGCCAGCTCCTTGAGTACCCTTGGGTGTAAACCGTCAGGGCCAGCTGACTTGAAGGTGTCCAGCCTCTCAAGGTGTTCCTTCACAAGGCCAGCTTCGATGGAGGGTGAGGAATGTCCCTCACCCAGGTCTCCCTGACCCACAGTGGGCAGGGGCGTCCCATGGGACTGGTGAAAAACTGAAACAAAGTACCCATTTAGCAAGTTTGCTTTTTCCTGGGCATTGGTTGTCACTTGTCCCATCCAGTTTAGTAGGGGTCCAGTGTTGCCCTTTTTTTTTTTTCCATCTGGCTCCCCACATATCTAAAAAACAACTTTTTGTTGTCCTTGATATTTGTAGCTAGCTGGATTTCTGTCACAGCCTTGGCTTTCCTGGTTTGCTCTCTGCAGGTCGGAACCAGTGCAGAATATTCCTTCTTGGAGCTGGTTCCAATCCTCCATCCTTTGTAGGTCTTCCTTTTAAAACACAGGAGATCTGCTAGTTTCCTAGAGAGCCAAGGGGGCTGAATTGCCCTTTTGCTACCTTTCTTCCGAGATGGGATAGACTTTGCTTGTGTATCCAGGATTGCTCCCTTGAGGAGCAACCACTCGATCTGAACTCCCCTCTCCATTGAGTTGTGGCCTTTTAGGGCCTCTCTGACAAGCCTCCTTACCTTGTCAGAGTCAGCTTTCCTGAAGTCAAGGACTTCTGAATTACTGACTGACTTGCCAGCTTTATGACGGATGCTGAAGGTGATCAGCTTGTGATCACTGTCACCCAGCTTCCCTTCAATCATTAGGTCACTGATTAGGTCATCCCCAGTTGCCAGTACAAGGTCGAGCAGCGCTTTACCACTTGTCAGCCTGTAGACTTCGTGCGTCAGATAGAGGTCATCTGTGCACATGAGAGAGTTTTGTAACTGCTCGAATTTGGCTGAGTGCACCTTCCATGAGATGTCTGGGTAGTTAGTCTCCCATGACAACCATACATTGGGACCATGTGGCCTCAGCCAATTCCCTGGCAAACTCCTGGCCAAGGTCTTGACCCTGGGTAGGGGGTCTGTAGTAGACTCCCACCATAGTATCCCCTGTGCCGTATTCCCCATGAATTGTAACCCAGAGGGTCTCAAGTCTTTCACCGTAGGTGCCAGTGTTGGCTTGCAGGGATGCATTCCTTTCCTTGACATAGAGATCTACACCCCCGCCCTTTTTGTCCACTTGATCCCTCCTGTACAGGGTATAGCTGGCTATACCCATGGTCCAGTCATGGGTGGAGTCCCACCAGGTCTTAGTTATCCCTTATGACATCATAATTATTTGTGTTAAGTAGGAGGACAAGTTCCTTCTGTTTATTCCCCAAGCTCCTGGCATTTGTGTACAGGCAGGCAAATGTCCCTTTGGGGGCCCTTGCCTTGCCCACAACTCACTCCAGGGCTGAGACAGCGGTGGGCTCCCTTAAGTGCCTTGGCCTGCTGACTTTTCAAGGGTTGCTCAGCAGGCCAGCAGTGGTGGTGGTGGCAGTGGTCCCCCCCGTCTTAGTTTAAAGCCCGGCGAAGCAGGTCAGTCATTCTGGCTTAGAAAACCCTCCTCCCCAGCAGAGAGAGGTGGAGGTCATCTTTTCCCAGCAGCTCGCTGACTCTCTCACCGAAGAGCAGGCTGTGGTCATTGGAGCTGAAGCCTTCCCGATGACACCAGCACCGAAGTCTTTTGTTTACTACCTGGATCCTCCTCTCCCTCCTCAGCCTGTAGCCCAAGACTGAGAGGTTCAAAGAAAACACCACCTGCACCCCCAGACCCTTTTGCTCCACTCCCAAATCCTTGTAGCGCCTCATGACCCAGCTGAGAGCACTCTGAACCATGTCATTGGTGCCCACATGGATAAGAAGCATAGAGTAGTGGTCAGTGGGCTAGAGGAGCTTGGGGATCTTCTCCACAATGACTTGGATTCTGTCTCCCGGGAAGCAGCAAACTTCCCGAGCTAAGGGGTTGGGTTGGCAGATTACCCCCTCATTTCCCCTCAGGATGGAGTCTCCCACAACAAACACTTTACGTTTTGTCCTGGGAAGAGCGGGGGCGGTCGCTACAGTAGAGCCTGTGTTGCCTGCAGGAGTTGGCAACTCAGCAGGCTCTGCTGGGGCTGCAAGAGGTTTGTACCTGTTGCAAAGCTCCAGCGGGGCAGGGGCCATGGTGCGGCAGGCCTTGGGGCCCTTGACCACCTTGGTCCATTCCCAGGGCTGAACAGAATGGGAAGTCCCCAAGTCCTCCTTTGTCCTGGAGGGAGACCATGGTCTACCCTCTGCCTCCCGGGGGAGAAGGGCCTGGCAGTAGGATCAATCTCCTGCTCACAGTCCCTGATGGCACACAGTCTGTGGACTGCAGCCTGGAGCTCTTCCAGCTGGTGCACCAGAGACCTCAGTAGGGAGCAGACCTCACAAGGGGAGGTGGCTATGCTCCTGGGCCCTAGAGCCTAGAAGAGTGACAGGCAGCCCCCACAGCCGAGAGCCAGGGGCTCCATCTGGGTGAAGGTCTCTGAGGTGCCAGAGGGGGGATAATCCTGCCTTGAACAAGGGGTTGGACTAGATGACCTTATGAGTTCCCTTCCAGCCCTACTTTCTTATGATCACTATGGATTTTGCTTCATGATAGTGATTCTACTTCAGAGGGTCAACTGTAAGTGCCCCTTTTCTAAGTAGAGCTATTGCATCATTTACTTCTGAAAGTGGGGATAAATCACGTTAATAATAATTAAAGTTGTACTTGTTAGACTTTATAGACTAGAGTAATAAAAGGAGGCCACAACACAGGCCAACCTAGTGAAGAAACACAATGTTGAATACAAAAGCATGAGATGTAGTAAAAAAATCCCAATCCTATTTTCAGTGAGAAGCTGCTGAATAAACTCAATTATACAAAAAAAAAAGGCGGGGGGGGGCATTTTTTTCTTCACTTGAGTGGGCCTTAAATATCTTAATAGGCTTGTTGAAACTGCTGGGCTTGTTAGCATGAGTGAATAATATTACTGACCTGGGCATAGGTTTTTCCCACGGTGTATCCCCCTAATTCTTAAGTAGTTTCTGTCAGTTTTTCTATTGCAGGTAACTAAGCATGTTGCATGGATTTAGAGTTTAATTTTCTGAATAAAGAGGAACTCAGACTGGTTAGAGAGTGGGCAAGTGAAGAAACTACCTCTTCACAGATAGAGGTAAAAGCAGATAAAAACAGAGATTTGAAGCCCAAATAGATAGCTGGTTTTAAGGGATAATTGTTTTGATAATAGGTAGATGCACCCCATAAGTAACTTTGGAAATACACTGGGAAATGGTAATTTGATTCTATTAACCAGCTGATTCCATTAAAAGGAGACCTGTTTTTGCAGGAACACAGACAGTCACTCCTCCCCCACAGCCCCTGGCCCTGCTCTTGCCTCTCATTTTCTCCCTACATTGCTGCTGGTGCCCCTCACCCCCCACGCAGAGTGGGCCCTCAGCTGCCAGGGCTACAGGGCCAGGGACCTAGGTCTGCAGCCCCCTGCCCCTGGCAGGAGGTGGCAGCTGATGCAGCAAAGCGAAGTCCAGCTCCCCATCTGCTGCTGCCCACTGTGGGCTCACGTGTGGGGGTTAAGGCCAGGTCCCCAGTGTAGTGCACACTCCCAGAAGGGCAGGGGGGACCCATGCCCCCCAGATCCATACACGGGGTGAGAGTGGGGGTGGGGACAGGCAGTGAGGGCAGTGGTGCAGAGCCTACCACACACATGGGGCATGTTGTCAGGGAGCCTGGCCCCTGCCCCTTGGATGAGCCACCTGTGGCATTGTCCCACTTGCAACTGGGTCCCCAGCCCTGCCCAATTCCTTCCCTCCCTATGGGAGCTAAATTCCGCCCCCCCCCACTTACCTGCGGGAGCTGCTCTTCAGGTTGCCTGGTGGCCATGTGCATGTGTGAGCACACACGTGCACATGGAGCCCCTGCAGGCTGCAGCTGCAGAGGGCTCCTCACAAAACTGCAAAATCCTCAGGCTTCTCCAGTAAAATGGTTCCAAAAAGTGACGCACCGGGGTGCACGTGCACCCCCTGAGATTGGCCGAGCCCAATCCCTGCCTGGTGCCAGTCCTAGCCTCCCTCCCTCCGTCCCTGGCCCCCCAATTTGTGGTTGGCCACTGAGGGATCTCCCCCCACCCCCAAGTTGGGAATCGGCTGCTGGTGCCCCCCCCCATATTAGGAGGCACCAATTGCCTTGCCAAAAATCGAAAATTGTGATTCTAATATGAGTGATTTTTACATGTAATAATATACAAAAGGTTTCATTTTCCCATATTGATTCAAATAAAAAGCTGATTCTGTTAACCAGTGATTCTATAAAGCACAATCTGCTGTGTTAGACTGACTTGGTTCACGAGAGCATCAATTTTCACTTTCCTGTAGGATTTCTCTTTCCTAGTGTGGCCTCATTACATTGGGGTACCTGTTTTTTGCAAAAGAGGGGCTTGGCGCTATTGCTTGAGATGATTAAATGTTCTGAAATGACTGAAGTACTTGTGTAGCAGTCTTCCTTCCCTCCATTTCCCCTCTCCCCCTCCTTGCAGGAAATGCTGTTAGTCTGTCTTAAATGGACACCCTGGTATAACACTTTACCACCTGTGGGCTGTCTGAAACAGCTGTATTTTCCTGGGGATTTACTTCCTGAGTCTGTCTTTCTTGGCAAACCTGCAGAGTGCTTGTCCTAAGACCTTCCTTCTGATCCTGGTTCTCCTTTCTGGTGGTGCATCATAGGACACCTGGCCAGCTTCTCTAGCGGGGTTTTCCCTACAGAAATTTTGTGCAAACAGCATATCAGGCCATGTCTAAGTCTTTGAAAATACTAGCGTATGCAATTACATTTTGTGTAAGAGAAGCCAGCGTGATAGGAATCAGATTTAAAGTGCTTTCACTAGAGACGAGGAGCTCCAGTGTTAGCTGCAATGACAATTGGTATGTTAGGATAGTCTGTCTTGAATTCAAAAGTTAATGCGTCTACTGTACTTTACAATAATTTGTACCAATGAAATTATTGGAAACATCTCTGGTAGTTGATTCAAAGAGGTTGTTGGTCAGGGTATGTATTTTAACATATACAACATATGTGGTACAAGGAGTTTCTTAATTACAGCTCCTACTTGCTTGAATGTAAGTTGTAGGCAACCAGAATGTGGACACTGTTGTTCTATGTTACTACTTCCTTGTGACTAATAAATCACAGAGGCTTTTCTCCCTCAGGGTGGAGGAAGAGGTTTTTCCCTCTCTGACACCATAGGTCATGTACACTATAGACTTGGGTGTCCTACTGGACACTGCAGTCAGGAACCTGTAAGATAATGGTTACTATCTAATTGGTACTTGTGTGAGGGGACTTTTTCTTAACCCCTTGTTTGTTACATTCAGATACCAAAAACAGAACATCGTCTGACATACCATCTGAGAAAAAGAGGAGAAAACCTGGACAGTCCTTTCACACAAGAAACTACATTTGACTAAAGCCTTCAAATACAGTGTGTTAGGAATGTCCATAGAATAAGCTATTACCTAGATCAGGGGTTGGCAAAATATGGCCTATGGGTCAGATCTGGTCCACCAGGCACATCTGACCTGTAGGCACCCACCAACTAATTGTACACCACCCCACAACTCGTGCATGGAAGCCAGCACACAGCTTCTGGGCAGGGCTGCTGCTGCTGTTGCTGCCATCACTGGGGGACCTGCTGGGCTTCCCCAGTGTCTAGAGGTTCCTGCTCATCTCCATGGGGTAGTGCGTGCTCCAGGCTGCAGGGCGGGAAGTGGTGGTGGCAGGGGAAGCTGCGACGGGGGTGGGGCTAGTGGGAGTGCAGAGTCCATGCCCAGGGAGGTGGAGGGAATGCAGAGGTCAGGTGGCCATGGTTTGGGTGGGGGGCTGTGGTGGCCTCCCCACACAAACTGCGCCACCATAATTCACAGCCCCCGCCACTGGCTTCAGCAGCAGGTGGTGGGTCCTCGGGGGCACTCATGGCCCTCACAGGTGCTACTGCCTGGTGGCACATGGCTCTTACTAGAACTGCACATGGTGGAAAGCAATGCAGCCAGGCTGCCACACCTCTGTCACGTGGGGCTCCCTGTGGTGCACGTGCAGCTCCCAGCATTCTGCGCCACCGGGGGGGGAAGCCCCGCACGATGGAGCTGGCTGGCTGCCTTCACTCCCTGGGGGAAGCAGGAGGCAGGGTTCCCTGCCACTTTGGGCAGAGTCCCAGGACCTGCATGGGAGAGAGTGCTCTGGGAGCTGCATGTGTGCCGTGGGGAGCCCTATGCAATAGACGTGGGACAGCCTGGCTGCGCTCCTTGCCACCACGTGCTGCTCTGGCCAAGCCACGTGCCACTGGGCAGTAGTGCCACGCGGGCCACGAGTTTGACTTTTAGTATATGACTTGGTTTTTTTTCTGGTTCCAAGATGTCAACCCTCCCCTCCCAAAAGGAGTACTTCCAGGGGCAGGGAGAGGGATTTCTGGTGGTGAAGGTCAGGGGTTAAGGGCAGGACTTCCAGTCCTAAAATGGCAACAAGGGAGTGGGACACCTGTCAAGGGAAAGGGCTACCCTTGCAGCACTCAGCAGCTCACCAAAACTCATTAAGCAGCCCTCCAGCCAAAATAATTGCCCATGCCTAGCCTAGATCCAGATCCATTTATTGATATCTTCTTCAGAGTACAAGTGATGCAGTAGTCTCAAGCTATCCAACTTGCAGGCAGCTGGGGACCCTATCCTGATGGGCTTCATAGGGCTGTGGCTTCCTTTCTCCCTCCTCACCCCTGCCAATTGCTGCACCATATTCCCTCCCTTGGTGCTGCACTGTGTGCCCATATGGCCCTGGACTCACCCTCGCCTCCCTGTGGTATGTCTACATTGTTTTTCTCTTCCTCCCCCCACTTCAGCCTGAGCAATACTGGAAGTGGCAGCTGAGCAAGAGTTCTTAGACCACAACTTAATCTCTCATGTGCAATATGTGGCTCAAGGGTTGCCAGTCTGATAGTGCTGCAGTATTGTAAACTTTCCACATGCTGTTGTTCTTTACATCCGATATATGCTGGAGCTGTCCATATTGATGTGATGGGGGGAAAAGGAAATATATAGTGAAGTGAAGATCACTTTGAGAATTTTTTTTGGTTGTCCTTCCTGTCCTCAGTACCATGAAGAGAGGTACTTTGTATCCTGCCCAACATTTATCGTTTTAGCTTCTAATGTTTCAGATCTCTCTTGTGGAGAGATTCATGCTTTCTAGATGACTTCACTGACAGGCTGTCTCTTTGTTTGCTGGTAGGTAGAGCTGTCCTTCATGCTATATGACTACCACTATTTTGAAGGATTAGTAAAAAAAAAAAAAAGGAGGATGTAGCACAAAAGGAATTTTCAGTGACTAATTTCTAATGTAATTTTACAAATGCAACAGTATTGTTATCTGTAACGTTATCTCAGATAGCAGCTGATGCATTCTCTTCCTTTGGTTTTAGGTTTTGATCGTTTTTTTTTACAACTGGGGGTCACATCAGGTTGTCCTTTGGACTTCAACTTTGATAAATTTCTGTGCGAGTTAATAAAGACTCTGAACAGTTTTGTTATAAGTCACAGGAATACTGGGAGAGCAAACAATAATTATTAACTTAAAGATAAGATGGAGAGAAAAATGTTAATTAGAGATGTCTTAAATGGAATCACACTTTCAAGTATGAATTGAGTAGGTACCACCAAAGAACTGCATAATTCTGAGTAATTCTTTGAACTTACAAAAGTGTCATTTAATGCTTTTGATGCATCATTTGCAACAAATCTATTCTTTCCTTTATCTTTTTCACATTCCTGTCATCTTTTTCTTTTGGTTTGTTTTTCTGATTTCTTTTTTTTATTGTGTGCATTAATTTTTCTTAAATCTAACTCTTTTTTCTCTCTCCAACATTCTAGAACAGTAAGTACTTGAATTCTTGAATTAATTTACCTTCATTATTTTTAGTTATGAATATTTTTTGTACTAGGTATCATGACAGTTTGACTGTAGAGTGGGCTTCATGCAATTATATAAATTTTCTTTTCACTGAAATTTTTGGATATTAAAATGTGTGTTATTGCTTGTTAAATGCCATCTCAGGTGACTGTCAACCTACAGAACACAAATTCCCTAGGGTTAGGTGTCTGTAAAGGAGAGCAGAGTTTAGCCCAGCTCATTGCATTTTTCGTCCAAGGATTTCAAAACATTTTTTAAAATGTAGAATTTGTTCCATTTCTGAACACTGTCCTGGAGTTGGAGTAAATAAACCTTTCCTCCCCTATAGTGGCGTAAATAACCGTTTTGAAATCCTTGGATGAAAAATGCAATGAGCTGGGCTAAATTCTGCTCTCCTTTACAGACACCCAACCCCAGGGAATTTGTGTTCTGTAGGTTGACAGTCACCTGAGATGGCATTTAACAAGCAATAACACACATTTTAATATCTAAAAAATTCAGTGAAAAGAAAATTTATATAATTGCATGAAGCCCACTCTACAGTCAAACTGTCATGATACCCAGTACAAATTAAATAATTCTACCTTGCCACATAAACAAGAAGTAAACAGGGCTACTCTGGAGGTTCTTCCTTCCTGTTGTATAATTAGCTGTGTTGCTAGGCACAACAAATTAGCTTGCTTGCAGTACTGCAGGAACGTGGCTTTGGTGCTTCCCACTTTCAGCCCATAGCTGCCTTCCAAACCAGAAGTAGAATTGCTGTATCCATATTTTTATGTGATTCTGCTAAGAGAATGAGCCAGGTAGCTGGCCTGTGCTTCTTGAGAACAGCTATCCTTCTTCCAGTTCAGATTACAGCCTGCAGCTGCCTCCTAACCTGGAAGCAATATAGCTGCATTTTCCTGGTGCCAGACAGCATCAGGCTGCATCCTTTCATCAGCTACAGTAGAGTAGCATGTCAGGGTCCCAGGGATGACCACGATGCACTTGCTGGCTCTGCAGTAATGCGCTGCTTCACCCTTAGAGCACCTTCCCTTCTTTCCTGCCATGCCTTGGTGGAATAATAAGAATAAGGAGGCTGCCCACAGGCCTTCACATGGTCCCAGTCCACCTGGACCACACTTCAGTTCCTTGGCTCCCTACTGGTCTCTCTCATGCTCTGCCCAGGCCTCAGGCCCCTAGCTATAACCCTCTGTGACAGTGTCACTGCAGGGCACCTAAGGCCTTTGGGACTATTTGCATGGCTCCAGTCCTCCCCTATACCATGCCCCAAACCTAGTGGTTGTTACCCTAAGATTGTTCACATGTTGGGGCATTGGCCTCCTTTGCCTCTGACCCTTTACTCTCAGCTAGGCCTTCTAGCCTGAGCCCACTATGTTGGATCTGGCTTTAAGGCACTAGCTCAGTTTGGCTGTTTCAGGGGCAAGGCTCTGTCCCCTGTTTGGTCGTGCCTGTCCTGGGCTCCAGGCAGTCATTCAAGCCTTGAATCTGCCTCTGCAGGGCTCAAGACGATTGTGTGTCCCTCAGGGCACTAATGGGACCTCCATATACTGCCCCTGCAGTCCCAACCCATACCACTGGTGTAACTGCAATGTAAACAATAGGCTGTAACATAAGCATAACAGTCCTCTGTCCCTTTAAGAGGGCAAACCTTTCCTCCCCTATAGTGAGCGCCAGCGTACTTTCTGGCCCTGGGCTAGCCTTGCAAACTCCCTGAGCCTCACTGGGTTTCCACAGACAGGGTACTGATCCATTCAGGAGCCCTGCATCCCAGAGCTCTTCTGCCAGGGAGAAACTAGCTTGCTAGCCTCAGCCCCCTTGGGCTCTTGGACCCCTGGTCCTGCATGCAGCCCCTCCTCTGGGCTCTTGGACACCTGGTCCTGCTTGCAGCCCATCTGGCCAATGCCTCAAACCTTCTAAGGGTTTACCATCAACCAAAGGCTACTTGCCTGTAAAACCCCTGCTTTTTCTGGTCAGGGAACTTGCCTCTATTCCCAGGCCTGCAGAATTGTTTAGATAAATCCAAGTCCCACAGGAGCCCAGCTGTTGCTCTGCTTTCAGGATCTCCTCACTTTGTGGCTACCAGAGGGAGGCTGCCTGACCTTTGCAGGCTCTGGGCTTATATAGCCCCAGCCTGAGCCTGCTTCTGGTCAGGTGAGTCTCTTATTAGCACCCTGTGCCACCTGCAAGTGGCCTCTTGGGCTGCATGCTCCTGTAAAGGAGCAGGCAAACCCCACAGCCCTGCTACAAGCAGGACCAGTGATGGGGTTTGCCTTGTGTGGAGCCTGTGCAAAGGAGCTGGCTCACAGATGTGAGGCATTGGTAGCTTTGGGTGACAGGGAGAAGCAGCAGTGTCTGGGTCCTAGTGCCCATTGACTTCTGATTCCAGCTGGGTCATGCCAACCCACAGCCTGAAAAGCTAATGGCAGCTACAAAACTAATGGCTGCTAACCACTTTCATGGGTTCTAATGCAAATTCAGTCCAAGTACTAAGGGAATTGCATAGTATTGATTTAGCCCTATTGGGTAATTTAAAACCACCCCAAATCCTTCAGACTTTTGTCATTGTCAAGGAAAGAAAATAGGATATAAACTCATTTCACTTTTTGAGATTGCAGTTCATCTTTAGGTATTAATTAAGGGCCCTTGATGAACACTGTGTTGTTCTTTACTTACTTTTCCCCCTGTATTCCGTACTGGTGAGGTCACATCTAGACTACTGTGTTCAGTTTTGTGCCCCACACTATAGAAAGGATGTGGACAAATTAAAGATAGTCCAGTGCAGAGAAGGGTCAGCAAAAATGGTTAGGGGGCAAGGGGCACATGATTTATGAGAAAAAGCTGAAGGAACTGGGCTTATTTCATCTGCAGAAGACTAATAGCAACCTTAAACTACTTGAAGGGTGGTTCCAAACAGGATGGAGCTAGACTGTCATTAGTGGTGGCAGATGACAGAACAAGGAGCAACAGTCTCAAGTTACAGAAAGGGAAGTTTCTTTTGAATATTAAGAAACAGTTTGTCGCTAGGGGCTCTGGAGATCCCAGTGTAAAAACCAAAAAAAATCCACACCAAAAAAAAGGAGCATGGCATACGTGGCTGCAGTATGCACTACCTGAAACCAGACCTCTTAGCCAGGCCAGTCAGAGTCATGCTGTGGCTGCCAGCCAGGCTCTACTTGCCTGGATCACTGCTGCTGCAACCCTGGGAGGCCCCCAGGACCTGAAGTAAGGCTGCTTCCCTACCCCGGCCTTCATACGCCACCTAGGGCAACTTGCCATGCACCAGAGCACACATGCAGGGGCATTCTCCAGGGACAAATAACGACACCAGTGTGGTCCACTTGCAGACCACCTTCAAGTACATTTCAAAACCTATTGAACGTGACTTAAAATTATTTGTCTTTGGATCACCAGGAAGGATGCGTTGTGGTTTTGCAGATACAGTCATAAGACTACAAGCTTACAGTCACACATCTTCAAAGCTAATATGCAGTATTTCACTCAAAACTGGTTTTATTGAATATTTTTTACTTGTTACCTGCATTGTTTGCTGTCAGATGAATAGACAGTCATTTTTATTTACTTGAAATAAAGATGCAGTGAGCAATTTGAGAATGGAATCGATCTATTTTAACTTGAAGAGTTCTGAAATGTTCAAGAACAAAGCAAAGGTTTCTGACTGCACTAAAATGCCAGCAAGGGCACAATATTGCTCGCTTCATTGGATACCCTGATACATGTGCTTGAGCAAGTACTCTGTATTCCTGATATATTTTAGCTTCCCAGAGAGTGGGTGCTCAAAAGTGTGAGTGGGAAAATTTAGGTGAGTGGTTTGATGTAGTTGCATAAAGAGGAGACAATAATTTTATGAATAAAATTGTTATGAGTATCAGACTGGCTGGTGTCAGACAGCCAACAGATAGTTAAGCTTTGTGAAATATTCAGTTATGTCAGATCTAAACCTATAGTTGGACTTACAAGCATTTGCTTTTATTGTTTGTTCAATTGAAATTAATAGTTATTTTGAAGTAGGCTCTCAATTTTTATCAATATTAATTCACTGGTACAGTAATCATTTAAAGTATAAAAAGTTGAAGCATTAATTGAAATGCTATCTGTTGTTTAGGTATCCAGGTTGTAGTTGTATTGGTCTAGAGAAAAAAAGCAATCCGGACTTATAGCAGAGATGATATCTTTTATTAAACCAACAAGAATTTTCCAAAAGAATGTCTTTAATTGCAAGCTTTTGGGCACAAATGCCTTTCATCAGGCATTGGAGAAGAGATAGTAAAAGTTCTCCTGGGTAGAAATGAAAGTTCATATTTCATAGGATTTCACAGAGGAGTCAATAGATGGAAAACTCCTCTGGACAGTCAGTTCATAGCTGGTATGAAGCCTTTCACCTCCTGAGAGGATCTGTGATGATTGCCTTGAAGCAAAGACAGGAGCAGGATCTCAGGTTTCAGGTGGTCATGGTTGCTTCCTGCTTGGGAAAAATATGAAGATTTTGTTTTTAAAAAATCAGCTAAAATTCGATATCTTCCATATGTCAGGTATCCAGGCTGTAGTCATATTGGTCTAAAGGAAAAGGCAATCAGGACTCATAATACTGTCATTTAGGGAAGCTGAAATTTGGTGTGCATTTGAAACAAAACTGATAATATTTTAGATTTAAAATTTTATTTTGAAGCCTTGCCTCAGAACCAATTAAATACTGAATTCTTTACAAGAGTCAGTAAATATGCACCCAGTTTGTTACACCACAGGTAGTATTTAACTTTGTAAAACAAAACAAAACAGCTCTGGGTATCTTTTTCTTTGCAGGGGAGAGTTACTAGCAAGTTCCAGCATTTCCTTAGCTCTTAGCCTTCCTCCTTTTCAGCATTTAACTCCTACACAAATAACTTAATTTTACATTGAGACATCTGTCAGTTTTCATTGTAACTCAATGAAGGCCTTTTATGAGATTTGTTATCTTTACTGACTTCACTCATGGGGCAACATGGGATGGAGGTGTAACATCGCTTTCTGTCATAATTGTAGATCAAGGCCTTAAGGCACTTGCTACTTAGGTGCTTTGCTTCTGACGATGTGGTGTTCTGATAGATGTTCAAAGCAGATTTTGAGGTTAGACAAAGTAGGTAGCCCCTAATTCCTAGGGAGAAGTTAAAGGTGATACATCTACAAAACCATAGCCCTGTAGTTTGGGTGAGTACGTATTTTCAGAATGTCATGATGAAAAGAAGACTTAGTCAGTTGGATAGAAAGTCATGGGACATCCCATTATGGTTTGGAATTTACAGTTGGTAATATTTATTAATGTTAATTCTTCCATACTCCGTGAGGTGGGAAAATAAGGAGTGTTCATTAAATGAGTAACGCAAGATTTTTTCACCTAAGTCTCTAGACTTCCAGTGTTAAAGTATAGGCTGAGCCATGTGTTGCAGAGTCTTGGAGGTAAGGACTTTAATTCTATAAGAGCAAAAGGAAAAGCAGATGGAGCAGTTCATACAGGGGAGTTATGCCACTTACATTTGGTAAGAAACATAACTTTGTTGTCTACTTAATTGGATAGATTGAAAGTGAGAGCAATAAGTGGTCAGAGAGGAAGACATTTTGGAAGGCAAGCAGTCTGGGAATTGAGAATGCTGACAAGCTTTATTGGCATCACAAGGGAGATTTTAGAAAGCTTGTATATGATCATTGGGGATCTAGAGGATGATTGGTTGTAATAGCTTATCGCCTTGCATTAAACCTGAGGTACTGAGACATCGAAGATGAAATGTTTTTCAGAACTGAAGAAAAAGAGAAAACAAGTTTTGAAGGGTAGATTTTTGTGTCTTTAGCATTGAGATCATTGTCTGACAGTAAGCAAAACTTCAAGATGAGCATGAGCCACCAATGCCAGACTGCAGCCAGCAAGGCCAGCCATACCTTGTCATGCATCTCAAGTCAGTCCAGAGAGGTGATACTCCCCCTCTATGTGGCTTTGATTAGGCCGCAGTTGGAGTACTGCATCCAGTACTGGGCACTGCACTTCAAAAGGGATGTGACCAGCCTGGAGAGGGTGCAGAGGGCCACCCGCTTGGTGAGAGGGCAGCAGGACAGGCCCTACAAGGAGAGACTGAAGGACCTGAACCTGTTCAGCCTCAGCAAGTAGAGGTTGAGGGGGGACCTGGTGGCTGCCTACAAGCTCATCAGGGGAGATCAACAGCAAATAGGCAGAACCCTTTTCTCCCCAGCACCACCTGGGGTGACCAGGAACAATGGTAATAAGCTGATGGAGAATAGGTTTCGGTTGGAGATCAAAAGCAAATATTTACAGTTAGGGTGGCCAAAATCAGGAACCAACTTCCCAGGGAAGTGGTCCTCGCCCCTACCTTGGGGAAATTCAAGAGGAGGTTGGATGATCACCTGTCTGGGGTCTCGTGAACCCAGCATTCATTCCTGCCTGTGGCAGGGGGTCAGGCTAGATGATCTGTTCAGAAACAAAATGAAGTTTCTTTCCATTAGAGTGTAAAAGAAATAGAATCTGAGAATGTTGAAAGGTAAGTCAGGAGATCAGTGAAGGGAGACTCTTAAAGAACTGCTGGTGGGAAGAGAAAACAGAGGGCTTCAGCAAAGCCAGGGTCACAAAACCTAAAGGAGTACAAGATATAGGCCAGAGAGAGCAATCAGCTGTGTTAAAGGATGCAAAAAGACCAAAGAGAACAAGAACAGAATAGAGATCCTGAATATAGTTAGGAAGAGACGATTTTAGCACAGCCTTAAGCAACTCCCCGCCACCCCCCCCCAAATAAAACCCCCAAAAAACCCCCCACTAGATTGGAGTGGGTGCAGGAGTGAGTTTGAGTTCATGATATAAATTATTTTAAATGTTGTTATACACCAGGGCTGTCAAAGATGCAGCTCATAGGTTAGTTCTAGCCCTCAAAGCCCCACCATCTAGTCCCTGGTGGTACCCCTAGGTCCAGAGTTGATCCACATGCAGTATGTGCCAGACCAGCCCCATGTACAGGTGCTGCAAACATGGATCTTGCACTGGGGGAGGTGGTCTGTTGGTCTAGTCTGGCCCACAAGACCAGCCCCATCCTACATGTCTGGCCCATGAAGCCAAATTAAGTTGACATCACTATACACTATAGTGCAGGGGTAAGTAACTTGAAGACTAGTGCATGGGTGGGTAATTCAAAGATACAGTGTGGCACTCAAAGATATTTTGCTTGGCATGCATGCCTTTGGGTGGATGGCAGGGAAGGGGCCAGGGCTACATGGCCACAACAAGCACTAGGCTTTTTGTGGTTCCTCCGCCAGCTGCCCCAGGAATGACAACATGTTACAAGTTGAAGTTGTAGGTGTTTTTGGCACTCTGCCCAAAAACATTGCCAATCCCTGGACTAGTGCTTATCATGCTTTGGTCCACAGAGCTCTGTCTTGTGGTTCATAGGAGAAGATAGTTTGAAAACGGCATGCACACACTTGAGAGTGGGGAGTTTTGTAAAAGAATGGAGAAGGTAGATGGCTAAACTCTGAATGTAGACAATAACTGTATTTTAAATACTGATTTAATAATGCTTATATTTAAAGGAGGTAAGGTCAAGTTACCTTCTTTTTGATCTTTGTGTAGCAGATATGAGATCCTTAAATACCATAGCAGAGAGGATGTATATAGATTATTGGGAATTTATAAATCTAGGTTGATTTCCAGCTTTGCCCCAGTCATGTTGTGTAATCCTGGGCAAGTTATTTAATCAATCTTGGTTTCCATATCCTCTTTGTAAAATAGGGCTATTAATAGCTCTATGTTCCATCAGTTGTTTTAAGGAAGAATTTATGTTCTTAAATCAGGTGATTAGTGATGAATACCATATAAGCTGGATAAATATATCAAATGTTTCTGTGGATCTTTGCTCAGATAACATCTGGATATGACTTTTACCATTTTTAGGTTGACTTTCATGAATATTCTAGTACTTGAGTTTACTGGATGAAGTATTTTTGGAAACAGAATTTTAAGTGAACATTAAGTGATGTTTAGTGAAAAAATGGATTTTGGACTCAGTATTTTCATGAAAAGTCTCATTGAACGTTACATTTTTCGCAGGTATCTATGCAAAACTAATTGTGATAGTACCCATTATGGAAACTGAATACCTGTAAGCAGGTGCTTGTTCTATAGCTTGTTTCATAGTTGGTAGGGTTGGAAGGGACCTATGCAGATCGTCTAGTCTGACCCTCTGCCATGGACAGGAAAGGATGCTGGGGTCAAATGACCGCAGCTAGGGGGCTGTCTAGCCTCCTTTTGAAGACCCCCCAGGGTAGGGGCAAGCACCACCTCCCAGGTTGAAAATGACCCATCCACCACCACTCTCTGGGTGCAGCCCTCCAGCCAATTGGCGACCCATCTGACTGTGTAGGCATCGACACCACAGTCACCTAATTTTTTAATGAGGATGGGGTGAAAGACAGTGTCAAAGGCCTTCCTAAAGTCCAGAAAGACTACATCCACCATGACACCTGCGTCCAAGGCTTTTGTGACCTGGTCATAGAAGGCCACCAGGCTGGTCTGACAGGACCTGTCTCTAATGAACCTATGTTGATTCCCCTAAGCATAACCTCCTCTGCTGGTCCCTTGCAGATGTGCTCCTGGATAAATTCTCTCAA
>JAGPOW010003648.1:90952941-90978826 GCA_030014935.1 Caiman crocodilus
TAAATTCTCTCAAGGAGCTTCCCCAGGACCCAGGTAAGACTAACAGGCCTATAGTTTTCTGGGTCCTCTTTCCTTCCTTTTTTGAAAATGGGGACCACACTGGTCCTTTTCCAGTCCTCTGGCACCTCACCAGAGCACCACGAGTGCTCATAATGCTGTGCCAGGGTCCTGCAATGACCTCTGCCAGTTCCCTAAGTACTCTGGGATGGAGACATCAGGACCTGCTTATTTGAAGACATCTAGTCCCTCCAGAAGTTCCCTGACTAGGTCCTCACTGACCCTGGGCCTGGCTGCGCCTCCCCTGGGTCTGTCCAGTATCCCAGTGGTGGGGGCATGTCCCTGTCCCTGCTCAGAAAAATGGAAGAAAAGCATCTGTTAAAGAGATTAGTTTTGTCACCTGATGCTACCACCAGGTTACCAAGCATATCCTGCAGAGGCCCCATGTTATTTGGCACCTTCTTTTTACCCCCTATGTATTTAAAAAAGGACTTTTTGTTATCTTTGATCTGGGTCACTGATCCCAGTTCCATCTCTGCCTTAGCCTTCCTAACAGCCCCGCTACAATCTTGAGCCAAGGAAGTATAATCCTCCTTGGTGATGGCCCCTCCCTTCCATTGGGTGTACACCTCCTTTTTGGCTTTGAGGCGTTTGTGGATGCTTCTGGTGAGCCATGGGGGCTTTTGTGCCCTCTTAGCCCCTTTGATTCGCGTGGGGATTGTCACGCTTTGGGCTTGGAGGATTGTCGTCTTAAGGAACGACCACTCTTCTTGGACTCCCAGTTCCCCTCCCCACCAGGACCTCAGTGCCTCCCTGACTAATCTCCTTACTTCATTGAAATCCACTGTCCTGAAATCCAGGGCTGCTTGCCTTGTTGCAGGCCTTTGACACCCTGCGCTGGATGGTAAATTCCAGTAGGCGATGGTCGCTATTGCCCAGGTTGTCGAGCACCTGCAGTCCCCTCACCAGGTCGTCGCTTGTGGCCAGGACCAGGTCCAGCAAGCTATTTCCTCTGGTGGGACTGTGCACCTCCTGGGTTAGATGGAGATCCTGTAACTTGACTAGGAGCCTACGTAAGAGGTCAGACCTGGCTGACTGCTCTTCCTAGCAGATGTCCAGATAGTTTAGGTCACCCATGATGACCACGTCCCTTGACTTGACTGCCTCTGCATGCTGACCTGAGAGTTCTCGGTCCAGCTCTTCCCCCTGGTTGGGTGGCCTGTAGTAGACCCTCACCGTTAGGTCCCTTTCCCCCAATCCCCCTTGTAGTCTGACCCAGAGCACCTCCGTCTGCCCTACCTCAGACCCAGTGCTGTTTTTTGATGATGTGTATTGCTCTTTGACATAGAGCGCCACACCCCCACCTTTCCTCCCTGTTCTGTCCCGCCTATACAGTCTATAGCCCTTGATGTTTACCACCCAGTCGTGTGTTGGATCCCACCAAGTTTCAGTGAGCCCCACTATGCCTGGGTTTGTGTTAGCTAGCAGGAGGACAAGTTCCTCTTGCTTGTTCCCCATGCTGCGAACATTAGTGTAGAGGCATTTAAGGCCTCCTGAGGGTGTATGCGCCTCCACCCCAATCCCCGGACTGTCTGGGCCCCTGCCTCTTACCTGGGCATTTCTTGTGCTCATCCCCTGACTTGGCTGGGCTGTTCTTGTAGGTGTCTTTTGTTTTGGTGTTCTGTGGCTCTCTTGGTCCTCTTCATCCCCTTCGCCAGACGTGCCTAGTTTAAAACCCGCTGGAGGAGATCAGCCAAACTGAAAGAGAACACATGCTTACCTCTGAGGGAGAGGTGAAGCCCATCCCACCCGAGCATGTCTCTCATTCTGAAGTGAGGGTTGTGGTCTAGAAAGCCGAAGCTTTTTTGTTCACCAGAATTTTTTTTTTTTTTTAAACTTGATTGATTTGTTATGCATGTGTTTGAGGGAAGTGTAAGCAAGCCACGGACAATTCACAAATGCAAAATGATGCTGAATTTGTCAAATTATTCTCCTCAGTCCATTGGTTGTAATGTATTCTGCACTTAAAGACAGACTTGATCTAAAACCACACTTGGTCTTTAATTTTTAAAAATATATAGGAGAGGCTACTCCATTCTAGAAAACAAAACTGATGTTCAAGCCCGTATTTCTTGTCATGAAAGAGATGAAATTTCTATTTTTGCTTCTAATATATTTGGTAGACATAACATCTTGAGGATAATGAGAGAATGATGCTTATTATAATGGCTAATGTGTTTTGGTCAAAGCTCTCTAAGGGCAAACTATTTTTAGAGCTTATCTGAGGCATGAATTAACCTAGGTATTCTGAACTTCACTGAACAGGGATGTCTGTTTCTTTACTGGAAAATGCAGACCACTTTGCTCTGTAATTTGAATCTTTTTTAAAACATTCTTTCCATGTATTCATGGATCAAAAAACTTTTTGTGACAGAACTCGGCGCTTACACATGAAGAAGGTATTTGAAAACAAAATTAATTTAATCTTGAAAACATATTTGCAAGAAATTCTGAAAGGCACAACGATGGATCAGTTGCTTCCTTTTTACAAGCATTATTTGAAATAATGTATGCCTTTTATACAATGTCTAGGTATTTCTGATATAATAAACTAATAAAAAAATCATTTGGCAGGAACTGAGAGGAAAATCAGTATTTATTTAAATCATACGTTGGTAGACTCCAAAGACCTTCCAGGTGCATGAAGTTTCAAGAAAAAAGGTCTAGGCCCCCATACCTATGAACAGAGCCATATGAAAGATGTGCCCCAAGGCTCTATGCATTCATAATAACATGGTTTCTATGTATGCCATTATTCTGCTGGGCCATGTCTGTGATCAAGGGAGTTAACTGGCTCCTAGCAAGCCTGTATACAATGCAGCATAGGTACTGCTGTCTAATTAAATATGTACCTAGCATTATTTACTACAGGTTTGTCCCTTCCTGTTTCTTACTATATAGTTCTTGGTTAACTAATGCACTGAGATTTCTAGCAGTTATGTTTTTGTGGTTCAGCTTCGTAACAGTGCTCTGTATAAGTTACATGAATGAAAGGGGACTTTTATGTTTACCGGGGTCTTTGATAGAGAATTCAGCAAGACACTCAGCCTTGTCTCAGGGCATTGCATAAGTAAATGTATTCTTCTTTATCTCCTTTGAAAATGTCAGCTTGTTAGAAAATTTTCAAATATGTAGCAGTAGGTACAGCTGGTATTGTCAGGTTTGCTTTTGTAAACAAGTAGAACAGCAAGTTCAGCTACAAGGCATGTAGAGCATGTTTAACACTGACTTAAATATAATGATGTCCAGTAAGGCTGTGCGAAATGGTTATGTTTAGTTTCAGTTTGGGATTTGGCTGTTTCAGAGGACAGTGATTCGTTTCGGTGTTTTGGATCACTGTTCCATTTCAATTCGGCCAAATCTGTTTTGGAGTTTTGACGCTATTTTGGCACTGTTTCAGAGATTTGGATCGGCCAGGGACTGGCAGGCATAGCCAGGGAGCTGCAGGTTCTCCCGCGGATCCTCCAGCCATGCCTGCCTCTGTCCTGGTGGGGGGGCTCCGAGAGAAGCCCCTGTGGCTGCCCTGCCCACCCCAGTCCCCCGCCTGGCCCCAGCCTCCCGGAACTTTTTGTGCTGGGGTGAAGAGGACTTTTCTGTTCTGGATTCTTGTGGAATAGGTACTAGAACCTCAGGCAAAGAGTCAGATGGTGACGTTCTGTTGGCACAGTGCTTTTCTTCAGCAGACTAACTTAGAGGGCTGTTGAGGCCTATTTTGTCATGACTTTCTCTCCTTAAGGAATAAGTTATGGAACATCAATCTTTGTTTACAGGGACTATTGGTGGAGAAAGACTCCATATTTATCATTTATGAAGGTCACTAGCTTATAGTGCCTTTCTTCAGACTTTGGATTAATCGGGTGCAAAACCTACCTTGAAAGAATGCTACTTAAACCATCAGTTTGGGCAGAAAAAAAGACCTTATTGGTATGTGAAACTTGACTCATGTCTTCTTCTCCCAGCCAAGAAAAAATCTAGTCACAGAAGTCTACTTGGTCAGTTTCTTCATAGTATTATAAAGATCTCATTACCAGGCTTTACAGGAAATTGAATATAAAATTCATATAAAACTTATGGGAAAAATTCAACCACCACAAAATCACTTTTTTAAACATTTTTTCATTAGCAATATAACATGATAGTAAAATCTATCTCAATTTTTTCATGTGCTAATTTATAAAATAGATGTTTTCCTTGTAAATAGTGCAAACAGTAACTGTCCTATTTTGAAACTGGGCTGCCTTGTTAGGAAAAAGTTACTTGAAAGCTTATCAAGATGAAACCCAGTGCAGTCAGCTGATTGTTAGCCTGGCCACACATTCAATTTAAGGCATCATACAAACCACCATAGAATTGTTGTGCGTCATATGTGCAACAATTTTATGACTTTTGCCATTTTATGGCACTGTAATTGGCTGTATGTGTAACACCCTCATCATTTATGCCACAATTAATTTATTAATTATGGGATAAATGTAACTTGTAGAGGAGGGCTTAGACTGTCACAGGCGACCACTGTGTAGATCTGCCTGCTCAGATGATATCTAGGACTATTACTGTCCTAACTATTAGCAGTATTTACTTTCCTCTGCCCTTGTTGGCACAGTCCATGGTGAAACAGAAGATCAAATTCTTGGAAAGACAAATCAGTGTTTGATAAGACAGTTAAAACTAAGCAGCCTGTCCTGGCACTGCTGTCTTTAGATATTTATAATTTATTGTACAGAGGCTATTTAAAATCTATAAAGAAGATTCTTTTAGTAACCCTGTAATATTTTCTGTGCCTCCCTATACGGTGGCCCAGGCATAAGAATTCACAATTTTAGGTGTTTGTCAGAATGAAACTTCAGAAAAGCAGATAATGATGCATTGTAATGGAATTATACCATGTAACAGTGCTGCATCAAGGGGTCTTAGTTTAATAGAATAAGAATTTTCAGCATCCAGATGGAGTCATTGCTTGAAAATAATCAATTATAAAGAAGAAAAAAAAGAATAGCTTTTATAACTGTTTTGTTTTGCTCATTTTGTATGCAAAAATTATTGAGATGTTCATATTCCACATTAGAATGGTTTCAATGAGTGTAACTTTTTAAAGGTATACTGTTGATAACAAATGTGGGCGAACCCTAGGGGAAAAATCTTTTTAGGAAGGATTGATAAAGTTTGTAAGAGAATATAAGGTATTTCTTGGATAAAACATTTCTAAAATAAAAACATCTACTTCAAGCTTGCTTCGAACTTTGCTTTTCCCACCTACTAGTTGCATTGTGCCTTGTGAAAAATAAAGCCATTTAGCTAATATCTATGGAGTTGCAAAGAGAAAGATGAAGAAAAGCTTGAGTTCCTTCACCTTGAAATCTTTTATGTGACCCATCCACAAATACCTTGTGAATCATTTTCATGGCTGGCATCATTAGAAACACACCAGGAGCTCTGCTTTTTTCTTTTCTACAATTGAGAGCAATTTCCACATTCATTTCACAGGATGATGTGTATAGATGTTATTTCCCTTTTTTCTTTATCATGTGTATGAAAGTAATCGGCACAAGCATTTGAAAAATGTTTTCTTGTCAGTTCTGGGGTCCATTCTGTAATCTGAAAAATGTCAGGTGGCTGTTTTGCTGAGGTACTGTCATGGTCACTGGTGAGCCTTGAAGCCAAGTGGCTAGTGGTCTTCCAAAATGCTAGCTAGCTATTTACTCTGTTGTTTACTAGCTTATGGTGGAGCTGCTAAACATTAGAGCCAAGATTGGTCTACTGTTCTCCACACCAAGACCTGCATTTTTTTCAAACAACTTTTTTCACAGCTCTTTATTTCTTCACCAATGCCTTTCCCTTCCTCTCAATATATATGTAAAATCGTTAATCATTAACACTATCTTTCCTTTGGCTGAAAGAGCTGTTTCCCCTAAGTTGCTTTTAGTATGCGGTAAATATTAACCAGTCCTCACCTCTAGTACATGCTGTCTTTGTAAGACAATGTTTTTTAAATACCCCTTCTCCCAAGTGTTCAGTGTTGGGTTTTTCAAAGCCCTTTATCTGCATCAGAGTTCTTATTTAAGGATTAGGTATTCTTAATAATTAGCAAAATCCAAACCAAAACGTTTGTGACAATAGGAGTCTTTTAAGTAATATACTTTAGAAATGTGTATAATTTACTGTACTTTTACAGCAGATGCATGCATTAAAACTCCTCAGGAAAACACAAGACAGAAGTGCTGATACTGAAGCTTAATTATAGTGTTTTGCTTTTTGTTAGAGGTTGCAGTGGGTTAGCCCAGGGATCTCAAACTCCTCTGGCCCAGAGGACTGGATGAGTGG
This sequence comes from Caiman crocodilus, assembly GCA_030014935.1. Lineage (NCBI taxonomy): Eukaryota > Metazoa > Chordata > Crocodylia > Alligatoridae > Caiman > Caiman crocodilus. Next base: position 90,959,320 of record JAGPOW010003648.1, read on the forward strand.
CACAAGGATGTCCCATGAGTTGGATTGGGCTCACAGATGCCTTCCCCATGCTGGATCTAGGGCACACAGTGCCCATTCCAGGATCTGCGCTACATGTAGCACCTACCCTGGCTGCTCTGGGATCTAAACTTCACACAAACCTTGTTCCAGCCAGTGCAGGACCTGCCGTGGTCACAGTGTACAGTGCAGGTCTTGGCCTGGTAAAAGCAGATGCCACATGCAGCATGCTGCAGACTGGATGGCAGGGCACCACATGTAGTGCAGATCTCAGAGTGGGAGACATGCAACGTGTGCATCCTGGGCCCTGCTCATGGGGCTATTTGGTCACATGCCATATGGATCAACTCAGACTGTGGGGCAGCAGCAGGGGCTGGGTAACAGGGCTTCATGGGCCAGACTAGCTTGAAGGCTGCATCTTTGACACCCTTGGGTTAGTGCAACAGGGAACCTCAGCCCTTTTAACTGCGTGGGAAGCAGGAGTTTTATAACCTACAGAGCAGACAGCTGCAAGAGCCAGCCCCATCAAGAACTCTAGCCTTCAGGCCGAGGCCTGTTAAGAACCTGCAAGAACAGCCGAACAGCTCATTAGGCTGAGTAGAAACTACTGGGCATATCTGCAGGAGCAGTCAGCTGACAAGAAGAGGCAGGGCTCAACTACATATGAGCCCACTGTCTGAACTGGGACAGGCCATCCAGGTGTGCAGGTTGCAGGTAAAGGAGCTGGCAGGTAGAGCTGGCTGACAGGGAGGTACCCTGAGGCTGGGAGAATCAAGGTCACTCCATACAAAGGTGACAGTGGTTATGGTCCCGAAGGGGTTGAATTTGAGCTAAAACCAGATGGTTAATCCTTGGTGTGTCGGTTTTCTTTTCTTTTTTTTTTTAAGTTTGTGCCTGGAAGACCAGGTTGTGTAGGAAGGTCTGGAGGCCACAGAGCAGGGTGCCAGAGGTACTGTGTGCTTGTAAGACCATCTTTGGTCAGAGATGTGGGCTGGGGCATGGACCTGGGCTGAGGGGCCTTAGCCAGATAAAAAGGGCAGAGTCTGAGAACAAACCTGGACAAGGGTTTGGGGCCTGAGAGACCCAGTGTCTATTTGAGACAGAGAAATCCCCTACAAAGGGTAAGTGAGTCATCTGTGACTCATGGCCATGACTATGGGGGTAGCTGGAATTTACAATTTTAGCTCTTAAGGTGACTAAGATCCTCTTAAAGAAGGAGTATGCCTATGGGGTGAGGGTAGAGAAGTAAAAGGCCCCAAGGAATAGGGCACCCCAGCCCTTGGGCAGCCTTCCTTCCATATATGCAACTTTGTCATAGCAGGCAAGAGAGGAGGCAGACAAGGCGCGGGAACATGGACAGGCCAGTCTGGCCATATTGAACTCTTCCAGTAAGGTATAATCTCTGCTCAAAAGAGCTCAGATCCTAGGGCAATAGCAATGACTAAAGAGTAGGGTAAAATGGCTGTCCTTCATTGGCTTATCTGAGCAGCTGTTTGACACTGTCTTGTAGTCATCAGGGCAGAAGCAAATATTAAAGTGGGATTGGCAGGAGGGAATTATTGACCTTTTGGGTGAGTCTAGGAAGAGCATTCAAAGAGTAGTCAGAATGGCAAATGGAAAGCTCATCCTGTAGACATGCTTTGCACAGACTTGGTGCTCATCAGCTGATTGGCAGGGATGGGTAGGGGGCATTCTTTTGGGGCTGGGACCCTCCCCAGCTGGCTGTGCAAAGTGCTGCTTTTCAGCACCTGCCAACTACCAGTGGATAGCCTGCCCCCTTCCCAAGCAGGTGAGAGGGCAGGCTGTCAATTGATGGACTCTTCTAAGTAGGGGGAGGAGGAGTAGCACCAAGGAGCAGCCCTCTCGCACCATGTGGCTGGAGAGTTTGCTTGTGAAGCTCTTCAGCTGTGGGCTAGAATGTCTATACGCTCCAGCTCCCTGTACACAGCCTCTATTCCCCCCTCCTTCCAACCTGTGCTGTTGCACCTGAAATGCTGCATTTGATTCTAGGCTGGGCAAATAAGCATCTATGGTATATTTTGAACTGAAAACCCAAGGAGGACTTGAAATCTTTGGAGGAATATACAATAGAAATAACTGATGCTTTTTATTATAGATTTATAAGATCTCCATGTTTGCAATTTTCTGGAATTCAAGTTTTTTTGCTCATCATTAGAGAATACTGAGAATTGTGCTTACGTGGTTCACGGTACTTGAGTAGTTCAGCATAGAGGTGGGTAGGACTGGACTGACATTCCAAATCTTAATTTTTTTGTACTGCTGCCCCAGTCATGTGACTAAATATTTTGCTTGCAGCAAGAGATACAAACTTCTGCACTTCAGACATCCTATCCTATCCTAATTCCTGGTTGGGTGAGTTGGAATTTCCTAAAAATGCCTGTTTAAAAAGTACAGAGGCCAGTGATTGTAATCACAGATCAAGTGTAAAAGTATGACAAACATAAAAGTATATTTTTGAGAAATATAACACTTAAACTCAGTGATCTGAATACCCATAGCTACCCTTCAGAAATAGTGTGCGTCTAGCTTTTTTGAATGTTTTGCACCAGTCATGAAGTTTTAATTTGAATGTTGCTTTCACATCTGAAAGATTTTTCTCCCTACATTATAAGCTTAAAAATCCCTCTTGGGCCAATAAAAGGTAAAGAAGAAAGACTATGTATAATTGAAACGTCAAATGCTTGTTATTGATAGCCAGCTAAAGAAATATGACATTAATAGCTACCTAATAAAGGCACAGAGAAAAGGGTAGCTACTAAGAAAGCAGCTTTTGCATTCACTTTATCCAGCAACACTGTATCTTGCAAATAATGTCAGAATGTCCTTACACAAATTTTTATTCTAAGACAGAAAAACTTGCAAGTACCAGTTGCTTAAGATGAAAATATCAGTTCTTCTGTTAAACTTGAGGTTAGATTTTATTTTGCAGTAGCAGAAGGATTTGAAAACCAAGAGTGAGATGCCTTAAATAATAGTTGGACTAGTTTATTGATAAAGGAAGTTTTTTACTATAACTTCTATATTTTTTCTTAAAATAATTAAAAAGACTTTCGACCTTCTTCTATTTTTTGATTTGTCATAGCAGTGGTATATCACATTCTGAATATTTCTGTCTTGAAAGAACAGTTTCATTACATTATCAAATGTCAGCTTTTATTCAACTTTCTTTTTAGTTAGTTCTAGAAATAATGTGTTAAACTGACAATATGGCTAATGATTTTTAGACTCTTAAAAGTATCTTGGTGAGAATTTGTATTTGGAATTTAATGTAATCAGCATGGCAAATCAGATTGTTTTTCAAATCTCACACCTCTCTGTCTTTCCACTCCAGAGCTATAGAAAGGATGTTCTCTCTCATTGTCCTCCAGCAATGAAAAATGTCTCAAGTAATTATTATATTGGTTACAAAGGGTAAGGAGGCTATTGTGTGCAGATGCCAGTGTTATGTTTCTCCTGTCCACTAAAGGATCCAGGAACAATATCTAGTTCCCTAAAGGTCTAACGCTTCATTCTTAATTATGGCCAGTTACTTTCCCTAAAATAATAAATGATGACAACTTTATACAGTACAGCCTTCTGGCTCTAGGAACTTCAGCTAAGTAATGTTAAAAATGTAAAGTTAAAAATGTGCTCCACCGTAACATACACATCTTTAACTGTGATTTCAGGGGAAATGTAACTTACCAGTGGAGGAGGTAAGAGCTGGCACTTCGCATCAATTTACAGGTAGCTTTTCAGGCTGGCTTTGAGGCATGGAAGAAAAAAGTTAGTTCTTATGTTTCTATGAAGCTGAATCGACCAGAAAAAAAAACAATGGTATTGGAGGATTGGCCCAGATAAGGTTTCAGGAAACAGTAATCTACCTTATACAAGGGAGTTCTATATCCATTTCAGCTCTAGACTGGTAAGACTACTTGCAGACACTAATATGATCACGTGATTGGGATCTGAGGAATTTTTTGCCCAAACCCAAAAATGTTTTCTACTGCAGAGAATGTGCATGATTTTTGGGTTTGGGTGTAAAATCCTACAGATCCCAATTGTGTGAGTGCCTGGTTATGCAGCTGGATGAGGAGCTTCCTAAATCCAGTTGCCCATGCTGTGGTGCCCTTTTAATTGTCCCTGAGCATGTGGAGCTGATGGGCTCCTCCGTGCAGGGACATGCAAAGCCCCACGCTGCATCCCTATATTGGTTGCAGCAGAAGGTTTTAAATGCCCCTTAATGCAAGGAGCCCATAGGCTTCCCCTGCACTGTGGCAGAGGGAAGCCCTGGGTCCAGGGCCAGGGGTTGCCACTGCAGAATCTGGCAGGTGGCAGCTTTGGGTCTGGGACCCCAGGCTTCCTCAGTGGAATCAGACAGGGACAACCCTGGGTTCCAGTTTGGGATACAGAGCTGCTCCCCCGCCACCCAATACCTGGGATTAGGTGATGCTGACAACCAGACTATTGTTGGCATTGGATAGGGCACAGCCCTGGGGTTTGGGACATGCCACATATTCAGTTATAAGGCAGGATACAAAAAAGCCACAAAGTTGTTCCATATTAACTGTTGAACATCTTTGTGACTGTTTTGCAATTTTAGCTCATCATAAATTCCCCGAACATGTGGTATGTTACAATTTATTGTGTGATTAAAATGTTTTAATCCCAGGATAAAAGTAACATTTGAAAGGGGCCTAAGTAGTCTCTTATTTGGAAAAGAAACTTTTCTGTGTAAGTTGTGCAAATGAGTTTCCCAGAATTCTATATTTTTTCTGTCTTGGATGACAAGGCACATGGGAAGTTTAGAAGAAATTCTGTGACAGTCTTTCATAAACTAGCCCCACCCATCAAAGAGTACAAGAGTAGCGAATAATGCCTTAGATGGCTGCTCATTTTGGCTATTAGTAGATTTAGTAATGGACATAAAATTTTTAACTTTCAGTGTACAGGCAACCTCTGCTTACCGCTGTTTTGCTATAACGCTCATTTAAAATTGATACCTGGTTTCACTTAGTGCTCAGTGAGTTTTGCTATAACACTTGTGGTCACCATCTTGGGTCATCAAATACTTTGTTTCACTTAATGTTCAGATTTTTAGGAAGCAATCAAGAGCACTAAGTGGGGGATGCCTGTATATGTTGTCATTTCTACATTTTTTCTCTGGTCATTCTATAAGGGAACACACACAACTGAAAAATAATCCATATATTTCAAGTTCTGTCAGGAGATAAGCTAGAGATTCCATCACAGGTCTTTTTCACCAGCACAGATGGAAAGTCTCAAAGAAGTATTAAACAACATGTAAGCTTGTTATTGTGCAAGCAAGGGTGGGGCAGAGGCAACAAATAGAGAAAATCTCTGATTATATAGGTTGGTCTTATTCTTAGTTTGCTTTCTTCCTGAGAGAAATCCTGCAGCAACAGGCCTCTCTGGTGTATTGGTTTGAGGCTATGCATACTTTACACTTCCAGTACACTATTTGTGAATTGGAAGTTGAGCCAATCCCCAGACTGAGTCTCTCTGTTCGCTGCATATGGAATGATGGAATAAGGAGACTAAGAAACTGTAAGTTCCTTTCAGCAGACCCACTCTGAATATGTTTCTATCAGTCCCAGTTTTCAGTGTACTTGTGAGGCTCAGTGATGTTTTCAGAGCAGTTCGCTCCCGTCTGAATTCTGTGTTGCATCATTCACGGATGCAGTATGGAATGCAACCACCACCATTGCTTACTGCTCTTTGATCTGAACAAGGAGAGGGTCTATTGATATTCCCAGGTGTCTGATTTTCCTATCCAAAATTAAAGGAAAACTTTTGGTGTAGGTACAGTTCTGTTGGTATACCAACCACTCTGCTGCACAGCAGATTCTCTGAGCTAGTCAAGCTGGTTACAGAGTTACTGTTAAGAGCACCCAGATTTATTGCCTTGGGAGACATCAACATCCATTGTGAGTTTTGATATTCAGCACTCAAGTGGGACTTAATGGCCTCTGGGACAGCCATGACTAGGGACAGAAGTTACACAAACCAGTTTAAATGAATAGAAACTCATTTAAACCTGTAACATAAGTTCATTGCACATGAGCAAGTTTTAAAATGGCCAAAACTGGTTTAAGATAAACCTGATTGAATGCAGTATCAGACTTATCTGATTTGGGTCAAACTGCTTTATGGAACTTGTCTTCCAGACCTCTTCCTGGTTTAAGTTAAATCAGAGTCCCCCCAGCATGCTTTTCAGCCCTAGGCTGGGCTAGGTATCTGCTTCAGAGAACAGGGCTGGCCATACCCCACTTCTCCCTAGATGGAGCTCCATTTGACTGAGAAGGAGGTAGGGGACTGCAGCTAGGAGACAGCAACATCTGCCTGGCTTCCCCTTGCCCCGCTCTCCCCTCACTTACTGCTCAAGTAGGGATCCCCCATCTCCCACAGCAGGGACCCCAGTGGCATGGATCTCAGCTAGCATCTGGCCACGCCACCGCTATGCTAGCTTATGCTGAAAGGTGTCTGTATGCATGTTTCCAATTTCACTGGAACAAAGGCAAACAGTACAGTGTCTACTTAGGGCTTTTTGGAACTAATCAGCAGGTCAGCTGATAATATCCCTGTAACAGGTTGGCCTTCCCAGTGGCATTTTTTTTTGCGGCTTATGAGGGGGCACCCTTGAAGTCCCTTAATGTTTCAATTCCATCTTATCCCACTTTTACTTGTCTGCCACATCTTGATATAAATATTACCGAGATGTTCGTACAAGTGGGAGACTGCCTATTGTACTGTGTTGTGGTTCTCAGCCACCACAGGCCTAACCCCCCATCTTTCTCTAGCTAGGCCTACCAGTCTAAACTCACCAGGTAGGGTTTGATTCTGAGGCTCTAGCTCCTTACTCCTCTCTGGGCTCATGGCCCTCTTTTTTACTATGGAGCCAGGCCTTCTGGCCCTGTTTCATCCTGTGTCCTCCTGGGCACCAAGTTATTGGGTCTTCTGTCTCCTCAGACTTGGCCCTTTCTTATACCAGCCAAGATCCCTCCACTGGGACCTGGCTTCAAAGTGCTGCAGCCAGCTCTGTTGTACGGCACGGCTGCGCCCACTAATGTATTAGGCTCTTTGGCCCTTTATGACTGTACTCCAAGCCACTAATGAGGCCTCCTTCTCCCCTACAGCCCCAACCACAAACCACCGGTCTATCAATCAAAAAATATATATATATAAACAGTAAGTCCATGGGCTATGACCACAAAAAATAGAAATTAAAGAAGGCAGCATGCCAGCTTACATTTTTTCATAGCTTGGTGGTTGTGCTTCCCCCTGTCTGTGATGCTCCTCCTTGTGGTGCCTCCACTGCTTCTCTGAGAGTCATTAGGAGTTCCCTTCTCACAACAGCCATACCAGCAGCCAAGCCTCTGTGTGGAGCTCTCATACACAACCTCCTTCCCCTTTGGCCACTGCCTCCAAGTGCTGCCAAGCCCAGGGTTTTTATAGTTCTGGCCTGCCCCCTTCCAGTTACCTGACTCAGCTGTTAACCCCTACCCTGCCAGGAAAGTTCTGGTCTTAAAGGGACCAGCCTGCTTTCTCATAATGGGGCTAGGGTTCCCTGGTACAGTCCCTCTGTTCCTTCCTTAGAAAAAGCTGTTTAAGAAGAGCTTGAACTAATGAGAGAAACTTTGTTTTCTTGATGGGCTAATAAGCTCTCTGCTGGCTTGCTTGCCTCAAGGGCAGCAGTCTGTCAGTGTTCAAGAGGGGACAGAGAGTGGCGTAAGAAATGACCTGGTTTGCAATGAATGCAGTGCCTGTCATTTTTCTGCATACAGTATGGAGAAGCAGGGAGAGGGAGATTGAAAAGCTCGGTATAATCAACAGGTGCATGCACTCCACACAGGTAGTCCTCCCCCCCGCCCTCCTTTGCCTGAGATTTCTGGCTGGGGGCTGGCAACAATGATGTTGACTAGTGAGTTTGAGTAACATCATCCCTCACCTTAAGGAGGGACAGCTTTCTTAGGATAGCCCTCTCAGGTCAAAGGCAAGAAGTTTAACAATAGCCGGGCCACAGGGAGAGGGAATTTCCCCCTCCCCAGGGGATTCCCCTCGGCAAACAGGTGGTTGCCTAGCAACTGGGTTGATAGACACGTGGGTAGAGAGAGAAAGAAGGGGAGAACAGACCGCCAAAAAAGAGAGGGGGCTGGGATGGAGTTCTTTCACTCTGTTCATATGGGGTTGTGTGCCTGTTATGCACCTTGTGTGATGTCAGATATATCAACTAGACAGCCAATATCAGAGGAGGTTGCTCAAGCAAGTATTAGGTTTGACCGGTATCAGCACAAAAGGGTGCAGGTCTTAAGGTCTGCTGCAAACTGTTCTATCAAAAAGCAGTGTACAGTTAAGTAATTAATGAAATTAAAAAAAAAAAAAAAAAAGGACCAGTGCATCAGGCAAGGGCACAGTGCCCTTAATTCAACCAAAGCAGATCTCGTAGTGCTAGAGGAGAAACATGACAGGTTTTTGCCAGCTGTTGCAAACATGTTGCAGTTTATCTTCAAAGAGAGTTAATTTATTTCTTAAATTATTTTTTTACATTAATAACTACTATGTCATAATTGCTTCATTTGAGTTGGGAAATTCATTTTCTATTTTTCATGATGGCTACATTAGGATACCTGGTCTGAGAGAGATTCAAAGATAAGTTCTCCTTGCAATTGGTATTTTATAAAATGCATTTTAAAAGAATAATATTATAAGCTAAATCTGGTGACATCCATAAAAAATACCAAATTTGACAAGTTGAAAGCTGGGAAATTGTTTTATTGTCCTCATACTAAGCAATGTTTTGATAGCTATATCTAACCATTTCAAATGACACTAATATCAAGGATTTTTGGGGTGTGGTATCTTTCATTGGACCAAATACATGGTTGAGATAAAGTTAGACAAGCTTTCAAATGCAAGGCCTCCTCTAACTTTATCCTAACCATGCTGTGGGTCCAATAAAAGATACTGTTACATTCAGGTGTGACTGTTAAAAACTGAGCATTAAGATCGGAAATTCTGGCTTATGCATGATCCACTGCCCTCTTATTGGGGCTATTCAGACCTCCAGGAGCTGCTCTGAGTTGGTACCAATTGAATCCATCTCCTCAGCAGCAAAGATGGATCTAGACCCAAACCTCCATTTTGTTACTCTTCCCCCTCCCCCCCTTCTCTGCCACCCATCTGCTGCATATTGTTTACATGAGAGATTATCAGCTCCGGTGCAGAAACTAATTATTTGTATAATGCATAATGTAATGGGGACCTAATTGCTTTTTGGGGTCCAGAGGCAGGTTGCAATAGAAACAAAACAAAATCTGCCATAACCATCAGTCACAGTCTAAAATGGGTTCCTGAACTCGGTTGTACCAAGATGGATGACTTTTTAATAAAGATTTGTTAATTGAATGATGGTGAACAAATTAAATATTAATTTTGAATATGGTAAAGAACTTGTATGTTTGAGAGAGCGGAGAACTCTAGCAGCATTCTTAATTATAGTTTAATTTAGGAGCTTGTTATGGCAACACTGTTTCGATTCTCTCCATATTTTATTTAATTTAGCTTTCTTAACTGTGTTCATAACTTATTTCAAGAGCCATTAATTGGAGAGGGAGAGAGTTCTAAAGATGAAGTTAATTTCCTGTCTACATTTATCTTGGGATAATTCTTTTAATAAAATGGGAATTAAGATCCATTTTATAATGTCCAATGGCATGCTACTAACACTGCAGTGAAGAATACATTAAGTCAAGCATGTCACCATGTATGCCTTTCTTCAAACTCCTTTAGTTATTTTTATTGAATTCCATTTTGAATTTGTGAGTGAATTTACAGCTCATGAAGGTGGTTTGCTATTACTAATTTTGAGCCAAGCATAATGCACATAAGTACGGTCCAAGCTTCACCACACATCTTTGCTATTGCACCTTTCTTCTTACCTTCAAAAATTCTGCTGCTTTGGTTTTGAGTTTTTCTTACAAATAGCTCGGCAGTCTGTCAGAAAGCAACCATTGTGGCTTTGGGATGAGCACATAGGGATATCAAAGGAGGAAAGGGTGGAGGAGAAGGAGAAGGGAAGAGGAAGAGAATATGAAGAGCAGCTGAGAGTAAAGCTGGTGTAAACGGGGAGGAGGTGAAGGGTCAGGAGCAAACAGCCACACAAGGCAAAAAATATCTAGTCAAAACTAAAGGTACTTCTGTGCCATTGTCAGTGCACACTATTCCTGTGAGATCAGCTTCTGGGACAATTCCTATCCATTCCAGTCTCTGATTGTTCCTCCTTAGTGTTTCCTCAGGGCAAGGAGACTGAGAAGAGGGAGGGGTACCACCAATGTCTCATGCTTCTAGCAGAGCACAGTCCTGGGTCCTTAGTCTGCTGCCTAGAAAAAAATTCCAGAAGGGTAAATTGTTCATAATTGACTACTTCTTGCAGTTTTGGAAGTTTCTAATGTTGGTCCCTGTCAGAGAGAGAATTTGGGTTTGGGAATTTGGGTGTGGAAATTTTTTACAGAATTTTCTTAAGCCCTTGGAATATATTTTCAGTCTTCTCTTTCCAGCATTCAAATGACATGATTTTGTGCCAAAAGAGAAGAAGAGAAAGGGGCCGCTGAAAATACCTGCTGTAGTGCTAGGTGTTTGGTCTTTCTCAAGCAAAAGCGTCCTTTATGTGCCTGGTGTTTCCTTGTTAATTCTGCACTTCTCTTAGGGAAATGGTTTCAACTGATTTGTCTTTGCCCTTGAATTTTAAAAGAAAGGCCAGATACCATTAACCATTAGAGATTTTTTTTCCTGCTCTATTTCTACAAAAGTTTAAGTTCAATGTCTTTCTGTTGAAAGGAATATGAAATATGGTGTATTAAAACAATCTTCACAGAGAGGATGCTTGTGTGAACATAGTGAGAAAGTGTTTTACTCCTTCCTGATTGATTTAACTGTTTAAGTCTATTCAGTGACTGTACTACAGGTTTTGCCATCCTACTCCTGGCTTTATTCATTCCTACAACAAGTCATGAAATTACAAGTTAAAAAAAAAATCTAGTATTAATGTAACAGGGACTCTAGCAGGAGCCCTCCTACATGGGCTAGCTCTGGTAGGGGTGACCTCTGAATGTACCCTGCCAGGTGGAGAGGATTCCACACCTGGAAAGAGGTTGGATGATTAGCCCGCGAAAACTGGAGATAAAACTAGCAGCAGGACATGTGCCTTTGGGCACCAGAAGAGGAACAGAGGGATAATCGAGACCCTAGAGAGACAAACAAAGCAAAAGATGTTTAACCTGTGACTTGGGAGGATGCCGGATGCTCAGGATCTCCTGAAGACAAAACAGGCCAGACCCAACCAGTCTTGGCTAAAAGGATCATGAGGCTGTGGTAAGTCTGGAGGGACACAGGCAGCAGGAACCAGTTTGGCAGAGAGCCAAGTTAAAAAAATGGCATCTCTGGAATGATGCGCGGGGAAATGGAGAGACAGACAAGTCTCTGACCCTGCTGGGACTGCGCTTATTTAGAAAATAGCAATAGGATCTATGTGGGAGCTGCAGGGAGCCACTCCTGGCACAAGCCATGACCAGGGAATGAAAGACGCAGAGACCGCATTCCGCTAACAAGGCAATTAGCAGTTAAGATTATTTCAACAATGTATCTTTAAAAGCATCAGCTCGACAGTTCTCCTTACCTTCAAATCAGTTGCCTTCACCAATGAAGCAATTGGCAAGGCTATTGCCACTGTATTTTGCTACTTTGAAAAATAAACCTATAATTTGAGCATGCAACATCTGGGTGCTATTTATTGATCACGGATGGTAACAACTCACTGATATTCCTTTTCTTATTGAATCCAAGTCGTGGTAGGCGAGTACACAAAGAACATGGAACTATCACCCAACACACTCACAATTAACAAAGGCAAAAGGGAGCTGTGTGGGTGGAACTACTGGCCTCTTGATTTCAGTAGGAGAGTAGGAGTCTGCACAGGGAAAAGTTTCTGCCCACTCGCATCTGTTTCCCAGATTGGGGTCTTGGTGGTTCTGTAGCTTCAGCTTTCAGTTTGATTTTGGGGGTTTTTTTCCCCCAACACAAGGAAAGAAGCATTTGAAAACCAGATAGTTAAATATCTGGTTTGATTAAGTATGAGCAAACGAACATGAGCAAACAAAATAGGATGCAAAATTCACTAATATGTAGCCTTTTTTCTCACCTCCACTCACTCCCCCAAAATAGTAATATTTATTTTTTCAGCATCTCTCTGACTGAGTAGTTCTGGTATATGTTGCTGGACCTGATCCATAACTCACTGAAATCATTGGAGGGATTCCTGTTGACCACAGTGGGCTTTAGATCAGTCCAACAAAATATGCTATTTTACTAACTGTTCCTTGCAGAAAGCCCTGCCAGGTATTATGGATCTGTAATAATGCCCCTGTAGGTCAGACTATCAGATTCTGATATAAAACTGACATTGGCCATACCCAATTGCACAGGCTCTAATTCACTTTTATTCTAAATTTATCCTGGTTAGTCTCAAACCAAATGAGAACAGTTTTGCAATTAAAATGTGTCTTAAAAGTCTCCTAAAATACAGCTTTATTTTTAATCTTCTTTCAAAACTGGTATATCTTTTGCCTGCTCATACCTCATGATTATTCTGTAAAAATCAACTCTGGCTGTCTCTGTCCTAATGAGCTTGGGTTTAAAGTAGGAAGCAGAAAGGAATAAATGGCTAATAGTGTTGTATGTCTACCGTAGGGCTGTCTGAGTGGCAGCCCATGAGGGATTAAGCTGCACACCTCCGACTCTGAGCAGGCCATCAATCCACCAATTGCTCTGGCTGCAACAGCAACTGGAGTCTCTGGGCTCCCTCTCCCTCCCCTGGCTTTTACTACTTGCCCCCATTAGGCAGTGCAGCACAGCATGGCCCAGGATGCTGAGGATGAGCCTGGGACTGAATGGGGGCATGGTGCAGGGTGGGGGAGAGGGGAGGCTCCTGCACAATGCAGTGGGGAGGGGCATCCACAAAGTATGTGGCCAGGGGTCCCTGTGGCATCCCAGAACAGCCCATGGGGGTTTGGCTGTGCTGGTCTGGCCCATGGGGTGTTTGACCCTACCCACATAGAAATTGGACAGTGCTGGTCTATTGCAGTGGTATCTTTAAGGCCCTTTGAGTGCTATAGGTAAGTGCCCATGTCATTTAAACATGTCTGGTAATGCTTGTAACTGTTGAGAGACTTTCTATTATTGGTAATAGCGCTTAAAAGTATTCCTGCCTTGCAGCCCAATGTTCACTAATACCTGTAATGTCTGTGCTCATGTATGAATACCCTTGGGAGGATGGTGACCTTCAGGTGTGTTGAACACTATGGTAAAGGCTTTTGAGAAACCGATGAAGGATGACACCACTAAAGAATTTTAAATTATAATCTTTCAAGTTGCTGAAAAGGTCCCATGAGATCTCTTTAGAGTGATGGCAACAGCAGTGGATTTGTTTAATTTGAACAGTGTGCTTGATGGTGCATGGGATGATACTGCCCTGAAAAGCTTGTTTTTGAAGAATGTGTTGTGTGCAAAAAGGTGCACCTCTAGTGGGGAACTTGCAGAAGTTTCCAAAAAAATTTCTAGCAGTGGTTTAGCTCCAAATTTGGGTTCTTGGTTTTAGTTGGCAGCATTTGCATTGCCTTTGCATTTAATTCTGCCTTGGCAAAGATCTGTGTTACACCATTCTTAAAGCGCCAGGAGCTAGTTCACGCTAGCATTTCTAATAGCAATTTCTGACTATGGTGAAGCAGAATGAGTTTGCAGCAGCAAAACAGGATTACAACATTCCTATAGTGAATTTTGGAAGTGCTTTTGAATCGTACATCTAAGTGAAGGAGTAGCATGGTTCAGGTCAGCCTATTTGGATGAAACTGTACCACACGCCTGATATAGTTTTGAGTTCATTTGTGGTCTGCCCAAGCCAGAGCACGCTGGCATAGGTTTTAAATCAAGTTGTAAAGGCTAATCTAAACTTTTTTAATAACACGTCTGAACTATAAACAAGTTTTAAAACTACTAGTGGCCTATTATTTTCATAATTTAGATTAACCTAATTTCCTTACTTACATTAAGTTGTAATTATTCTCACAGCCTGTAAGTGGCAGTTTTGTGTTCATATGTAACACAGTTCATTCTCAGTTAGTGAGCATGGCATTCCTACATTGCCTTTACCAATGACACAGATTTTTTGTATTCTTGTCACTGTATGATGGCAATGCTGTCCTGCTATAATGGCATGCCTGTAGTTCTGACAAACTACTCTCTTTACAGCATCTTGTGGTAGGACAGCCTATGACACCCTTCTGTTACGAACACAAGCAACATTTAAAGGGTGAATACAAAAATACTATGTTTGCTTGTTTAACTTGCCCCCTAATAAAACGCACACCTTGGTTTTGCAAATCAGGATGCAGGAAAAAAATATATTTCCAGAGTTGTGTGTCAAGGAATAAATTCTCCTTGGAATACAATGTCCAGGAAATGTGACACCAGGAAGTTCCTGGTGCTAGCTGTCTCACCCAGACTGTCTTCTGGGATGCCACATTTCCTGAACACCGTCTCCGGGTGGACTTTCTCTGTAACGCCAGGGTTAAGTCCCAGATCCTTGCAAGGGCAGTAACAAGACTACTACTTCTTTACCATAAGTAGTTGATTTATAAATTCCTTTAAATCAAGTGCTGTTTCCATATCCTGAACCTCATCAAGATACTGGTCAACAGCTCATGCTGCTTCAGGCACAAGCTACAGGACTCATCCAATAGTTACAACTGTGAGAAAGTTAACCCAGGACTCCATCATCATGGCAGCAGCATGATATGTATAGCGTCTCTTGACTTACTACTTTTCCCTCGAAGAAAACAGCTTTCCTCTTTTAAACACCTCAATTTTGGGAGGCTGATTTTTATTTATTGGGGGGCGGGGGGCTGGGGAGTGTGTGTTGTATGTGAGAAAATATGGTACTTGACAAGTCTTTGTTGTGGGAAAGAATGCTATGTGGACACGATCAATTGTGGTGTTACCAGATTAAATAATCATAAAAGTTTGGTTACAAAAACATCATGGCCTCATAATGTTCAAATAATTAAATGCATAAGATTCTTATGACATTAGTGACACTAGATTTGTGAAATTTAGTACAATGTTGATTGTTAAAGGTCCTAGGTTTTTCCTTTAGAATATTTAAATATATATTAGAAAGAAACAGTACTTCTTCTGTCTGCTTTTCTAGTTTCTGTTAACTCATATAATATTGCCCCTTTCATGCCGTAATGGAAGCACATGCAGTTCTGAAAGGAACAAAAGTTTTGGAACAACACATCTTTAACAACATGTCTTTAAAACATGTGAAAGGCTTTTAGTCTTTGGTTAGATTTTGGAATGAAGCACTAATAGTCCCTGCTAAAGCTAAATGCTGATCTGAAGGACAAGATGTTTAAACCCATTGACATGGATGGAAACTGACATTGATCAGCACTTCTGAAAACAATGCCATTTATTTAGGTACATTAGCTCTGATTTGTATGGTTATTTTGTTCTGTTTTTAACTATTTCAGTTAGGAGCGTGACAATTTTTTGTAAAAATAGTTACATCAGGATAACATCTGAGTGGCTGCACTAAGATTGACATAAGCATGAATTACAGTAAAAGGTGCGCTATCCAGCATCTTACAAGCCAACATGCTCTACTAACTGGCACGGCGGCTTGTAAGGTAAAGTGAAACTGAAAGTGCCCACCGCGACACTTCCAGTTTCTCTGAACTCCCACAGCCGGGGGCAAAGCAGCCTGTGCAGGACTCTGCAGGACTCACCTCCCTGACCCGCGGGGCTAGTGGTGGGAGGAACGGTGATGCCGTGGGAGAGGCAGAGGGACGCCACAGACACAGCGAGAGAAGTGGCGGGCAGGGCCAATCAATTAACCAGCATATTTTGTTATCTGGCATCTCCCATTCGTGGGGGATGCCGGATAATAGAGCTTTTACTGTACATACTTTTATTCCCTTTCCAAGACTGCAATAAGTTATTCTGATCTAAACATCTTTTTGCTGGTATTATTAAGTCTATGTTTTGCAGGGGGGCAGAGGGGGCAGTTATTAGAACAACTATATTGGTATATCAGTGTTGTTCATCTGGTACAATTTTTGACTGTCGGCAAGCATTTAATGAGACAGTATGCATCTAAAGCCATGAGGGGCCCAATCCTTGTTGTGGTAGTGCAGCCCTGGCCCCTTCCTTGCCATCCACCTTGATGTACACGTGCACCTGCCACTAGGAACAAGCTGGGCTGTGGCTCCACAGATCCCAATGCAGCTTCTTCCAGCCTCTTTGCCACCTGCTGCGAGCAGCCTGGCCTTCATGGTAAACAGGGGCCTTCCCAGAGCCCTGGCTATCTGTGGCAGGCAGCTGGGAGGCTGCAAGTGGCTGCACCGGCGTTCGCAGAGCCTTGACTGGATTCATTGCTGGCAGTGGGTACATGCATGCCTCGGGGTGGATGGCAGGGTAGGGATTGTGGCTACACTGGCACAACAAGGATGGGACCCCTTACCTTACAGTTCCCTTGCCATTTGCCCCTGGCACATCAAGATCTGATCAGTCGAGGTTGCGGTTGCTTTTGGTACCGCTCAAAAATGTTGCCAACTCCTGGTTTAAGAGTTTCTGTCCCTGAACTGGGGGAGGAAGGGGAATTCACTACAGTTTAGCTAAAACAAATCTGTCAAATTACTTAAATCAGTACAACTTTTGTGTGGAGACAAAAATCTGTTGTTAATCACAGAAGCATGAAAGGTTTTGTCTCAGTGTCCGCTTAGTAAGCCCTGACAGGAATGAAGACGTAATGTCACAGTATGATGACTTCTGATGTGCATAAGAAAATGCTAAAGCAATTGCAATTTGATTTCTAGAAAGATGAGTACATTTCTGTACTGGCTGCCTCCTACTCGCAATTACACTGGATGGCACTTATATATATATGCTCATTCAGTTTCAGTTCAGTCTCGTCCCTTCCTTTAACAAAAGGACAACTAGTTTTAGCAATTTCTTTTGACAGCTGTTTCATTTAGATATGCTTTGAGCGGGGTTGGGTAAGACATAATGGAGTTCTTAGAACAGTGGTGATCTTCATAAACACTTTCTGCACTTGTGCTCCTACTAGTGAACCTGAATTGGTAGTAACCACAACAAAAATCTTGGCTGAAAAAGCTTACTGTAGACAACCGAAGCAGCCCACTGTTGCAGCAGATGTTGGGCATCAGAAGGGCCTTAAAGTAGAAAATAATCTGGTTTTTGAAAAGTAAGCATCCATAACTGAAGCTGTAGGTTGTGATACTTCAACTTTGCAGGTGTGTAAAAAAACAAAACAAATTAAATTATGCAATATGGATGTCAAATAAATAGCAGAAATATAAAAATATGCATCTGCAAGGAGGGAGAACTGAGTAAATCATCTCCATTGTAGATAAGGAAGGAAATCTACTCCCTGAAGACTTTTGGAAGAATTAACTTAAACTTGCAGTGGTGCGCTGATGGACTTTTCATTAGTAAATTGCTGACAGAGCAGAACTCCAGTTAATGATGTTGATGGAGCTTTCTAGTCTTCAGTATCCTTGTGAACACCTGCAGTGGGAAGCATACCAAAGGGAGGAGAGCTAAGATGATCTGGAGAAAGCATTATTAAGAAATAATACAGGAAGATGATACTCTGCCAAAATGAGCTTATTCCCTCCATTTTTAAATGTAGCTATTGAGCCAAGGGGAGTGGCATTCCAAATGTAATTACATTTGGCTTTTTTCAAATCCTGCCTTTGTAAAATGCTGACAGTGCCTATGGCTTGGTTTAATTGGCTTCTCGAACAATATCTTTAACTGTTTGTTTTATGAATTCTGGAAGCCTGTGGTGTATTTGTAGCTCATGCTGTTGGGGCACTTAGATGAGGAATGTTATAGAATGCAGACTCTAAATACATTTACACAAGTGGTCTTCAACCTTTTTAGATAGGAGCAGGAACCCGGGTTTTCCGTTTCCTGTGGGAAAATGAAAAAAAAAAAGGATTTTCTCTTTAAGCTGAGAAAAACATGGATTTCTCATTTTAATGGAGAAACACGCTGATTTTCCACTTTTGCAAAGAGCTCTTTGCAGGCTGGCAGAGTTCCAGCCTGTGTCATGTGCTGCACATGCTCACACATGCACATGGCTGCCAGGCAGCCTGGACAGCAGCTCCCTCAAGTAAGTCTGATGGGGGGAAGTGGGCATTGAGGCCTTCATAGGGAGGGCATTGAGCAGGGCTGGAGCTGGGGCTTGCAGCCCAGGGCTGGAATGTGTGGCTGCAGGGCCTGGGCAGGAAGTGGGGTAGGACTGTGGGCAGCTCATCATGGGCTGCGGGGTGGAGCTGGCTCCCTGCTGTGCACCCCTGGGAGGAGGACAGGGAGGGGCACGTGGCTTCTAGACTTGTGCATGGGGCAGGGGTGGGCTGCCCACTGTGGGCTTGGGCTCCCTGCCATGTTGCCTTCCCCTGGGGCCTCCATGGCCCAGTAGGTGGAACCTGGCATGGCCAGGCAGGGAGACTCCTTGTGGTTTCAAGCCCCATGCTGCCTTGGCGCCTCCAGCAGACAGCAACAGGGGCAGTGGCACACAGTTGTGCCCCTTACTGCTGCTGGGTGGGCAGGGAGTCCCTTGCCATGGCGGCACAAACTTCTCCACTTGATTCCACTTCGCTGCGCCAAGTCCTGCCCACTGGGCCATGGAAGCCCTGGGACTCGGGCAGCAGGGCAGAGAGCCAAGCCCGCAAGCAGGCAGCCTGCACCTGCCCCCACTCCCATGGGCTTCGCTCTAGCTGTCCTGCCCATGGTGGAGGAGGACCCAGGCTCCATGCGCAGCTCTGCTGCAGCAGCTGCTGCTTTCCATGGGTGGCAGCTAGGACTTGGGCCATAGTGCGGGGGGGGCAGGGAGCTATGGACCCAGGTCCCTGACCCCCATAGCTCTGGCATCTAGAGGCCCCCTTCAGCCATGCTGGAGGGAGTGGGGCGTTGTGGGTGGGGAGTGAGGGGGCTATACCTGTGTCCCAGTGAGCAAAGGGGGCAGGGGATGCTGTGATTTTTCCATGATAAAAACCCAAAACCAAATACAAAAATGTATAGGTACTTAGAATTTATTTTATTAAAGCGATTGAGGCACTGGTAGGCTTCAGAATTGCTTTACAATTGTAAATATATCAAAAAAATAGTGTCCAGTTGATATCTATCTATAAAGTGGCGTTTCATCTTAATCATGGATTTGTGGCTTTTTAATCAGATAATTTGCCATTTTTTTCCTTGTTTAAATCAGAGAAATTGTGATTTTTTTTATTTATTTTTTTTTAAACAGAGAAGACCAACCTGGTGGCCTTTTATGATCAGGTCACCAAATCGTTAGACGCAGGGGTTGCTGTGGATGTGGTCTTTCTGGACTTCCGGAAGGCTTTCGACA
>JAGPOW010003648.1:90981380-90994003 GCA_030014935.1 Caiman crocodilus
TGAAGATAGCAAAAAGTATGTACAACTCTGATTTCCAGGTGCAAGAAGGAGGTTTGTGAACTAACCTCGCCTCCCCCATAAGTTCCCATCCTGATTACATCAAAGAAGTAATGAAGTAATGTTATAGCTGCTTTTTATGCTAGTTTCACTATATGATCACGTGAGTTGTAAGTGAGTGTTAAAAAGTATATAAGCCTCGTGATTTTGCTCTTGGGGGGACCCCTTCCAAGTGCTTGGGAAATCCATGTCACTTTGGAGTCCTCCCTACAGCTGTAGTTTCTTTTGAATAACAGCTTCTGCTGACCTGACCTAAAAGTATGCTGTGGGTGTTTCCACAACGCTTGAAAGGATCTCGTGGCACCTCATTGTGCTGTGACACCTCAGTTGAGAATCACTGTATTAAGTTGTTGGCATGTTAATTGGGATTTATTCCCCAAAGATGAAGACTGGTTAAAAGTTGGTTGAAAAGCGCTCCCACTCCCACTTCCTCAGTACTTGAATATTTGAGGCTAATGATCTAACTTGCAGTAGAATTCATAGGATTTCCATTTAGTGCCCAGAATGCTGTCTGAAATGCCGTTCTAGAAGAGGTTGGTGGTGATCAAATCTCTCTTACAAACTTTCAGGGATGAAGTCTCCACAAGCTCTAAGTAATCTCTTCCAGTGCTTAGTCAGCCTTATAGTTAGAAAGTTCTTCCTATGTGGGTTCATAGGTGGTGGGGTGTGGTAGTCTCACCCCCCCTTAGGTGGTGTACCACATGTGCAGGGAGCAATAAGAGCTCACTGGTATATTGTCATAGCTGCTGTTGGGAACTCAGTATGTGTTGTGAGATCTGTGAACACACCGGCTGGTCCACTCAGGGCCTGCCCAGAGTCCCCCCTTTCAAGCAACTCTGGAGCCTGCTGCCGTGGAGGAGTGGCTGGGAGTGATGCCAACCCCCTGATTTCACAGAGATCCCAAAGCTCCCCATGCTGCCCCTGCTGCATAGGAGGATTAGCACAGGGGCCACCTGGGCCCGGGCTCAGGGGCTCCTGCTTCTGCATGAATGAAACTGATGTCCAGGCCAGGTATGCATTTTGTGGTAGGCCGTGGTTGCTGGGTGCCATTTGCTAGGCACCATTGCAGCCGGACTGAGCCATGGTGGGATGAGGGACCACTCCCAGAGCTTGATCCACATTTGCATGTGCTTGGCAGGCAGCAGCTCTGCACCCCTGGCAGTGGCTTCAGTATGAACCTGTAAGTGGGGGTGGCTATGGCTCCTACCTCGGGCCTGGGGGCAGCATGTCCAACTCCGCCCACTCTTTCTCCCTGGGCTCAGGGCCCCAATGAATCTTAATCCAGCTCTGCGTTTGGTTGCCCTCCTCCTTTCCCCTTGGTGCTGAATCAGGGTCAGGAGGCAGCAAGGAAAAAAGCAAATAGTATCAGGCTGCAGAGATGCTTGAAAGCAGGGATTTAAGGAACCCCCTTATGCTCAGCAGCTGCAGAGCTCACTGGCATCCCAGATCACAGCAAGGGGTTGCTGGGTGACATGTGCACAGTGAACTCTATGTGGCAGTATGCCTGTTGCTGTGAGCCAGGATTCAACTATGCTAATATCTAAGCTACATAACAGCACTGCCATTTATGGCCATTTTGACTTGTTCAGTCCCTGTGGACACACAAAATAGACTATCTCCTTCTTCTTTATGTAACAACCCTTCATCTATTTGAAGTACAGTAAACACATCATGCCAGGCAGCAATGTTCTCAGACATGCTGTGCTACTTCATGCAGGCTGACTCCTAGCCTAGAGGTACTGTTGCAGCTGCACAGTGCCCTGGGTGGGCAGATTAGCACTGTCGCTCAGCAGTTCTGATTAACCGTCCTGTAGTGCTTCATGGACATGGCTACCCTGCTTGTAGTGAGGAGGCAGCCTGTGTGGGGCAGGATGATGTGTTTGAGTGTTTTTGATAGGCATGATAGGTCTATTGTGTACCATGGCTATTAACATGCAGCCCTGGGATTCTGGTGATGAATACAAATTCAGTATAACTGTCAGTTTTGTAGTGACGATGTGCTTCTTTTCTTGCAACAGCAGCAGAATAGGATTGAGTTTTCTTAAGTGTCTGCTGGGGAATGGTAACTTCCAATACATTTGCATCCACATACATCCAAGCTGATGTTTCAGAATGTGAGTGTCCACTGTATTCAGATGCTAATACGAGCATAAGCATTTTTTGTGGGTAAATCTACTTTATCATAATTCTTTCTGGTGTTATTGGGGCTTATGCCTGTCTTTAGGCCCCAGACACATGTGCTAGATGAGTGGTTTTCAAACTGTGGTTTGTGGATCCCTAGGGATCTGCACACTGTCTAAGGGATCTGCAAAAGAGGACTATGATCTATCGAAAGAATGTGAATATTTACACTTACAATTCAAAGGGGCCCGCAACTTGCAGCCTGCAAGTGAAAAGTGAAAACCACTATCCTAGGTGAAGTATCTTCCCAATGAAGATTGGCCCCTCTTTATTGCCTCTAAATAGAGAGCTATCTCTTTTTTTCCCTTACCATAATATTTCTGTTTGTAAGTCACTCTAGTATTGTTAACTTAAAATATGCTACTAGTTTTGGAGATGTATTCATGGATTAAGTTGCTGTGTCATGCAAGCAAAGTCATTGGCCTCTGGGCCATTTTTGTATTGAAGATAACTTCTGTCATTTATGTGGTTATTAGTAGTTTGGGCCCTGAATCTGCATACCGGATGAGAGGAGGCTGCTGCTGCTGGCACGAGTCAGGACTTTTGCTTTGAACATGCCCTCAGAAGGGGCTACCATCCCTGGAATTTTCATCCAAATCAGGCAAGAAATAACAAAGTTTTAGGAATTTTCATGATTCCCCATTATAACCTATGGGTGAAATGCTGAAACTTATCAAAACAGCGAAATAGTTTTGATGAAATGAAACAGGACAGTACTTTGAAATGAAACAAAACTCAAGTTAGAGCGGGAGTTTGCGCAGGAGGATGAGCAGGAGGGCCCGAGACCCTGCCTGTGGGCCCCCCAGCCATAGCCAGCCAACTAGCGGCATGACATGGATGGGCATGTGCCACAACTCTTGGGTCCCCTTGGGAACTACACGCCCCCTGCAGCACCTCAGAGATGGCCACCCAGACAGAGCCCATTGTTCTGGGCTCCACACAGACAGACCCCACGGCTCTTGGCTGTGGGGGCTGGCTGTCCCCTTGTCAGGCTCTGGGGCCCGGGAGCATGGCCACCTCCCGTTGTGAGGTCTTCTCCTTACTGGGGTCTCTGGTGCACCAGCTGGAGGAGCTCCAGGTCACAGTCCAGAGACTGCACACCATCAGGGACCGTGAGCAGGAGATAGTCTTCTACTACCAGGCCCTTCTCCCCTGGAAGGCGGAGGATAGACTACAGTCTCCCTCCAGGACAAGGGAGGACCCGCAGACCTCCTCTTCTGGCCAGCCACGGGGCTGGACCAATGTGGTCAAGGGCCCCAGGGCCCACTGCACCAAGGCCCATGCCCCACTGGAACTTTGTAACAGGTACGAACCTCCTGCAGCCCCAGCAGAGTCTGCTGAGTTGCCAGCTCCCACAGGCAACATAGATGACACTGTAGCTACTGCCTCTGCTCTCCACAAGACCAAACACAAAGTGTTTGTCATGGAAGACTCCATCCTGAGGGGGACTGAAGGGGTAATATGCTGCCCTGACCCCTTAGCCCAGGAAGTTTGCTGCTTCCCAGGAGACAGAATCCAAGACATTGTGGAGAAGATCCCTAAGCTCCTACAGGCCACTGACCACTACTCTATGCTTCTTATCCATGTGGGCACCAATGACATGGCTCAGAGTGCTCCCAGCTGGGACATGAGGCGCTACAAGGATTTGGGAGCAGGGTCAAAAGGTCTGTGGGGCACAGGTGGTGTTCTATGATCCTCTACAGTTTTCTGTGATCCAGGCTACAGGCTGAGGAGGGAGAGGAGGATCCTGGTAGTAAACCAAAGACTGCGGTGCTGGTATCATCGGGACGGCTTCAACTTCCATGGCCACAGTCTGCTCTTTGGTGAGAGAGACAGCAATCTGCTGGGAAGAGATGGCCTCCACCTCTCTCCCCTGGGGAGGAGGCTCTTCTCAGCCAGACTGTCTGACCTCCTCCACTGGGCTTTAAACTAAGTCCACCGGGGGATGGGGAGGACTACTGCCACTGCTGGCCCCCTGAGTGGCCCCTGCAAAGCCAGTAGACCAAGGCCCATAAGGGATCCCACCTGAGCCCCAGCCCTGGAATAATCTGTAGGCAGGGCGGGGGCCCCTAAGGGGACACTTGCGTGTCTACACACAAATGCCAGGAGCCTGAGGACTAAACAGGAGGAACTTGTCCTCATGCTAAACACAAATGACTAAGATGTCATGGGGGTGATGGAGACCTGGTGGGGCTCTACCTATGACTGGACCATGCGTATAGATGGCTATACCCTGTACAGGAGGGATCGAGTGGGCAGTTGGGTGGGGCGTAGCTCTCTATGTCAAGGAAAGCTATGTGTCCCTGCAAGCCAACATTGGCACCCACGTTGGACGACTTGAGACCCTCTGGGTTAAAATCCATGGGGAATATGGTACAGAGGATACTATGGTGGGGGTCTGCTACAGACCCCCTACTCAGGATCAAGACCTTGGCCAGGAATTTGCCAGGGAATTGGCTGAGGCCACATGATCCCAGCGTATGGTTGTCATGGGAGACTAACTACCCAGACATCTCATGGGAGGAGCGCTTGGCCAAATCTGAGTGGTCACAAAGCTTTCTCTCATGCGTTGATGACCTCTATCTGACGCAGGAAGTCTACAGGCCAACAAGATGTAAAACGCTGCTTGACCTTGTACTGGCAATCGGGGATGACCTAATCAGCAACCTAATGATCGAAGGGAAGCTGGGTGACAGTGACCATGAACTGATCACCTTCACCATCTGCTATAAAGCTGGCAAGTCGGTCAGTAATACAGAAGTCCTCGACTTCAGGAAAGCTGTCTTCAACAAGCTAAGGAGGCTTGTCAGAGAGGCCCTAAAAGGCCACAACCCATTTGAGAGGGGAGTTCAGGATGAGTGGTTGCTCTTCAAGGGAGCAATCCTGGATACGCAAGCAAAATCTATCCCATCTCAGAGGAAAGGCTGCAAAAGGGCACAGCAGCCCCCTTGGCTCTCCAGGGAACCGGCCAACTTTCTGCATCTTAAAAGGAAGACCTACAAAGGATGGAGGACTGGAACTGCCACCAAGGAGGAATACTCTGCTCTTGTCCGGACCTGCAGAGAGCAAGCCAAAGCTGTGACGGAACTCCAGCTAGCTACAAATATCAAGGACAACAAAAAGTCCTTTTTTAGATACGTGGGGAGCCGGAGGAAAAGCAAGGGCAACATTGGACCCCTGCTAAACCAGATGGGACAACTGACGCCCAGGAAAAAGCAAACTTGCTAAATGGGTGCTTTGCATCAGTTTTTCACCAGTTCCATGGGACAGCCCTGCCCACTATGAGTCAGGGAGGCCCAGGTGAGGGAGATCCCTCACCCTCCATTAAAGCTGACCTCGTGAAGGAACACCTTGACAGACTAGATACCTTCAAGTCAGCCGGCCCTGATGGTTATACCCAAGGGTACTCAGGGAGCTGGTGAGCATCATAGCTCAGCCCCTGGCACATATCTTTGAGAGCTCTTGGCGCTCTGGTGAAGTGCCTGATGATTGAAAGAAGGCCAATGTGGTGCCTGTCTTCGAGAAAGGGAGGAAAGTAGATCCGTCAAACTACAGGCCTATTAGCCTGACCTCTATCTTGTGGAAGGTCTTGGAAAAGATTGTCAAAGAGGCCATTCTTAACAGACTAGCTGAAAGCGATATCCTGAGGGATACCCAGCATGGGTTTGTTGTGGGTAGGTCTTGCTTGACCAATCTCATTTCCTTTTATGACCTGGACAAGGGGGAAGAGATCAGCGTTGTATACCTCGACTTTAAAAAAGCCTTCGATCTGGTATCCCATGATCATGTCTTGGCTAAACTGGCTGACTGCAGCCTTGACGTCACCACAATGCGTTGGCTGGAGAATTGGCTCCATAGTAGGACCCAGAGGGTAGTGGTTGACGGGAGCTAATCGTCATGGTGCGCTGTGACCAGTGGTGTCCCACAAAGCTCTGTCCTAGGGCCTATATTGTTTAACGTTGTCACCAATGATGTGGACATTGGTGTCAGAAGTGGACTGGCCAGGTTTGCCGCTACCACCAAACTCTGGGTAAAGCATCCACACCTGAGTATAGGAGGGTGATCCAGGTGGATCTGGATAGACTCACAAAATGGGCGGATGAGAACCTGATGGTGTTCAACAGCAAAAAATGCAAGGTTCTCCACGTTGGGAGGAAAAACCTGCAGCATGCTCATAGGCTTGGTAGTTCTTTGCTGTTTAGCACTACAGATGAAAGGGACTTGGGGGTCATGGTTGACCAGAAGATGAACATGAGCCTTCAGTGTGATGCTGTGGCTAGTAAAGTGAACAAAACGCTGGCTTGCATCCATAAATGCTTCTCAAGCAGATCCCGGGATGTCATTTTCCTGATGTACTTGGCCTTGGTAAGGCCGCAGCTGGAGTACTGTGTCCTGTTCTGGGCTCCACAATTCAAAAAAGGTGTGGAGGAGCTTGAGAGAGTGCAGAGAAGAGCCATGCCCATGAAGAGAGGTCAGAAAAACAGACCTTATGATGAGAGCCATGGAGCAGTTCAGCCTGGAAAAGCGCAGGCTCAGGGTTGATCTGGTGACCACCTATAAGTTTATCAGGGGTGCTCATCAGGATCTGGGGGAACATCTATTCACCAGAGCTCCCCAAGGGATGACAAGATTGAATGGTCATAAACTCCTCTGTGACCAATTCAGGCTGGACATAAGAAAGAACTTCTTCACTGTCCGAGCCTCCAAGGTTTGGAATAGACTGCCACCAGGGCGGTTCAAGCACCCACTTTGAACACCTTCAAGACACATTTGGATGCTTATCTTGCTGGGATCCTATGATCCCTGCTGACTTCCTGCCTCTGGAGCAGGGGGCTGGACTCAATCCTCCAGGGTCCCTTCCAGCCCAAATGTCTATGAAATCAGAACAAAACACTGTTCCTTCAAAATGGAGAAATGAATGTTGAAACCAAACAATGGTGTTTCTCACAGCCCTACTTGTTCAGATTGTTACCAGCTATTAAAATACTGTGGTATTTTTAGATTGCATGCAAAGGGGTTTCCATTCTATTTAGGTAACAGTAATAAGGGCCAAATTCATTTCTGGCATAAATTGATTGGTTTCAGTGTGGCTCCACCAAGGATCAATCCCTTTGTCTTTAATTTTTGGCTTTATTTATTATTATTTCCAAAGTCTCTCAAGACAGTGGAGCACTTCAAATTGGGACAGACACACAAAGTCCAGGACCAACAGGAATCTTTCACTCTTGGTTGCTTTTTGGAAGTTGCTTTGCTAGAGAAAAGGCCCGTATTATTGACATGTACTACTTTAAGCGCAGATAACTTGTTTCACAGGTGACCCACTGTACATTCAGGTGGGTCCTAACTAAAGGTCACATCTGATACCATTCCTACCTTACACCATGGTGGTTCTACTATAGTTGAGTTGGTCAGTGGGGCTATTTGTGGAGTAAATTGCTATGTCCTTTGAAGCCTTTTTTGTATCGAAGACAATTCCAGCATTCATGCAGTTATTATCGGTAGTGTATACACTCCTATGGGCCCTCTCCATGGGGAAAATTCACTGTAATGCTTTAAATTGCTTTCAAATCCTTGGATGGATAGTGTTATTGAAATGCAAGTCTGTGTTTTTTAGAGAGTCAAACTCGACTCATCAATTTTGACCCCATGTTCCATCTTCCCATGTGAGGCAAGGGTCTGGAATATAAAGTAAGGAACACTAGTTATATTCAGTAGTATAGATATTCTGGACTCCTCAAGGAGTTCTCTTATAAATGTTCAATGCTTTCTTCACAGAAAGGCTAGTTCTAGTTTTAATGATCTTGATTCTGCATTTTTCATGGTCATAAACTCAGTCACTTTAAAGAATTTAAAAGGCTGTGTGGGCTTTTCTAGTACATTGTTACTTTTGTTTAAGTCGGATAGCCTGCTTTCCTTGTATTATGTGAATACCCCAGAGATTAAATAGGTATATCTGCAGTATCTAAAAAGAAACTGGTATTTGTTAAGCTGTATCTTTTTTCACCCTGGTCTTCCATCAGCCAAAGATAAACTGCTTTACTTTTAGTTCTATATAATTATAAAATTATGAAACCAAGAAATATTGAACATGAGCTCTTTGCAGCTATTCATAGAAACACTAGGCAAAATTCAGATTAGTGGTTAAGGCTGGAGATGATCAGATAAAAAGTAAAGATTGAGAAGTGCTGATGTGTTAACAAGGGGTGTATTATGCTTACCCTGACCAGTTTTTCTGTGAAAAGTCATCAACTTGCTAACTTTATCTTGAAAAAACATGGGAGGAAAAGGGCATAGAATAAGATGGTTAAATAAATGATCTAGAGAGACAGAAAGGTTTGTGTAAAGAAAGATAGACTAGGACTAATACTAATTACAAAAGAAACAAATAGAAAGGGGCTATGAGAAGAGTATGGTATATGAAGTAAGTTACATGGAGAAATGAATGTATGATTATTTTACATTTTTCATAATATGATCACAAGAGAGCAGTTGATGAAATGGGCAGATAACAAGATCTTGAACTTGTAAAAGGAAATGATTGATAGGTTTATTATCCTTCACTTACCTTAGTACAGTATAGTACAAAATAGGCCCCACAAGATAAGAAGAGAAGTGTTAAGTCACCAAAATGAATCTTCATTATTTTCTCTTCTTGCATAAGGGGGCCCTGCAAAGAAGTATGTTTGTGCATCATCGTGTGATAAGTTCAGAAAAAAGCTTCCTGTTTTTGCTGTTTTTTCCCTTTTTCCTTTCCCAGAACAATCTACACATGACTAGAAAACTAACAAAATTTTACATCAGTTAACAAGGAAGTGCAAGGTGATTGAGAAGCAAAGTGACTTTTATGCAGGCTGTATAATGTAAACATACCTCAAATGCAGAACCAAACAGCTGAAAAAAGAGATCTTTGTAAAGGATAATAGTTCTTCTTCAATGTAAGGGCTGAGAGCTCTTAAATTCAAATTTATTTTCAAAACCAATACAGGGGGAAAATTGGAGAAAGAAAGAAGTTATTCATGCATCATTAAAAAAAAAAAAAAAAAAGCGGTCCAAGTACAAATAGTTTTCCCCCTATCCAGACTGCAGTTAAAATAATATTTCTTCTCTTTCCACCATAACTCTGTCTACCTGGTTCTACCTGGGGCTAAGTTGGTAGCACTGCTTGTAGCTAAGATTACCTGAATATGTTTACTTGCTTATACCTTTGGAAAACTTCAGCTCTTTTGGCTGAAATTTACTATGCCTATGTTTGCCTCAGGCTGAACTTCGTTGGGAAGTTTCAGCAAAAATGTTTTGGCCTCGTCCAAGAACAGATAGCATTCGGGAATAAACAAATAGCATTGATTTGCCCATGTTAACAAAAATCTGTCCATCTGTTTACTGACACATTTTAGGGACATCAGTGAAAGGGTTCAGATTTGGCGGCATAGACAAACAGTAGCAGGGGTATGATTCCTATAAAAAAAAATTGCCCAAGTTGTAAGCCTGTATAAATCTCATTTTGCAAAGTAATAGAGTTATAGAAAAGTCTAACTGGAAGGGATCTATGGAGGTCCCCTAATCCAACCCTCTGCTTAAGGTAGGATCATCCCATTCAAGTCCATGTCTAACCTATTCCTAGAACTGTGCAGTTAACCATATTGCACAGCTTCACTGCATATTGCCCAAAGCATCAATAACACCGTAACCTGCTACTTGCAGAGTAGTAGGACAAGGAAAGGTTCAGTGGAAGCTTTGCAAACTGATTATGCTGCAATGGTTCATGGTGATTGTCAGGGGCATAGCAGTACCATGGAATGGAGCAGAAACCAAAGTGGTTGTCTTCTGTGGTTTTGTTAGTGAGGTACAAGAAATGACCTCAATTGAAGGCAGGAAGAGTGAGGAAATGGGTAGGGTTGGGGAATGGGGAGAGATTAGAGCAAGAGGGTTTTGTAGCAGAACTAGCAGCAGTATTACAGGGTGGTGGAGTCTGGCAGAGTATAAATATAATTACCGTGTAATTATAGAGTATAAATATAATGTACCATTTAATTATTTAACCTTTTACATCTCTAGTTCCTAGCTGTTGATAACCAGTTACGAATAATTTTTAAGATTGGCACATTTTATAAAATTGAGTAATAACACCAAATAAACTATTTTATTTGGAAGTCTTCATGTACCTATGAACTTTGAAGTTTACTTCAAGTTAATTAATTCCATAGACCTGGATTATGAGATGAACCACAGACAATGGACCTGAACATCCTCACACAAAGCACATTATAACAATTCACACGAATGGTCTTCAGGGAAGGAGAAATGCCAAGGGTTCTTTTAGCATCTCATGGTAGTTGGTGAGTTGATCAGAATTGGAAGGTGATTTTATATAGCAGATCTGCCAAGAATACATTGTACTGATGAGCAGGAAAAACACTCAAATAAGAAAGCTTAATAAATGCTTTTATTTTTGCATACCTTAACAATTATAACAATTACCCCAAATCCTTTATTTACTATTTTATAACATTGTAATATGGTATTTACATACAAGAACTATACATTATTTGCACATTAAAAAGATGTGGATCCAAGTGGACAATAATGTAAACTGAATTTGCTTTCTACTGACTTGTAAATTTTGCTTCTTATAAGGTTTCAATCTATTTCTGATAATATTGTATACCTAGAGGACTGGGTTATCATTCAGGTTGTTTTCTGATGTTTCAGTGCTATTGCTTTGAGTATTAATGTTTTATCTAAAACAGCTAAACCAGAGGTTTCAGATAATCTAAGTCAGTGTATACGAACAGTGTCCTAGAAACATTTGGAAGTAAGCATGTACAGTAGCTCCAGCTTGACTCCCTTTTCATAAATTAAAAGAAATATGAGAGGGAGAACCACAAATGCAATATAATTAACTAGGTGTCAGACATTATTCATATGTAGTTACCCTCCCTATTTGCATGTTGCAGTGTGACTTAATTTTGTTTCTATGGTTAGGAGAGTATATGAGATATCATTATTAATTGCTTTTATGAAAGTGCATGGAGCATGGCAGTATTAAACTAACAGATTTTGGGGGTTATTTATAGTTTAGAAACATGGCAATAGGTAACTATTTGGAAAAGGAAATAGGACGTTGCAACACATTTTTATTTATAGTGAGATATGCTGATTAAAATATAAATTGTGAAACAGTAGAGTTTTCCTGCAACATTGGGAAAATAGGATTTCTTCGTACAAAAAAACAGTAACCATGCTGAGATGTGTAAACATGTATAGGTTTGAAGTGTGCATGTGTGTGTGCTTGTGCTTGTAAATAATCTTCCATCTTCCTAGGTTTCCATCTAGGTTGAAAACCATAGAGGGAAAATCTTCAATAAGTTGCAGTAAAATTAAATGTACTGCATAGTATCAAATGGAGGACCATTCTCATGCTTCTGGAATTACTCCAATTTCTACAATTCTTCATATTTAATCTATGACATTACAGGATTGATGATACATTAAAAGAATTAAAAAAGAAAATCTGAGTGAAGGGTGACTCTCTGTGCTGACATAATAATTGTTAGCTTAAGTGAATCTTTTAATGTTATACTAGAATAGAGAGGAACTGGGAGGTGCTCTGAATAACAAGTATTTGCACTCATCTTGTCTACTGGATGGAAAATTATAGAAACTAATTGTACTTTACCTAAGGGTTTTTGAAAATCCTGATTATAAGTTTATTATAAAAATAGCTCTCAATTTTGATTATAAACAAGGGTAAAGCATATCCAAACTGGGCACATCTACATGTGCAATTATTGTGAATGAATATGTACTCTGGCTGAATTTGAGCTCAGTAAACTAATCGTGACATCACCATCTGCATGTGTGTTTAAGTGTAGTAATTTACTGCACTGCCATATACCACTTGTATCTAATGGAACTATCTGTCAGTGCAGTAAATTAATCTACTGCGCTCTGATTGTCACTTATGTGAGGTGGTAATGCTTTGCTGCGCAGCAAATTAGTCTGATGTACAGTCAAGTGTCTTGTGTAGATGCACCCACTATGTTCCAGTTAAACCAATGGGTCAAATGGGATTGCTGCCTCCTCTGCTTTTTTCTAGGAGCAGCACGATTTCAATGTGCCACCTGTGGCAGAAGGCCACCCTCTGTTTCTCCCCAGAAACTCTGCTCTGTGACAGTTTGGTTAAGATGGGCCTTGCAGAGGGTACATATCTTACCCTATCTCTTTAGGCAACCTGAGCTGAATATATTCCTGAGGGAGGGGGGAAACGCGCTCCCTCTGCCTATGTAACTGGCATCACATACCTGGGTGAGGGGCTTGGGCTCCCTGGGGAGCTAGGAACTGCCAGTCTGCCCAGCAACTAGTGATGCATTTCAAATTGGTTGGCT
>JAGPOW010003648.1:90994103-91027868 GCA_030014935.1 Caiman crocodilus
CTCTCTCTCTCAAAACTCATGATCAAGGAACTGCCTGCTTCTAGAGGGAATCTCCACCTGCCTCTGGATGATACTTGTGAGTAAGCTACCTGAGATCTAACCAGATATATAGCTTGCAGTAACTTAGATGTGTGATCAAAGGTTACCCAACCCTGCCAGTTTGCTCTATGGGATTTTTCTGATATTGCTCTATCCTGTACCCTATTCCAACCCTACCCCTTGTAACCAATAAAGTTCTCCTTTGAGAGAGAGTGTGGGAGACTTATTGGGTGTGGGTCTAGATTATGACTTGGAGTCCCCTTGATTCGGCTGACTAAGGGAGACCACTACTTGTGCTTCTGACTGAGGGAAGCACCCCCAAGCACTTGAAGTGAGTCAAGTACCCTTGCGGGCTACTAGGCCCGTGTTACCCAGGGTGTGCAGAGCTGGAATCAAGCCCAGCCCTGGGTGGTGGCAGTTTTTACCCCAGGCTAGCAGGTGTGCTCCAGGAAGGGGGTTGGCAAGACGTGAGGCACCCCCAGGTAGGCACTTGGAGCCTGGAAGGTGGTTGGCGCAGTCAGGTGGGTGGCTCAATGGAGGAGCACCCTGTATGGGCCCGTCACACCAACCCCATCACTTGTATTTTGCTGAATATTAGTGGATCCATAAATAATTTTTTAAATCTGCAAAGTGATGTTGATTTGATGCAATGTAATAGTTGGTTCAACGAAACATCCTTCTAGTGTAACATGCTACACTAATTTGTGCCTTCTGAATGATTCAAGTAAGGGTATGGACACGCATACATTTGCAGTTTCAAAAGATGAGGAGGGACTCTTGCTCAAAATGGCGCACAGTTTAATTCCAACAGTTACATGTGGACAAGCCAGGGAGGAGACAGATGTAATAAAACTTTAGCACTATAGGCTTTTATACTCATGCTCCTGGAGTGGGGGAGGAGGGTGGTTTAATTAGAGCAGGCAAGAGCCACTCTAATTAGAGTGCCCAGAGTGTCTCATGTATTAGCATCTCTGTGCTGAAGTATGGCAGCAGGGGTACTTTAACTCAAGCTTGTTGAATGAGTTTTAGTTAAAACACTCCAGCTGCCATTTTTCAGTGAAGGGACACTAATATGCATGGCACACGACATTGGAGTCTGCTGGAGCATGGTAAGTAATTAATTGAATCTGCTCTGATGTGCTTTGATTGCAGCATGTGGAAACAGCCTTGCTGTACATGTATAGGTGCCCTACTTGTCTAGTATTAAAGCTGGAGCAGTTGTGCTATATTTGCATTACTCCCAGATTGTCCACACCTAACTGTTAGAACAGTATTCCCAACCTTTTTTTGCCGTGACCTGCTGCTGGGAGTGGAGCGTGGCGGTGGCGACAGCAGGGGCCCCAGGGCGGGGGAGCTCCCATTACGTAGTGTAGCTCATTCTTTGCGTGCGGCACCGCCAGCATTGCCCCGGTGATCTTCATTTGGGTCGCAACCTGAGGTTGGGAACCGCTGTGTTAGAACATAACAGCTGCTGTTTGCTTCCATTTTGATATGTACCTTTTTTGAAACTACTCTGCATGTAAGTGTGTCGCTACCCTAATTGGCAACACTAGACAAGGCAGGCTTGGGTATTTTTAACCATTTATTATGTACATTTTAATTTGAGCATTTAAATAGCAAAAAAAGGCAAGGTACATAAATACTTGACTAGAAACATCACTACTTACCACTTTTAATAATGTGAGTCACAATTGCATTGATTCATCAAGAAACCAAAATTGGGCATAAGCCCAATATTCCCTGCTCTACCTCCCCCATCTCAGGACTCTTCATACTTTTTTAGTTTATTGTTATGGCAACTCACTTTTTATCATTTTTTACATCAGTTTTGGTTGGTGGCAGTCATTTCTTAAGGATGACACGAACAGATGTCTTCCAAAATAAACTCAGAGCAGTAACTAGCTGTCTTTTTGGTGGTATCCTTAGTCAGAGCAGGACAATCCTCCACTCCCAAGAACTTTAAGAGGACTGAGTCTGGTTCATCTGTGATTTTTAACATCCCTATAGCAGGTATAGAAGTGGTTCCACATTGGAGAGTAATATTAGGACAGTATTGTATTTTAATTCCGTGTAGCAGATAGTACAAGAAACAACACTATGTAATTAGTCAGCCTTCTGGCTGACCTCCAGCAGCTGTGCAGATAATTGAAGAACCAGTGATATGGAGCAAGCATCAAGAATGAACCACTCCATTGGTGACGTGTAGGGGGTGCACACGGGTGCATGTGCACCCCGAGCATGGCGGTGCACTCCCTGTGAAAAGTTGCCGCTGACACTGCCAACGGCACCTGGGGGTCATCGCCATTGGCCCCCCTCCCCCCTGCCACTGGCATCTGCACATGGTCCGTGATAGCTGCTAGCTGCCATCGGCACTGCCAACGGCATCTGTGGGTGGTTGTCGATCGCTGGTTGGCACTTGCCGCCTCCACCGCCAACAGTTCTGCAGCTGCCTGCGGGAGCTCGCCACTTACTGCCGCCATGCTCCCGCTGCCGCCCCTTGCCAGAACTCACTGTGCCCCTCCCATCCTCTGGGGACCTGAGACTGTTTGGAGGAAGATATGGTAGAGCAGAAGAAGAGAGTGTGAAGCAGTTTTTTTTTTCTGACCACTTGATAGAAAAATCTCACTCTAAATAACGAGTAAAAAGCAAACCTTTGGAATAATGACTGAGGTTTTGCTGCAAAATAGGAGTGTTTCTTACTTTAAGAAAGCTACTCCAATTAAAACATATATTTTTTCAATGAAGGTAGCCACACAAACTGTATTTATTAAGTGCCTGATCTCCAGCTGAATATGGGGGGATAGGGAATGATCTTAAAAAAATGATAGACCTTCCTTCCTTCTTTAAACTAGTAATTAAATAACTCAAATTCAGCTTTGGATTTGTCATCTCATTAGTTTTGTTCACATTAGAATTACTCCTCTAAATTTTTCTATCCTTGCTATTCACCTGATAATGATGGGAGCATTTGATTAGACCAGGCTACATGCCATCAGCCTTTTGAGTATGTCACTGTTAATTTAGAGACCTGTACAATTAATCTAGTCAATTTAGAGATCTGTACCATTAATCTAGCTAATTTAGAGACCTATACCAATCCGGCCACAGCAGCACAGAGTTCATAAAGGCCAGACTTGTTCTGCTTCTCTGCTACCAGTTTGAGCTGACTAGTTTTTTAACTGTTTTTGGTAGCTCTGTCTTACACTGCAGTCACTTCAATGACGCATTTTCTAGACTGCAGTATAAAAGCTTTATTAACATGAGTTTAAAATAGCTGTACTTGTCAGTTCCAAATGAAGGCCAGTGAACCTGTCTACTGTCCTTTATTTTGTCTATATTACACAGTTACAGAAAAACTCTACTGCTTTAGAAAGGTGTGAAAGGCTTACCAATTGTACTGGGACTATTTTTAGCATCTCTTTCTGTATGATTAAATGCCCTGGTTACTGTTAGGCCAGCTGTACCCTACTGTTCACTCTTCCCTGTTACCTTGTTCTCCTTTGCCTTAAAAATAAAAATAGCAAAATCTGTTGAAAAATAAAATAAGGTCAAATATATTTGAAAAAAAAATGTCCATACAACAGGAAGCAACAAGGTCTGTACAAAAGATAAGCAGAGCATATTGCAAGCTCATAAAATGTGGGCCAATCAGTTTTGCGGAATGGAGCCTGTCACAGAGAAAAAGATGGCAGATAAAGGGGCAAAGGTATATTCAGGAAACAGCGTGCTATAAGATGACCCTTGTTAAATTGTCAGTGACTGCTTTGCACCTCCTGAGAAATCTTCTACATGTCCTACCCCAGTAGCAGTGGCTGTTACTGAATAATGTCCCAGACTGCATAACAATAGCATATTGATGCAGCACCTGACTTTCTGATTTGGTCTTTTAAAGTTCTTGAGATTTTCATGTCTTTTTAAGTTAAGTAAATTACTGACTCGTAAGGCTGGAAGGGACAACAAGGATCATCCAGGCCAGGATGCAAGCCTGTTCCTAAACCATTCCAGCTTACCTAGCCTTTTCGGAAACCTCCAGTGAAGGTGATTCCTCAGCTTTCTGGCCCCTTGATTCATTGGCTGACAGTTTTGCAATTAGGAAGTATTTCCTTAGATTTCATTTAAATGTGTTTTGCTTCACTTTAAACCTGTTGCCTCAAATTCTGCCCTTTGTGACAAGAAAAAAGAATTGTTCTCTTTCTTAGATTTCATAGACATTAGAGCTGGAAGGGACCTTGGAAGATCATCAAGTCCAGCCTCCTGCCCCGGAGCAGGAAGTCAGCTGGGGTCATAGGATCCCAGCCAGATAAACATCCAGATGTCTCTTGAAGCCATTCAGAGTAGGTATTTGAACCACCTCCAATGGCAGGCTATTCCAGACCTTGGGGGCTTGGACAGTAAAGAAGTTCTTCCTTATGTTCAGCCTGAATCAGTCTTACAGAAGTTTATAACTGTTCGACCTTGTCATCCCTTGGGGCACTCTGGTGAACAGACATTCCCCCAGATCCTGGTGAACACCACTTATAAACTTATAGGTGGTCATCAGATTGCCCCTGAGCCTGTGCTTTTCCAAGCTGAAGAGCCCCATAGCTTTCACCGTCTCATCATAAGGTCTGTTTTCCTGACCTCCTATTATGTGTGTGGCTCTTCTGTGGACTCTCTCAAGCTTTTCCACATCCTTTTTCAATTGTGGAGCCCAAAACTGGATGCAGTACTCCAGCTGCAGCCTCACCAAGGACAAGTACAACGAGAGAATGATGTCCTGGAATTTTCTTGAGAAGCATCTATGAATGCAAGCCAGCATCACGCTGAAGGCTTATGTTCATCTTGTGGTCAATCATGATCCCCAAGTCCCTTTCATCCATAGCGCTAGCCAGTATAATACTGCCAAGCCTATAAGCATGCTGTGGGTTTTTCTTCCCAAGGTGAAGAACCTTGCATTTTGGCAGCTTTTTAAATATTTGAAAATTGCTTTCCATCATGTTCTCCTCTCCTTCCTCATCATCTTTCCTCTAAAATAAACATACCTAGTTCTCTCAAACATTGCTTAGGAGGCTTGATGATAAAACCCTTTATCATCTTTGTTACTCATCTCTGCATTGGCTCCATTTTTCCCTCTACATCCTTCTTAAAATAAAGAGTTCAGAACTGCATCCAGTGCTCCAGCTAAGGCCTAATAAGAGCCAAGCAGAACGTCCCTAGCACCATCTGTCTTGCATACAGTACTTCTAATGCAACCCAGTGTTGCTTTTGCTTTTTTGAAGCAGCCTCACAGTGGCTGAAACAAGGATAATACATGTCATGTGATCGCTGTCTACATTGGCCATGCCTACCACGTTAAATCCATTTTCAGGCTGAAATCTTAAAACTGTTTGACTGACCCATCAAAATACATATATAGATACATCTGTAGGCATTTTTTATTCTAACTTCCATACAGATGTATGTTTCTGCCACTGCCAGCTGTTTTGATGCCAATACAGCATGTCCACACCAGGTTTACACTGGTGTAGCTAAACTGGTGGAAAAACAACAACTTGGACAAGACCAGAGCAAATGAACTCAGTTCAACGTGTCAAAAGAAAAACTGTCTTTAATCATTCAGTTGTCCCCTTGTTGCTGCACCGTAGCATTATTATTCAGTAGGTGTCCTCTTCCCAAAAAGGAGGACTTCCTTGCTCAGAAGCAGGAATATTGCTGGAAGCCACTTGGCAGGTAGGATCTGAATGAATGTATGATGCTTATTTAAATGTGTGGGATGTCTCCGCATCAGGTGTCTAACTTCCCTTTTGGATCATGTGTTAAAAAGAGATAATGAAACACAATTCACTGTTTTCCCACATAAGCAATCCCCTCTGCCAGTTCCTGGGGATGAAGTTTATCAGGCCCTGCTGACTTGACTCCATTCAAACTGATAAAAGCTCCATCTTTTTTGTTACCTTGGCAGCATACAATTTTTTTGTGATTTATCTAGTTAGACCATGGTTTTTAAAGATATCTTTTGTTAAGTCAAAGTGAACAGAATATATCAGCTGATAGTCATGCTGCAGTTTAGATTTTTGTTTTAAATAGGTTGTCCTTTTCTTTTTTGTTTCCACAGCATTTAGCAAACATTCTGATATGTGCTTCTGCATGTAGATGTTGGGGGATGAATTTTAGGACTTTCTAGTCCTTTGTTTGTTAAAGGTACTTCTCAGTACAATGTGATGACACGTATAGAATCTTATTATGTAGTAGTGACTTGCTATACTATTTACAACCATTTATTTGCATGGTTTTAGGTCTGTAATAGTTTTATTTACCTTCTCCCTACCCCCCACAAGCTGTTTTGCTGGAAACATTACTCAATTGTTTGCACAGGAGGTAGGCTTTGTTTTAAAGGATTAATACGTCACTGCTTTAACCCTAATTCTGCTGACTTTAAACAAGGTTCAAATACCTTCTTATTTTAATGTGTTTAGGGAAAAGTCTGTCTCCACACATAAATTTAGCTAAGACCGGTGATACTGATAATCCTATTTGAAAAGAGGCAGTGGTGACCTAGCTCTTATTGTCTGTGAGATTGTCTACCTTTGTATTTCTAAATCAAATTCCACTCCTTTTTTGAAATGTGTAAGCACTCTTTATCTGAAACACTCCAAGGGCAGGCTTTTGTGCTATGTATTGCAGCACAAGAATAAGGCTGGCAGGGTGATTAAAGAGAGAAGAGGCCCTGAGCTTGCAGTCTCCTCTAGGCAGAAAGCCCTGTGCACCTGTGCAGAGTCCCAAAGAAATCAGTGGGGCTCAATCAGCACAATCCTGGCAATGCAACAAGGGAGAAAGGGGGTTTCTGAACCCCAAGGTCTTCAGGCCTGGGCTTGATGTAGATGCCTGCCTGAGTTTGGGGGGCATCTGAAGCCCCAGACCGATAGGTCTGGAAGGGGAGAATACTTACTTCAGTAGTAGAGCCACATGGACTTGACAGTTGAGCTCTGCTCAGTTGAATTTTGGAACCTGACTCTTTGGCTTTGCCCAGTTTAATTTGGAACTGATTTGGACTTGGAAAAAAAAAAGTGACGCCAAACTAAGCCATGCACAGATCCCAACACACCAAAGTGCAACCATTCTTAGTGTAGGCACTGGAGAACTGCTCTCTGAAATGTGCCTTTAAAATGTTTTTCTTATTCATAGTTCCTGTTGTTTCCTGAAATCCCAAAGCAAGGATGTGCACGGTAGGAGTGTGCAAAACGGGCTGTATTCAATTCGGGTTTGGCCTGAATCGGGGACAATGATTTGATTTGTTGATTCGTATTACTGTCCCTGATTTGATTCGGCTGAATCCAGATCTGAAGTTATGATGCAGATTCAGAGAATCAGCGATTTAGCCATAGACACAGCTTTAAATGTTTTTTCTACATACTTCGAGGTACCAGGTATGGCTCATGAACGCTGCGATGCTGGGATGAATGGAGCGTCCCACAGGAGTACAGGGGACCTTCCCCAATGTGCTCTGCAGGAAACCCAGAAGTGGTCCTGGAAGAAGTACTTCCGGTCCACTTCTGGATCCACCAGGGAGCGCACTCAGGCTACCCTGTAGCCCCTGGTTTGGCAGTTGGCCGCAGGAAGGACCACTGGTGCCCCTCCCCCAAGCCCCAAGGCCCAGGAGGCAGCAGTTGCCGAGCCAGAGGGGCGCAGAGGGGAGGTGGCCCTGCACACTCCCTAACAGACCTGGAAGTGGACTGGAAGTGCTTCTGGTCCACTTCCAGTTTTGCTGCTGAGTGCACTGGGGAGCCCTTCACACTTCTGTGGGACACTCCATGCACCCCAGCATCGCAGCATTCATTAGCTGCCGGCTACCTTGAGATATGTAGAAAGAACATTTAAAGCTGTGCCTATGTCTGAATCTCCAAATCTTTCCAAATCTCTCCGAATCGATTCGTAGGATTCTGATTTGATTTGGAGAGATTAAAGGATCTGATTCGATTTGGATTCAAAGATTCAGCCACCAAATTAAGCCAAAGCTCTGCTGAATTGAACCAGGGACTGAAGTGTCACACAGCCCTAGTGCATATGCACCCATGTATATATTTTTACAGACTGGCAAGAAAGACCAGAAGCAACAGACAAATGTAGCTGTGCTTTTTTCCTTCTAACATATTTTTACAGAATGTGATGTCATGCAGAGCATTTCGTTCTTGTTTTTACTCTCCCAGCTGCAATGTCATGGTTAGAGCAAAGGGTTTGGAAGCCATGACACCTGTGTTTTGTTTACTAATACTTAAGTTCTATACTTACCTGCATTACTTTCCGTTTAACAAGGAACGAGATTTGCTTAGCTGTTAAGTTATGCCAATGTCCTGAATGATGAGGAAGTGTGTAATAGCTCGGTGACCCTGCCGTCCCTCCTATTCCCTATTGCCTCCTCTACTGTGCCAAGCTTCTGACTTGCACCCTCCTATTCTCGCCCACTACAACTTTGATGATCTGTGTTATTATAGGGAGGCTACCTCTCTTCCACTTGGCCACAGATGGTGAAGGTGATCAACTTGTGGTCGCTGTCACCCAGCTTCCCATCAATCACTAGGTCTTCGATTAGGTCATCCCCGGTAGCCAGTAGCATGTCAAGCACCGCTTTACCTCTCGTTGGCCCATAGACTTCTTGAGTCGGGTAAAGGTCATCCACACGATAGGAAGCTTTGCGGTTGCTCGGATTTTGCTGAGTGATCCTCTCACGAGATGTCTGGGTAATTGAAGTCACCCATGACAGCCATGGTCCTGGAGCATGCGGCCTCAGCCAGTTCTCGGGTAAACTCCTGGTCAAGCTCTTGACTTTGGGTGGGAAGGTCTGTAGTAAACTCCCACCGTTGTGTCCCCTGTGCTGTGTTCCCTATGGATTTTAACCCAGAGGGTTTCCAGTTGTCTACCCTGGTCGCCAACATCAGTTTGCAGGGACACATAGCTTTCTTTAACATAGGGAGCTATCCCCCTGCCCCTTTTATCTACTCGATCTCTCCTATACAGGGTATAGCCATCTATACCCATGGTCCAGTCATGGGTAGAGTCCCAGCCGGTCTCCATTACCCTATGACTTTGTAATTATTTGTGTTAAACAGGAGGATGAGTTCCTCCTGCTTATTCCCCAAGCTCCTGGCATTTGTGCACAGGTAGACAAGTGTCCCCTTGGGGGCTCTTGCCTTGCCCACAGATTATACCAGGGCTGGGGCAGGGGTGGGCTTCCTTAAGTGCCTTGGCCTACTGACTTTGCAAGGGTTGCTCAGCAGGCCAGCAGTAGCGGTAGACCCCTCCCTTCCCCAGCGGGCTTAGTTTAAAGTCCAGTGGAGCAGGTCAGCCAGTCTGGCTGTGAAGAGCCTCCTTGCCAGGGGAGAGAGGTGGAGGCCATCTCTTCCCAGCAGCTTGCTGCCTCTCTTGCCTAAGAGCGGGCGGTGGTCATGGAAGCCAAAGCCATCCTGATGACACCAGCACCGCAGTCTTTGGTTTACTACCTGGATCCTCCTTACCCCGAGACTGGGTGGATCAAAGAGAACACCACCTATGCCCCCAGACCCTTTAGCCCCACTCTGGCATTTAGTCATGTTCAACTGAATACTTATACTTCAGATTTGAACAAAGGACAATGCTTTTGAATGCCGTCACCTTCTGATATTTTAATGAAACTCTTGCTTTCCATAATCCTTTTTTCCTGCCAGAGAAGTATTTTGTGTATTTCAGTAGCACAAACTGTTAATAGAGCTAACAATAATTAATAATGACAAGCTAATATGTTAAGTGTAGATGCAGAACCACCTTGAATCAGCAAACTTTCTAAACCCACGTACATTTTTTGGCAACATGAGTTGTAGCATGTGCAAAAGTTATTGCTGGTTCTTAATTGTGCACAAAGAGTTTAACATGTTTGCATTTTTTCCAGTCACATTTTATATTTTAATTTTTACTTTATGTTGTCAGTTGTGAAGTCCCAAAGAAATACCAACCAACGGAATGATTTAAAATCTGTAATGATGTATGCAAAAACATTGGTAAGAGAAGAAAATATGAACTGTATAAGAAAAGTAGCTACAATAATCTCTTACTTTTGTGAAGTGAGTAATGTATATTACTATCTATCAAATAGAATCACAGCCCAGTAAACCAATTAATTACTTTCTTGCCTGTTTAGGTAACAACAAACAGGGCTTATTTGTTTCCGTACTGCAGCTTTTTCACGAGCAGACTCATGCATCTACACTTACTATGCTGGCTGTTTGCTCATCTGTGTATTCTAGGAAAACATAAGTGGTTACACTGCATTGTCTTCAGTGAGCGAATGTACCCAAAAGACATGTGCACATAGCAATGCCCTCAGGAGTGTCCTTTGCCACAGAGAGAAGGTAGGCGACAGGATGTCTGCACTGCTTTCCTGGCAGTCCTGGGGGCACCTTCTCAAGCTTGCTCCATCCACCGCTCGCTTGTGCTCCTACTTCACGCATGCCAGATCTGGAAATGAGACAGCATAGCCAAAATGATGACATCCTTTCCCCTTCCTGCTGTTCTCGACAATGCCAGAGACAGATCTCAAGAGTGGTGGAAGGATTGCTGTTCACCTTGCTTCACCTAATTTCCACGTTTGGCTTGTACAGAGGGAGCGTGGGTGAGTGGGGTATTCATGAGAACAACATCCATGGGAGTACAGGGAAGATGAAATAGACCTACCTAGAGAGGCCAGTTAATACAGTTACATAGAAGTTGTTGGAAATCTGATCAATCCCACCAAATTAATGCCAAATTCTAGTTAAATAAGAAAATTATATGACAGCCTAGATCACTAACAAGGATTACATATGGCAGGTTGTCAAGCATCACAACCCTGGTGAATTCTCCCAGATGGATGTTTGCCAGGATTATCATGTTACGTCTCCCAGTCAAGTGGACCCACATGATCTTGAGCTTCCTTTGGCCTAAGGAATCTGCAGCAGTTTTCCTTTCCTTAGATCCTGGCACATTTTGTGGGCACAAGCTTCTCTCTCTCTCTCTTTACACCTTGTTAATAGTAGGACTCCATAATCCAGTTGCCTTAAATTCTCAGAACCTGTGCTGTTTCCTGAGATACCTTAGTAGTGGAAGTTAACTTTGTCTCAGGGTATAAACAGACATTGACTTTGGAATGGGATCAGCTGTGCCAGGCTGTGTCCTGGCCATTGTCCCTGAGGGTCAGATCCCTGCCGCTTCAGGGGCCTAATCCTGCAGGACAGCATGCTTCATTGGCAGATGTGCACCCTGAGTCAGGGTGTAACAGCCTGATATGCATGTTGCAGGAGTCCCCTGCAGGGGGATTCCTGGGACATGCAATAAGCAAATAGATGTCCTTCCTTATTAGGCACCATACACTGTGACGATCTTTGGTCACAGCAATATTTTTGGGCATGTGGAGCATGACAAGGGGATAGAACATCTGTTTGCACTCTTAGAGAAAAGGATGCAAGGATACATGGTTGGGGTATCCTATCGTGTATGTGCATATGTTGACATGCACTTTGCACCGGATTCTAAAACACCACTGTCCTTTACTTAGATGTGACAAAGGAAAGACCACACAAACGAATAAACCCTACATGTGCCTGAGTTTCTTCTCTCTCTCTCTCTCTCTCTCTCTCACATTAGCTTAACTGACCTTGGCTAATATCTCAGTTAAACAGGATTCCTCTGTTATGAAAGCAAGCCCCTTTTTTTCTGTGTGGCTCTGTGAGTTTTTCTGAACCACCCAGTCTCTGCGGTTTATAAAGGTTGGCATCAACATCTTCATTTCTTTACTCTGCTGCTGGGAATTTTCCACTCTTCTCTTTCCTGCTCTTTGCAGAGAAGTCAAATGTGCTTCTTACTTCAGCCCAATCTTTTTCCAAGGTGCTTCCACCTGAGTAACTGTTACAGTTTAACAACCAACACGTCCCTGATTGAGCATCTAC
The DNA here is from genome assembly GCA_030014935.1 of Caiman crocodilus. Taxonomy (NCBI): domain Eukaryota; kingdom Metazoa; phylum Chordata; order Crocodylia; family Alligatoridae; genus Caiman; species Caiman crocodilus. The sequence goes on from JAGPOW010003648.1 coordinate 91,006,076, forward strand.
ATGACCACATTGAGAGTCCATGATGGGTTCCACAAACATTAAGGTCTCCCATGTTACAGCAGCATCCTAACATAAACCTCAGTTTGTAAATTGTATGGAGACAGATTCCTTAAATAGTCACAGTTGGTTACTAATGAGAGTATTAGTTGTGATGTAGGTAGACTCAAAGTGTATTTAGCACCCACTATTTTGCTGTTTACAGATTTGGTTTAAAGTTATAACCTGGGTTGGACATAGATTCCATGAGTCTGCATACGCTTGAATGTCTAAGAAAACTGTGTACTAATTAAACAGAGCTGCATGCAAGTTTAAAGAGTGTACCTAGCTTATCTGATGAGATAGATGCCTAACAGGTTGAACAGGTGTTACTACCAAGGGCAGTCCTGTTCCACCTTGCTGAAGTCCCTGAAAAACTATTAGTGAGCAAAGTGGGTGAATCCTTGTGATAGTTAAGATGAAGGCATGCTGCAAAAGCAGACACATTATTAACATGTTTTCAGAGACACCAGCAAGGTAAAATAGGATCACACATAGGCATCTGAGGTTGGAAACAGGCATTACCTTTGTGCTACCATAAACAATGTTATGGTGACACAAAGCTCAAACAGACATCCATGCCCTTTGTCATGCCACAGATTCCCTAAATCAGATGCAGCAGCAGGGTATAGGATTGTTGGTTGTAGCTGTGTTAATCTAAGGGCATAGGCAGAAAAGGTTATTTTGGGTAGATGTGATATCTTTTATTAAACCAACTAAATAGTTGGAAAAATTGTTCTCTGCAAGCTTTCAGGCACAAGCGCCCTTCAGGTGTAGGGAAAGTCTGTAGGGGGTATACATTTGTGCTGCTTTTCTGTGGCAGATATCCATTGCTTTATGGTAGGAGAGGATGGGCAGCTGAGAGGTGCCCATGTTCCCCAGCTGTCACAGGCAGGCATTCCTGGAGGGTCCAGGGGCCCAATGCTACATGCCTCGGGAATTCCCATGCAGGCTTAAGACTCTGAAGCCCCAGGAGTGCTTGCTCCAGTTTTCCTACTGACTAAGCTGTGCCCCTTCAGCTGCTTATATAGTGCTGCCACGCCACAACTCAGAACAAAGAGTGACATCTGTGTCACCTAGTGGAGCAGATCAGCTGTGCCAGGACACATCCCAGCTTAGCTGATCCTGCTTCAAGGATGATGTATGCTTATAGCCTGACTACCACTTAAATGCCTAATAGATAGAATAGGATCTAGCCCCTTTGATTCTGTGATGACAACTCCTTGCTTAAAATGCACCAAATAATAGATCCAGGACATTTTCAGTGAGCTTCATCATGAGAGCCACAGTGGTTCAATCAGTGGTTCACAACCAGGGTGAGGCTGCCATAGTCTGACGTGCCACCACTGCTGCTGTGGCCCAATGGCACTGCCCAGCGTGCTTCTGTTTCTGGGAGGCATGTGCAGAGCCAGACTGGGAAGTGGCTGTGGAAGGTGCTCCATCCTGCATTAGGTTTATCAAGTCATTCAGACAAGAGTGATCCTTCCTATTGCAGCCAGCTCTGGACATGCTTCCTGGAAATAGAAGCATGTGGGTCAGTTCTGCCTGGCAGTAACTGCGGCTGTCTAGACAGAAAGTCAGTTGAGAACCAGCGCATAGATGTATTTATCTCCAGGCTGTCACACCAGTGCTACCACTGCATTAGGTCTATCTGATCTGATAAAGTTTTATCTAATCTGATTAAGTATTTTGAAACCTGCTTCTAGTGAGCAGTGGGACAGGTCCTCTACTCTACCTCCCACCCATATGCTACATGAGCCCTGAGAGGTGGGGAAAAACTGTGTTACCACTTCTTATTTTATTACAGTTTAGCAGTTTTAGTTATTGTGTCATGAACTGGGAAATGAGCACAAAGAACCCCTGGAGCAGAAACAGGGGAGGGAACAAGAGAATTAACCTCTGGACAGAGCGGTAGGCAGACTCCCATACTTTTATCAGACCAGTTTATTTGCTCTGAAGACCACATCTAAAACTGAGATCCAGTTTTCTCTCACAGGAATCATAAGGAGGTTTAACATTATGCTCCAGAGCTTCTTCAGATGTTTTCAACCCTATTTTGCACAAAGGCTAGATCCCAACAAGGGGAGTGGGATGGTATATTGGGTATGTTGTAAGAATTTCAGACTAAGTGATACATTAAGAGCCTGAGAGTCTTAAAAGCAATCTGTGGACTTTTTATTTCAAATGGATTTCTTGCTTTTGTTTTCAATAAATAAAGAAGTTCTGAGAAGGTGGGGGGAAGGAGTTGTTTTGTACTTAAAGAAAAAGCATATTCTGCACTTTTCTTACTAGTGAAATACCTCGGATAACGAGTTTGATTTACCAGTTTTGACTGGAGCTCTTTTAGAGGATTAAATAATTAAACTCAGGTTATTTTAACTCTCCAGAGAGTGGATGAGGGACTGAATGTTTCACAAAGATTTTAAGCAATCTTTTTTTTCCCCTTTGAGCAGTTGCCAGGCATTTGAGTTAAACAGGTGCCATGTGAAACAAAACAGTGTCCCAGATAGTCTGTTTTAAAGCCTTCTTGACTGCTTGGCTTTCAGGCTTTGTCTGAACAAGAGTGTTTTATTGATACTATTTTTGCTGCTTTTTTTTCTAGGGTTTTTGTTTTTTTCTGCCATCAGGAAACCCCAGTACCAAATTTTACCCCCATGCAGCAAATTAGAAGTGCCAGACATGGTTTAATGTGTAACACATGAGGTTTGTGGTGCCTCAAAGTACATGTGCCTGCCCCCAAGGGACTAAACTGCTGTCCTGGGCTCCTGGTCCCAAGTGCTGATTCCTCCTTTGCTTTTTGCTGCTGCAGCTAGAGTCCCTGGGCTCTCTTTTCTTCCAGCTTCTGCTACCTGTCTCCACCCCTGGGTGGCTGAGGGATCCTGTGGCTGGAGGAATCTGGGGTCCCTGCATGGCATCTGCATTAGCATGGTGCAGCAGGAGTTGTCTGCTGTGTGGCAGGGGGATGGGCGGTGTGTGATGGGATGGGGGTTGGCAGCATGTGGCACATCTGCACATGCAGGACCCTTTCCAGCACTGCAAATCTTCATGATGGGAGGGAGCCCCAGGGCAGTTTATGCGGTGTGTTGGGAGTCTGTGGAGTGGGTGAGGGAAGGGGGAGCTCATGGCAAAATATGTGGCCTGGGGCTGGGGGGGGCCTGCACGGTGCATATTTCAGGGTCCTGGGGCCCCCAGGCACTCAGAAGTTGGACAGCCCTGATGTAAGTAATGCCTTTTCTCTGTGGAAAGATTTTAGCAGCTTTGCAAGTTCAGTTCACAGACTAAGTGAAAGTTCGTATTCTGGTATAACAGTGGCTTTTTTGATTTTGTTTAAACCTGCTCCCAAAGTGTGCCTGTATGTGAGCTTGGAGGCTGCTCCAACACATGTCAGAGCAGCCTCAATTAATCTAGTCTGCTGGAGTGTGATAATTACCATACTCCAGCAGCCTCTCATGTCTCGTGTATCAGCATCCCTGCATTTCAAAATGGCAGCGGGGTACTTGAACTAAAGCTTATCAAATGAGCTTTAGTTATGCGCCCTTGTCACCATTTTGAAGCACTGGGACACATACATGAGACTCTGTGGCACTTTAATTAGAGTGACTGGGATCTGCTCTAATGAAAGCACTGCCCCCACACCTCTGGAGTACATATAAATGTTCCCATAGATAGAGTCTTTAAGTAAGCAAGGTATTTCCGTGCAAGTGTCTATCCCAGGGGAGTTTATATCTGTACAACTGCTTCAATTTAAATTCACATCCTACAGTAAAAAAAATTCTACATAGACAAGGACAGGACCATGAATGAATGTAATTAAATATACCAGATCCAATTTTCTTGCACAGATGAGACCTCAGTCTCTGTTGCTGTCCTTTGGCAATCTTCCATCAAAACAGGGTAGTGAATATCTGAATACAAGCAAAGCGAACCAAACCTTGTGGTCCACCACCATCATATGTTGTCATGAAGCCAAAGGAGTCCACGTGTTCTTTGTCCTCTCTGCACGTTACTTCTAACACATTTCTGTTGTGACTAGATGATGCCATTCATGCTGCATGGCTCCAGCAAGTTACAGTAAAACTAATGCCTAAAAATTTAGGGACAGAGGATATTTTGGAGAAGGGTAAGTCTTTTATTGGATCCACTGCATGGTTGGGAAAAATGTTAAGTAAGCCTTTGAGCACAAACTGCTTTATTTATTTATTTATTTTTTTAAACAGCTGCAGCTTGAGCTAAGTAATGAATAGACCAACCGCCTGTGGAAAAACTCCATATGTAAATAAAAGCAGCCTGCCTAAAGGAATCCTGTAGGGCTAGAAAAGAGCAAAGAAATATTCTTGGGGTTAGCTGAAAGGTGATAGAAATGCAGTAGGAAGCATGGTGCCCAAAAGCTTGTCTAACATCTCTTCCAACCCTGCAGTTGGTCAGATAAAAGATACCATTTCTACCCTCCCCACCACCCAAATATCCTTGCTTCTCACATTTCCTGAACTGTCAAGGGTAAAAATCTGGGACCATTCATTATACAATCTCTCTCCCTTCAACTCCCTCCTAGGAGGCATAGACATACTAACCATACTTTCTGGTGTCCAGTGACATGATTTCCAGTTGACCCCACACAAATCACTGAGTTTTGCTGTTGACTTCAATCAGGCCAAGACTGAAGTATGGTGTGGTCATACTCTCTGAAAGGTCAAGGTAAAACCTCCTTATAGCTTTGTTATTGAATTTTATTTGTTTGGTTCCTAAAAAATGAGCCTGTGAAACATTAGCATATTAAAAGAGCTCAGTTATATGAATATAAGGAATACTATATCCATCATCTTCTGATATAGTGGGACTTTTGTGGAGAAAATCTGAAAAATATTTCCCCGATAGGTTTCTGAGAAGAAAAGTTTCAAACCTGCCATGGTCTCGGACCTAGAAGTGATTGTACATTGGAATCCTATGTTCCGGTTCACTGAGATTGCACCCAAATCTGAGGATTGGAGTTAACGTTTACCAACCATCCTCATTCAGATGTGGAATAGCTCGCTCCATCGGGAGCATGCGAGGTCAGGTTACAGTACAGTGACACTGTAAAGCCTCAGGTTATTGAATAACTGTTCATTTGAAAATCTGCCTTCCCACAATTGTTTTCCAATCAAGGCATGCATGGGAAGATATTCCTGAATTTAAGTTGTCATTCACTAACTCCTTCATCCTTGGCATGAGAAAATTTTTATAAATTTCTAAATGCCTTTTCAAGCGTTTGACCTAGATTTTTTCCATTGCGCACTAATCGGACAGGAAGCTACAACAAAGCAGAGTGCCAAATGCAGATAAGCTGCTAAATTCCATACCAAATATTTTAATACCACAGACTGCTCAAATTTAACTTGGCTTCACAAGGGTGTTTATATATTTTATGTGTGGGCTTCAACATGCCAAAGCCTTTTCTGTAAGATGTAGCATTAACAGGCATTTTAAAGTATAGACACAAATAGTGGGAGGCTTTCTCTTCAACTCCTAATCCTAGACTTCACACCCATATTAATACCGTTGCTTGACGTTTCACATTCCTTAGCTGTCAAATTGATCAGATGATATTAAAAATCCTTATGAAACCCTCACAGTTGAGTGATTTGATAAATCACTCATAAGACTTAGAATTTCAGTGGAGAACTCTGGACATAGCTATGGGGTTGAGGCCTCTGCATTCATTCTGCATATCTTTATCCAACATGAATTTAGTTACAGGGCTTTGCTTCACCATACTGCTTGGAATCAAAATTAATAAAATGTTCTGCTTTAAAGAAAAGGCAAATGTTCAGAAAAACTTTTAAAATATAATCTTATTATGAAATGTTCAGGAATTATTGGATTAAACAGTAATTAGGAGATGATGCAAAATGAGTTTGTTGTGATTTAAATGAACAAATTATACACTTTTGAGTGTATATCTAAATGCCTTGCATAGAAAATTGGTCCATCATATGTATAATACAGAAGTTATTGTAAAGTAACAGATCTAGAAAAAAAAGCAGAGATGGAGACCAAAGGATTTGCAGTAAATAATATTGACAATGAATGTTTAGTTAATTGAATTCCTTTTTAAAATATTCAGATGAATGTTAGTACATAGAACCCACAATTGCTCATCTAATGAAAATGTATATGTACCATAGATGGCTTTTTATAAATGGCTTTTATAAATTATACATTTAAGTTCATATTGCTGATTTGTGCATATACCTGTGGTAATTTCATATGCAATTTAGGGGTAACATTAAATGCCTGATTTTTCAGGCACACTTGTTTCCCAGGCTTCCTGAAACCTGGACCATATCATTTCACTGGGCGAGTTTATGCTTTTAATAAATAAGTTGCAGTGCCTTTATTTACTTTGCTGCATTTTGCCTTGTCTGTGCTATTCATGTTATTTTCTTTCTTCCTTTTTTCTCTTAATAAAAAGAAGGAGTCTTTTCTAGTAAGAGACAGGAAGCAAAGGGTATTTTTTTTTCTTTGGCACATATGGGAAACTATAGATTCTGTTTAATTTAAATATTTTTTCTAAGTATAGGTAAAAGAATCAAACATTAAATCACTAGAAAAAAATATCACTTGAAAAAGTCTCAACCATTAAATACTAAGTTAAATGTATAGAATTAAGACACAGTAGTGTCCAATAAATATTAAATGTGTTGGAAAAAAATGTAGTTTAATTCAGACTGGAAGCTGTCCTTTATTCTTACAAGATAGTTTGGCAAATCCATTCTGTACAAAGGATCAGTGGCTCTTCAGTGAGTTGGACTGCCTGTAAGGCTGAGTATTCCCATATCTCTTTACAAAAAAGAAACCTTCCTTTTTGTTGTGCATGCTATTCTTATATTTGAAATTAGGGTTTGTTTTCTTCTCAAAATTGGAACACCTGGAATTTTCCCATGGTATTGTTTTTAGCTTTTTCTTTCTCACTCGAGTGTCTCACACAGCCCCAGCCTGTCACTGATAGTGGCTCTATTCAAATTAGCAATATTTTATTTATTTCCCAGTGGTTTTTTTGCCATTGGTACTAATTCACCTAGAATGGCATTTAAGCTATGGCCATGTACACTTGCAATAACTAAGTGCTATTTCCTAGATTACACAAGCAGCTTTTTCTGACTGCATACTCTGTTGAGGAATGAGACTACTGTGTCAGGGACCTCAGAGGTCTTTTTACATTGATTTTTATTGCCTAACTCCACTTAGTTAGAATCATTTACTTTTCATATTCATCATTTTCTGTGCCCCTAGCACACTCTTACTGCTCCTTATCCTCATTTTCAACCTACCTTAGAGCAGCTCACTTTTTTTTCCCAAGAGACAGGCTTTTCAGGGTACATCAGGGCTGCTCCTTAATTGTTTGTAAGTACCATTGTTCAATGATGTAGAACAGCGGTTCCCGAACTCTGACAGATTGTGCACCACAAATTTAAAACAATACTACCTTACATACCATCAGCAAATTTTTCAGTTCAACCTTAAGTACCACCAGCAAATTTGTGTCACATAAAGTAATTATAATGAATCTTTTGAATAATTATAATGAATCATGTACCACTGATGGGGTGTCTGTGTACCACTGGTGGTACCCATACCACAGATTGGGAACTGGTGATGTAGAGCTCTTCTGGTCACCTGCATTGTACAGGTCTCTCCCTAACAGTCCATACTTTTTTTGAATTCACAGGAAGCAGTCTTCTGTCTCATCTAACTGTTCTTCCTTTCTTTTGTAGGAATCTGATTTTCTGTGTCTGGAATTTGATGAAGCCAGAGTGAATCAAATGTTGAAGAAACTGTCTGAGATTGAAGAGAGCATAAGCACGCTGACTCAGACCACTTGACCATCACGATAAAGAGGTTGCAGCTCAGAACATCAATGACCTTAGTACTTTTTTCTTTTTCTATTTGTTATTCATTACATTGGTGCCATAATCTTCCACTTGCATTTAATCATAATATTTTTTAAAAGCCCAGTCTCCTTTCTGCCACTGTGGAACACTTTCTCATAGGACTGTTCCCTTTGATGGGCTATTTGCCTAAGTGCTTGACAGCTGAGTAAGGCTTTGCATAATCAAGTCTGGTTTATCAGAGGAGTTTGGTTTTTCTCTTCCTATCTCTCAATGATTTGTTGCGTCTTCCGGCTCTTATGAATATTGAGCCAACTACTGGGCCAAAGTTAATACCAAAGATAAACTGAACAGCCTGTAGAAGAAGACAGACGGGTTAAAGGCAGCCAAGGATTTTCCTTACAAAGTTAAAGCTGTCTAGGATCACTTTTCCCCATTCTGGTTAGTACCCAAGATAGAAAACTGACCCCTCAGCCCAAGTTGGGGTTACAGTCTGTTATGCACCATGTTTCAAAATACTAACAAAACCTCAAGCAAGTGGATCCATGTGAGATTAAGAGGGGAAACTGCCCCAGGTAAAGAAAAAGTGGGAAGGAGGGATTCTGATTAAACCTCCAGCTCCCATTATACTTTGACTTCCATACGTGAATCTAACTATACCATTCAGAACACTGTCAAAAAGAGTTGCCAGATTATGTAACGGAAGCAAATGTGTCAGCCATTCCAAAGCATGAGGAAGAACCCGTTGGTGAATATATTATATGGCCCTGTTTTTCCTTTCTCAACTGAGTTATAATTATTAGAGCAAACAGAAACCCCAGACAGGAACTAACAACTTCAGTTTGTTAACAGACCTTTTCCCAATTTAACATGTTTATCACTGCCGCATGGTGTTTAACTCTTATTTGCTCACAAAGGATCTCATTTTACAAAATGCCAAGCAATCCTAACTTTTGTGGATTCATATTAAGCATAGATTTGGCCCTCAGTCTTCATTTCAGTGAATTCCACTGAATAAAGAAATGAAACCATCATGCAGTGAAGATGTGCAGGATAGAAACCTTTATTTTATCTGTTAACCTAAGAATGTTGTCAGACAGAAGTAGATCAGTCCAAATACAACTTTCATTTATGTTTTTTATTTGTCTGTAAATTTAGGACCAAAGGAGTCACAGGAATTTTTTACACTGCCTTGTTTAAGCCTGTATTTGTGTGTAAGTGCCATTTATTTTGGAACTGCTGTGTTTGGCATGGCCTGGTGTGGCCTTGAGGCTGTATTCAGATACAGAATTTTTCCAACTGATATGTCTTAAACAGAGGTTTGTTTTTAGTGCGCTCAATTTAAAACAAATTTTAATTTTTCTCAACCCACTTCCTCCCTTTCCATGGGCTGCCAACGGGATGTTTCTTTTATTCAGTAGTAGTCATGCTACTGAGAATTTTGATAGTCTTCTGTGTCAGCTTTTCCTTACCAAAAATGTAAGACTCTCCCCTTTTTTTTTTTTTTTTTTTTTGTGGCTATTGCATTATACATTCTCCATAAATAGAGGACAAACTGCATTGCCCACACAGATTTGGCCAGGAGAATTTTCCATCTTTACTAGGTTGTGTTTGCTATTATACTGAAGAACATCAGTGAGGTGACTGAAGAAAAAAATAAGGAAGATGTTTGAAAAGATTAAGGTGGCAAAACGAAATGCAAGAAAAATAAACCTTAGCTCAGGCAAACTAACCCACCATGCTATTGAAATCTGTGTCTGTCTGCATGAAGCCTCAGGGTGAAGTCATAAAGTGCGAAGACCTAAAATGTGTGCATGGGAGAAGGGGGAACTAATGTTTGCGTACATTGATCAACAAACAGTTATCTAAAACGTCTATTTCAGTAGCACCTTGAGGTCCCAACTGTAGTGCCTAGGCTCTGCAAAATATACACCATTGCATACTTCCAGCTTCCCTAAGTCTTATAATCTAAAACAGCAAGTATGAGATGCAAAGAGTTAAGGGGTTGGGAGGCAGGTATACTCATTCTGTATTCCTTTGCCTTCTATGTCCATGATGACCCAGAAAGTGTGATAGTTTCTCATCAGGGGCAATAATTGTGCAGCCAGCACCATTCTTTCTGTTGACTGGAGCAATTCTGGAGTGACAGGCCAAGATTCTGCATTCCCAGTAGTGACCACTTTGCTTTTTCTATTATTGATGGCTAAACGCATCTACCCATTAGGGTAGAGGTTGCATTGATTTTTTCAGTTTATTGAGCCTCTTTGTAAACTGCCCCTAGAGCTAAAATTATACTATGTTTCTATACTGAGATAGTGATGACAGCATAAAATACTGATGTGTGATAATTAAAGAACATTTCATTGTCTCCTCATGTGAGTTTATTGCTTGTAAAGAAGCCAGATTGATTGCACTTGGAAACAAATTCTCCCTTTGCAGACTAAGGCAAGGAGGGAATTTCCTGCCCATCCAGTCAAAATTGTGATGCATCACCAGAGTAAATCCATGCTGGGAGCCTTGTGGCCTGTATCAAGCAGAATAACTAGGTTTGGACAAGAAGGGCCCCAGTTTCAGGCAGAGACATAGAGAGGAAACAAGATTGGTAGCCAATGCTGCTGCCACCCAGGGCATAAAACTTGCTTGTTAGGCCTCTACATGCACCTTCCATCTCTCCTTGTGAGTGGTTTTCCTCTATGTAAAGACCTAACAGGCTTCTATTTCCTATTTTTCTCCTTGTTATCAGAGACCTTTATTGCCATTTCTTAAGCCTATCCCCATCAGAGATTGAGCAAATACTGCTTTTTGCCACTTGCCCCTGATTTTGAGTAGTCCCATCGAGGCCCAAACAAAACACTCCCTTGACAGTCTGCACCGACACAGAAAGCATAGGATGCTGCCTAGCTGCCATTGCCTGGCTACACCTAATCTGCTGATTTTGCAGGGACCTCAGCACTGAGGGAAAACATGGAGAATGCATTAGAGACTGGATACCCACAGAAAAGTAATTGCCCAGTAATTTCAGTGATCAATTTCAAGGCAAGTCTTGTGGCAGTTGATGTTTATCACATGGTTAGGTGGGCATTTTACCTGCAGTGGGCATGTCTACATATGCACATTTAGTGTGCATTAGCCCAATTTAAGGTGTATTAAGAGTGCACAGCTACACGTGTGTGCCCTTAATGGGCTTAAAAATAATGATTTGAGGCTGTTTGATCTTAAATTTGATACCTGCATAAGGCAGATATCAAATTTATGCGCAGATAGCTAAGTCGCATCAGTGAGCCCTTAGACATGCTAATGCACAACTCAGTGTATGTCCATTGACTTTGGACTAATTTTAGTTGGTGCGTACACACGCGTTTGTACGCCTTAGTGTGTGCATGTGTAGATATGTGCCTAAATCGCCATAATGCGCATTAGGATAATGCACGTTAAGTTCAGGTGCGTGTAAAAGCACATATAGAACCCACTTAGTAAACGTCTAGCTCTCTTGATTGTGGTGAGAGTTTTAAAATGTGACCCACGTGTATCCAGGGGTCAGAAAAGGCAAATAATTTTTCAGAACAGTTTTAAAAATCATGATTTTGTTTAAGTCATTCTCCTAATTTTTCACTGCTGGAGTAGTAGACACCTGTCAGCAGGGACTGGAGTAAGGCTACCAAACTTATTTCTCACAGTGTCCCCTTGATAACCAGCTTCCACTGGGAATTTTGGACATAATCAAATGGCTGGCGTTGCTGACTGTCTGACCAATCCAGTCCCACCTAGTGAAGGTTGATTAGAATGATCTAATACATTTTAATGCAAGGTTTCAAAGTAAGAAAGGGGTTAGTTCAAGTAACTTCAGTAACCTGCAGCATATTGCACACACACATCCTATTTTAACATGTGCAGATGATTGGAAAAAGTGCTATAAACAGAAAGTGAGAAACAAGCCCAAAACACCTGTTATTTCACACTAATAAATGTGTGAAAAAGTTGACTACAAGGTTACTGAGCCTAGAAAAAAAACACTGGGGTCATTTAAGAAATCTTTGGAAGCTTTCCTTGAGGAATGGGGATTCTAAAAAGGGGCATGTTTCCAGGGGTTTCAGTAACTACACCTCTTTTCATCAGAAGTTTACTTGTAGCTCTCATGTTTGTTTTTTTTAATGATCAGAATCTGACACTGAACTTTAATATGCACAAGTAATGTGTAAATTTTTCTATAATTTTCTAAAGCACTTGGGTGATTTAGCAGCCCAATTACTTCCTTTTGAAATCAGTGGAAGGTAGGTGCCCAAACTATTTGGATACTTAGTCAAATTTTTCCAAAGCACCTCTCCCATTCAAAACTGACCGTGAGCACTGTTGAAAGCATTGCCTAACAGGGAACAGTGCGTCTGAGGAGCAAACATAATGACATTCTGGGTGAAAAATGCTTTCTAATTAAATAAATACCAAACTTAAAGCCATCATGTCAGTGACTTGTTTTCACACCTCCACTGGATATGCGCACACTTTCATAAACGGAGAACACTTGATGTTTTGCAGCAGTTTCTGCTTAGTTAATGTGGTTGTCAGTATGTTGAATTGGCTCAAAGAGTGTTTCTTGTTTGTCTGGTAAATCTGATGCAGATTCTCAGTGGTTGTTGTAATCAAAATTTGCATAATGACAATAGCGTGTTAGTAAAACAGTGTTTGGGGAAACGGTGAGGAACTTCAAGCCTAAACGTAATGGGACAAGTTGCCTGGGCCATATTCATTCTGAATGAACTCTATCCCCACGCACATAATAGGAAGAGAGACCGTAAGTCTGTATGGGATATACAGGCTAAAATCCTATATGGATTTATCTTGAGTGCATGAATTTTACTATATGTATGTTTCAGTCAGTGAAACAGGAGTTGAGATTGTATCAGTTAGTATGATAGGACCAGATTCTTGCCATGTTCCAGGATCTACTAGTAACAAGACACTGGGTGAAGCCAGTTGGGAAGTATTCATCCTCAAGCAGTGCCTGTATTGAACAAAATGAGATCATTGTATTTGCTACTGTTCTTATACAACACACTGAATTTGCTGACCTCTTTCTTTCTGAAAATAAATACAAAATTGACTGATGTGTGTTCTCCTGTCGTCTTACTTTTTATTAAGTTCCAGGTATCAAACAGTTTGTGTTAGGGCTCACATCTGCTTTCATTTATAGCAAAGTTATGCTGATATAAGTAACTTCATTGACCTTATTTCTGATTTACCCTAGTGTGAGTGAGAAAGGAGCCCAGGTATTGCATCTTTACTGTGTGGTTTTACTGTTGAATAAATTAAAAATTAAGGTTCTGAAAACTTTTCAGCCCCAATTATTTGTGTCCATTGTGTAAAGTTTATAAATGATAGCCAAACATAGCAGTCTTCAGCTTTGTTCTTTCTTGAATGTGTCAGCTTTTCCATTGCTACAATGTCCCATAGCTTATTCATCCAATCACTTATCAGTTTATTCTGGGATTGATTCCAAATGGCTGCTATGATACATCATGCGCATTTCTGATTGCTATAACCTGAAATGCATTACGTATGACTGGCAAAAACCCAGTGTTTACTTCTCTTTGTGAGATTTTCTTTTTCTTGGGCAGTTTGTTCCCAGAATTGCTTAATCTTTGGGCTGTTTCCCCTGCAATATGTGCATAAAAAGTTCAACCATGCCACTTTCTCCAAAATCAAGTCAAGTATATGGCATATCCTATAAAGTTAGGGGACATGTTAAATAGCAGATATACATTTTTTAACATTGAGTCTTATGTACTCTGTAACATTTTCCATTGTTCATTTTTTCTTTGTTTTTTCCATCTCTGTTGTAGACCAATTGGTTTGGGTTCTGAACCTGTTTCATAATATACAGATTTCCCTCGCTTTATGAGGGTTCTGTATGTGCGAATTTGCTCTTATGCAATGACCGTTTTTAGACCAAAAATTCATTATATGCAAGGTACATTCATTCTTATGCAATCAGTGTGGTGGAAACCTGCAGTCAACTACTTTGTGTGGTGCACTGTGGGAGTGATGCACACCAAAATATAGTCTTGAAGCCTCACTCAGCTACCCCCAGCCCCACCCCACTGGTATTGGAGGGTGTTGAGAGCCCCATGCCTGTTGATTCTCCTATGGATGTCCTGCCCATACCTCCTACAAATGATGTGAAGTCTGACACTGAAGATCCTTCACCACCCTCTCTTCGCACTAACTAAACATTCAACAGCCTGTGCTTACATGTACTGTCTGCTGTTGGTGAGTACAACTATCTTCTAAAAGTGGTAAAAATAGATACGGGGATCAGAACAGTCGAGATTTTGGAATGTATCCCTTTTTTGTTGCATTGTAAAATGGGCTCCCTTTATGCAAATTTGAGTTATGCACCATTTTCCAGGAATGCATGCACAGCATAAAGCGAAGGAAACCTGTACTTTCATCTGGAATCAGTGGTCTGGATTTTTTGCTGGATTTTTTTATTTTGGAGAAATCGATTCGTTTTCTGAGATGTTTTATATTTGCTGATCCAACTTAAAAATCTTCTTGATATTAGTGTTTTGATTTGCCGTGTCTTCAAGACAATAGCTTTTTTTATCTATACATTTAGCTTCATATGTATATTTTTATTTATATATTATTTTAAACAGTAAAAACTTTAGTTCATGTTGTTTTTTATTAGTGGAGAGGGAGAAAACTATCACTCTATAATGATAGCAAGAGTGAACATTGTTAGAACTATCCCAGGCTTACTGCCACTCTGTATAATGTATAATTTTTAATCCATTTTTTTCCTATAATGATACAAAATTATTTTTCCTAACTTGAAATGTAAACAGTATCTGTTCTGCTCACAACTTCAGTATTATACAATGTCTCAAGTTTAGTCCTTATTTTTTTCCCCCTAAATTTTCCCTTGCTTGTTACTTCTTCCAGACATTTCAGTGGTTTATTCATTTATTCCAAATATTTATACAGAGGAGCTCAGGCTAGCTGGAAAGGGTTACAGCAGTCTTACAAAGAGAGCCCTTTTAAGAAGGCAATATCATGTGATGATGAGGAGGCTTCCAGGATGTGGGGAATCCTTCCTAGCGGTAACAGGGCAGTCTTTAATGGCTTATTTTTCACATGCTTTGTAATTAAGAAAAGAAACAATAACTCTTCCATTTGGAAATGCTCCTGCTTAGATCCATTTCTTTTGGAAAACCAGATGATTCACAAACTAACAAGGAAGTGGCAGTAAGATACTGGTTTCAACAAATATTCAGGCAGAAATTCAATACTTAACTTTCTTCTTTGTGCCAGGGAAATCCTAACAACGAGCTAATATGATGTTCTGACCTTTACATGTTACATTAAAATGAATGTTGTGTGTTGATGTCTGGCTTTTTCATTTTGTATTATAATGTTAACATTACGCCATTGCCTACACTAGGAAAATGAGGTATGTTAATGTGAATGTATTTTGAACAACGGAGTGAGAAACAACACTTAGCATCTACCATAGGTCATGTCTGTGCTAGAAAAGAAGATATTTGAATGTGTTAAACTAATCTAATATATGAATGAATGCACTAAAATTGTAGTGTAGACAAGATGTTGATGAGTTAGATGGTTAGACTAGATTTCAGGTAGACAGGACCTTTGTGTATGTTTCTGATGACACCAGAAGTGACCATAGTTCATAAAGGTATTCACGTGTTAGCTTTGATCTAGTTCAATGGTCAGCAGCATTTTCCAGGTTATTGAGGGTAAAGTTGACTTTGGTTGCCGGACAGACCAAAGGCTGAAATGAGCAAAGAGTGAGATGAAGACTCTGCTGAAGCTAGAGATTTTGCTGGCAGCCTCTTATCACTGTAACTGTGTGGCTTAAACTGGTCTCCTGTGGTTACTGGATCCTGAGCTAAATCTATTGTGAACACTGCTTGCTGGTACCATTGACTTCATCACCAATGTTGATGATTCCTTTTCTACTGAGATGTAAGGTGGATTCCAAGCCATGCATCCTCTATTCCCCACAGGAAGTAGCACAGAGATGCCCACAACAGTGGTGCCTCACCTTTTTGGCTCACAGGCCAAATGAATAGTGCCAGCTGTGTCAATGGGCTAGATCTGGTCTGTAAGCCTAATCTGGTGCATGGTGATGGCCCACCCAGAGCCCAGTGCAGCCTTATGAGCCCCAATCTCTCTTTACGGGGCCAGCCCAAATGTGGTTGATCCAGTCTCATGGGGCTTGGATATTTGGTGGTGGGGAAGCAGTGGACTGGATTACATAGTTTTGTGGGCCAAGGAGTTGAATACTCCTACTCTGTACTGGTAATTTGGTGAGCCATGGTTTCCCTTCAGTCTCTACCTTTTATTGTTTATGGGACAGAAAGGCTCACTGCAAATTCTCCTTTCTTTCCAAATTCCCTCAAGCCAGTAGTGATTTGAGGAATGGTGTCATATATGCCAATGTGAGTCATGACCCATGATTGCTTCCCATGATTTTCAGAATCCCATCTAGTCTTTCAGTGGCATCTATTGTCTTTGCTCTTGGAAGATGAGACAAAGACCCCAGCAAATGTTACATCTATGGCATAATTAATGTGCTATATATTAATTGTGTCATAAATTGCAACATATCATATGTTCAGCTAGTTTGTGGTGCATTAACATGGCAAACCAGCCACAAAGATGTTCTAGTGATTTATCATTTTATGTGGAGCATCCTTGTGGCTGATTTGTATTGCACATTAATTTGAATGTGTGACTTATGTCCCAAATTTGAGGCCTCCCTGTGCCCAATGCCAACAAACAGCTGATAATCAACATTGGGATCAGGGCTGCCCCCAACCCAATCTCTGAGATTGGGCTAGGGACAACATTGAGCCTCCAACTGGGACCCAGAATAGCCCTAGGTCTCCAACTGGGACCCCCCAGGCTGCCCCAGGCCAATACTACTGACAGTCAGCTTATCAGCATCAGGCCCAGAGCAGCCCAGTCTTGAACCACGTCTGTGATATCTGGCATGGCAGGATGCATTATCTTTGAGATGAGACATAAAATTCCTGATAGCACCATTATAATAATGTCTGCCAGGCATTCAAGAATGAATGTGTACTATACACTCTCCTCCCCCTTTCACCCCCTCACCCCTCCAGGAAAATACTTGTTTTCACATTGCAGCTCTATTATCATGCAAAAAGGTGAGGAGAGAGTTACATTTACTCCCTTTTTTTAGCAGCTAGAGGATTTTGCAGTACAAAAGAAAAGTTCAGCATCGCTAAGAAGGGATCCAGCATCTCTAAGAAGGGATCCAGCATGTCATTTAGTTTCAACAGATCACATTTAATCAGTTCCAAAGTATGTTGGATTGGAAGGGCAAACTAAAGATTGTGTGCATGTAACTTAAAATAAGCTAAAATAATGTGCTAGAATTGGGGTCAAATTCATCCACTGGGTAACTCCACTAGTGATATTTTATTAGGACTGCTTCCATCATGGAGCTGTTACTGGACATACTTTAAACTGCTGAACATTATTAGCAAGAGATGTCCAATCTTGGTGTTACATGTGCAGAAAACATTCAAATGACACAGGCCTATAGCAGTGGCATGTTTCTTTTAGTAGTAGCATTTCATTCTGAATTCAGTGGTCCATTGACGCACATTATTAAAACATTTTTGCTTTTATCTTCATTTCTTCCAAAATGATGCTCGGTTCTCCATTGGCAGGATCTTTTATTATATTTGACATATTTAAGAAGTGAGTATCTTGTTATACCAGTTTTAAAAAATCTTTCTGGGCTTCCTGCATGTCTTGTGCATCTAGGTTTCTAATTGCTGGTGGTCTGTTTCTTAATGACTTACTTCTGTCTAACACTGTGGTAAAACTTCTCTGCAGAAGTCTGTACATGAGTTTAGTGCATGATGGTTTCTGATCTAGTCTTACCAGCGTATTTTACAACACTGCTTTTTAAAAAATGATAGCTTTTTGAGTTGCTGTCCAGAACAATATTCAGCTTTGAGTCACTGTTAGCAGCATGGCTCTTACCATTAAAATTGTTTAGACCTGGAAGAAATATAAGACAGGAGAGGTGGGTTGGGTATTTTAATCCATTTTTTGCTGTTAGTCTGCCAATGCTTGTGATGGAGAAATTGTGGTTGGGTTGCTTGAGTTGGGTATAGAAATTCATCACTTTTGCTTACTGATTAGCAGAGGGAATAGTCTTATTTATGTTCTGTGTCTACCATTAAAAAGTTCCTGAGTATGCCCAATACTTTATTCCTATGGAGGAGAATGGAGTTGAATGTTATATGGTCAAATAGCTATAGCCATAGTCTTATTTTGGGTAGTTGCCTAGTTGTCTTTTGCTTTGTTTGTTTCATACTTTATTTATTTATTTATTTATTTGAATTTTTTTGTATGACATCCAATGCAAAAAAGGCTCAGGGCAACACAGAAGAGTCGCATAGCTGTTTATTGTAACACTAGTTTTGTATGGCCATAGAAATCCCTTTTCAGATACTGTTTTGGAGATCTCCTGTCTACTTTAGTTGGCCTGCTCCCCAGAAAATTGATTTTTCCATTCACCGAAATTGTAGTGGTCAAAGCCTTACATTTCCCTGTTCTTGTGTGTGAGTAAGTTGAGGCCTGTGTTGTATGACATAGGCTATGGATTATTTCTTTATTTGTAAACTAGATTTTTTTTTTATTTTGGAAGATCCATGGCTTGCTTCTTGATTTAAAGTCTGGGGTCTCTTATAATGCCTTTACACCTGTATTGCGGTAGTGCTTAGGAGCTCAACCATGGAGCAGAATGCCACTACGTTACATACACTGAACAGAAAGGTGGTCCCCAAAGTGGGTAGTATCTTTCTTTGTTTCTACCAATTGGAGCAAAGGAGCAGCATGGCAGAGTAGTTAGTGGATCCTGCTATGTCTTCAGGGGGACTCAAAGGTGTCTTCATATGACACTAGATGTATCATTTCTTTCTCTTTTTTTGGGTGCTGTTGGCTACAGACACTGGTGTACCTTATTCAAACAAGCCCAGAAAGCTGCAAGGCTTAGGGAGGGCCTTTGATCTTGATTGAGTAAGATTTAGAGAATGACACTATGTAAGATCATTAATGCTGTAAAATGTTCCTGGAGACAAAGTCTTCCAATTAATGACAGTTATTGAAGTGTAACTAGATGAGTTCACCCACAGGTCATCCACATCATCATTTTGAATAGGTTTATTAGGAATTCAGTCTGTTCTTCAGCCTCATCTGTTATATAGGATGGCCCAGAAGCTTCTATTGTTTTTTTGGTTTACTGCTTGCTTTGCCACAAGGGTTTTAGCGGTGGTGGGTAAACCTCATCAGTTTCAGGTAGTTTGACTTAGTAAAAGCAACCATTTGTCCTGGTGCAAAGTTAAACAACACCAGCTCCTGGTAGAATTCTGCTAACCCCACTCCCAAAGCCCGTTCTAAACAGATCAGAGAGACTAGAGCGCATAAGCAGCATCCTTGCTCAAGTAGAGCAGCTGCTACTGGAGGTAGTAGCAGGGAGCTATTTCTGTTGGAGATGAGCAAAGGGTGGTAAGTGGCTTATAGTTAGAACTCAACCCCTTTATGGATGGATTCAATGGTTCATTGCTGGGAGGGGGTCTACAGCCCCTAGCACAGCTTTTTAGAATCTGGGAATCCCTCCAAAGCTTTTTTGAATTTGGTGGCATCCGCAGTTGAAAACCACTGTTGTATTGCCTGAGCTAACCTTGGTGTTTTCCAACCGGGGTGCTGCCACATGTTTCTGCTTGTTTTAGAGTTATCTGATAAACCTAAAGTAGGAGCAGAGGCATAAAGAGTGGGTTTCATGTCCTGGCCAAAGCCCCTATGTCCCTGGGAGGGTGAGGGGAGAAAAAGAGGGTAGTTTGTCCTGCTCTAGGTGTTCCTGCACCTGACTCCTCTGGCTAGGTGGAGGGGCCAGCCTGGCTCTTCTAACTGGGGAGTGCAAAGGAATGCTGTGAAGGCCCCCACTCTTGCCACAGCCCTTCCTGGCCTGACCCTGCATGCCCATCCTGGAAGGAGAGAGACATTGAAGAGTCACTACCTCGCATCACTTCCTGCCACACCTCTGCTTCCAAGAGAGGAGTGTATGGGGTTGGACTGAGAAGGACTGTGAGAAGAGTGCGTGCTCCAGCAGCAGCCACTTCCAGATGTGACTCTTCAGGAGGTGCACGGGTCATCCCAGGGTGCACCCCAATGGAGTACTATTGCTTGAGTGATTGGCTGCACATGGACACCTGAGAATGAATTACTCTCCTGCCTTTAGCAACAGACCTTGCCATTAGTCTGTTATAGTGATAGGAAACCCTGGGGAAGCTGTTAAACCTGCTATTCTTGTTCTGTGAAGAAGCTGAGGGTTTGTTTTCTGGGGTTGTTCTTTCCATTTCTCCTGAGGAGTAATATGTCTTTATATAATAAAGCAGTCAGGGCTTGTGGACAGAGGTGATATCTTTTATTAGAGCAACAAGATTTTTGCAAAAAAATGTATTTAATTGCATGCTTTCAGGGACAAACACCCTTCATCAGGCATCAGAGAAGAGATAATAAAAGTTCTCCTGAGTAGAAATGAAGTTCATATTTCATAGGATTTCACAGAGGGGTCAATAAATGGAAAAACCCTCTGGGCAGCAGTTCTTTGCTGCTAAGGAGTCTCAGCTCTCCTGTGAGGCTGCAGTGACACAAATGACCTTAGACAAAGGCAGGAGCAGGATCTCAGGTTTCAGGTGGTCAAAGTTGTTTCTTGTTTGGGAATATATGAAGATTTCATTTAAAAAATATTTTATATAAATAATATGCACTCTCTGAAAGGTTATACTCAGAACTCATCAGGTTTGAAAGGAAGTAGCTTGCCATCTACCCCAATTTGTGACTGAGCAGGCTGTTTTCTGACAAGATCATATCAAAACACATATCAAAACACCCTGGCAATAGGTTCATGTGTTTGGCTTGGGTAGGAAGGATGGTGTTGCAGCTAAGACAAGGATGAAGAGTCAGAAAAGCTGAGATTTATCCTTTTTGCTGCCAGACTTCCTGAATGATCTTAGGTGACAGTCTTCTCGCATGATAGAGGTATGGTATTTATCTACTCCCTTGAGTATTCAGGGAAGTTTAATCATTGAAGAGCACTCTGCTGTCTTCCAATACAGCATTTTCTATAGACACGCAAAATGTTTTTGTCCTTGTGTGATATATATAAAGTTATTACTTATGCTTGGAATTCAGGAGAAATGGGGCAAAACATGCACCCTTGTCTGGTTTACTTGTTAATATCTGAATCTGGAAATAGAGGCAGGCATTCATGTTTCTAGCCTGCTTCCAGTAGTGAATTTTCATGTTAAAAAAACACTGGTTTTTCAGGGGAGGTGAAAGAAACCCAAAGGAAATGGCTTCTACATATTATTCAAATACATTTAAAAGGAAAATCTCCTTGTTCTCTGCAAAAAGTGAAATTATCTAACATGTTCAGGAAAGAATTAAAAACTCTAACCCCATGACAAGATTGTTGGGATTTTTTTTAAACAGAATCCTAGTTTTCCATTATAGAATATAATACTAAGATGCAAATGAATAATGCAAAAGATGCAAAGTGACAGAGAGGTATTTTCAATTAAATTAAAACTAAAAGGCAAGCAAGGGGAAAGGGACTTAACGGTGGGAGTCTATTATAGACCTCCCAACCACGGAGAAGAGATCGACCAAGACTTCTTAAGTCAGCTCGCAGAGGTAGTGAGGGCGAAGGATGTGGTTCGCCCTCACATCATGGGGGACCTGAACTTCCCAGACATCTGCTGGGAAGAGCAGTCAGCCAAGTCTGATCGCTCACGTCAGTTCTTAGCCAAGGTACAGGACCTCCA
>JAGPOW010003648.1:91027968-91048436 GCA_030014935.1 Caiman crocodilus
GTCATCTGACCCCGGTGCTCTTTCCTGCCAAGGCAGGGGGTCGGACTAGATGATCTGCCCAGGTCCCTTCCGACTCTAGACACTATGAAACTATGAAAACTATGAAATTGGAGAACACAAAGCACATCAGTGATTATTTTCAATGCTTTTCTTTGCAGTTGGTTTAAAAAACAATAAACAGTGAAGTCAGTGCATTTATACAGCTGCATTGGGTACTGTCAATGTGTCTCTATACTAGAGAAAAATGTTTACTATATATACTATAAATATTTTCAACAGGAAAAAAAATAGATTTAACCATTTTCTAAAAAGAATCCCAAACTAACTTCCGTATGTTCTTGAAGTTTTCTTTGTATTTCAAGGAGGAATTAGATGGTTTGTTCCAATGATATAATTCCCAGTAAAGCATTATATAACATAGGAAAGATTTCATTCACTCAACAAGTTTGTGTTTCTTTGCACATGCTATATTTACTCACATACAAGAAGGAGGTGTTGTCCCTTGTCCCTCCCCCCATTGGCATGGTAAAAAGCTCCTTATTTTATAATTAATTTAAGGAATTTTCATTGAATACATATTCTATCATTGTGAAGTTGATTAAATGCAGCCAGCTAGCATGACTATTAAACTGAGCATGGCTTACATTGGGCAAACATACTGAAAGTAACCTAGACCTTTTTTCCTTAAAAAAAATAAAATAAAAAAAAAATTGTTCATGCTCCAAGCCAAATCAGCCGAATCAATTCCAAATCCATGAGTCATTCAAGAACCATAAGTGGTCCTTCTACTGGCAAACATCCTCCACTCCCATCGGGGGCTTCAGGTGTTTCCAAATCATTTGGTGAGCATCCTTTGTGCAGGCACAAACCCAGAGGCTTGGGGTTTGGATGCCCCCAAGTTTTGCTTGCTCTTAGCCATATGGCTGCAAGAGCAAGCTAAGGAACAGTCTCCCATTTCCCTAAAGTGGGTGTAAAGCCAAGATCTTCCCACTGGAAGTGAAAGTAGGAAGTTAACTGTACATTACTACCCTGTGCCAAAAAAAGCAGTTATCTGCAGCAACTAGGAAAACTGCCTTAGTGGTCATGGTATTAGAACAAGGATATTTTTTTTTAAATATATGTAATACACATTCGCTGTCATAAATTTTCTATCACACCCTCATACTGCATTAAGAAACCCGCGTACTCGTTACAATAAATGCACCTGCTCCCCTACACATCACCCTTCCCTAACCCAGTCACAGTTTCTTAATCCAAGCCCTGATTGGGGGTTTACATTATCAGTTCATTCACAGTCCTTGTCATTGTTGATGTTGCTGTAACTTCCACTGCTGCTGATTCTGTTGTCTTCCTTGTTGTCTTCGGGTCCAGTTGCATCATTGTCCTCTTCATTCTCCCTGTCCACTTCCTCTCCCAGTAGTTCTTTGAACAGCCTGTGCCAAGTGCCGCTTTTCCACGTGGAGTTGGCTGTGTCTTCCCCGTTGTCTCCCACCATGTTCTGGTAGTAGGATTGGAGTTCACTCAGAAACATTTTAACACAGTCTGTAACCTCAAGCTCAGAACAAGGATAAGTTAGCGGAGCCCATCTGAATAAGGCATATAGTATATCTCAGGAGTGGGCAAAATGCGGCCTGGTGACTGGATGCAGCCCACCAGGCCATTCTGTTCAGCCTGCGGGGCCCCTAAAAAATTTAGAAAATTAATATTTATCTGCCCTGGGTTGCCTGTCATGCAGCCCTTGATGGCTTGCCAAAACTCAGTAAGCGGCTCTCTGCTCAAAATAACTGCCCGTTCCTGGTATAGCCCATTAGGTACAGCCCCCCGCTTACCACCAACTCATTTTAAAGTCATGATGAACCACTACATTGCATACATTTTGACTTCCTCTTCACTCCCACAGCTGAGCTGCACCTTTTTTTTCCCCATTTCCAATTATTCCTGTTTCTTCACCAACCTTAAATGCCTGGCAAACATCACCAAACAGGCGCCAAACAATTCACCCAGCATTTCTCTGTTGCTTAGTGTGGCGTGCCCTTCATGAAATGAAGTAGGACCAGGCTGCCCTGAGTTTCATCTGCATATAAATTTTTGGAACTTCCCAGGCCTCATGACAAGAACATCCAGTTCCAGTAATGAGTGGGGGCTAATTAGCACATGGATCCTTTGTGGGGGGATCTGGAGTACACACATACTGAGTGCTGAGCTCTGGGGGCACCATGGCTTGAAATGCTGACGATTCTGATGGGGCCCAGCACAAGGAACTATGCAGTAAATCGGCTTCTTGTTGGCTAAGATCAAGTGTACACACTGAGACACTTTTTCTTCGAACCACTTCTTCCACCATTGCAGACCATTGTAACAGGTTTGTGTGCATCTATCTTCTTCTCTCAGTGTCGTGAACCCCCTCCCTCCCCGTCCCCCCGGGCTTAGTTGGCTAACATTGTGTCTCCTGTAACCTAGTTGCGTTCCCTTCCTCACCCCCATCCTTCTATTGTTAGCTCGGGCGCTATGTATTTCCCTACTGGCTTTGTAAGCTTTTTTTTTTTTTTTTTTTGATTCACAGTCCTAACATTTACGAATAGAAGTTGATCTGTACTGGTCTGGTACCTGAGCCAAAATGCATTTAAAAATGGCACTGTGTTGTGGAGGATGCAGCCCGCTCTGCTTGCAGGGAGGACTCTTTACAAGAGCCTCATAATTAGCTTCCCACTGGTGAACTTCCAGTGGAAGGATATGGCTAGAGGCCAATTTTATGGAAATGGGAGTCCTCCCTAGCTTGCTCCTGCAGCCATACGCCTAAGGGCAACTGTATCTCGGGGGCATGCAAACTTCAAGTCTCTGGGTTTGGGCCTGTACTAGGATGCCTACCAAAGGATTTGGAAGTATCTGAAGCCCCAGGCTGAAAAGTCTGGGGTGGAGGATACGTGCTGGTAGTACAGCAACATAAGGCTTTTGAATGATTCAAAGGATTTGGAATTGATCTGGCTAATTTGACCTCCTGCAGCCCCCACAAAAAAAAGAAAGGTTGAGGGAGTTGGAAGAAGTGGGGTGGGTGGGGAGGGGAGGATATGAAGGATATGCAGAGGCAGTACTTTGTGTGATTGTGAAGGTGATGGGTATGCGGGCATGCAAGCACATGGGAGCACAGGTGTGCGGTATGGTCATTAGAAAGGGGAAAAAGGAGAGTGTAAAGATGTGTTTTGAACTGTCAAGTAAGCCATAGCAGTCACAAGACCAGGTTTGTTGAGGCATGGGTGGGTGGGTGGGTGGGTGTGTAAATAGATATAAATAGATACATATACACTGTCGCAGGGCATCTGGCTGCCCTGCTCCTAGTGAGGGGAAGATGCTAGGAAAAGCCCCAGCAGTTTGATAAAGAACCCAGCTGCGAGTTGCCAGGGCGACTGTAGGAGGCAAACAGACCGCACTTGATGGCTGTCAGCTGTCTCTTCTAAAGCCCAGAGCTGAGGCTAAGCTGGTGGTTTCCTGCTAGCTACCAAAGAGAGAAGAGCTCTCTGCCTGGGGGGAGAGGGAGCCAGAGGCTGTAGCAGAGAATGGAAGGGCCCCTGGTAGGAATGAATGTTGCTGGGGCTGGTGGGCTGCCGGTTTTGTTATAGCCACGCGGGTTAGGTTGTTATGGCCAGGTGCCTTGTGTTTTAGTTACAGCCAGAAGCTTGACCTTGTGTTTTGTATTAAACCGGTGGTTTGGGTGAAGCTGAGAGGGGATGGAGGAGGCCTCATAGGAGACCCGCTGCAGCGTGGGGATCCTGGTGCCAGGGAGGGCGCAGCTAGTGGGGTGTGTGGACCCCAGCCCTGGAGAGGGTGTAGGAAGAGCCCCAGCAGGGGCACAGCAAGCCCCAGAGAGGGGGCAACCTTTCAGAAGCCCAAGAAAGAAGGGCAGCGCTTGAGAAGCCCCAGAGAGGGGGCAGGATTATTGAGGAGCCTGAGAGCAAGACGGGCAGCGCTTGAGGGCCCCAGCGAGTGCACAGCAAGCCCCAGAGAGGCAGGCAATGCTTGGAAAGGCCCGGGAGAGTGGGTGGCGCTTGAGAGCCCCAGCAGGGGTGCAGCAAGCCCAAGAGAGGCGGGCGGTACTTTGAGACGCCCTAGAGGGATGTGCAGTGTTTGGAGAAGCCCAAGAGGGACAGGCAGCGCTTGACATACCAATGTCTAATACATCTGCGAGGCTTGGGCTGCGGTATTGGGGTGGAAGGAGCCGCAGATAGCGCCCCCTGGCATCGGGGCATGACTGGGCAGCCTCCTGCTTAATTAACATCCAGTAATGAACCAGTAAAATCAAGTCATGGCGGGCTAGAACAGGCGGGCGGTTAGCCCACAGACACAGACGGTAGTATGTGGCCCTGAGGAGCGAGCGCTCGCGCTCTCTCTCTCTCTCTCTCTCTCTCTCTCTCTCGTATACATATATGTAGTACAAACCTTTTATATAAGTAGATGACAAAGTGCAGCTCAAAAATGTGTTTATGGAGTACCTGTGCTAAAACTTGCAGCAGTTTTAAAAAAAAAAAGGTATCATGCATCAATTCTGGATTAACTATCTGCATGGGTACTATATGCAAATTGCTACAGACATTTTTAATTTCAAGGTTGTTTTCAAATTTGCTTCTCACTGCCATGTGCTCGGGGAGAGCAGGGTCTGATGGTAAGGAGATGGGGAAGGGGCTGCCAGGGAAAAAATGTTGGGGAGAAACAGACCAAAGGGGTTACCTGACTCCACCCCAATTTATTTTCCCTATGTAGCAGTGGAAGGGGAGCAAATTCAAGGCAAACCTCCAATAATTAGATTTTGATTCCTGGAAAATTATAACTAACAAGTTTATAAATTTTTGATGTACAGAATCTAATTATTGGAGGCTCATTTTATACTCAGGTTCATCTTCTATTTGACTAAACACAGTAATTACAAAAAATGTATTTCTAAGATGCCATATGAAGTTGTCCCTCTAGTTTTATTCCCCACGAATATACTTCAGTATTTGCCATGAAACATTTAGGCTGTAACAGTAAAGATTAGTAGCATAGACCAGCATCTCGTGTATTCTGTGCTAGTTTTTAGTTTCCCATAACTCAGGCCTGGCCTGAACTTAAATTTCATCAAACCTGCAGCAGTTGAAAACGTGTTTTGTTTTTGTTTGTTTTTTACCACCACTAACCCTATGCAGTGGTGCTATCAAGATCCCTTGTCTTGACTGATGCAATTGTATCAGCAAAGAAGTCCTTTGCCAATTTAGCTTACTCTTTGGAATTGGTTTAAGCTAAAGCAGCAGAAGAGCATTATGACTGTGGTATAAGCCACCTTGCACTATTGGCAACTCCTTTTAAATGCAGAAAAAAGCCATCTTAATTGCAGTGAGAGGTATGACTGCAGCTCATGTAAGCATACTCAAGCTAGTTTTGAAGTAGCTTGTGTGGTAGTGCTACCCATTTACCCACAGCAGCTAGGAGTTCACCCAAGGCTGAAAAACCTGCTGGAGACACTTGGCTGGAATACCTGCCGAGACTTTGTTTTCACAATGCCTGGTAACAACCTTTGCTTCAGCCTGGTATTTTGTCCTTGAGGGAGGCAGTGTACTCTGGAGGGACAGAAGCGTGGGGCTGAAAGTTCAGAACCCCAGTGTGCTAATCCAAGCTGATTTACCATATGGCCCAAGGTAAATCATTTCACCCCTGTGTCCTTTCCCTTCTATAAAGTGGAGATACTTGCCTATCCCACCAGGGGTTTATGAGTATTAATTACCTGATGTCTGGAAAGAGTCCTACAAATGCTCAGTAGTATTCAGTTCAGCTTTGTAATTTGGTTGAATCCCAATGCAAAAAGCATGAAACAGAAGTTTGGCTGTTCTTAATATGTTATTCCTAGCAGAAATTTCTTCACAGTAATTAGGATTGTTCTGGCACTAGAACTAGAAACTTATCAGGATTTGAATTCTGTATGCTCTTAGAGACCAGAAGCCATATTTAAGCATGTGCCATGCAAGCAGCTACATAGGGCCTTGCTCAGCAAGAGCCAGCCTGATTTGCCTCTCCACAGCTCTAAGGAAGATTTGGGAAAGAGGCACCCAGCCACAACATTACTTCTTGAGTGTGCCTCCTGCACACACACTCTTCTGCTCTCCTTGGGAAAACTGGAGTTGGCTGTACCAGGTTCTCCTCTTTGGGAACGCATCCTACTACTCAAAAGTACAACAACCCCAAGTGATAGAAGCTTTTCCCTGGAGTCTCCTAACTAGGTAGGCATGTTCAGGAGCAGATCCAGAGGGTGTGCAGTGATGCGCCTATATGCCTCCTTTCTGACCAGAGAGGCAGCTGGGGACTGAAGTCTCAAAGAAGGTAAGCATTTCCCCCTCCCTTTTCCTCTGTACTCAAAGGCACATACCCTTTTCTCCCCTCTCCCTCCTCCACCTTCCTTTCCCATGCCTACTACTGGCAGGGCATGTGCTGTCCTGGGGGAGAGGAGCTCCTGCCTACACCAGCTGGGCTGCATGGTGGCTACACTGAGCCTGGGACCGCAGCAGAGGGCAGGCACATTCCTCCTCCCAGCCTGCTCCCCCCCAAGCGGGTGTTCCCTGCCAGCCCTGGAGCGTTAATGGGGAAGGGGAATGTGCCCACCTGCCACTGCCACAGTCCTGGGTGAGTGCAGCCCCCACGCAGCCCAGATGGTGGGACAGGAGCTCCTCTTGTCCTGGGATGCTGGCAGCAGCATCAGGGGAGTGGGGAATGAGAGGGGAAGAAGAGTGGAGAGGGGCTAGGGACTTGCCTCTGAGCACCAAGGGGGAGGAGGGCAGGGAGTGCTTCCCTGGGCATTAATCTTCAGCTACTACTCCTGCAGCACTGTCCACCTACCCCAGTGAGGGGAGCAGAGAAAAGAGTTTGGAAGCAGGCAGAAATACCAGGGTACAGCCCCAACACTGTGGCTGCTTTTGGAGAAGTTGGACACTTGATTTCTTCCGGCTCCTTCCTGCACTTTGCTATAGGAAGTGAACCAGACACTGTCACAGTCTGACTTAAGTCTCCACTTCCTGAACCTCCAGGAACTGATTCTCATGTCCCACCTGTGTTGTTTTTTGTTTTTGTTTTTTAACAACAAAAAAAATGTTCCTACATGAACCTGTGCTTCTGAGCACCAGCCTTCAGCACAGACCCTGCTCAGCTGAATGTTTTCCTGGTCATTTTGTTTGCAAGACAAAGAAGCTTGTTCTGAAGCAATAGCCTTCACATCATAATGAAAGGAGACTTGCACAAGCCGGGAGTGTCCAACTAAAGGAGGCACAAAGTCTGTCAAAAGACTTGGGGTGGAAATCGGCATGCCACGAAGGAAATGAGGTTGGTATGTTTGAATTCCTCCATTGTTTATAGTAGTCAAGAGGTCCTCTGATGAAGGAAGGAATTTTATGGCATGAGGGCTAATCTCACTCTGACCCCATCATTAAACTTTGATCAGATGATGAGGCCCTTGAAAAATACACCGTGTTTTTCATTTATGACCCATCTTTACAGGCCTGTAAATGTAAGTGGATACACCTAGCTGTATCCTGTGCAGATCTGGATACTGATTTGATCACCATCACTGGTCCTTGCTCTAAACAATAAAAGCCTTGACACAGAACAGAAGAGCCAGCATCTGCCATTCAGTGCTTCCTGAAGGGAGCTTTTCACATATCAAAACTGGGATAATATGAAGGCTTTTTTGTTCAGAAAAAAGCTACTGCTTTAATGAGACTGGTGTAATTTAAAAAAATTATACCAAGCATCCTGGCAGAAGGGGTATGCTATACTGGAATAAGGTAACTCAGTAGTTGTCAAACTTCCCAAAGCCATAGAGCCATTTAATATCAGTTCTTCTGCAGATCCCTTACCCCTAGCTCCATGACCCAGGCGAGCTGATGTGAGACCAGGTACCCCAGCCTGGCAATGGCAACACATGGCCTCCACTATCCACAATCCTTTTGCAGAACCCCGGATGATCTCCACAGAACTACTGAGCTGACTTGATACTGGCATAACTGCAGCTACACTAGAGTGTCCTCCAGTATAAGTATTTTGCTTTTTAAAAAAGTCACACTTCTAACTGAAATAATACAAAGTACTAAGAAACAGTACATACAGTACAAAATCAGTGTTTAGAATAGGATTAAGGAATAACAATTCACCTTTGTATGCAGTTCTTTAAAGGAAGGTGCCTGTGAGGTCCTTTGACTCTGACGTTTTAGATAGTGTGATAATTTCCTAATTTGGCAGGTAGCCTATAGGAATAAAATCCATAAAAATGAAGAGAACCCCTAAAAGAATTTTGAGAGAGAGACATTGCAGTAAAAATCTATTTAAAGGAAAAGTTCTAGGGACTTGCAAAAAATGTCTGTTTAAAGGGAGGAAAGTGTTTTAGTTCCCCATCCCTTACTGTCTTCCTTTTGATCCATAAAGTCTGAGAGGGGTCTTTCTATCAATTAAAAATCAAAGTTTTGGGGCTTTTCCCCTTTTTTTTACATTAGAAATTCAGATCTTGGCTACCAGGGAAACACTTGAATTAGTAAGGATACCTGGAGAGTGTGTGTGTATAAGTTTGTGACATCAGAAGTACCAGGAGATGGAAACCAGAGCAACAAAAAGTGGAAAGTATTGGCAAAGTATTTAAAAGCATGGTTTATTTCTTGTTTTTGTTAGTACCAATTAAATCAAGTGCCTAGTGAGCAGGTGCAAGAATACAAAACTTTCCCCAATTTGTAAACTAAAAGATAAGCAAATTGACCCTCTTGGGCTTTTTCTACATGCCTCATAAAGGAACACACATCTTTCCCTTTCCTTGTGTGGATCATCTTTAAGGCGGCTGGTGATTTAACAATGGAGTGGCACTACATTCAGGTGGTTTGAGGCTACTTTAGAGAACAGCAGTCTTTCAGCTTGCTGAGGAAATGCATCTGCATGATGCCCTTTCCTCATCTGACAAAGCTTGCCATGTTTCCCTATCCCGTCTTCTCTCAGGCCCTCCTCATCACACATTCTCACAAAGGTAGACAGTGCAGTCAGACAGAAAAAGCACTGAATTGGGACTTAAGTGAGCCTGGGTTTCATTCTCAACACAGTCAGGGACTTCTGGGTGACCTTATGTGTGTCACTTATTTTCTTAGCTCTTAGGTTTTCCACTCTGTCAACAGAGCTACCACAAAGCACCTTGAGAATCATAGCTCCAGTCCCTGCTTCCCTTCCCAACACCCCCAGTGCCCACTTCTCTACCCTGATCCTTTCCTCACTTGGTTTCTTGCTCAGTGCCTCCCTGCCTTGAAGGGGAGGCGGGACATGGTTCCTTGAAAAGCTAGAAGGAGCCAGTGGAATGAAGAATGAACCAGCAGCTGCTGGCGTTTGTAGCAGCCACTGGAAGCCAAAGGAAGCAGTGTCCTGTCCGTGGCAGAGCACCAAACCATGTCCTATGCATCAGTAGCCTTGGATGTTGTTTACGAGGCAAACCTTGTGACAGACTCCCATAAGCTCTGGGTTGCTTTTTCTGTGGAGTCATCTGTCAAGGCAGTCCAGTACCACATGGCCTGTTGCCATGAGGTACTGGACTGAAGGGGGGGAAAAAAAAAAAAAAGGGCTAGGAGCACACGCACTGTTCCAACAATCCAGTTCAGAATCTGACCACCCAAAAAGTTTTTACCCAAGATTTATCTTTGGTCAACAAACTTGTTCTTTCTGCAGTGACTGTGTATATATTGCAGGTACCTCTACAGTAGAAGCTTTGCTTTAATTCCCCTGTGAAATCCTATGAAATAATAACTTTCATTCCTACCCAGGAGAACTTTTACAATCTTTTCTCCAATGCCTGATGAAGGGTGTTTGTACCCAAAAGCTTGCAGTAAAAGATTTTTTTTTTTTGCAACACTCTTGTTGATCTAATAAAATACATCATCTCTACTACAAGTCCTGGTTGCCTTTTGCTGTAATTCTGTTATTTAAGGCAATAGGAAATGTTGTGCAGGGAGTTGGTATACATAATTCCTCAGTATGTTTCCAACCAGTTGGCTTAATATACTGCATTTTAATTTACTTAGTTATTTACTGTCATGAAATAATTGTGTCTGCTTCTCTATAGACTGTTTACATAGGATTTAGACTAAGCAATGGAGCTGTAACAAACATCCAAGAGTGCAATTAACTCTTTCGATCGGAGAGAGTGTTTTGAAGAATAACATTTCTGGAAGAGAATGATGATTGGGGTGAAGGAAAAGACAAAGAGTTTTGTGATGATCACATCATTCATACAAAAATGCCTGAGCAGAGCATTATTTTTGAGTGGAATTTTGGCCTCAGACAAGCCATTAATCTTTTGGTTTCAGTATTATGTAATTTCTCTTCAGTATTTTTGATCTTTATAGCTTTTGGCAACCCTGGCTATGTGGTGAGTTAATAAGAGATTATCCAAATCTGGTGCTAAGGGGCACTTCATTCTACTATCCTGCATTGTGCAAACTTCAAGACAAATTGGTGTAACTGAAAAAAATGGACAGGATAAGAAAGCAGCCTATCAAACTATGCCTTTAATGTTCTGTAAATAGCCCTAAAGCAGGGGTGGGCAAAATATGGCCTGCGGGCTAGATTCGGCCTGCCAGGCCATTCTATCCGGCCTGCAGGACCCCTAAAAAATTTAGAAAATTATATATTTATCTGCCCCTGGCTGCCTGTCAAAGATGACAGGAGACACAGGTAGTAGGACTCAGGGGGAGCTGGCAGGACTCGGTAGCAAGGCTACTTCTGGTGGTAAAGGTTGGGGGCTTAGGGATGGGACTTCTGATTGCAAGATGGTGACCGGGGTGGCCAGGGGGCGGGCCACCCATGCTACCCTCAACAGCTTGCCTAAACTCAGTAAGCGGCCCTTTGCTTGAAATAATTGACTGCCCCTGCCCTAAAGGTAGGCACCTATAAAATCCACAGTCATACAGCTCCTTAGGGAGCATGGCCCAGACATTCAGAGTAAGCACTGACCTGTTGTAACAGATGGTGGTGCCATTTAAGAGTTCGCTCTGAGCACCTGTCAGGTTTGACTTAGCAGTAAGGCTGGCTTTGATGTCCCTTTTGGGCCTTCCCAGGTACATACAGCAATGAGAGGGGCAGAGGAGGACTTGAAGGTTAGCCCTAGGTCCCTTCTCCTGGCCTGTTCTCCCTCTTCTCAGTCACCTCTAAGGCTCAGAGTTTTGAAGCCACACAGATACAGAAATACTGCATCTGTGCTGTTGCAATGGGAGACCACTGCCCTTCCCCAACTTGCAGGATACTTGGAGACCAGCAGCCTCCTGCTGCTACTGAGTGAGCTGTAGCCTTAATTGCACCTGAACCTGCTACCTAGAGACCTGGAGGGGGGGGAGAGAAGCTCAACCCACTACAGAGGCCCCTCACAGAGGAATCTCTACATGTATCTATCTAGCTTGGAGAGGCAAGTCTTTCCAACCAAGCACTTCTGCTGGGTAACCTGGGAGCCAAATCCTCAGCCAATATAAACCCTCTGTAAAGGAGGCATGCTGATTTATATCAACTGCAGATCTGGTCTTGGGACTTAAATCTGTGCCTAAATGCAAAGCTCTCTCTGTCTTCTCCAGTAGATCTGTTTGGTTAAAAGAGTAATAGATTCATAGACACTAGGGACTGGAAGGGACCCCAGAAGATCATTGAGTCCAGCCCCCCTGCCATAGGCAGAAAGTCTGCAGGGATCAAATGATTCCAGCAAGATATGCATCCAAACACCTTTTGAATGAGTCCAGAGTAGGTGCTTGCACCATGTCTGGGGGAAGTCTGTTCCAGACCCTGGACACTTAAACTGTGAAAAAAATTTTCTTTATGTTCAATCTAAATCAGCCTTCTAGGAGTTTGTGGCTGTTGGACCTTGTTTTTCCTTGGGGAGCTCTGGTGAACAACCATTCTCCCAGATCCTAATGTACTCCCCTGATGTATTTATAGGCTGCCACTAAGTCCCCCCCGAGCCTTCTCTTCTCTAGGCTGAAGAAACCCATGTCCCTCAGCTTCTCCTTATAAGGTTTGTTTTCTTGGCCTTTGACCATACAGGTGGCTCTACTCTGGACTATCTTGAGCTTATCCAAGTCCCTCCTGAACTGGGGGGCCTAAAACTGGATGCAGTACTCCAGCTGTGGCCACATCATGGCCAAGTAAATCAGGAGGATGATATCCCTGGTTTTGCTAGAGCTGCATCAGTGGATGCATGCCAGAGTTTGTTTAGCTTTGCTGGCCACGGCATCACATTGGTAGCTCATGTTAATCTTGTGGTCAATCAAGACCCACAAGTCTCTTTTGGTTATGGTACTAGTGAGCATAGCACTGCTAAGCCTATAAGTATGATACTGCTTGTTCTACCCAAGGTGGAGTACCCTGCACTTCTGTACATTAAATGCCATCAGGTTTTGGTCCACCCAACTTGCGAGCATGTCCAGGTTGGCCTGTATCCCAAGCCTGTCTTCTAGTGTGGTCACCTTCCCCCATAGTTTAACGTCGTCCACAAACTTTACCAGTCCGCGTCTGATGTCCAAATCCAGATCATTAATGAAGATGTTGAAGAGTACCAGCCTGAGAACTGAGCTTTGAAGGATTCCACTGGTCATCTTGCAGCATGTTGCTTCACTCCCATCAATTAGTACTCAGCTAAAACAGCCAACAGTTGATTTTATTTCTGATTAATCCCACACATGCTGTCCATTTTCTACCCAACCAGTCATTTTATAGCTAGACACTAAACTAGAAAGACACTATGTTACTTGTGGCTTCCATTTGCAATCTGATGGGTGAATTCAGCACATTTTTTTCATTAACACCCCCCCCCCCCAACAAGCTGTTTATTTGATATATTAAGATTTAGGATTTCCCCAGGGAATTTTTCCTTTACCACATTGGGTGGGGCTAGTTTAAAAAAAGTACTTGGGCACCAGAAGTCAAGTGCTGCAAAGACTCGCTTTAAACTCCTGAACTCTAAGCACAGCACCCAGGTTCTCTGTATAGTGCATTATGCACTTCAGCTACCACACGGAGCAGTTACTTGGGCTAGGGACAAAAATTACACATAAACCAGTATAAGTGATTGGAAACCTGTTCAGATCTGTAACACAACAGAAGTTCAGTGCACATAAATCACTTTCAAAATAACAACAACCAGTTTAAGATAAACCTGGATGGATGTAGTATCAAACTTAACTAGTTTAAGTTAAATCAGTTTATTAAACTTCTGTCCCAGCTCCCCTCCAGATTCAAGTTAACTCACAATCCCCAAGCATCCGAGGATGCTTCCCACCTCCCCTCAAACCTCCCCTTGCCAGGTAGGCAGTTTAGCCTTGGCCTAAGTTGTCTGCCCCAGCCCAGCAGGGAGATGTGCTCTAATGCTCCCCAGCTTCTGGCCTGGACCACTGCAGGCATGTGGCTTCATTTTTGGAATCAAAAGTGAATGTCTGTTCACTTGCTTATTGGTTCAATCTACACAGCTTAGACTAACCTGCAACGATTTAATTGATTCAGCCTTAGGCTTTTGACTATACTTAACCCAATATAATGTAAAGCATAGGGTGGAATGTATGAAATCCTGCCTGTCTGTGAGGCTTAGGCTTAGGTACCTCCACAACCTAGAAGCCTCTCCTGAGAGTAGGTGTCAGGGGTCAGAACAGCAGGTAGGCTGACTAGCCCCAGCTTACCCTGGCTGCCTAAGTGGGGAGCTGCCAGCAGCCTACCTAGGGGTACTTTCAGCTGGCTCCAATCATCTGTCTGAGTCTGGCTGCCTGCTTAAAGCAGCAGCCTTATCATTGCTTCCCAGGTGACTCAGCAGTGTCATACTGACAGGGGAGGGGGAAGAGGGTGCCAGCTGGGCCCTCTACGGGGTACTCAGTCCCTTGGTGGCACTTCCAGTGTTTCTGGGCTTGGCAATCGCCAGAGGGGGGTTGTGCAAATGCAGGCATTGGTCCCCGAGTGCCAGAGACTTACCATACATCACTGTGACTCAGCAGGAGAGATGTTTCTGCCTAACCCTGGGTTTCCGATCATTGGTTCCTGCCTGCTAACTTCAGGCTGGACTGCTTTTGGCTCATGATCTGTGGTGACTGCCCAAATTGCAGGCCCTTATGGCTACAGTTGTCTACTGAAGACTCCCTGGCTCGTGATTCCAGTCTGGATCCCTCCTTCCTGTTCCCAACTTACCCTAGCTCGTGCCTCTTCTTCCATGACTGCTCATGTCCTAGTCCCATACAGACCTCCTGTCCCTGAATCACTAACTCTTGGCTCTTGTCTGGATCTTGTGTACTTTGTATCCTCTATTTGTGACCCTGTAGGATCAATCCCTAACTGACTATGTCTCAGTTGTCTCCCTGGCAACAGGAGGCACCTACAACAATTTTCTCAATGAACTGGGCATGGCTTGCTTTTTTGCTTTTAAAACATGACTGGTGGTGCTTTCTATGCCTTCCTAAGTAAGAGTCCAGTAGTTAAAGTGTTCATTCAAGAAGTGGGAGGCCCAGTTTCAATTCTCTTTTCAGCCTGAGGGCATTCAAATGCACATCTCCCACACTGATGCTCTAAGCACTGGGATATAAGCTAGCCAGTGGAGCAGGGAATGAATGATTCCTGGGGCTGAACATGAATCTGTAGCCTCTTAGTAGGGCACTTGCCATGCTGTGTTTTGCACTGAGTCATTGAATAAAACAGAGAACCATTCCTGGAGTGGGGACCAGAGCCAAGACCTCCCTGCTCCCAGAGAGGGCCTTTGCCCCTAGGCAAGACAGTTGCATTCCTCCTTGTTCTTTCTTTGGTGCCAGGAATCTTAAATTATTTTCTACATAATGGCACAGCTTTAACAAAAAGAGTGGACAGCGCCTCTGTCCAGTATGTAATCTGGTGGGTACGCACTCCCTTGAGAGTCATGAGCAGTGGGTTTGAGTAGCTCACTGCTTTCCTGGATGAGTTCTCTTAACCACTGGGCTCTTATAAAATAGGAGCCTTTTCTTTTAAAATACCATCTTGTGTTTTAAAAGCAGGTGGCTTCTCCTGCATGTTGTGAAGAGCCCAATTGTTGTGGGGTGTATGTGGCATTCTCGGATCACACCTCTTGGATTGCAACCCTCGGGATTTGGATGAAAGAATTCTTGTCATCTAGATCTTGAATCAGGTGAAGTAAAGGAGCAGTTTGCTGCCTATTGAACTGGGCCAGTTCTGGGCACATGTAGAAACAGAAGTCACAGAGTACTCTGGTTTGATGGCCACTAAGTGCAGGGTGGCTGTTTGTATTGCAAATTTGGACTTTGGCTCCTCATTTCTGCTGACATTCTGCTTAAGCTGTTGAAGTATTTTACCTTCTTTTCAGTCCCAATGAAAGGCACTTGATGCCTGAAGGTTTCTCTCTCATATCTCCCAGTTACAGAATTTGGTTTAATAAAACATATCTCACCTCACAGATCTTCTTCCTCTCAGCTCCCAGGATCATCGCGGCAACAAGAACACTAAATCCTTTATTTGTCCTTGTAATCTTCTATGATGAAAATGCAGTTGTCTCCCAAAGATGCAGCCCTCCTGCAAGGTAGGAGCAACACTGGAGTTACTGGATGGGTACTGGTCAAGCTTCTGCATGCAGCACTGTCATCAGATGTTGCTGAGCCTGGCTATTCCATTCCAGAACCTTTTGCCCAGAATGCTATTTCAGTCTGTTTGCAGTGTGTGACATCACCTGAGTAGCAACTGGAAAAGGTCCTGAGATTCATTTTTATTGTGACTGAAGGCTTCATTTGAACCAAGAGCATTGGAGAAAAAGAATAAGACTGGTGTGGTACAAGCATCCCCCAGTCCCATTTCCTTCCTCCAACATTGTGAGTGCTTGGTGCTTCTTAAGTTCACCCATACAGCCTTCTGCTGCAGGAGGAGGGACACTGAGGAGAGGCAGAAGTTTGAGGGCTCAGGCATCTTAAAAAATGAGACAGCAGCGGTGTAATGTGCAATAAAGCCTGGCAACCAGGCTGCCTGGCAACCAGGAAGAAATTAAGCAGTTGACTGTGCATTTTACCTGTTCAAAAACAGAAGCAGAACTGAAGTGTACTTTAGCAGAGACATTGTAATTCCCATATTGCCTTTGAGTACACGCAATATTAGATATCTTGAAAACATGGCATATAAAGAAAGGTTGGAAGAAGAAGGACTACTTAACCTAGGGAAAAAAGGACAGGTAAGGATTTGGTAACACTAAAATAATAAAGAAGATAGTTGATTGTTTTCTGTTTCCAGCAGTGAAAGGACAAGAAGCAAGTCTTAGAACTTTGTAACTGTAAGCATGGTTCAGGAGAGGAACAGATGACCTATAGTTCAAATTCAGCACGTTTTTATTGATGTCAGTGGAGTGAGGAATCTGACCTTGCATCTCAAGTCAGAGGAATGTCTATTAATAATAAACAAATCTCTTCCCACAAGTTACAGGGGGCAATATACACAGTCCTCAACTTACAACATTTTGAGTTACAACTTTTAGCACTTACAACGTTTATAAATTGATGCCCTGCTTCAACTTTACCATGTCAGTTTTGACTTACAACATTTGATTCGATGCAATGCCATGCCATCGAACAAGGTTGCTGCATTGCTTATTTCCCTGGAGAACATCTGTCCAAACTTCCTTGGACACTTTCTTTAAGAAAGCGAACAAGACTCCAGAGAAAACCTGCAGCCAAGACTCCTGAGAAGACTCTAACCAAGGCTTCTGGGAAGACTCCAGCCAAGAGCCTTTCAAAAAGTCCAACAAAGTTACCTCAAAGAAGTCCTTCCAAATCAATATGATTGCTATTTACAATACAATTGTATTCATGTAACTATATTACTCATCAATTATTGATTGAGTACAAAATTCTAGGGTATTTTTGGTGAAAATAAGGTATTGGGCCTTAGTTCAGGAACCACTCCCGCATTTATTACATTGTTTCTTATGAGAAAATTGGTTCTGAGTTACAGCATTTCAACCGAAGACGCAGTTTTTCAGGAACCAATTGTGTCATAAGTCTGAGGACTGCCTGTACTTTAGCTCACCAGGAATATTGTATCCATTTTGGATGCCATGCCAGTAGAGAGGGATGTGCACAACATGGAAAAAGTCCAGAGGGAGGCAACAAAAATTATTAGGTATCTTGAAAACATAGCATATAAAGAAAGGCTGGAAGAAGAAGGACTACTTAATCTAAACAAAAAAGGACAGGTAAGGATTTGATAACACTCTACAAATGCAAAAATGGTTGCTGTAAAGAAGATGGAAAGTAATTGTTCTGTTTCCAGAGATGAGAGTACAAGAAGAAATAGTCTTAGATTGCAACCAGGGACATTTTGGTTACACCTTAGGAAGAACTTTGTAACTAAGTGTGGTTCAAGAGAGAAACAGATGACCTAGAAGAAGTTGAGGAGTCTCCTTCATTGCAAGTTTCAAAGTGCAGATTTAGAGAAATATTTGTCTAGGATGGTTTAAACAGAGGTGAACCTTGAGCAGGGAGTTGGACTGAATGACCTCTTGAGATTTCTTTCATCCTTATTTTTATATGAATATAAGATTCTTGTATAGACCTATTTAAATATTTTAACAGGTGAGTTGTCTCCATTACTAGCATATTTTCTTGAACTTATCAGAAACAGATATGAACCATAAACTCAGCTCAAAATGAAACTCAATTTTGGGACATTCATATCCTAATCTAAACTGTGCACCTTGGGGGTTGTTATTTATTAATAGATAATTGATATATTGCCAGAAATATACAAAGATAGATATGAACTGTACCACTAATTATTTATGATCTGAAACAACATGAGCAAACAAATAACATAAGGGTTGGGGGGTTACTTGAAATCTTAAAAGAGAAGTTAAAGAAAACATGGCCAGTTTTAAAAACAAAATATGTTTAAAACTACCTCCTACTAAGAACTTGGATGGTCAAAGCATCCTTTATTATTGTTTGTATGGCCATAGGACACAGACACTTCTCTTCACAGTTCTCCCCCTTTTTGTTCCTCATTTTCCAGGACATTTTCAAGATAGACAGCTTAGATACCACTTTACTGTAACAATCTTTTGCTCTCCTGTAACACCTGTCATCTCAAAGTGTAGATCTCAGACCTTTAGATCTCAAAGTGCTTCAAAAAGGGGGTCAATATTTTACCCCTACCTTGCACATGGAGAGGAACAGAAAGGAGAAACAGTCTGCCAAAAGTCAGAACATCAGGGACAGAGGAAAAGAACTCACATCCCCTAAGATCCCCGGTTAGCATTCTGTCCACAAGGCCATTCTGTGTCCTTGGTGTTGCAGTTGTATCTAAGGCAGTGGTTTTCAACCTGTGGTCTGTGGACCCCTGGGGGTCTGATGACTATGTCTAAGGGGTCTGTGAAAGATGACTATGATCAATCAAAATTGTGTGAGTAGTCTGACATAACATTCAGATCAATCCACACCTCCATTCAAAATTTCCAAAGGGGTTTGCACCTCTATTCAATTTTTTAGGGATCTGCAAATTAAAAAAAGGTTGAAAACCATGGGCCTAGGGCTCTCAACTAGAGATTAGGGTCCATCTGTGCTCAAATGGCTGATAAAATACTTAATGATCCTTATCCCAAAGAACTGACTGCTTAATACCTGCTGTCTGTAGATCTGCTGTTATTTTTTATTTGTATTACTGCAGCATAGGGAAGTCCCAAGATGGGTTGAGGCTTATTGTAATAGATGTCATACAAGCACATAATAAAACAATAGTCCTTGTGCTAAAGAGTTTACAATCCAAGTGTGCCCCAAGCATGTCTATAGAAATACATGCCTTTAAGAAACACCCCCCAAACTATCTCTTGTTAAGTAGTTGTGTATCATTTATTGTGCGACAGTCTCCTGAGATACCAGTAAAGCTATGATCACTTTACTTAGATAGTAGATTGAGGCCTTGTTTCTGCAATCATATTCTCACAGATTGAACATTGTCTGGATATAGAGCCTCATTGAAGTAAATAGGAGTCCTACACAAGCTATTTTACTGTGCAAGTGACACCCACATTCGGTTTTCTTTTCTTTTCCTTTCTTTTGGCTAAGTTTTAAGAAACAGAAGACTAAATATAAGTTCCTAAATTCATACTTAAGTGCCTAACTAGGGAACCAGGTATCCAGGTTGTAGCCTTATTGGTCTAAAGCAGTGGTTCTCAGCCGTTTTTGTATTGGGACCCATTTGTAAACATCAGTGGCCAGTCCCAACTCAGTGCCTATCACTCCCAACCCACTGCCCCCAGACTCTAGCCCTCCCCCAATGCATGGGGCAAGTAAGGTTCCAAGCAGCCCCTCACA
This sequence comes from Caiman crocodilus, assembly GCA_030014935.1. Lineage (NCBI taxonomy): Eukaryota > Metazoa > Chordata > Crocodylia > Alligatoridae > Caiman > Caiman crocodilus. The sequence goes on from JAGPOW010003648.1 coordinate 91,047,306, forward strand.
GGCTGGAATTCTGCTAGCCTGCAAAGCAAAAGCCACAGTTTCCCATGCTTTTCTTCTTTAAAGAAGAATCCATTTTTAATGGTTTGTTGATTTATTTTTAAAGTTTGTTTGCAACCCTTTCATAAATTGCAGACTGCACCAGAATTTATTTCTACTTATTAATTGCACGTGTAGATGCACCCACTGTGTAGGAGTTACTGTACAAGTGCACATCATTGGTCCCAAAATGTGGTGTCCAGCCTCTGATTTCTGTCAATATATGATGTTGCACATACATCTAAATGAGCACCTGACTGATTTTGCAATGTTATAACATAGAGGTGGAAAATTCTATCTCACCCCCTTGCCATTCCATATACACTCTGAAACATAAGGTTTAAATTATTTTTTTTTATAATCTGCTACAATAGAACAAAAAGAGCTATCAATTTACCATTGTTTTTCTTTTCATAAACTACTGTACTATGAAGTTCACTAGCCTTTATGCCATGACAACTTCCTGCTACTTGAATTCTAAAGGTAAGCCAAGAGAGAGTGGGAATGTAAGTACATGCACATGTGCATGTAAAATGGCATTGTCCTACATACATTTTCAGAAACAAGTGGAGTGCAGGGAAATAAATACTCTCTTAAATACCAAGTTTCTAATGTTAATGTGATGTTAACTGGTTGCTGGATAATGATTTTGAAGGATGACGTTTTATGTTTTAAAGCATAAGGACTGTAACAGAATCTGAAAAAATAAAGTTTTTTCTTAAGAGCAGTTAGAAGAATCCCTCCAAGCACAGGTGACTGGTAAGGGGGCACATGCCCCCCCTGAGATTGGCCCCTGACTCGGCACTGCTGAGGATGGGGCAGTTTTTCTGCTGTGCAGGCCAGCGGCATGTTTGGGTGGGGGGGCACTAACCCATGGCACAGACAGAAGTATAAGAGTGGATATGAGGCTTTTGGCCCACCCCTGGGCCTGCCCACACGTTGTACTCCCTCAGATTCAGGAGGCACTAGTCACCTCTGCCTCCAAGAAGTAGGTGTGGTCATCATAGTATCATAGTACCTAGGGTCAGAAGGGGCCTAGAGCAGGCCATCTAGTCTGACCCCCCGCCAATTGGCAGGAAACGAGTGCCAGGGTCA
>JAGPOW010003648.1:91048536-91068814 GCA_030014935.1 Caiman crocodilus
GGTCAGAAGGGGCCTAGAGCAGGCCATCTAGTCTGACCCCCCGCCAATTGGCAGGAAACGAGTGCCAGGGTCACAGGACCCCAGCCAAGTACCTATCCAGTAGGTCCCAGCCAGGTACCTATACCTATCAAGTACCTGGTCATTGTAAGTAAAGAAAAATTTTAAAAACAACTTGTTCAGCTGGTGAGATTTAGGCCTCATACATTAATAAATACTTGTAAATATTCTGAATCACTACAGTTGTTGCCTGCTCTTGCATATGTTTAGCCTTATGCATGTAAATAGTCTATTAAAGTCAATGGAACTATGCTAATTTTCACCAGCTACAGATTTGGGTTAATGGGACTACTCACATTAAGCTGAGTACATGTTTGAGCTCTTGCAAGATCAGATTTAGCTATACTGTATCATCAAAGGCTACAGATCAAATCTGAGCCCTTTATGCAAATCTGGGGACAGTCAGAGACACAGCTCCACACTCAGAGCAGCTGTACAGTGCCTAGAGCAATGCCAGCTCCTGCCATGCTGATTGCAGCAGTGTGATCAGCTGCCATGACAGCAATGGCTGCTTTTGTGCTTGCTCTTACCCCCAAAGTTTGGGGCTGGTGCCCTGGTTGCACCCACTCCCCCCCCCCCAGTTATGCTACTGGAGAAAATTAACTATAAATGATAAATAGTGTAGCCCTGAGCTCCAAGCAGGAGTTCAAAAACAATCCATCATACATTCAGATTGCTGGCCCCTGGGTGGCTGTGTAGACTATATGTAGGCTGTATATGCAAATATTTAACTTAATTCTGAAGTGTAAAAAAGAATTTGTTTCTCTGGTTGAATCTCAGGAGTGAAACAGTATTCTCCAAATGTTAAAATTCCCTATTTTTTATTAAAAGCACTCTAACTGAAATTGTATTAAAGATGCACAGAGGAAAATGGCCCCATCACCTCCCTAACCAATAACCCCAAATGAAAGCATCCTTAGGCTGGAAGAGACTAGAACAAGTATTAATAAAAATGTATAAACTTATATAATATATTTAATAAAAAGAGCATAATTGTCAGAGGCCCTGAGAGAGCTCGAACATTGGAATGTGTGTTCTCCCTGGAAGGAAGAATTGATTATGCAAGTATGTAAATTCCTGTAACATTGCCTGTTCTAGTCTTTTGATGTGCCTAAGGAATATTTTCAGTTATTTATGGTTTTCAACTACAGATTTTCAGAGTTCTGATGGGCTTCTGCAACTTTGTGTTTCAGCCTGCTACCTCCCACTCCATATTATCTTGTGTACGATACTCTCTTTATAGAAATTAAAATGTCCTTGCTTCCAACAGTTTTTACCAATAAATTTATTTTAATAACTGTAAAAGGTGAGCATCTCCATGGCCCAGTGTAGGCAATGTTCATAGTGTATGGTGGGGCTGCTGCTGTGTGTTTTGTGCTCTCAGAGACTCTGGGAATTTGGGATCAGATTCCTACAAAGCCCCCTGTTTGGTTCTTAAGAGTAATTCTTGGTCATGCTGGCTTTATTTCCCCCTTTTCACCTCAATGCCAAAACATGGGGAGGCTGCACAGAATACCAGGAATCTTACACAGCTTGCATACAGGCCAACCAGAATTTCAAGCTTTCCATTCAGGGAAGTACAGAGATTATAAACCCTTCAGAGACAGGGTGGCAGAGCCTTTACATATTTCTCCTTTGCAGTGACTACTGTGATTGCATTTGTGGAGATGTACCTGAGCCAGCTTTAAACTAGCTGGCCCTGGTACTGCTTGTACCGTAGTTGTGGCAAGACACAGCTCATCGTGGGCTAAGTGGTTATGTATTTAACCCAGCTTCTCGGGCAGGTTTTGCAGCCAGCATTGAGTTCAGTCATGATGTGGCTACACAGCTGGCAGTACTCAAACCAGCCAGCTTTGTATGCCTACATAAGCACAGAAGCTGCATCAGAGGCATAGTTTCTACTGGGAACTGCTGTCTCTTCAGGTCAACCAGGAAACTTAGGGAAGTATTCTTGAAGCAGCAGACTTTCTCCTGATGTTTCCCCTCAGGTGGGCTAATTCCACACAGCCACAGTTCTTAGTAGGGGCAAGATGTCACATTCTAGACCCATAGTTGTTAGATATTCAGGTGCCAGTGAGGTAAGTGGCATAAAAACTCTTCACAAGATTCTGAAAGAGGGATTGAGATGAAATTTCAGTGGGGAATCACACTGATACTCCAGTGATGAAAGTTGTTCAAAATCTTGAGATAGACACACAGGGTCATGTAACAAAGGTGATTCAAATTCTATTTAAATCAGAAATATATAGATCAGAAGCCCTTATGATCATTAGAGCATAGGAATACTGGTCAGCAGACTGTCCATTTGCAATAAGAGGCAGCAAAAGCTAATACAATGAAGCCACATTTCTAATAATAACTGCTATTCTCAGGCCCTACCTATCTTGACCTTTAAAAAAATCACATCTTTCACTGTACCGTCAGCACTGACATATGGGAGAAATGCTCTAACAGGGAGAAATTATGACATTAAATGATGTGATATTGATACTGTGAGAACTTGGCTACATTATAGCTTTCCTGTTTTTTCCAGAAATATAAACTGAATATGCTGCTTGCATTATGCTAGTGATTGAAGGCGATATTTGACTAATTTAATAAAAATATTACAATATTGTCCCTTGGTTTCAGAGAAAATGAGTCATGCCATAGACAGTAGTAGCAATCAGCATTTTGTTGTCTCTTTAACAGACTGAGCATGTTACACCCATGAGAACACACAGACTCTAGAGATCTGAGAGGTAAAAACTCTTTGACTCCTGTCTGCTAATACAAACCAGCATAACAATATGTTTTGCAGGGCTGTGCTATTTCAGAAATGTCACAGTGCACCCATAACTAGACTACCCCTTTCCTGTGGAGGACAGTTGCTGGATTCTGATTAGATAAGGTTTGTCATACCTTACTTTGCACAGGGTTTGCCAAGCCCAGGGTAGGCTCTGGGTATTAAAAAGAAGTCAGTTATGTTTAGTGGCGTGTTGTATTGGCATACAAAACTGTGAAATTTAAAAATATATGTGTGCTTATTTGTCATCTGTTTCTTTGAACCTTCAGGGTACACTTGTTACATTTTTCAGGTAGTTCTCTTATAGCCACTGAAGGCTAGAAAGCTGTGTTTTTTAAAAAGCTGAGGTTCTCATGTAATTACTTATCTCCAAGGAGCTGGACCTTTTATTTAAAACATAGTTACCCTAAGTTTTTAGCAAGATAAAGCTGTGAGAGCTGGCAGACTAGTTAGGTTGTCTGTCATTGTGATATCTCAATACCTTCTGAGAGAGGAGCATACAAAAATTGTTTCTTTACCAGTCTTCCTGACTTATTTAGTTTGTGTATGGCAAAACTGATTACAAGAAAGGCTTGTCAGTGTTTTTTGGTGGCAGGTTTTAATCAATTACTGTACTCTATATAGCGTGTCCTAGCGTGCCTGAGCCTTTAGGTAAAATTCAGGTCCAGTTCCTACCTACCTTGTGTTTCTTCTCACATTGTAGGACTGTGGGCTACAAGACCTGCTGAGACAGGAGGACACAGTAAAAGGGAAGTCCTTCCTGTTTATCGGGAGTTTGATCGATTAGTTGCTTGGCACATAAAATAAGGCCTGCATTGTAGAGCAATGTAGCTACCTAAACTATCTTGGTTTGTCTAGCTGCAGTACCAGAGGACTCTATGGGGTCTAATACACTCAGTTGCTCTTGTATTAAGCATGTGGGAAAGATACTGTGATCTTTGTTAGTTATTTAAAATTTGTTAGCTCATTTTTTAGCTAATGGGCTAAAAGCATACCTTAAATGTTATTCTACATAAAGTCATGTGGAAAAAGGTTCCCTGAGCAAAAGACATAGTTAACTATGTTACTAGTCTGAAGGCAAGGGTAGAAGGTAGTGTAGATTTGCACCTTAGGCTGTATCCACATGAATGGGAAAACACCACAAAATGCATGTGATGCATGGGCAACCATTTGCTGTGCTGCATATTTGCAGCATGGCAGCAAAATTAGATATCGGAGAATTCTGGTATCTAAAAAGAACAACATGGAAAAAAGTGGCGTGGCACGTGGCTGCAAGGTGTGCCACTGGAAATCAGAGGCTGGCTGGCCAGAGCTATGCTGTGACTGCTGGCCAGGCTCTGTACACCCGGATCCCCTGCAGCCCTGGGAGGGCTGCCAGGACCCCAGTAAGACTGCTGGGGCCAGCAAGTGCTGGGATCAGCCTCCCTTACCCCACCTCAGGGCAATTTGCCTCATGCCAGAACACATGTGCAGAGGAGTGCCTGGAGACAAGTAGCAGTGGCACAAATATGTGCCGCTGCTATTTGTTCCCAGGGAAATACACATTCCGTTCATGGGGATGTGCCCTTAGAAACTAACCAAAGATGCATACAGCCCAAGCTTTCCTGGACTGAAACTTACTTCATCAGATGAAGGTTTTGTGGCTGTAGTGAGAGTGCTGGGAGGCTTAAGAAATATGTCATAAGTCATAGTTACAGATGACTTGTAATTACATCTTAGATGTTTTCTGATAATCAAGCCTGAGGAGAAGGTGTGCTGGTACAGGAGTTTCCTGTTGAGAGAGGATGTGTTTATGATGTGTTTAGTAAGCCCAACCCCAGACTTTGTTCAGGAACTCTAGTCACATGTCTAGGTTGTATGAAACTGAGGAAAAAAGTGAAGGACTACAGGTCCTGGATACTGAAGAGCACAGTAACTCCTTCCTCCCATGATACATGTAGTTAAACTACTCAAACTAATATCTGGAGTGATCTTGTCATCAAGAGGAGACCAGTGTTATGTGAAAACAGATTAAGGTTTTTTTGGCTTTCCTTTCCAATTTTGTTTTTATCTTAAACTAAAAACTATAAAGTGAAATCTGCAGACCAGAACAACCTCATGCTTGACTTCAACACAGTCTCAAACTTCCTCCCTAAAAACACTCACTTGGCCAGAGGTACATAGCCGCTGAGCCTAACCTTTCTGCACCCATTTGGTACTATTGTTAATCCTGGAAAAAGAACAAATAAGGAAAACTGTGCCTGAAAATCATACGTATGTTTCTGTAAATCAGCACTGTGTGATACCCTAGGGACTTTTTTTTCTGTTTTCCTGACCAGGATTTTGAAGCAATCAAAGACATTAACTCCTAAAAATCCATTGCAAGTTTTACACTGATGCCCAATACCCATTAAAATAGAATTAGAGGAGCTGTAATGGCTCGGTGGATATTCATGCAGTGTGTACCTAATCAGTCATGCCTACACTAGTTGAGTCTTAGCATCTTGATTTAAGGATCACCTGTTAATCTAGAATGCCACACAATGGAAGTATATAGGTGTATGGTCGCAATTTTTGTTGATCACTGGAGTGAGTACAGCTCTTGGCAACTCTGAGTGTATTATAAAAATGACTGTGCCAGGTGACTTTGTGGTAATGGCTTTGGTAAAACTCTGAGGGCTTCTGCGTAAATTTGGATGAGGTGTGCTGACTTCAACAGGCAAACAAACAAATACCCCACTCTGTTCCCATTCCCTTTCTGTGTAAACAAATGGGGCAGGGGTTCCCAACCTTTTTGGTCTAAAGCACCCTTTATTAGAGTCAAGGTACCCCTTGGAAAATGCTACCTCTTACCTTTCAATCGTTTCATCATAATGAAAACAATAAGAGCGATTTGTCTATTGCAAAGTATTTAGAAAGACCACAACATATCAAGATGCTATTTTTTACATAATTCATTCCTATTTGAAAGCTCTGGGTTTCTATTGTGAATCATATGTAGGCGTTTGCACACCTAACAGTGCTAATGTTGCACACATCCTACAGCACCTTTAAAAATCTCTCATCACATGCCAGAGTGCCATGGCACTCTGATTGAGAATCACCAAAATGCTTCCTGAAAAAAAGCAAACACTCACTTTATATGCTGCAGTTATCCTTGCCATGTTAGTGAAACTGAGGTGCAGTGACATCAGACTATATGTGGAACCACTGAGCTAGCAGCAGACTTCGCTACTGGCAGGTGTTTTTTTGGACTTTAGTGAAGTCACCGTTCCTTGTCTGAAAGATTTATCTCTCTCTCTCGTTTAATACAACCATTTGGTCAGCACTTGAAGCCTCATCTTCACAGAAAGCAAGAAAAAAATTACAGTATACTAAAGATATCCTGCAAAAAACCTTCTTTCTCCTACAACACATCAGTGTATCATCTGAGACGTACCTAGACTCTTAGCAGCTCTGGGTGAACTTTTACTATTAGGCTCCCCTCTTTCTGTCTGGGTCCCAGGCATCCGCCCAGTTCTCCCATGCCTCTGTCCAGCCCTGTGTATCACATAGAATTTCCACTGGCTTTTGACACACATCTCCAAAATCTAGGATTCTCAATTGCTGTCCCATTTAGGGGTGCCCAGTTTAAAATGACAAGGTGACATCTTAGGGTAGCCATTGAAGTCAATGACAAAATGAGTTTAGTGGTGCACAGTCAATATAGGGAGCCTGACTATGGTACCTAATTTGCATTAAATGGAGCTAATTACAATTCTTATATTTATTTTTGAGGAATGGTCCATACAGATGACAAAATATTGGAAGATGCAAGTCACTTTTGAAATGTCTTTTTATTGGACCAAGTGTGTTGAGTTGAGAGAGTTTTTGAACAAGCTATTGGGCAATGTTTTTGGACCTGAGGAATGGCACTTGATATCCAAAAGTTTGTCCAACAGCTCTTCCAACCATAGTTGGTTAAACAAAAACATCACAAAACATCCTTACCTCTCAGCCATTTCTCAGTCTATCACAGCTACAACACTCCAACTCTACTACAAAATATTGAAAAACTTTCAGTAGCATAACATTTCATCCTGACTACATAAATGAAAAGCTATTTATATGTGTCTATTATTTATATGCAAGTCTAGAAGCATAAGTTATTACTAAGGTGGCCTGCAACTGTTTGTATGCCAAATGTTTACCTCAGTTATTTATTTATTTTTATCTCCAGTTAAATGCCTCAGCTGTTTCTGAGACAGGAGCTGGCAAAAAATACCCAATAATGCAATGCAGAAGAACATGGGTGATGTTTTCTTTAAGGATCTTTGTTTATCCCATACACCAGGGCAAGACCTTGAATTTGTGGGGGGAGAGGGGAGCTCTTTGCCAGGGACATACTGTCTTCCAATCCCTATGAAAATCCAACGGAATTACTTAAATTACCAGCATCTGAAACTAAGCACAAGCTAAGTTTCTTCTTCTTCCCTCCCTTGTCCTGTCTAAACAAGGTTTCTGTTGCAGATCATAGCTCTCCACCAGCTTCAATCACAGTATCTTTTTCTTACAATTCCTTCCCTCTCCACTATCTTTCTCCATCTCATCTTTAGTCTTCCTCTTCCCCTTCTCCTTGGTAGTGCATTTGGCTAACCTCTTTCCCCACCTGCTAAGATTAAGCCACTCAAATGTCAGAAGTTTCTGTCTTCTGGGCAAGCTCCTAGGGGTGACTTTCATGCTGCGACATGGTGGCAGGGATTTGAGGGTGAAGCAGGAGAATCTGGGCTCTGCCCTAGGATGTACTTTTCTGACATGCCACTGAGGCGCCAGATCTGTTTGCAAGGGGATGCCGTGGTAATGTGACGGTGTCAGGGAGGTAAGGGTGCTGGGTATGTCCTTTGGAGTGTACTGCCTGTGCTGGTGCTGGGCATGCCCTCAGTACTGCCAACACCTAGTGGTGGCACCAATGCAGTTCCTCCCTCCCCTAAAGCTCGCAAGAGTATTTGTCATGAATAAACACGGGGTTTATTCAAATGCACCTTCCTGAGGGTGCACTCAGGACATATCTGCAGGCACGGGAGTCATACTTGGCTGCTTCCAAAACGTGGGAAGCAGAGCTCTGTGGCTGGCACCTCGCTCAGGCAAACAGGACTGGGAGCGAGGCCGTGGGGCTGTGGCATGCGGGCATATGCTGTCCTGCCAAGCCACTTGCAGATGTGCCCTTTGTATACCAGATCCCCAGCATTTTTTCTCAGCTGCAAGAGGCTGAACACGAAACCCCCTGCACTGCTGCCCCCTGTCTGGAACGTGTGACCAGAGCTGAGATCATTTCTGATCCAATGTATTAAAGAGGCAAATCAAAAAAAAAAATGTGCCAAAAAATCTCGGGGGACGGCGCGGGGCAGGCTGGCACCCTGTGGGAAACCGCCCTGCGCCAGGACAAGCCGCGGCCCCCTCACCCACGCACTAATAAGGCCCGCGGGAGCACGAGCAGCGCCGGCTACCTCGGCCGGCCTCTGGCACCACAGCGGGGCGCCCCGCCTGGCCACGCCCCTCTCCCCCGATTGGCTGGGGACCCGCTCGGGGGCGGGGTCCCGGAACGGTAGTTTCCGCGACCTGCTCTGTCCAACTCCCCTGCAGCCCAGCGCGTGCTCAGAGAGCGCGGGCGGGGGGTCGCGAGGGCAACAAGTGTGGCTCTACCCCGCCCCGGCCGCCTGAGGGCCTAGGGCCAGGCGCCGCCCCTCGCCCCGGCATGTGGCGGCGCTTACCCCCCGCAGCCGGTCGGTGCCGCCGCCCAGGGGCTGAGCTCGGGGCACTGTGCGTGTGAGTGAGTGAACGAGCGAGGGCGGGAGCCAGGCGGCGGCCGCCCTGCGCGGGGCGGAGGCGCCGCGCCCAGCCCAGCCCGGCCGGCCGGCACAGGCGGCGGCGGGGGAGCGCGTGACGGCCCCCCCCCCCGGCGTGAGGTGAGCGGCGCCCAACGGCCGGCGCGGCGGGTGCGGGGCCAGGTGAGAGGCGCGCATGGAGCCCCGCGGGCGGCCGCGGCCCTGCTGAAAAGCGATGGTGGATGCGGGAAGGGCGTCGGGAGCGACCTGCGGCCGGCACCAGCCCCTGCCCGGCAAGGTGAGTCGCCTCGTGGGGGCTCACGGCTCCGGGTCGCGCGTCTGTCGCAGTTTATTTCATGTGTGGTTGCTTCTCCTCGCGGCGCGGCGCCGCCGGCTGCAACACGTTTCCGGGGACGGCTGCCGCTGTGGCGCCGGGCGGGGCGTGGGTGCGGGGTTGCTGGGTCCCGCCAGCTCGGCCCGGCCCGGCCCGGCCCGTGGTCCGCGCCGTTGCGGAGAGAGCGTCCCCTAAGCTCTGGACCCTTCCCTGCCTCGCGCGCGGCTCTGGGGAGGGCCCCGCACCGACAGTGGGTAGAGAGCGGAGTGTGTGAGGGTGGTGCGGGCAGACCCGGGTCGGTCCGATCTCTTTTATGAGACCAACTAACATAGTTGGACAATGCTGTTGCAAGCTTTCGGTTAGAAACACCCTTCGTCGAGCTGAGGAAGCGCTTGGTCTGTGTTCTTCCTGGAGGGACCAGGAAAGAAGCAGGAGGCCGGGAGCCGCGCGAGAGAGACAGTCAGTGAAAAGGATGGTGGAAAAGCCAGTTGGTGAGGATGGTTTAGACGGGGATGGTCCTGCCTTGAGCAGGGTTGGACTAGTTGCCCTCCTGAGTTGGCTTAGACTAGATGACCCCCTTTGCCTTCCCCTACTCCCCCGCCCTTTTCTATGATTTTAAATCCCGTGAAGAAAACTCCCCTATTCGTTCTGGCCATTCTCCCCTCCCCTTCTAGAGGAAAAGAAACAACAAAACCCCCAAACTCCCCAGCTAGCTGTAAGCCCATCTTCCTTTTGCCTCTCCCTGCAGATTTAGTGCTTTTTATACTGTTCTATTTTCCACTTTACTGAGAAGTTTGTTTTCCTTACTGTCCTCACCCTCCCCCACTCCCCCAGCCCCTTGAGTGACAGATGCATACAATGGAGCAGAAAGCTGGCTAGGTATAGAGGGAGGAACAATGAAACTGATTACATGAGACCTGATCCCAACCCTGTTGAAATCAGGGGAAGGATTGGATCAGGCCCAAAGTACTATCAAATGCACCAGGTCAAAAAGAGAAATGACTACTACTCTTTTCCATCTCAGTTGATCAAGAGATGATTTTTCCACCAGTAACTGCTGGTAGAGTTTGACTGTTTAAAATCATTAGTGTTCCTTTTAATGGCAATAATTTATGAGTTACACCAGGGAAGAATTCATCTTTTAACATTATACTTACTGATGAGGATGCCTGAAACTACTGCTAGGAGGCTGTTTCTGTGTAAGCAAGTCTTAATTTTGTGAAGGGGGCTTTTCTCCCTTTCTTTAGATGTCTACATAATCTCTATCTGTGTGGTTTTCCTATTTAAGTTTAATTGCAGAGATGAGTGGGTTATACAGTGGAGCATACATTTTAGTAATGAAACTTTGAATGGAACTCTCAGCAATTTACTGAAAATATATCTGTTCCAGAGACATGTACAGTTAGGTGGGGATAGGTGATTTGTTGGACGTTGTATAACAGATGAGTGGTATAGATAGGAATAGATCCAAGGTCTCTGATACCTAGTCTAGTGCCTTTTCCAGTAGATGACACTCCTTTTGATGCTGAAGGGACTGGCAGCTGCAAAAAGATTTTCAGTACCCTTGTCTTCCTGCTTTGTCTGTGGCATGCTAGGATGTTTCTTGCTTTCAGGCTCTGTGCTTGGTAGTTGGGGAGAGGGTGGTTGTTGTGCAGTTTTGTTTTGAATAAGCAAAATGGACACTTGTATAGGATGGTTTAGACACCCTTGAATAATAGCAGATGTAACGTTCTTTTGCTTAGCCAATGATTGGTGTTGGTAGCATTTATTACAGGAGCATGAAGATGAGCAGTGACTCTTAGGTTAAAGTTTAGGAGTTGGAGTATGGATGGGATGAACTGGGAGAATGTATGTACGCTGCCCATGTTTAGCTTGCTGAATGAGTAAGTCTACCGAGCATTAGAAATTGCAGGGGATCCTTCTGCGGATCCTTCTCTCTGTGGGTTGCTAGGCACTGGCATTTTGCTTAAAATCATGTATTTTATTACCAGCTAGTGCAACCCTGCTGGTTATAAAACTATTTCAGACCATCTGACAGTATCTTTAACACCAAGCCTGGCTACCTCCTGAGCTGAACAGTATCTGGGTTTTTTTTTACCTTTGAGTCACAAAACAATTTGTACTTCTGCTCCCACTGGTGGAGATTGAGAGCTGCAAGATGTTAAGGCTTGCAAGGCCAATGTTCTGAGTGTTATAGAAGTCTTCTGTCTCTTTTGAGTAGAGACTGTAGTGTAGTGTTTATTATGTAGACTTGGCTGAGATTTCTGTATTCATGCCAGCCTAGACTTAAATTGCAGGAGAGCACTCCAGCCACAAAGATACTCAGCTAGATAGCTGTGGACCCTTTTTTTCAATCTATATTTCATTTCAGACTCTTCTTGCCAGCCTTTTTTTCTTAAAAAATTAAATCCTTTATTTTCTTCAAGATGTGATTTTTAAATTGTCACATTGTTAGTAGTTGTAAAAAGCTTTTTGGGAAAACATTTGCTTTTACGAAACTGAAATAGAGCATAACACCATATTCCAAACAGTGCCAACATTGAAATTTTAATGGGAAGCTATTAAATGAGCAAAAAGGGACAGAAATATAGGGATGAAATGAGCTTGATCCATAACTTCATTTTACTGATTTTAGTTCTATGTAGTGTTATATGTTAAGCTTTTGATAGTTTACTATTCCTTTATCCCTCTCAGTCCAAATATTTGAGGTCAGCAGTTGGTGTTTCTTTGCATAACTTGAGGAACATGAAATGTACTGTCAAATCTGCTGAGAACGGTATAATATTAAAAAACCTGAGGGCTGAGATGGCCAGAATGGGTCTTGTTTTCCTTTTATATTCTTAAAACACCCTACTCTTACACAGATGATTAAACAATTTTCATTTATTTTCATTTTAAAATGGGTAAACAAATGTGAGGAGCAAGCCTATCCATAGACCTTTTTAAATATGAAATCAGTGTTGTGGTTATAGGAATGTTTTTGGTTGGTTGTTGTAATTTATAACCCACTAAAACTTGAAACTAATGTGTTTCTCTTTTTTTTTTTTTTTCTTTTTTATGTTTTCCTTGCTGTTTTACATGAATGTCTGATATAGTAAATCATTACACGGAAGTAACTGAAACAGACTTGGAAAGTGTTTCTATTAAACCTTCAACTGTTAGTGCCTATGTGAAGATAATCCTTTGAAAAAGCTCCTCTAATTTATGAAGAAGCTAGGGTCATTGTGTCTGGTATGTAAGCAGTTGTTCAGTATTTTTTTGCTATTTTCTTCAGGGGTTTTTAGGTTTTAATACAAAATTGGAAAGAAAAAATATAAAGTAATTACTTAATCTGCCTATAAGTTTTATATATACTTGTTATAGTGAGGTCAGATTTCTTTGTGTATGCAGGTATTATTTTTTTTATCTCTAGTTCTTCTCCTTGATTTCATAATGCAATTTCTATTTGTCTAAAAGAAGCAGTGGCAGTAATTTGAAGGATAAGGAAGAATCGTACTTGAAAATAGGAAGAACTCTTCAGTTTCAAGCTGAAATTAGAAAAGTCACTAACTCCATTCTGGAGAATACATATATAAATGGATGCAAGGTTCTCTTTTCATAGAAAAGTTTTAAAGAGATGTTGGGCCCAATCCTGTACCCATTGGGTTATAGTAGCTTTTCTGTTGATTTCAGAGAGTGCAAGGTTGGGCGAATTGGGTTTAAAAGATGCATGTAAACTTCCACAAGCTTCCAGGTTCTGTATAATGGTGTGAAAGGATTGAATCATTAAAATGCATTATGGTGGATGGTGCAAACGAATGATTGAATAGAAACCTCATGAGAAGCAATTAGCATTTAAATAAAAAAAAAAAAGAGTCCCAGGGTGTGATGGATGTGGGGTGTGCAATTTGTTTTAAGCAAAGGGAGAATTGATGAAATAATTTCATCAGTACCTGGTTGGAGGAAACATTTTAGAAAAATACTGTTCTTAATACTTTAGCAGTTAGAACCTGTTGAATTGCAGTTCAGAGGTGGGGGAAAAATCACATTATTCTGGATTATTTTGATCATATGTACATGAAAACCAGTTTATTAATACTGATTCCATCACTCTAGCAAAGTAATTTATTCTTTGGCCTCTGAAGGCAGATTGATTTTTTTTTTTTTTTTTGTTTTAATTAATTAATTTATTTTTTTAAATCGGCAAGTAGGATATCTTTAATTTATATTGTTGATCACCCCCCAATAATCTTTTTGATATAACCACTTATATTTGCATATTCTTTTTATACTAAAATTGGTATTTTATGCTAGCCAAGATCTGATGCATTCTATCTATGCACATTTTAGCAGTTCTATTGCTTAACATGCATTTAATCAGACCTGAAGTTTTTATTGTGTTAGAAAATGGTGAGTGAAGTATGTCTTTATTACCAGATATCTTTTGACCTTTTCCAATCTGCATTTAGGTAGAAATTAGAGTATGAAGTGTACAATTGTAAAATAATTAAAGCTGCATAAAATATTTGAGAAACAAATCAGTTTTGATGCAAAAAAATTATTATTAATGAACTGATGGGTTGTTTCTGGTCATCCTGGTTGAGGTTTTCAGTGGTATTTAAGGGCCTAGTGAGATTTTTCCAAGTAGGCTAAGTCAGGGTGGATTTGATTTAAATCACTGGTCAGGAAGCCTTAATTTAATCATTGCACTTTTTGTAGCAAAACCTTTTGTTGTTTGGTCTACTAGCGAATTGTCTGTCAAGAATGATTGATTGGGGGTGGGGATAGAGCCCCGCCTCCCGGGTTTGGAGGGGAAGTTTGCACATGGAGGTGGCCTGCCACCCACCACCCTGTGCTGCTGCTGCTCCACATCCAACTGCGTGCCCCCCTCCTCCTTTCCACTCCATGTTCAGCCCTGAACCCCCTACCCCCCAACTGGCTCCATGTCTGGCCCCGCACCGCATCTACCTGGCCTACTCCATTGGAGCCACACCCCACTTGTCATTCTTGACAGGTATTCTTGATGCAGCACTGGCTGGAGCCATGGCCTCCCAGGAGCCACACCACCTAAGAGCATTACAGATAGAGGGACTAAGCCCCTTATAGATAGATAAATATATAGATTCATTTAACTACACTTTTAGAGAGAGGTAAGGGCTTAACTCTGTATTACACAAATTTGCAGAGAGACAAGAGGGCTGATCTGGTCTGTTATCTCTCTTCTTGATATGCTGCTGTTTTATAAGGATGTTATCTCTGGAGACACAAATCCACAGTTTGAGAGCTGAAACAAGGCGTTGTAGAAATGCTTAATGGGATCTTCTAGACTGAGCATGGAGTCCCATTGGGTAGGGTGGTTTTCTTTAATCTTTATTAATCTATAGAAGTGCCTTTGTGAACCCCATAAAATTAGGCCCCTGATTTCATTCCATGGTTTGCTGTGACCTGTTTATAAAACTCTAAAAAGGTTATGTGAATATATTGTCTCCTAGAGTAAGGAGTACAACTTCTAATTATATACTAAGATGATGTCTTTGAGCTTTAGCATAAGTTAAAACTATCTCTATATAGGTTTGTTTTTTTTAAAAGCATCTTAACAAAAAAACCTGATTTAAATAAATAAATACAATTTGGTGTTTTTTTTATTTTATTTTTAAATCATTGAGAGAGAGAGCTTTTTTTAATCCATCTTGGGTGATGAGGTGGCTGGCTTTTTGTCTTTGATTTTAAAACCTGTTGATATCAATGGATGTTAACTGCCTAAACTGTTTCTCACTGTTCTTTAACCACTCATCCAAACCTTTAGTTGCTCAAACATGTCTGAAAATCTGGTCCTGAATTCATCATTTTAGAAAGAGTAGATCTCATAACCTCCCACCTTTTCTCCATACATTGGAAAAAAAATGTACTTTCTGGTTTCCTCAACTTTGAAACTCAGTCCAAATGGTAAAACTTTCAACCTGTTCTGCATAATAAAACTAAAAATACTTGGTGAAATGAAAATGCTCCATTTCAATTCACTGGAAAGACTAAAGATGTTGTAATGCATCATGTGACATCTGCATGTTCATAAAGCTTGTATTGACCTCATCTTGATATTTTTTTTCTTCTCCTTTTATGTAAATAATTAAAAAGTCATCCAACTCACTAAAATCAGGGAGTTTACTGTTGCAGCATATTTTTAAAAATAATAGGTTATAAATTGAGGCATATACAAAGTAATGCACATGAGGATCAGTGTTGACAAAAGTGACATCAGTGCTTATGGGGGAAAAATAATTTTGGCTATACATGCAATGTTGGGCTTTGAACTAGCAGTTATGACTCCAGAAAGCTATTTGAAGTCTTTATGTAGTCAAAAACATCATCTTGGTGTGCGGCAGCAACCAAAAAAGGCAATAAAATGTTGGCTATCTGTAGGAAGGGAGTTGAAAGCAAAATAGAAAACAGAAGCATCCATGGTGGACCCACATCCTGAACACTGCTTGCAATTCGGGTTTCTACATTTTAAAAGAATACAGTGGAATTGAAGTTAGGGAAGGGCAATCAAGATGATCTGGGGTATGGAGTAGAGAGAAACTGAAAGCTAGGACTCTTCAGTTCATAAAGGGGAAAGCTGATGAGGGCAGGGGGATATGACTGAGGAAATAGTTATTCACCATCTCCAAAAATACAGGAATAAGGAGGCACCTGCTGAAATGAACAGGAGGCAGGTTTAAAACAAACAAAAGGATGCTGTTTTTTACACAGTGCATAGTTAACTTGCGAAACTGGTTGCCATATGAAGTGCATGAGGCAGAGAGTATAAGTAGATTCACAACAGGATTAGAGAAGTGGTGCCCAGCCTTCCTGACCCGTGGGCCAGATGAGTAGTGTGGGGTCAGTTCACAGGCCAGATCCAGTACTTGGGATTGATCTGTGAGGCAGGTCTGACTTGGATTGCACCCGTGCATCATCCCCAGTGCATGACCCTGGCCCTGGCCTTGGTCCTGTGTGCACTGGATTGGACCTGCCACCTTGCACGTGCCAGATTTGGTATACTGCCCTAACTGTGCACATAGTGGATAAGGCCCTGGTGCTATGTGCATTAAATTGGGCCTGCTGCCATGGCCCTGCACTTTGGCCTGGCCTGAGCTGACACATGGACCCATATCATCTGGCCTGTGATGCTTGGAAATTTGGCAGGGGGGAGCGGTGGCAACATTGACTAGATGATGTGTCTCCATGGGTTCGTTCTGCTCCGCAAGTCATAAATGGAGCCCTCCTGGATCAAATAGATATGTGGATAACTGGTTTGTTGGGAACTATTAAATAGATCAATTGGGGATGTATCATTTAACATTCAAAAACGATGATGGTTGATGGGAGGGTCTGATGGGTCATATTGCAGTAGAAATGCTCAATTTCTATACTCTCCCTCTATAATATGTTTGCCACTTTTGGAAACCAGTCTGTTTATCATACAGCAGTGGTGGGCCTAGGCTAACCAGGAACTATAAGCTCTCCTCAGTGGCTAGAAGGAAGCCACTAAATGTACAACAACTAATCCCAGTGCAGGTTATAGGTTAATAACTAGGGTGCCAAGTGAGGACATGGAGTAGAGAGCCCTGGCTTTTATCAGTTTTTAAGTTCCTTATTTCTCATGTCTGCACAAATTTTATTATTTAATTGCACTGGTATAAGTGAAGGTTAAGTTCAGTCGTTTTGGTGTAGCTGTAGTTATGTTTCTATTGGTATTGTTTATTTCCCTAGATGATGAATACTACCAGTTATAGCTGTGTACATTGAGCAGCCCTTGGACTTTGACTGCAGCTGCAGTATGTACCTTTATAAACAAGAATATTCAGTTAGTTTGATTCTGTTCTTCAGTAGACAACTGAAATTAAAGTCTAGATACTCAAAGCAGTTTAGGCATCTGACTAATTTAAATCAATGACAGTTAAGTGCCTAAATACCTTTTGCAGATTGGGGCATAAGTTATTAACTATGGAAAAAATAAAGCACCTTTTAGGCCACAAGTTTTATATGTCTAGTGCAATCTGAATGGCTTATGGGTCATAGATTTTATAATTTAATTTTAATTTTTTTTTCGAATACAATATATATACTTTTATGGGCAGTTAAAGGCTCTGTGGCTTAACCAGCTTAACTCAGGATATGAAACCGTAATTGGCTCTAAAGAAACTGCCTGGACTGTCAGTGTTGGGGCTGACACCTCAGTTTCTACAAATTTAATCTTTAAACCTGTTTTGAAAATGGAGGTGGAAAATGCCTGAACTTCATAGTTCTGAGAGTAATCTTTTTGTGTTTTAAGTGTGAACTGCTTCACTGTTGCCTTATTGAGTCTGCAGATACCTTCAGGGTAGTTGTTGCTGCTTTGCAGCATTAAGTATCAAGGAGAAATGACCAGGGTTGTACAGTTTCACTGCTGCTATTCTGGTTTTTATATGTAACAATTGTGTGCTCTATCCATGTGGAAAACTTCATCTCAGTGGCTTACTCCATAGAGCAGGTATACATCACAGTTTACCTGAAGAAGTCATAATCTTTGCCAAATCTGAAAATGTCATGGCTTTGCTCACTGATCCCTTAAGTCGGTTAAATGTTTTTCTACACTGCAGCTAGAAAAGTCAAGGAATACGGTTAAAGGGAATTGTTTCCTGAGTGGGTCATAACAGTTTTGGTTCCTAATGAAGATTGCATCTTAGTTGTTTTGGATATAGCCAAGATGCTAAAGGATCTTGTGATAAAACGTGGTTAAGATGGAATAAGTTACAACTAAACAGAATGGAGTTCCCCAGGTTTGGTTGTAATTATAATTTAGATAGACTTTGAATTACTCAATACTCATCTGGTCTCTGCTTTCAAAACGGTGGTTGTGATATGAGGCACACTGAGAGTGGTGGATTGTAAATGGAATGTACTGTGATATAGTTTTATGTAAATAACTGTTTAAGACATTGGACTCCTCAGGTTATTAGGAGTCACAATATAGAAACTGAAACCCAGGTGGCTGCCTTAAGTACATTTTATAGTCCCTTTTCTTTTTAATTTTTGTATTTAGTTGTCAATCTGATGTAAAATAGTAAAGTCATAGTTTGTACATTTGCATGGGTAGCATGTAAAGTTCATGATCATCATATGGAGGGGGTAATACACCAGCAAATGTCAACTTCTGCTGTAACCAAAAGAGAGAAAAATATCTTTAACAGGTGTTTGTTATAGTGCAGCCATTTAAAATGTAACAAGTTAAAAGAAAGAAAAAAATACTAAGACTTTAAAATGCATTTGATGCGGTTATAATAGTAAAAGCTTTTTTTTACTAAGTGTTCTTCCTTTAAAAAAATAAAAGCTTTTTTAATATAATCTCATCAAGTACATTTTAAAGTCTTAGTGGGTTTTTTTCTTTTCTTTTAAGTTGTTTGTTCTATTGCAGCCTTTAAAAACTTAACATTAGTTAAATATATTTTAATTTCCTTTGGATACAGCGGAAGTTAACTTTTGCTGTTTTATTTATTACCTTAAGAACCAGAATTCAGCGTTAACATTATTTGGGTGGGATTGTTTAGCTGCAGTTGCAAAGCTACCAAATGAAGTGAATAGGTAAAATAAGTTTTTTTTTTTTTTTTTTTTTTTTTTATGTTTACTAATATAATGCAGTATTGCTAACCCCACTGTGTCAAAAATCATGAGACAACCCCTTAAAATCAAGAGATTGGTATGTAAATAATGATATTGTTACTTTTGAAATGTGTGTGGGGGGGGGATTA
Source organism: Caiman crocodilus (assembly GCA_030014935.1). Taxonomy (NCBI): domain Eukaryota; kingdom Metazoa; phylum Chordata; order Crocodylia; family Alligatoridae; genus Caiman; species Caiman crocodilus. The sequence continues at coordinate 91,067,245 of JAGPOW010003648.1, forward strand.
TTTGTTAAGGTGTGGGAGACTGGAGGGGAAGGGAGTTTGGAGCCTGGGGAGTGGGGAGTTCCCACGCACCCTGGCAGGATGCAGGGTATTGTGGCTCAGGAGTGAGGGACAGGGCTGGCAGGGGCTCTGGCTTGGGAGTGAGGGGCAGACGCACAGAGGCAGCCGCTTGTGGCTCTGTCGCATGACCTGCCCTGGCCCTGAGGCCCCATTCATTCCAGTGCCTGCCCTGCTCCCTAGGACCCTCACTGTGGGGGGCCTTGACCTGCCCCTTTTCCCCCTGCCCCTTCACCCCCACAGGCTTACCAGCTTGGTGCTCCTTATGTGCGCCAGAAGAAAAAGATCCTGAGATTTGATCTCTATCAGGAGATCACAAGCCAGAATTCATTTAACTTGGAAATTGGGGGTCTTGTGGGGTTTTTTTGTTTTTTGTTTTGTTCGTTTGTTTTTATGAGAGTTGGTGTTACTGATAGTGGTAGGTTTATAACTGGGTGACGTGAACACGTTATTTGTATGTGGATTGACAATAATTGTTTTCTGATAAAGTGGGTCAAAGTTTGGACTAAAATACTGGCAGGGGTCGAGGGGAGCTGGGGGAGTGGGTCCCCATGGTCCCTTTCCTCCATCCCCCCCAGTCCCTTACTCACTGGCCTCAGAGCCCTGGTGCTGAAACGTGACCTTGCTGGCCGGGTGTTTCAGCATCAGGGCAAGGGCCAACCATAGAGACCCTCTGGCAGTCAGCGTCTCCACGGAGGACCCAGCCTCTGGTTACCTCAGGGCACGGTCGGACTGTGCCTTGTGCCGCTTTTTTAAATGTCGATTTTATTTTTTTAACTTATTTATTTTAAGACCTCGGATATACAGGGGGCTAATTTTCTCCCTATGCTGCAAACATTTTTTTGTTCCCACATGTGCCTATTGCCGCTCCTCAGAGGGGCTTGATGCAGGGCAAGAGGCACTTGCATGCTTGTGTGGACTTGCCCATTAAGTCTTTTCCTAATTTTTAAAATCTTTTTAAAATGAATGCAGCTTGTAGGATACTGAAAAGTGATATTTTTCTATGTAAAAGTTGTAACAGTTTACTTTTAAATCAGTGTCTGATTCAAATTAGTTGTACTGTGGGGGGAAAACTTCGTCCCCCCGGGTTCGTTGGGCGGAGGCTCAGACGAACAGGCCAATTGAAGTTTAAGACTTAGTTTATTAAAGAAATCATTCCTGGTCAGCGCCCATGAGGTCTGACCCTGAACATAGGCGGGGGGGGTAATATAGAAAAATGTGACATCATAAACATAGCAACAGTATAAACCAATCAACATTAGTTATGACACAGACAAGTCTGCATATGTCTTCAGCTTGTTGCTGGGGAAAGAAAAACTAGTTTAAACCAGTCTGTAATAACTAGGTCATGACATAGTTTCATGGCTTGCTCACAAACAAAATGGCAGACTGGAACCATTTTGTTTTTTCCCTTCATTTCCCCCCTTTGATCCTTCCGAAGGAGGATCACTCTATTTCTATTTGGCACAGGTCTGTCCATAGTTTCTCTAGCTCTATTTCATTATTTCTTAGTTCT
>JAGPOW010003648.1:91068914-91095821 GCA_030014935.1 Caiman crocodilus
TCCTTTGGAGATCTCATGCCCTAGATATATAACTTTTGGCTGACAAAACTGCAACTTAGCTTTAGAAGCTTTATGACCTTGTTGGGCTAAACATTTTAGGAGCTGAATTGTATCTGTAACACAGGCAATTTCAGTTTCTGAGGCAACCATAAGATCATCAATATAATGAATAAGTACTGAGTTACAAGGCGAAATTATAGTATCTAAATCCTTTTTTAACGCTTAAGGAAAATATAGAAGGGCTTTCAGTATCCCTTAAGGCAAACGTGTCCACGTATATTGCCTTCCTTTGTAGGTAAATGCAAAAAGAAATTGGGAGTCAGGGTGTGCTGGGGTAGGAAAAAAAAATTGAACATAAATCAGCAACAGGAAAAAAAAGTAGCAGAGGCAGGAATCATGCTAAGGATGGTAGAGGGATTAGGTACAACAGGATGAGAAGGGACAACAAATTGATTAATCATTCTTAAATCTTGAACGAAACGATAAACGGGGTTTCCATGCTCATCTGTTTTCCCTGGCTTTTTCACAGGTAGGATAGGAGTGTTACAGGGAGAGCGAGTTGGGATTAAAACACTGTTGCAAAAGAGCATCAATGACTAGGGCAATACCTTCTTCAGCTTCGCGGGAAAGGGGATACTGATCTGTTGCAGAAAAAGATTTGCATGCGTTGTATGTTAACTGAACTGGCTCAGTGTTCAAGAGTTTTCCCCGTTTCGTTGAGGTGGGAAGCTCACAAGGACTCTGGAACATCCAAAAGAGATGGAGAGTTGCAGGAGTCTCCATCTATTTGGTTATTCTCAGGGTCTGTAGAGAACAAGAGCATTAAATTTTGGGTCTGATCAGAGGGCAGATCTAAAAATATACACTCAGGGGAACAGTAGATTGTCGCACCTAATTTACACAGCAAATCTCTTCCTAACAAGTTTACCAGAGCAGTAGGACTTAACAAAAAGGCATGTTCAGCAGACAGAGGTCCTATTTTAACTAGAACAAGGTTAGCGTATACATATGGAATGACCTGATCTCCTACTCCAAATGCATTAACTATTTTAGTTGTAGGCCCAAGTTCCTTAGCTTCTTCACACTTTATAGTAGACATAGAGGCTCCTGTATCTACTAAGAAATCATGAGGTTGTTCATTGACTACTGTAGTTACACTAGCATCTTCAGAGGCTTTTACAAGAGAATTTAGCAAGGCACAATCAGGAGATACACAAGCCTTTGAAAACTGTCATTGGGGAGGTTTTGGAGAGTGGAAAGCTAAAGAACGGGCTGGTTGAGGCCGGTTTCGGCAGTTTGTTTTCCAATGTCCTCTTTGCTTGCAATAATTGCAAATACCTTCTTGATGTGGTCCACGTTGGGAATGAAGCTGAAAAAGAGGTGCACTTGGTCTGAAGCTAAAATTTGGGTTAGAGCTCTGATCGGATGTTGGGGCCCTAGGATAAAAGTCCTTGCAAGGTTGGGCGTATGGGCGAGGATCAGTATGCCGTTTTTGTCCTAAATTTTGGATTTTTAAAGCCATTAGGTTAGTCTTAAGTTCTTTTCTTTTTTCCTTTTCTGCCTGCTGTTGTTCCCATAAATCAATACATGCCTGAACAATTTCAGTCATTTATTTTCCTTTCCAGCCTAGAACCAACTGCTGTAATTTTTTTTGTAACTTCCACTGTAAATTCTTTACATAGGTGGTGACTGTCAACCCTCTCATGTTGTCTGCAGCAGAATCAATGCCGGTATGTCTTTGGATTGCTGCACAAAGTCGATTTTTGAAAATCGGGTGGATGCTTGTCAGGATTTTGTTTGGAAATTTCTACTTTTGTCCAATCTACATGAATCTGAGCTACTCTGGTAATGGCATTTAGCAAAGTAGCTCTAGCATTTTGCAAATTTTGCAGTCCTTGATTTTTCTTCATAATTGTAATCATTTTGTGGCCAAGGGGTGCCATTTGGAATCGCTTCTCGGCCTCTTGGCCCAGATCAAGTGTAGTTCCTGGTTTCTGCAATTAGGAGTCTTTTTTTCTGGATTTAACAGACTATTTAAGAGCCAGTTTACATCAGACACAGTGGGAGTGTAAATGCTAAAGACCTCCTGCAACTTATCTCTAAAATCAGAAGGGCTTTCTCTGAGTTTTGGAAAGGTATTACAAAAGGTAGTAATATCACTAGCAATCCAAGGGATGTGAACTACAGTCCTTTGGCCTCCTGGTATTTGAGGTGGGTATTGATTGTCACAATGAGCAGAGAACAGTTGACTTAAAATACTACGGGTCTCCGAAGGTGGCCACAATCAATCTTCCTCCCTCTTGGGCATATAAGGTTGTTACGGTCTGCCCATTTGAACCTCTTTGGATATTCTTCACCTCGTATAAATGTCTTAATTCAGACTTTAAATTTTTCTTAACATCTCGCATACTAGGTAGGTCATCATCATCAGAGTGTAACTTAATCGAAGCTGGGGGAGAAAACAGGCTAGCTGGTGGCTCTGTAGCTGAACAGCTAACTGCAGCAGCAGAAGGAGCAAGTTTGACTATTTGGGCAGGAGGAGGAGGAACAGGACTAGATACCCAGGAATCTAGTAGGTCTTCTCTATCTTCTTGGGTGCGGGTAAAGTTGGGCGCCGGCATAATATAATTTTATATGTTGGAGGGCAATTTGGAGCTGGTGGAACACTAGAGTTTTTCTCTTTTATAGGAGGTTGAGCTAATTTTTCCTCTTTTAATGTAGCCAGTTGCTTTTTTAATTTTATCATTAGAGTCTCTGAGACTAGTCTATAGGTTTTTGTTTTCTTTTTGAAGCTTTATTATCCAATAGGTACCAATATTTCATCTGCTTTGGCTTGGGTATCTCTAAGAATTCCCTCAGGTAATTTAATTTATCAAGATCAAAGGTTCCCTCTTCAGGAAACTGTAACCCAGCATTTTTATAGGTATAACCATTTCAAGCATGTGCCAATGTAACTAAGTGCTTTTGTTTCTTTGGACCCCAGTTTAGTTGCATATTCCTTACACACATACCAGAGGTGTTTTTGGGTCTGGGCAAGAAGATCCTTGACCCATTATCAGGAAAATACAGCAAAACCAGGAGAGATTTATCTGAGACACAAGAGGAAGGGGAAACAGGTTCATCAGAGCGATGCCCGGTGCCAGAGACACAAAAGGATGCACAAACTGGAACATGAGTCCTTGCTTTCAAGATTGGCTCACAAGCAGCCAACTTGGGGCGGCTGCCATGAAGGGAAGGACACAAGACAATCTCTCAAATATAAATCTATCAGGACTGTTAGAAGAGTGAAGGGATAGACAGAGAAAAGTCTAGGCGTCCCCAGACAAAATCAGAACAGTCTACCTGTCAGGATCCCAAGTCAGTCAGATTCAAATCTTCCAGTCAGTCAGATAAAATAAACTAAGTCTTCTACTTAAAAAAAAAAAAAAAATAGCGTAGGGAGCGCTTACCGCCAAGAAGACGTTACTTGTCCAGGCTAGGGAACACTGAGACCCGTTAAGTGAGATTTTTTTAAATTAGGATCTCTTACCTCTGAGTTTTGGTGCCACGGGTGTCAGTTGTGTCCCCAGACTGTTCAAGCTGCCAACTCGGTGTCCCGCCGCAATCCCACTACTGACACCAGAAAACTGGGTGGGGAAAACTTTGTCCCCCCAGGTTCATTGGGCGGAGGCTCAGACGAGCAGGCCAATTGAAGTTTAAGACTTAGTTTTATTAAAGAAATCATTCCTTGTCAGTGTCCATGAGGTCTGACCCTGAACATAGGCGGGGGGGGGGGTAATATAGTAAAATGTGACGACATAAGCATAGCAACAGTATAAACCAATCTACATTAGCCATGACACAGACAAGCCTGCGCATGTCTTCAACTTGTTGCTGGGGAAAGAAAAACTAGTTTAAACCAGTCTGTAATAACTAGGTCATGACCTAGTTTCATGACGTGCTCACAAACAAAATGGCAAACTGGCACCATTTTGTTTTTCCCCTTCAATACCAGTGTATGTTTCTATTTCTGAAAACAAATTAATTTAAACAAAGCTAAGGATAGCTTGACTTGTGTACGTACTCTTAGTTCAGCTTAAGTTTTATGGTTTTGTTTTACACAGGTTTAACTACTGTCTACAGACTAGCTATAACATCAGGAAGAGTAATCTTTTTCAAATTATTTTTTCTGTTTTGAAGGATGATTAAGGCACAATGGAAGGGGACAGTTCTCTATGGGAGAATTGTCTGCAATTCCCCCCATGCCTCTTGGTGGAACTGTGAAAGTGCAGGGGTGGGAGGCAGTCACAGGAGAGTCCTAGGGATTGGGACTCAGAGAGGCTGTCCCCCAGCTTGGCTCCTGCTCCTCAGGGTTTAAAAACTGGGCAGCAGGGATTGCAAAGCCTAGGGAGTTCAGGGAAGATATTCCTGCCCCAGTTCACAGTCCCCTGGGCTGTGCTACATGAACAGCACATGCAGTTATTTTACTGTATTATTTTTTAAGCCAGGGAGCTGGGACCCAAGATCAGAGAATCTGTCTTCAGCCCCACTCCCTTGCATCGCTGTTTTTTACGATGAAACAATTTTAAACTTGGACTCTGCCTATTGACAGCCAGTCCCCTGCCTACATAAGAGGACTGGATGTCAGATGGGCTCCCCTGATGGTAGGTGTGGCCCATAGAGCAGCCCTCATCCGTTGGGTCGCAAGAATATATGAAAGGGTCGCAAACAGTTATAGGAAAACATGGAAAATCACTCATTTTCTCCTTTAAAGCAGGAAAACATGGGAAACCATAAATTTCTCCCTGCAGACTGGCAGAGATCCAGCCTGCAAGGGGAGGCAGGAAACAGGAAAAGGGTGCTCAGGCAGGTGCCATGTTCATTGATATATATCAGCCAGGAGTATAGAGAGCAGTTCCCGATGGGTAAATCTATGGGCTGGGGGAAGAAAGGAGAGGCATAGAGGCTGTGTTGCAGGGGAACAGGTACATGCTTTCCCAGATTTGTGTGCCCACAGATGGCATGGAGTTGCAGCCTGGCCAGACCAGCACAGGCATGAGCAGCCTATGCAACCCTGCAGGCAAGACCTGACTCCAGGAGGGCAGAGTGGGATGGCGAGACTCATTGTTGCTGCTGCTGGGACCCCCTGTGCCAGCTGCGCAAGGAATAACTGGCTGGGGTAGTAGGCAGTGTGAGCAGCTTGAGGGGAGCGGCAGCAGCCAGGCCATGGTGATGGGGCAGTCTCAGCCTGGCGTGCAAGTGGCTGGTGGCAGGAGGAGTGGAGAGCAGTGCCTCCCTCCCCTATTCTCCTCATGTTGCTGGTGGCATGGCTGGCGTGGGGGTTTTGACGGTGGCAGCACAACAGTGAGACTTGATGCCCAGCTCTGCATCCTGTCAGCTGGGCTGCAGTGCAGAGGTGGCTCCTGCCCATGCTGGTCTAGCCAGGCTGCAGCCTTGTGTCCGCTGTAGGTGCACATTCCCACCCCCTTTCCCAGACACTGTCAGGGTGGGGGGCACTGGATCAGGAGTGAGGGGAACCAGCTGGGCTGGGGGGCTATGAGTTGGAAGTAAGGAATACTGGCTATTTGCATTATGCAGATTGTCACTTGGGGGTAATGGAGGGCCACATGTTGATATTGCTGTTAATGTTTTCCTGTTGTTCATTTCTGCCTTAATTTTAAAGGCTGTTGAACTGCTTTAACTTGCAATGTGTAATAGGTATTTTGGGGACAAAATACTTGTGTGTTTTCTAGTAAACTATTTGCTGGGTCGGGACTGGCTTTCGATTGTTTACAAATGGGTCTTGGTACAAAAAAGATTTGCGAATCGAGGTTCTGGTGCTTTCTGGTTAAAGAGCTACACAGGTTCAGCTACTGGTCTGGAATACACGTTCGTCCCAGACCCTGAGCTATTCTTCTGTCAGTAAGAATTTCTCCAAGATTGAAAATCTGTATGTTGTCCTAGTTACAATGAACCTGAAGTAGTGAGCTGTGGCTCATGAAAGCTTGCACATCTCTTGATTCATTTAGTTTGCAAGGTATGCCTCTTCCTTGCCTTTTGTCTGACTTCAGACTAACAGCTAGCTACCTTTCTGCGTAAGAATTAAGTAATAGCAAAGTTGGGGGCAGATTTAACTGCTGTTTAATAAGGAAACAGGGCCCCAAATCAAATTCTAAAAGAAGAGATATTGGTAGAGAGATTCATCACCTCCATGGTAACCTGGAAATGTTAGCAAAATAGATAATGTCCCTTTAACCTGTTTATTCACTAACTGCTGGAAGAGGGTAAAACAGTTGAGGTTTTGGATTTGTTGGGCACCTTGTGGCAACTTCAAATTCTGGAAATTGGAGTCCTCCTCAGGGTCTAGGGACATGCACTGGTCAATCCAAATAGTCATCCCTTCCCCTGCCCTTTCTCCCCTCCAACAATTTTGAATGTGTATTGGCTTTTCACAAAGTCTTTATTCTCACTTTTATCTTTTTTTCTAACTTTACATAATTTTTTTTAAATAGGTAGTATGGCAAAAGTAATATATAGTAAATTTATTTTGTTGAAGTGTTGCATAAAAATTAAAATTGAGTACATAATTCTTTTGAATTGTAACACGTGGTTTTTCAGTTTGTAGTTTTTAATAGAAAAGTCACTGCACTAAGCAGTGGTACATAAACTATTGTAACTCTGATAGTAATGGTACTGTCCGATTTTTTTTTTTTGCATTTTGATCTCTCAAACTGAACATCAGTTAGCGGCAGTTGTGATGGTGCTACCCTTTCTGTGGTGGTAAGAGGTACCCAGGAATTGAAGTGAGACATCATTTAGCTGCACACCAATGACTTTTTGATTTACTGCCAACGTGGCCTGGAAACAAACTTGGGACCTAGAACAGCACAGTTACCTTAACTGTTTGCTTCCCTGTTTTAGTGTCTTGGACAACGGTTATTCATCTGTAAAGGTTAAATGGAGAAAACTTTCCACAATTCATGTTAACTAGAAAAAGATACAAAAATATATGCCCAGAGTTGTTCTGTTCTCCTCTACCCCTGTTACTTTGCAAATGAAAATTGCAAAAGGATTTTCTCCTCCATCCAGGCTTTGTTTATTGAGAGTAGATAATATATCCAGCTTTACTTATACCAGGTATACAGTTCTAACAGGACAAAAATGGTTGGAAGTTTGGTCTCAGTAAATCCTGCTGCAGGTGCTTAAAAGCACTAATCCAGGGATTCTTTTCTTGCAAAGTTTGCTTTAAAAGCCCTAATCCTTACTTGCTTTAAATCCCAGTGCTCATATGAAAATTGCTACAAGGCAGTTGTGTAGTGTTGGTATTAAATAATGCAATGGGTTGCAATTCTAGAAGTTTTAAAATAAACTGATAAATAGTTCAAAAGAAGGTTGTTATGATTATTAAAATTATTGTTTCTAACAGTGTATGATTACTATATGGTAGTATTGGTATTGCATAGAAACTAGGGCATTGCTTCAGAATTTGTCTGAAGTGTTGCACAATACATGACTTTGGCTATGATCTATTACAATGGTTTGTGTTGTGGCAATATCAAAGTAAGATGGTTGGTTTATGACTTCGAACACATGCTGGCTTTTTGAATGCTCTTTCTAACTGATGTGCTTTATGTCTTAAGCTCTGATCTGCCTGAAAAGTTTAAACATTTGAGTGTGCAGTTGGAAAATCAACTGCAATGCATTCAAACCATTTGGTACTGGAAATGGTTGTTTAAAAAGTCTTCATAACCTGGGGCTCATGATTTTACATTTCGTTTCTAGAGCTGTAGGTTCCTCTGTTCAGAAATCCCTCTTGTAGTGTTTGGGTGATGTAATGCTGTAAGGTTGATTAAAATTTTAAAACATATTCAAAGGGATGCGATATTTGCTGTTTGACTTTGTCGTAAAATAATCGTCTGAATCTTGGCACACCTTCAGAACCTAAGAATGTATATAATGGTTCTATTTTGTCAGCAGGAGAAGTTATGTTGCAGATAAATTGAACATGAAAAAAAGATTGGGCTTCACATTAAAGTTGAGTATCAAAGTTTTCAATGCTAAAACTGAGGCCAGATTTTACAAAAGGACTGTCCTTTGAAAGATAGCAGCTTAACCTTGAGGGGTCAGGTTGGAGCTTTTGCCTGAGGTCTTGGAAAATTTAAAACCAGCTTAGTGCAGTGAAAAGTAATAGTATATACCCTTGGTAGTAGTTATTGTACCTTTATCATGCACAATGAGCGAAAAATTTTTAATTTGGCTTTGTCATACAAATACTGTAGTACAGTTAATTATTACAATCCTCTTTGGATCTACATAGACTGTTTTCTTTGGCCGCAGTATAGGTTCCTACTACAGTTCTTTTAAAAACAAACAAAAACAGAACTGTACCTCTAAATGTTTTTGAACTTTGTTCATGAATTTTACAGTTGCGTGTGTTCATACATCATTTGCTGCTATGCTAATGCCTTCCCTATCAAGATAACCTTTGCAGGACCATCAGTTTTTGATGTCATAGGCATGTTAGTCAAGGGTACAAAGAGGTATGCTTAGTATAATACTAATAATAATTCATGTTCCAATTTGAGAGACTGATAGGGGATGGAAGAGAAAAAAAAATGGGAAAAGAGAAATATAAATGAAAATTGAAGAATAATTTTACAGCATCTCTTAGGTTGGAGAAGCTTAAAGTATGATTTGTAGTGACAGTGTTTACTTTTTTATTATCCATAGTAGTTAGAAGTGCATAGTACTATAGCAGGCATAAAAGGGGGTGCACAGCCCCCCCAGAAGTTTGAGACTTGCTGATATAGAGGTAGTCCTATTGGCATAACTGTGTGTGTTTTTACTGATATGGTTTCACTCTAGAGCTTAAAGAACTGTGTAGATGTTTACTATATTGGTACAAAATGCAGGTTTGCTAGTGTACCTATTCCTCATCTGGCAAAGTATCCACAGTGTAGAAATGGTCAGTGACAATTGCATACTTTTCCTGCTCATCTCAGTTATCCAGTAGCCTGCTTTCCCCATACAACATATATCATATGTTGAATTTCTGAACTATTTAAAATGACACAAAAATAACTCTTGTGTTTTGTCCATCAGAATGGCATGCTGATATTGTCATCCAGTAAACAATGACAATTTATAATTTCGGTATTGCAGGACTGAACGTTTGGAGTTTTAGAAATTATGATATGTTACTGTGAGCATTATGCATTGGGAGGAAAGATTAATTTGTTAAGGCAGCAGCTTGAGTCAAGAGATTGTACTTGCTTTGCCAGGAGCTTCAAAACACTTATAGAAAAAGCACAAGTTTAAATACTTTTAAGTTTATGAAAAAGTTCTGAAGCTGGTTGTGTGTTAAGCATTTTTTACTTTATCTTAGTCTTCCAAGTTTGCTTGTACCTATGTTTTCCGACTTAAAACAAAAAAAAAAAGGGAAAAAAGAGAAAAGAAGCCTTTGGCCTTGACTGTTAAAAAGCGAAAATAAATATAAAAGGATTTATCATATTTTTCCTTTACCATGCCTTCTTAATATATATGGAAAACTGGTGTGTGTGTGTAATATGATTTATAATACATACATAAACAATTATTGGCTTAAGAACCTATATTTTATTTGTGTTGCTCTATTATCTCTAACTTGCATATGTGATCAGCATTTCGTTTCAAATATGTAAACTTTATTAGCATCCTTGTTTTAGATGTTGTAGGAAACTTATTTATAAAACCAGTTGAAGATCAGAGTAAGAAGTGGTGGCTGGTGTTTAATGTGTAACGAGTACCAAGCACTTCCATTTCTGTTAGTATTATTAGTACTATTCTGTTTAGTATTATTGGAAATTTACTGAATATTATCATAAAATGAAACACTACCTACAGGTATTTAGTTGATTGTGTCTCTTGGATCCCTTCTACATGTATACAAGTATCATGCAGTTAACTGGTTAATTGCACAGTTACCTTGAGGCCAGCTACATGTAGAAAATACTTCTCATGTGATTTTGGAAAAAAAAAAAAAAGCTCCAACCCTCTGTGAAGTTAGATCTTGAAAATATGTACTAATTTTATAGTTGATTGATGTTGAGCTTTAATTTACACCAGGGCAGATAAAAATCAACAATTTTTAAAAAAAAATAAAAAAATCAGATTTTAACATTAAATCAGATTTTTTTTATTTAAGCATATTTTTATTGTGTTTTGTTGTTGCTTTTTTTCCCCCAAAAAAACTAAAACTCTGTATAAACATTGTTTTAATTTAAGATATGTTAAAGATCAGAGATATCATGGAATAGGGATTATAATTTCTAAGTATATACTATTTGAGACCAGTATATTCATGTAACTTTTTTATACATGGGGCACAACAAGCCATGGACTATATTAGGGGCCTAATTTTGTGAGGTTCCCAGAGGCTTCTCTATAGAGTAGTAAAGGTTAAAGAAAACCACTCTACCCAATGAGACTCAGCACTCAGTCGACAAGATCCCATTAAGCATCATTGTGATGCTTAGTTTCAGTTCTTAAACTGTGGATTTATGTCTCCAGAGATAATATCCTTGTTAACAGCAGTATATAAAGATGAGAGAGAACAGATCTGATTACCTGTCAGCCGTATTGTCTCTCTGCAAGTTTCTGTACGCAGAGTCAAGCCCCTGCCTCTCTCTCAAAGTACAAAGATTCAAGAAATTAAATGAATAGAGCACGGGTGGGCAAAATATGGGCTGGATCCAGCTCTCAGAGGGACTTTGTTCAGCATGCAATGGGTCCCTTGGTCCCACCTGGCCTAGGCGCCATCCATCCCGTGGCACGTCCTGCCACTTCCTGGGCATACAGCAGGGCTGGGGTGGCTCCGCAGCTGGACTTGCTTCCCTAGGCAGCCCTGGGTAGTGGCAGCTTTTTCTGGCTGTTGCTGGCCCCAGCCCCAACCCTGGCCCACCCTGCACCAGCTCTGGGATCAGCCCAGCAGGGTGGACCAGCTGGAACACAAGCACGTGGCCCTGAGCTGGGCCACCCTGCACCTGCTCTGGACCTCCTACCCATGCTGAACAGTGTCAGGGGCCAGGCAGAAGCTTGCAGACTTGCCAGGCCATAAGAGACCCTGTTTGGAAATATTTTAGCGGCGGTTATATCAAACAAGGATGTACTTTTTGTAGAAAACAATGATTAATCCTGAGCAGTGATTTAATTCATGATTTAAATCAAATCCACCCTGATTTGCACATGTAGCAGGGTCTCCCCGGCAGCTGGGAGCCCTGTCAGCTGTGGGTGTCCATCCCAGGGGTCTTCCTTGCCCAGCCCAAGCTGTGAGTCCTGTAATTGCTGGGTACTTTCAGTCCCAGCGGATGCTGGGTCCCTGTAGCTTGCCTCCCAATCCTATGAATCAGCTAGGTGTGGCTTCTGTCTCCCAGCCTAGGGGGGGTATGAAATCCCAGGGAACGAGATAGCTGCAGATGTTTGGGGTGTCCTTGCAGGGGAGAGTCACTGGGCTGTGAGGGCTCCTAGTAAGAGAACTTGCTTCTTGCTAGCACTAAGCGAGCCTGGGATTCCTGGGACTCCTCTGCACCAGCTATCAGATGCAATGGGATCTAGTGCCTTATCCCACTGTCATGCCTCCTGCCATGGATGCGTGGTTAGATGCCATTGCACCTTTACATATGCATTTCGAGGGGGCCTCAGGACGAGATCCCCATTTATTTCCTCCCTGAGCAATGAAGTTACAAGGGTTCATTATCACTACTGTCTGGGCTTTTGTGCATTTGTCATTTTTCTGTCTTCCTTTAATGCTTTTTGTTAAGGTGGTTCTTTGGAGCCCTATCTCCCATATACCCAAACTGAAAAAGACTACATTATGGTGACAGCCAAACCTGAAGTGCTGGTAGGGTCTTGCTTCTCCTTCTTAAAGTTCAGTGAGCTATTTTGAAAATGATTTCATTTTTCTCAATCGGGGTACCCTCAATGATTTTGACAGAGGATAGACTGAAAACAAGTGAATAATGAGGATAGTAGAATAAGAAGCTTCTGTTATTCTTTGACTTTTCTGGCTGACTGTATAGAGCTATATTCATGTGTCCTAAAAGGATCTGTGTTGCTGTCATCAGCAGAGGCATAAATGCTATAATATGAGTATCTGTGAAATAAATAGGATTTTTCTGTAGATATCTTATGCTTTTCTTTAGAAGAAAGTATAAATGACCCAAACCAAGTAACCAGAGGGTTACAAGGATGTGGGGACAAGAGAAACTGATAAAAAACAAAACAAAACAAACAAAAAACCCAAAAACCAAAAAAAAAATACATTTAATGAGCAGGTCAAAAAAAGTAAAATTTTGTTCACATACAGAAAAATTTGGCTTGTTTAAATTTTTTTTTTTAACAACAGTTTTGATTAAAATAATACAAACCCTTGTATGGACACACTTAAATCCACATGCATTAGGCTTGTACTGATCTATTTTAGTTGTAACTTAATACACAGGGGTACGTTCACATGTGCATTAATGCATCATAATTATGGCAGTAGCACCAGGACACACCTCTCTTACATGATGCTAATGCACAGTAGATTAATTCTACTGCACGTTAGTGCATTAGAATGGCTTTTGCTGTCATGTGCTAATGTATGGTAGAATTAGTCTGCTGCACTCTAGCATCTTGTGTAGATGCACGCACTGTCTTTTTACTCAAAGTAATATGTTATGATAACATTCTGTTAGTACCTTTTTTCTAACCAGTTTTTGTTTAGAGAAAGTGTATGAATCCACGTTCTTAACAGCATTTCCAGTCCAAGGAAAAGAGGACCTAGTTCAGTCCCAAAATCAAATGTAAAAGTACTTGGTATAAGGCAAGGATGAATGAGAAACACTAGGTGGCTTCCTTTAGGCTTCTTGACTGTACTCAGCTCTTAACTGTTTTACATGACAGTAGGTCCTTTTCTCACGTAGCTGTGATTGTCCAGAAATTATGCAAGGCAAGGATTTCTTAGTGATATCTTTTTATTGAACCAGCTGTGTAAAAGATGCTATCCTATCTTTGGGTCCATTTGATCTAATACAAGATATTGTTCCGAGAAATCCTTGCTTGTGCCTTTTAGTTAGACATCTTCATTAGATTCAGTCCTCTTGACCTGCTCAGGTTCTGACCGTTAAGGTGAAAGCACCAAAACAGCACTTTTGCACATTTTTCTATTGCTGTTGCTGGCAAGTTACCCAGAACTCAAAATTTGCACTGTTCCTTTTTGATCAGTCACTACAATGTGAGCTGACCAGGTCAGAAACAAAACTTGCCTTGAGATGCTTCCTATGGTAATAACCATAACTAATTTTTGAACTGTAAATCTTGTTCCTTTCATGTGAGGTTGGTTGCCTAATATTAGTTTATATCCTCAAGTATGATGGTTAAAATTGACAGGTGTAGTAGTCTGTCTAACTCCAGATAGTATCATTATTCTTTAAAAAGTCTTTTAAAGTACTAAATGAATTACTTGTTACAAAATAATCTTTCAGCAATTTGTTCCACTGGCTTGATTTATCTTTCAAGTCTTTTCTTTTTCCATTTCAAACTTGTTGCATTTTTATTTCAGAGATTTCAATACACAGTTCCAATAGAGATTAAATGCTAATGCTCAAATAGCTTTCTTTTTTTTTTTTTTTTTAAATCACTTTTTGAAGACCTTTTATTCAAGAGACTTCATTGCTGAGTTAAAAAAACAAACCACTCTTTCTGTCATTTACCTATCCAACCTGGAAGAATAAATTAAACAAACGGCCATATCTTTTGAATTTTAAAAATACAAAAGTTTTATAACTTTATTGGTGAACAATATATTGAACACATTTGCATTGTTAGAAGGAACTTTGTATTGCCTTTTGTTTATAATGCTGAGAGAAATGTTTTTCATTTGTCTAAACTGATAGTTGTTTGTTATGCCATACCTGGGTTGCTTAGTTCTTCCATATCAGGCAAAATAAGTTTAACCCAAGTGCCCCACCTCTTGGGTAAGACATTCCCAGGTCTCATTTTGTGAATCTGATATTTTAGCTGGGGAAAATTAGAAATCTGATCCAAATTTGAATATATACAAAATGGGCATCTGGGAAGACCAAAACCAAACATTGGGTTAATTTATTATCGACCAAAAATTACAACCAGCTGCAAGTATAAAAACCTATATGAACACTCCTTACGACAGCCAAAGGATGACATTACCACGGTCCCCCTGCCTTTACCTGGAGCAGATTAAGGTGTTATATCAGGACTGACTGTAGTTTGTCTAAATGTTTAGACAAAGGATTTGAATAGGATGCCTTCAATAGGGGTAATCTTGCCACAAGCAGAGAGTAGGACTACATGTCCTAGGAAGGTCCCTTCCAGCCCTGCCTTCTCTACAGCATTCTCTTCAGCAGTAGTAGTAATAGTAGTTTTTAAAGAAGCTGGAAATCCCAATCTGATATTTTCAGACCTGGGGCTAGTAGCACCACCCACTACTACTGTTAAGGAATGTGTTGGTTCTGCCAGGCTCACTTTTTTTTTTCAGTTGTACCATCAAAAAAACCAAACCCTCAGTCTTCTACTAGCTCATATTGTAAAGGAAGCTCTTGTTCATAGGACCCATATGTTGCTTCATTCCCTGAACTCTTTATACTTTCTGAATATATTACAGAAAGGGGCATAAACTAAAACGAGTGGTTTCTAATTGCATGTTCAACGTGGGTGTCTAACTTAAGATACTCCCATCTGACTAGCAAATAGTGTTCCACGCACAGTCATCACTGGAGTCAAATTGGGGCTCTGCTTTGAATTTATTCAAAAATTGGCCCCTGGGTACCTCCCAGTAAAATAGTCAAAATAATAGGCACTTTCAACATTAAGCCTTTTGTGTTCCCCATCCATAGAAGGTATGATTCTGCCTCACAGGGTACCATGAAGGTCAATTAATGTTCACTAAATTATTCAATTACAGTAGTGATGAGCACCATGGAAGATCTGAAGAAATTAAAGACTTCTATCTTCATAGTAGAAGGTGAATAGTGTTTAGTGAAGCAGTGGGCCATGCAGTGAACGACGGGGATAAAATAAAACATCAAAGACTGCTCAACCTGTGCTCCAAATAAGGTGGGATTTTTGTGGGGAAAAATAAACTTGTGATTAAATACTGTTATTATAATGTAGTTGCACAAGAGGGCCAGATTAGGATGGTATAAAGATTTGTTTGTGCTCCCTTTTCTCAAGAATAATCTGAGAAAAGGATTTTTGTGGGTGATACCTTTTATTGGACTAACTGTGTGGTTGGGATAATGTTAGACAGGCTTTTGATGCAGGGTTGCCTTGCATGAATAATTAATGGATATAAGGAAGCCTTGCGTTCAGAAGCTTGTCTAACTTTTATTGGACCAATTGCATTCTTTGGCTAAAGTTCCCACCCTCAAAAATCCTTGCCCCTCACATAGTTCCTGGACCGTCACAGCTACAGCATCATTCTGGCACTACCAAGAATAATCTAATTTACTTTGTCCATTCTAATACAGTTCTTTGCTTTAGTGTTAAATTCAGCAAGAATTCACTGTTCAAAGGATAATGCATGCTGCTTTGCATTGTGGTAATTTATGCAGCAATTCCCAGGACATCTGGGTGGGTAAACTTTCTTTTCAGTGATATTTAGCTGTGAGGCAGTTCCTTATACCTCACCTTTTCTAGATTTATCAGCATAATTACATTAACTGATATTTTGTTAATTTGACCTACTAACAGACATAGCAAGATAGAAAGGAGTAATTGGTAGAGTAAACTAAAAAGCTGTCCATCATATTAATCTATTTTGTGGCATTCTTTGCCTGCCCTGGTGCTTTCCTCTGTCAGGAATAAGCAAACAAATAATGGGTCTGTTTCCTTTTTAATATTTTGGCTCATGTTAGCTGACGCACTCATAGTAAATCTTCAAAAGAGCTAAAAATATTCTGTAAACTTGTATAATTTGATACGGTCTTATTTTTCATAGCATCCAAGAAGCAGGGCTGGAAGGGACCTTCCTAGGACATGTAGTCCTACTCTCTGCTTGCGGCAAGATTACCCCTATTGAAGGCATCCTATTCAAATCCTTTGTCTAAACATTTAGCAAAACTACAGTCAGTCCTGACACAACATCTTAATCTGCTCCAGATAAAGGCAGGGGGACTGTGGTAATGTCATCCTTTGGCTGTCGTAAGGAGTGTTCATATAGGTTTTTATACTCGCAGCTGGTTGTAATTTTTGGTTGATAATAAATTAACCCAATGTTTGGTTTTGGTCTTCCCAGATGCCCATTTAGAAATTTGATCCAAATTTGAATATATATTTTAGCTGGGGAAAATTTTTATTAGACTCACAAAATGTGACCTGGGGAATGTCTTTCCCAAGAGGTGGAGCACTTGGGTTAAACTTATTTTGCCTGATATGGAAGAACTAAGCAACCCAGGTATGGCATATTCTGAAATGAATCTCTGTGTCCTTCCTGCTAGAAGTATTCAGGTTTGTGTAAAATGCTTAGTCATTGAACAAGAATTCCTATCTAGCTTTTTGGTTAGGACTCATCTAAGAGGGGCAGGGGCACCTGGATTCCAGCTCCTTATCTAGTGAATGTTTTGATTTAGTGGAAAACATCTCTGCATGTTTGTGCATAAATCAGTCATTTCTTTCTTCCCTTCCCCCTCCCCCTGTTTTAACAGTTGCTCAATATAAAACATTTCACTTTTGGTGAATTGGTTTTATATCAAACTTGATGTTTTTAAAAGTGTTTTTCATTTTGGTTCATTTATCTGAACCAGTTTATTTTGTAGGGTTTTTTATGGGTTTTTTTTGTTTTAGGGGTGTTGTTCAGCTGCTAAAACAAAAATTAGCTATTCATGAAGGCCCTTCTTGCTGTATGTCCAAGAATAAGACATGTATCTTATTTCTGAAAAGCAAAATGAATGTGGGAGAAGGGGAGATGTTTCTTGTAGTAAACTGTGTAGCAGCAGCGGAAATGAACTTTTCACTGTTCTGCTCCCTGTGGATCCTACAGATATACTTTTTCTAGGAAGAAGCTTTTGTATTCTTGCTTATAATGTACCCCTCAATTTCTAGGAGGTGCTTTTTGCAGAAAAAAGGTCTATTGGTAATACTTTACCACTAGTAAAAGTCTACTGGTAATAGTCTAGAATCTCTTATTTGAAATTTTTTAAAAGAAGGTGTCTAAAAGATTAGTTTTGGTAGCGCTACAGGAGGAAGGGGAAATGCATTTTTTTTTTTTTTTTTTTGCAGGGGGGGCTTCATTTATATATAATCACAGTAAGCTTACAATTTGTCAGAGATCAAATAGAAGGATTTTTGAGGAAAAGAGATGTTAAAAAGTTAAAGAGCAGCATTTTGTTGAGAAGCTCAGACCCTACAGCATGAAATGTAAGCGTACCTATCAAGATGATAGGTACTTCCTGGGGATGTCAACCTGAAACTTTTAGATCAGGGGTTAGCAACCCCCTGCATGTATGCCAGAGCATGGCAAGCGAAGGCATTTTTGTCTGCCCGAAGTGTGCGTGCCAAGTTACAGGGAAGGGCTGGGGCTGTGCTGCCACAACAAGGACTGGGTCTCTTATAGCTGGCCCCGCCTCCTTCCTGCCATCTGTCTCAAGGCACATCTGCATCTGCTGCTGGTGACCAATCTGGGCCAGGGCTCTGTGGACTGCAGTGCAGCTGCTTGCAGCCTCCCAACCACCTGTCACAAGCAGCTTGGCCTGTGTGGCAGGTGGCAGGGACCTATCCAGAGTGTGGACCAACTGGCAGGCAGCTGGGAAGCTGCAAGCAGCTGCACTGGGGTACGCAGATCCCAGACCCAGTTGATTGCTGGTGGTGGATACATGCACACCTGGGGCGGGTGGTGGGGAAGATGTGTGGGGCCTCCTCATAGTTGTAGTCGCGCAGCCCTGGCCCCTTTCCCACTGTCCTCCCCAAAGCATGTATATGTGCACCTCCCACTGGCAACAAGTTGGGCTGGAGCTCTGCAGATGGTGCAAGGCTCCACCCACCATGGAGCCCAGACTGCTTGCAGCAGGTGACAGGGCAGCTGCGCTGGTGTCTGCAGAGCCCTTACTCATTGCCAGCAGCAGGCACATATGTGCCTTGGGCAGAGTAGGGGCCCTGGCTGCACTGTCACAAAGATCAGGCCCCTCAGGACTCCTCAGCCATCCATTACTAGCATGCCAACATCTTCCAAATAGAGGTTGTGGGTGTTTTTGGTGCACTGCCCAAAAGTGTTGCTGACCCCTGCTCTGGATCTTATGTTTTTGCTTGAACCTGCAGGACATGTAAAAAATCTTTCAAAGTAGTTAATTGCTAAGTTGAATGCTTACACCAATACATTGATCTGTTGTAGAAGTTTTAAGTAAAATTTAAGACTGATGGAGACTTCCTTTTGTAATAGACCCTAAGCTCTTACAACTGTAACAAAGAACTTGCATACTAGAGGGTTGTGTATTGTTGAGGGGGAAGTGCTGTTTAAGCAAGGAAGACCCCAGATCTTCAGTCATTGACTTGAGCTTGTTTATGGTTTTGAAGTGGTTAGAAATATTCTGTGTTGTTCTGAAATAAATAACATGAGGAAAACAATTGAATAAAATATAACATCACCCCTTTTCTTTTCAGATATGAGAAATGAGTGTTGGACGCAGAAGATTAAAGCTGTTCGGAATTCTAATGATGGTAAACTTTTTTATTTATGTAATTGTGGAAGTTTCAAGAAGTGGTGGCCACGAGAAGAACGCAAAAGGACAGGTTGTTATACCTACCAGCAAGTTCTGGAGGAAATATACCCCTCACAAGGCCTATTGGAACAAACAGCAACAGAAGCTTGATCTCCTGTACAACCCCATTTTAACCTTGCTTTCCAATATGACTGTAGAGGAAAGTTTGATTTCAAATGCTAGTGTTCTGAATTCCTGTGATCCTGACCCATCAGTGACTTCAGAGGTTAATGACTTTGCAAATTTGCCAGACAGATTTAAAGATTTTCTGTATTATTTGAGATGTAGAAATTACTCATTACTAGTGGATCAGCCAAACAAATGCAAACACAAACCTTTTCTGCTGCTGGCTATCAAGTCACTTATACCACATTTTGATAGAAGGCAAGCAATTCGGGAATCTTGGGGGAAAGAAATTAAATTGAGAGGTATAACAGTAGTGAGGGTCTTCTTACTGGGGCAGACCCCACCAGAAGATAACTTTCCCAACCTGTCAGACATGTTGAAGTTTGAGAGTCAGACTCATAAAGACATTCTTCTTTGGAGCTATAGAGACACTTTCTTCAACTTGACTCTGAAAGAGGTGCTGTTCCTTAAATGGGTCGCTAGCAGTTGTCCAGATGTCCAGTTTATCTTTAAGGGGGATGATGATGTTTTTGTGAATACCCATCAGATCCTGGATTACTTGAAGAGCTTATCAAAGGACAAAGCCAAAGACTTGTTTATAGGTGATGTAATCAAAGATGCTGGACCTCATCGAGAGAAAAAATTGAAGTACTACATCCCAGAAAGTGTTTATGAAGGTTCTTATCCTCCATATGCTGGAGGTGGTGGGTTTCTGTACTCTGGTGACTTAGCATTGAGACTGAATAATGCATCTGACCAGGTACTTCTCTATCCTATTGATGATGTTTATACTGGAATGTGCCTTCAGAAACTTGGGCTTGCTCCAGAAAAACACAAAGGCTTCAAAACATTTGATATTGAAGAGAAATACAGGAGTAACATGTGTTCCTATACAAGCTTAATGTTAGTGCATAGCAGAAAACCTCAAGAAATGATTAAGATTTGGACACACTTACAGAATCCACACTTAAATTGTTAATGCGTTAAGTAATGTGTATAAGTGTCTTAAGTCCAAATACTTTTCTAAGTTTGGGTCTGATTTCCTCTCTGAACTATTAAAAGTCCTTTGTCTTCATTAGTTAGAAACTTTTTGTATCCATACTTCAAAAAGTGAGACTGGTAATGTAATAACCTTTGAGGGTATTATGTGAAGACTTGGTCCTGATCTTTCCACTGTTGTAGTGGTCATTATGTTTCAAACTTGCCTAAGAATAAATTAAAATAAACTTCAGAAGTTTTAACACCCAAATCATTGATTTGGTTAGCTGTTTGTAACATTGAAAGTATGGAGTTACCCACTTACAATTGCTATTGCATCTTTCATTATTGGTGAAGGGAGATGTAAACTTTCCATGAAAGATGTTGCCTGAATGAAATAACATAATTTGGAAATTTAGAAATTGGAGGAAATCAAATTTTATTTAAATGCTTTAATGTTACCCATATTTACTCTCCCTGTGTCCTGTCCTACAGTATTTTCTCATTTAAATGTGATCTGCTGTGCAAAAATGTGTCTATTGAAGTCTGGAAGATTTTTTCCCCTTTTTTGAGTAGTGCTTTTTCTTCAATTTATTTTATTTATTTTTTTAAGCACAATATAACTTCAGAAGGGATAAAACTTAAAAGAGCTCTGAACATGCAAGGGGAAGGAGAGAGATCATCTTGGCAATAGGCGGTTTTGTTTCTGACTTTCTTTCAAAGCGCAAATGATATTTTAAATGGTTTTGTCACTCCCATGAAAGGCTACTTGGTCCATCTTGTTTTCTGTACTGGCTCCAAAACCCTTACCAAGTAGCTTGATTTGATACTGAACTGTGAAATTGCACTTAGCTTATAAAAATTTGGTTTGGGTCTCTTCTACAAACTGGTAGCAAATCTAGAATTGTGCAGATCTTCTTAAATGTTTCAAAATTTGAAACTGAAACTTAGAAGTTGCATGATGTCTCATGTAGGGTTAAATGTTCTCAAAACTCAGAAACTTTTTTTTCTTGCTGTTTCCTCATTTTGCTTATATGAGTTTTATTCTAATAGTGACTGCTTCCTTTGTATATGTAGAAGTGCCTGTCTATTTATTGTTCAGATTGAAGACCAAAACGTTTTCTTAAATATATTTTGTGTAACATTTTATTTGTATAGTGTTGTCACTCAGATATTTAAATAGAGCATGATATTTTAAATCTGAGATGTGTAACATATGTTAAATAAAGCTAATTGTTATTTTTGAATTTGAAAAATAAAATGTGATTTAAGTCATTTTTGTATGTCTCCTTTGACATTTTAATACAGACCTGTGGAGCTATCAAGCTGTTAAATGTATAAGAAACCATAAAAAGCTATTTTAAAGAACTTCTTAGAAATATCAAGTTGTTTATTCAATATATTACTGTTTGCATTCTAGAATGCAGTAGAGATGGCAGAAAGACCTGCTGAGTCCTAATTATGTTTTAGCTTTCTAAGTACTTAAACTACAATTAGGCTAAAACAACATCAAATAGTAAAGAGCAAGAATAATGAACCCCTTTTTAAAACCCTGTATGAAAAATTGCAGAGTTAGAAATAAGGAATTGTTTGTACCCATTTCTGTACTGTGGCAGGAGGGTGCAGGGAGTAGTACAAAGAGGCAGGGAAATAGGATTACAGCTTGGTAGCTAATCCTGCTCCTTATTTTTGTTGTTTAAAAAACTGCTTTCCAGCTATAATACTTATTTGAACTCTTGTTCTTTCACTCCTTGAAAGAACAGATTTTGTCCTGTTGTCTGTCCACCCCTCCCCCCAAACCCTTGCATACCCACTTGAGGCTTCCAGAGCAGAATAGTCAATAATGGACCTCCAAGGCGGTTGCAAGGGTCCCAGAGTACCTGAAATGAAAACAGCAAATAGAGAAATACTCAGGGCTATGCGGAGTGAGTTGCAATAGGGAACTGGAGATCAAAAAGAAGATGAGAAAACAAACTGCAACTACTTGAGGGTAAGCAACACTCCTCCCCCCCCTCCCCCATTTTGTTAATTATATTGTAGTGTTGGTGTGCTATGTACTATAACACATACAACTGAACAATTAAATTGGTCGTACATTTTGTTACAAGGAAAATGTTTAATTTAACAAGATGCAAGTTTGAAGGATTATGGGGCAAAAATGAGCAGAAGTGAGTAGTTAGCAGAAAGACAACCAAAATGCACAGTATTACTGATTTTAAGGTAGTGGAGCAGATCATTTGCTGTAGTGGAGGAAGGAGCAGCATGGGAAGTGCAGAAATGAAAGCTATCTTAAAATCAAAATAAGTAAATAAACAAGGGTGGAAATGGGTTTAGCCATGATAAAAACCTATGGGCAGCATGAATAAGTTGGACCTTACTAAGGTAAAACAAAAGGAGTGGCACGACTTGAACACTGGAACAATTGGTCTCTTTAGAGGGACAGGCAAAGAAGGTGTTTGGCTGCAGCTTAATGAATGGAACATGATAGGAAGAAAGAAGGCATTATTTCCCTGGTGGATATTTTACTCTGCCAGATTCTACCATTAGGACCCACTGGTTTCTTGTCTACTGGGCCCTTGTCCTTAAATCCATCCTTGGGGAAAATGGGATGGAGAGAAAAGGACAAATGCCAACAAGGAAAAAAGTATTTTTTAAAAATGCTGAAAGTACCCTACCACTTTCAGAGTTGTTGGTTGTAGCCATGTTGGCCTAACAACATAGGCAGGCAAGGTTCATTTACATGCATTTTTGTGCTGGACAGAAGCCAGGCAATGCATAGTCCAGTTGGATGGATGTCTGCTTTTTTTTTTTTTTTTTTTTTTTTTTTAAGTTAGTTTCTTTTGCCAGTACACTTGCTGGACTAGCTGCTGGCTTTATATGTTCACTCCTCCCTCCCTCGCTCAAATTTCCCCTAACAAGGGTAGTTGTTTCCTTGTCAAATCTTGGTACCCCCTGCAGTGGATTTTTTTTTTTTTCCTCCCTTCCATACCCCCCTAGAATTTTTTTCCTCCTTTTTTCCAAGATTTACAAGCTTTGTCATAAAATGCCTTTAAATGCCTTAAAGGGCTAGTGATAAACAAAATCCCCTCATTGTGAGAGAGTGGGTTATTGCTAGAGACCCTAAAAACCAGATCTAAAGGTTTTAGTGTTCAAAGTGCGGGCAAGTACATAGCAGAATGAATACAAAGTGCCTAAGTGAGTACCTAACTTGTTTCAGTTACTCTTAAAAATCCTGGTAGGCACTTTCATACTTCTGTAAATCTGGCCTTGAAGGATCATGCACTTGTTTCCTTGGACTCTGCTGTATCTTTTGTTTTGTTGGGTAGTTGATTAGGCTTTTGGCGTGATACCTGAACTTTAGCCTGCCTGTCCTCCAGAACTACCCCCGCCTCCAATCTAAGCAAGATTGCCATTACTATGGTCTGGCAGGGTGTGACTACATTACAGAGCCACGATAGAACCTTCGCTGCCAGCCTAATCCCCCATCAGAAAATGGATCATGCTACACCTTACAAACAACTTGTACAGGACATCTTTGAGGATGACTGGGGAAAGGATTTATTTTGTCTTCATTTCAGGGAAGGTCTTAACTTATGAATTGGATCATGACAAAAAATGGAAATTTGTAAATGCCCCACAGAACATATGATAGAAGTCTGTCTCATTGCTTTTTATTAACCTTGGCCCATGATTTTTTGGCTAAAGTCTAATAACACTTTTTATAATATTTGTCTTGGCCAAAACTTGTGCAAAGAAGTCTCAGACCTGGTTAGTAAACCAAGTAACTTGCTTCAAATTTGAGACAAGCAGAATGGCTGCTAATGTGTTACTTAAACATGCCTGTATTATGATGCACCTGCCATTTACATGCAACTCTGTTTAACTCTGTAGAGATGCAAGTACTAATTATGCCAGTGCTCCCAGCTCTTCTGGGCTGCAGGGTAGGTAAATTGTATAGGGTTGGTCCACAAGCAGGCATGGCCCCAAACTCGTGCCTGGCTGCATCTTGAGCCATATGCCAGATTAGGTTTATGGCTGTGGCCCAATCCAGTGTACAAAGTAGGTCATCTGGCCACAGGGTTTGGAAATTTGGCAGTGGCATTGTTATTGGCCACTGCTTCCCAGCCACCAAATTTCTAGGGTCGCAGGAGCTCCTTGCCTGCATAACCTTTTCTAGACAAGGCAGGAACAATGCAGATTTCCTGTGCTTTAAAGGGATGCATAATGGGAGAAAACTATTACTGGCAACTGCCTATGATGCAATTCCCATTTGAACCCCTAGCATTCCCCCTACAGACTTTTCCTCCTAGTATAATTTGCAATGCTCAGTGAGATCTTCCATTCACTTCCCACTGCTAATCCTCTTGCTTGAAGACTGTCTCTTTCCTCCCTTTGAAGTAGCTCACTTGCCACTCTTTCTCTCCCCATCTTCTTCCCTGACTGTCCAGTCTTGTGTGACTTCATCTGTCACATCCAGAACTACTCATTGTTCTTGTCCTTTTTTCCCCTATATTGTTTCAGTTTTTAGCACTCTCCAATGTCCTTGATTCTATGTACCTTATCCATTGGAAGGGTCACTTTCCCTGGGTCATTCTGGCTGACAGGCTGAATCAGACCTAGATTCCAAAACAGTCTTCTACCCTAGCACTAGAATACCTTACCTCATGTAAGGGCCTGATTCTGCTCTTAATGAATGGGATTTTGCAGGAATAGCAGAATAGAATTTGACCCTCTCTTAGTTGTGTTTGGGAAGACTAAACTATTTGAAGCTCTCTAAAGTCTTGAACTTTATGGGTGTTAATTAATGCCTTCAGGTTAAAGTAATGATAGAAACAAAGTTGCATTGTTTATATTAGAAATTAACACAATTTTATAGCCCAACATGGATTATAACCTTCATTTTACAGTAGTTCAAGGTGACACCTATTTTTTGCTCATAAAGTTAAAACTAGTGAGAGGCTATCGTCACTTGTTTCCTACAGACAATATTGCTTTGGAGAAGCTTGGAGGTAGGAGTTATTTTTAATGCCTACAGAAACTGTCAGGCTACCTGTCAAAGCTGAAGGCTGCATAGGTAAGTGAATATAACGTTTATTGGAATTACAGGATTCTTTGCATGTTACTACTGAATTTTGTCTGCTTTCCAGTTTTTAGGTGTTAATGCTATGTGGCGGGTTGAGTGCGTCTTGAATTCATAGTTCCTCCTGTCTACTCTTCCTCTTTCAAAAAACATTTTATTTCTTTCAGATTAAAATGTTCAGTATGTTTTATGATGCACAGAGGCCAAACAATGAAAGCAAGATCCATCATTAAGGAGACCCCTACAATTTCACTTTATGAAACCAGATTTTGAAAAGACCATTCGGGTTATAATTTTAGTTCAGTTCTGCAAATGTAAAATTTACCTTCACTTTTCTTTCCTGCATTTCTACTAGGTTGTTAAACTGTTAAGGAAATTTCATTCTGTGCTCTGCTGTTTTTCCAATACCCATTAACTTGGTCATTTGTTGTTGGGTGACAGCATTTGAGAAGGCATGACATTTTATGTGAAATGGCACTCATGTATATCAAAGTGGGCATGGAGGTGAAGACCCACTTGTTAGCTTATTACAACCATGATTGTTATCATTTTGTCAACAGAAAGAATGATGAAACAGCCATGCCCTACTTAGACTGTTTGTATGTGAATTGTTGTGCCTAACTAGGGTGACAAGTCTCAGATTTCAGCATCCTAGCTGTTGGAGAAAATTGAAGCAAAAGTTGTGGACTGGCAGGAACCAACCCATGTGCATTGTGGGGAGGGATGTCTATGGCAACCCAGAAATTTAGTTTTTCTCCAGGGAACCCAGCCAGTGGGCTGTTCCCTGGTCTGGACCCCACTGGGCTGTGAGTGGAGTCTTAAAAACACTGTTGGGGCAGAGGGGTGCGCATGGAGACATGGGGTCAGCGTTGTGTGCGCACGCACATGTGCACCATATTGTCCTACCTGTCCCTGCTCCTAAGAGCCACATTCCCTCCCCCAAAAGCAGGGGTTGGCGGGTTCTGTGTGTGTGCTTGCGCATGTCATACTGTCCCATCTGACCCCATTCCTGGGTGGTACATGGGTGTGCACACGCACCCCTGGGTTGTCCCAGTGCTAAGTAATCTCTCCCTGCCCTGACTTCTTGCCGTCAGCCCCGTCTGGCCTTTTCTGCACCACCCCCACTAGAAGCTATCCCTTCAATCACAGCCTTCTTGCAGGCTGTTGTGTCAGAGAAGTCCAGAAGAGGAGGGGGCTCAGTGCATGGATGAAGGGGCGTGGCACCCTGCCTTGACTGCTCAAAGCGCAGGGCTCCAGGCCACTAATTTCTCAAGAGGTTTCTGTCTTTCAGCACTGGGCAGATCAATTGCCCCCTCCCCTTTTCCCTCTCCCTTCCTAAAGTGCAGCCAAGGTGTGACACCCCCGCCCTCCCCTCCCGCTGCCCCCTGCCTTGGACAGTTTGCAGCCCATCTCCTATTCTGTGAAAACATAAATCTGCCTCATTTGCACCTCTGCCTTCTCTTAGGGTCATACTCTGCTACTGGGAGAAGCTGAACTTCTTGCCCGCTGCCCAGAGCATTGATACTGAAACAGCTCCACCCCCCCTTGTATGCCTAGGAAGGCACAGAGATTTTGCCCTTAGCCCTGTTTTTATCCAACTCTGCAGGCAAAGTGCCAGTGCCCTGCATTCCTCCCCAGTAAGCAACGCCATGGGCCAGATAGCAAAGATGTCAGAGATCAGGGGATGGGAGATAACAGCTATCTATGAAAACAACCAGAGTTGCAGAACAGCAGGATAAGAAACTTCTCCCTTGCTAAATAACCTATTTTCTCTTTGTTTCCCTGTGTCCCTCCTAGTGCAAGAAAAATACAGAAGTGATGGCAGGAACCCCATGTGGGAGCTGTTGTCCTACGTTAGCAGCAGGAGCAGATTGGCTAACTTGTAAGCCATGCATCTGTTATGCTTCAGCCCAAGTCTGAATTCGTTGCCCGGCATGCATGAGCCAATATATGAATGCCAGTTGGAAGTTTGAAAGAAAAAAAGTTTTTATT
>JAGPOW010003648.1:91099638-91120714 GCA_030014935.1 Caiman crocodilus
GAAGGTCCTGTAATACAGCCAGGAACCTACGTGAGTGGTCAGACCTGGCTGTCTGCTCCTCCCAGCAAATGTCTGGGTAGTTTAGGTCACCCATGACAAAAACATCCCTTGACCTAACTGCCTCCATAAGCTGACTGGAGAAGTCCTGGTCTAGCTCTTCCCCCTGGTTGGGTGGTCTGTAGTAGACGCCCACCGTAAGGTCCCTTTCGCCACATTCCCCCTTGTAGTTTGACCCATAGTGTCTCGGCCCGATCCTCTTCTAACCCGAAGTTAATCCTTGATGATGTGAAGTGCTCTTTGACATAGAGCACAACCCCCCACCTTGCCTCTCTGCCCTGTCTCTTCTATATAGGGTATATTCCTGAATGCCCGCCGCCCAGTCGTAGGTAGGGTCCCACCAGGTTTCTATGAGCCCTGCTAAGTCTGGGTTCTTACTCGCAATCAGGAGGCACAGTTTCTCCTGCTTACTCCCCATACTATGAACATTAGTGTAGAGGCACCTGAGACCTCCCGAGGGTGTACGTGCCTCTCTTTCACGCCCAAGACAGTTGTGACCCCCTGATCGTTGATACTTACCTGGGCTTCTCTTCCTTTTGTCACTGTGCAGGCTGATAAAGCATCTTCTCCACTCAAAGCCTTGGTCCCTTCCCCCGGTGAAACTAGTTTAAAGCCCACCATACGAGATCAGCCAACCTAGAGGAAAAGATATGTCTGCCCTTAGGGGAGAGGTGAAGCCCATCCCACCCCAGCATGCCCTCCTTACAAAAACATGGGTCGCCAGTTAACCACGTCAATGCAGGCCTTGTGACGCCTACCCTGTCTACTTACCAGGAGAATGGAGGAAAATACCACCTGGGCTCCCATCTTCTTCAGTTGGTGTCCCAAGGCCTTGCAGTCTTCCATGATGTTATCCAGCTTGCCCTTGGATGCATTATTTGTACCCACATGGACCACAACCAGTGGGCAGTAGTCAGAGGGCTTGATGATGTTAGGGAAGGTCTCTGATGTTGTGAATCCTTGCTCTGGGCATGCAGCAGACCTGACGTGACCAGGGCTCCGAGTGACAGATTGGACCATCGGTTCCCCTCAGGATGGAGTCCCCAATGACCAAAAC
The DNA here is from genome assembly GCA_030014935.1 of Caiman crocodilus. NCBI lineage: Eukaryota > Metazoa > Chordata > Crocodylia > Alligatoridae > Caiman > Caiman crocodilus. Next base: position 91,100,753 of record JAGPOW010003648.1, read on the forward strand.
TTCATGTCTCCTTCTCGGGGCGTGCCTCTTCTGAGCTGGTGATGTACGTTGAGCGGCTTCAGTTTTTCTGGGGACCTGTTCTTGCTTGAGCTGTGCAACAAAAATGTAATCTGGCCACAGCTGGTCAGCTGAGACTTCCCCAAATAAGAAGAGGCAAGATGAGGAGTTTGGTTCAAGAAGCAGACTTCTTGGCTTCTGTCAGAAATTCCCAGCTATGTATGCTTCCTTAACTTACTGTTGTAACTTGGGTGACAGCAACCACTAAATATTACAGTTCAAGATCTTAAGGAAAGAGACCAGAATAAAGATAATGTACTTAAATTTTTTTTTTTAAGAAAAGCAGAATTCAGGGAACCGATGGGCAGGATTTCCGGGGAGGCATGTCTGAGGAGAAAAGAAGTCCAGGAGAGCTGCCTGTACTTTTTAAGGAGTCTGCAATAAGGGCATGGAAGCAAACTATCCTGGCATGACAGAAGAGTCAGAGGTGCAACAGGACACCAGTGTGGCAGACAGCCGTCTCCTCAATGAGTGTAAGCTCAAAAATAACTCTACAAAAAGTGGAAACTTGGTCATCGCTGTGGGGGTCGAGAAATGCTGGCAAAATGGGGCCGCTGATGGAGTGGAATTGAGGCGCTAGACACGCAGGTTGTTGGAAGCAAAAAAAACTTTACTTACAGTCCTTACGCTGTAGGCACGTTCCTCGAAGTTACAAACTCAAAACAGGAACTCGGGCACACAGAAGCTCATGCTGACGTAGGGTGTGGGGCGTCGGATGAATCCGGAGGGGAGTCGTTGTCGGTTGATCAGGCCTCTTCGTGGCTCGGAAACGCACATGGATCTTTCCTCATGTGTCCCAGCTCTCCTCTGGTTTGGACGGGCATCGCCCAAGCCTCTTATTTGGTCCGCTAGCCAATCGTCGACCGACACGTATGCATAATTTAATGTGAGTCAATCGCAAGCATGCACTCGCTGGTGCAGCTGCAAGGTTTTGGCAGGCTCTGACCGTGTACCAAAACTTTTCCCCTGCTACAGGGGAAACTCCCTGCTCCCATGCTCATAATGTGCTCAACACGAGCTGTGCCGAGGCATCTCTTAACCGTTATGCACAGACAATCGCAGTAGGGAAGAGTTAAAAAGTTGCATAGGCATGCAGGGAGAAAATCGAGGCGGTCAAGGCACAATTTGAGATGCAACTGGCAAAAGACATAGAAGGCAATAAAAAAAAGAATTCTACATGTAAGTTGGAAGACGGGGAAAAATTGAGGAACGTGTAGGTCCCTTACTAAATTCAGCAGGCAACCTAATTATCCATGATGCAGAGAGGGCTGAAGTACTTAATGCCCCTCTTATCTCAGGCTTCACAAATACGGTCATCTGCCAGCTCAAGAATGCAATTGGTAGCAAAGATAAGGAAGGAGACAAATGGCTTAGAGTAGTGGAGGAACCGGTTTAGGGTTACATAGAGAAAGTAAATGTTTTCAAGTCAGCAGAGCCAGATGGACTGCACCGTAGGTTACTGAAGGAATTGGCTGAGGTAATTGCAAAGCCACTGGCTACCCTCCTTGGCAATTTGTGGAGGTCAGGTGAGGTCTCAGATGATTGTAAAAGGTAAATACATCTGTGATCTTTAAGAAGGGGAAGGAGAAGGATTTGAGGAATTACAGACTAATCAGTCTGACTTTGTTACCAGAAAGATCATGGAGCAGCTCCTAAAGCAAAGAGTCAAGGGTGATCAGGAACTGCATGTCAGGAACTAACTCGGTTTATTTCTGTGCCAAGGTAACAGGTTCTACGAATGAGAGGAGAAGAGTGACCTTAACTTTAGCAAGGCTTTTGACTTTTATCTGCTTCTATTTAACCTTCTCTTTAACAAACGAAGGAAATACAGACAGATGAAAGCAAAAAAAGAGACAATCCAGCAGGGTGTTTACTTAACAGAAGTGTCTCTTGCAAATCAAGGGAAGCGATTCTCCTACTTTATTCAGAGGAGTCACCTGGTTTTACGGTGTCAGTTTTGGGTCCCACACTTTAAGAAGGATGTGGAAATAGATTAGACCAACTCAAACAGAAAAATTCTTCCATCCAGGAAGTGATCTTGTATAACGTTTTTGGATAACTTTGCCACAATGGGTTAGCTTGGTAAGACTGTAATTATATTCCACACAAATGCAAGGAGCAGAGAGGTTGAGGAAACAGCAGTGGCGTGGCTGGGAATGCTCATAAGGCTTGAATCCTACTCCTGGTTCTATCACGATGTGCTATGGAACAAGCCCCCTCATCTCTCTGCTTCCATTTATTCAAAACACATTCTGCCTTTGTCTATTCTGTAGCATAAATTGCCTTCCAGGATGGTTATGGTGCTGTATCTAATGTAAGTAAGTCAACTCTCAGTTGGAGCCTTTGGGTGCTTCCTTCAGGTAAGTAGCCAGGGAGCTTGCTGGATATTCTATTGCATATGTAGGGAATATGAATATTCTGTTACTGCAGAGAACAAATGATTTTAGCAAATGTTTTCTAAGCAATCAAGTTCCTCTTTTGCTAAAATTATTGCTTAGTAATATGAATGCTCAGAAGCTTTGGAAGCAGTTAAAAGATGTTGTTCTCTTGCCAGACTGATAATTCTGATACAGAACTGTGGTTAAATGTCTAGAGATGGTTTTAAAATAGTGAAAATGGGAAGTAGTATTTATTTGTTACAGTTGCTTAAAAAAAAAAATCAATGCCTGCAGTTACCACACACACACAAGATTTTTAATGACACTGTTGTAAGAGGGTTTGTTACAATGGTCTACAGAAAGTCTCAGGCTGCTTTTAATACAGGCAGAGCTACTGGCTCTGCTGATAGATCATTTCTATTATTTTGTGGCAAGGGAGTGTAAAAAGGAAGCTGCCATGAGACACTATCCAACACAAGAAAAAACCCCACAATAGCAGCGGCTCTTTTCACAGCTGGATACCCCTTTCCCCAAAAACACACTGAATGTCTTCAAAGAGCAGAAAGGTCTGCTTAATTTTTAGCATGTGCTTAAATACACAGATGCTGCTTGACTTGAATACTCCATTTAAAATTGCCTATACCTATTTGACTGCAAAAATACCTCTTCAACTTTCTCTTTCATTCATTCCCTTTTAGTTTTGGTCTGGCTAAAATTCTTTTGTCTGGCTGTTTCTCTCTTAGGTGTATATGTTGTATACTATCAGTCCAGCCTATTCAGTGGGGGATTATTTTTGTATATGCAAAAAGTTTAGAGTTTTTGGAAACAAGTATTTACATGATGGATGGTCTTATCCATAATGCACGTGACAAGGAAGCGGAAGTTTGGGGTTCTTTTACCTGTTATATCACTTCTGGTGCAGTGGTCAACAAGCTTTTTCACTTATACAGTTCAGGTCCCCAGCCATGGAATGGCAATAATACTCTGATACTGAGGCCCCCAGCTAGTACAGTGATTACGAATGTATTTACCTTCTAACTCTTCCTCCCCCTCCTCTTTTCACTCTTGCTTTCCATTTCCCTCTGCCTGAAGAAGGGCGTTCATACCTGAAACAGCTTGCAAAGAACAATTTTTCCAACTATTTAGTTGGTATAATAAAAGATATCGCATTTACCCAAAGAACCTTGTCTGCCTATGTCCTTAGACCAGCATGGCTATAACCAGCACTCCCTAAACATGGAATTACTAACGCAAATCACTTTGCACATTCATAAGTGCAAGATCAATGCATGACATCTTTAGTCTCTCATTTATAAAATTCCTATTCAGCATAATGGGAAGAAGGTCCAAGAAAGAGCTTTAGAATCCAGTTGTTTCAATGAACACATCAATTCTCAGCATTTTCAGATCAAGCCATTACATTTCTTTCTGTCTGTCATGTTACTAAGAAAGATGTAAACAAGTCATTTACTCTGTGCTTTTTTCCATAAAGCATAATTATACAAGGCGCTGGGTAATTTTTCTAGTCAGAGTCCCTAAAGGGGTCTTCAAGCCACAGACTTTTTAAAGCCCTTGCCTCTGAGCTTCCACTCTTATGTTCTGCCCTAGACAGCTATGGGACCAGCCTGGATCTGTTAACCCCCTTACAGGCAGCAGTCCTTTTGTGCTGTTATGGTCAGTTTGACGCAGATTCATTGACCTGATTTATTAGAATAACTACTTTACCATTACAAAGAATCCTTTTGCTGGTAAAACTCCTTGAGGGCAGCAACACCCCAAGAAAGGCCTCACTGGCCTCTTCCAGTGTTGGTGTGTACAAGAATGCCCCAGCCAGGCAGACTGTCGGGGGCTGTCTTGAGTGATGTGCTCTGCCACAGCATAGGCAAACTTTCATACCGACTAGGTGTAGTAGGATCTGACTCCTGTTTCATTTGTGACCAGTGTCACAAATGTCACCCATTTTTTCCCTTCCACGTCCACATAGTAACCAACAAAAGGGTCCTTTGCAATATAAACACTTTTAACTGCCTTTCATTTTCTGATGCTTCATTCTGCTGAGTTGAACTTGGGAGTCTGTGTAGCTTCCAGGTGAGTTTACACTCACAACTTCCTCTTCTGCCCTGAAAATGGGGTCTTGTGCTTCCTGAAGGGTTGTGATCTTCTTTGGTACCTGTCTAGTTTCAGTCATACGCTTTCTTTTCCGCCTTTTACAGTCCTTTCAACATGCAGCAGTTTATTTAGACTGGTTTTTTGTTTTTTAAATATTTTTGATCCTCAAATCTTGCTAAGGTGTACGCATCCCTGTACTCTCCAGATTTGTGTGAAGTAATATTTCTCAGAGTTGGTTGACAACAGTGTTCTATTTGATTAACATTTTGGACACGTTTCCTACCAAGCACTCCTCTGGGACTTGTAGTATATCTTGGAGACTGTTGGCTACAAAGTTGTGTTTGATTAATGTTACAGAGGCATTTTCCACAAAGCAATCCTCCAAGTTGCTGGTCTGGATTTCATTGTGCACTAACACTGTAAGCTGTGAGAGTTCAAATTTTAACAACACAGTCTCTTCCCCTGTATGCTTAAATTTCATGACTGACCTGAAGGTTCCTCTTTCCTGAAAAATATTGAGACAGTCAGCATGAGAGAGCATGTTACTTCATCTTCTGACTGGCAGAATACCAGAGGCTTAAAAAAGAAAGGTTCCTCTCCCTTACAATCCTCACTTCCTTGTAGAAGTAGTGGTTTACTTTGCTTTTGATGTGTGTGTTTGAAGGAACTCTAGAAGCCTGGTGTAGAAATACTGAGTTGTTAATTATAGAGTGAATCTGTCTGATCCATCCAGTTTTAGTCTGTCATGATGCATTTTGATATGGCTACTGGTGGTCCTGAGATTACTAGGATTAGTTTTATCATCTTGCCTGGGTAGCACCTCTCCCAAGGGAATCCTGACATGCAAGACCTGTGGATCAGTTTTTCAAACTAAAATGTGGGGGGAAGAGGATGAAGACCAAGTCAGATTTAATGCAAAGGAGGACATCATATAGATTCTATACTGTTTCGAAGAGGACAGCAGAGAACCAAGGAGTTCAAATGTAGATAATAATGAGGGTAAGTCAGAACATCTAGAGTTCCAGTTAAGTAGCATGAGTAACAGGCAGCTGAGCAAGGACAAAATGCATGTTTCAATGCAAAGGGCAGAAGGCTAAACAATAAGACAGGTGAATTAGAATGCTGGTATTAAATGGTGACTTCAATATAAGAAGCATCTTAGACTTGATTGAAGGATGATAATCAATGGGATAGTGTTATAACAGGTTATGAACTATATAGGAACGACACAGTAGGATGTGCAGGTGGAGGAGTGGCACTGAACAGTAACAGCATAAAAAATTATCTGAAAGGAAAACTACTGTAGAGTTCCTGTGTGTGGAAATTCCATAGCTAAATAAAAGAATATAGTACTAGGATTGTACTATTGACCACTTGGTCAGGAAGATGAAGGTGATTATGAAATGCTCAGAAAGAGTAGCGAAGCTAGTAAAATGGGACAAGCAATAATAATGGCAGATTTCATCTAGCCTCACATAGACTGGGTATACACCTCATCAGGGTGAGATGTGGAGATAATATTTCTGGAAGTGATAAATGACTGCTTCCAACAATAATTCATCATGGAACCCACAAAGCGAATAGCAATTCTAGGCCCAATCCTGAGTAACATGCAGGACCTGGTTCAAAAGGTATGGTTGGTGAGTCACTCTGTAGCGGCAACCATAACATAATCACAATCCACATTCTAGCAGGAGGGAATAAGCGAAAAAGAAGGTCCACCAGGCTGATATACAACTTTAGGAAGGAAAATTGCACAACAGTTGGGAAGTTGGCTAGAATGAAATTTAAAGGAACAGTCAAAAATGGAAAAGGCTTGCAGGCAGCTTAGGAGCTGCTTAAAAATACTATATTAGAAGCTCAGGAAAAGTATATACCATGAATCAAAAAGGGTTTCAAGCAAACCAGTTAAGCCCCTATATTGTTTAATAGCAGATTTAGCAAGGTCATTCAAGCAAAAAGGCATCCTTCAAAAATGGAAGACATGCCCAAATGAGGGTAAAGCTCATAAACTCTGACAGCTGAAATGTAAAAGAAAAATGAGGCCAAAAAAGAATATGAGCATCTAGTAAAAGATGCTGAAGTTACGGATAACAGCATCAGAAGCAAGAAGCTAGCTAGCTAGAGACTTGGCACCATTAGATGACCAGGATGTAAAGCGTGCACTTGGGCATGTCAAGGCCACAGCAGAGCAGTTAAATGAATTCTTTGATTGGTGTTTACTGAACAAGACACTGGGGAAATTCCCATTTCAAATCAATCTTTCTTAGTAGATAGGTCTGAAGAGTTGAATCATCTTCAGGTGCCACTGCACCCCTGCTCTCCTAATGCATCACCTGTTCCCCCCACCCCCTTGCCCACATAGACTTACCTGGAGGGAGCTGTTCTTTGCCACTGCCACTGCACCCCCTGCCTCTGATCACTCTCCCGGACTCCCCGCAGCCCCAGGCAGCCCCATTCAAGCCAGAATTCTGCCAGCCTGCAATGGAAAACCCTCATTTTTCTCCTCTAAAGGAGAAATCCATGATTTTCTTCATTAGCAGAGAAAATCTGCATTTTCTCTGTTAAAGGAGAAAATTGTGGTTTTTTTCGCAGCAAATGGAAAACCCAGATTCCTATTTATTGTGACCCCATCCACTGATGTTGCAAACCTATTTGGAGTTGTGACCTGCAGTTTGGTAACTACTGCTGCTCTAGATCTATGCGATTTGGTGCTCTCCCTCCAGCATCCACTTCTGGAGACAGGCTAGATGGTCTAACCCACTGGTCTAGCCCAGTGCAGCACTTCTTATGTTCTCATGAAGACATGACATTCGTTCTGGGATGTTTAGCTTCTCTATTAAATGACTGACAAGTTTCTCATACAAAAGGATGCCTATAGTAGAGGATTCAAGATTCTCTTAATAAAAGACGCACATTATTTCCAGAACTGGTTTTCAGGAGCTGTGATGCCTCCTGTAGTTGGACTGTAAGAGGCCCCAACAGGAAGGCAATGTTTTAGGCATTTTTCACATTTTACCAGGCCATATAAGCCACATCTTGCTTTCAGTACAATCAGTAGGTGCTTTGCCAAGTCAGTGTGTGTGTGTGTAGCAGAGGGGAAAGAGGTGGGGGTGGGCTTTAAGGCAATTGTACTGCCTGTTGTCTTGCAACTATGTTCCTGTGGCTTGAACACCCTGGAGTATCAACCAGCAAGGACTTTTTGGCACTGTCGGGCTCGTCTATATTTAAATTTGATGTCTGCTAAATCACTTGCTGGTCCCCTCAGCCCTGTGTCTGCTTTCTTACATGGCCCTCTTGTCTTTTTCTGTCCATTAGCCTTTCATGTGAATTTAACCTACTCTTCAGAAAGGGATACAAGAAACTGAATATTTAGCTGGAGAAATAGAAGAGGGAGGTGCTTAAATTGGTCCTATTTTTTTTCCATAAAAAGTACTAGCTCTGTAATGGTAAATGTGCCACTAAGAAAACCTAGTGCACACAGGCTCCATCCCCAGAAACCATGAGGACCCTAGATGAAATTGAGTGAGAGAGGTTAAACAATGGAGAGAATTAAACAGTGGAAATGGTGCAAGGGGAAGGGGAAGGTGATCTTTTTTTGAAAAAGACAAATCTGATGACTGAAATTTAGATCATTCAAGTTGTCCCCTCCATTTTAGTGATAAAAGGGCTTCACTGATCCAGGCTAGGTGCCAGGAAGGTCCAATAAGACTGATACAGAAGGTAGTGTTCTAGTTTGTCTTCCCTTCATTTTCTCCACTAATAACTACTCCGAACTGTAGTCCAGGTTCAAGGGGGGTGGGCACAAGAATAGGATGTAAGAATTCCCAGCACTTATTAACTGAGTAGGTAAAATCTCACATGCAGATGTCCAAGGTCTAAAAGCACTGGCATGTCTGCCCTTAGAGCTTGAGGTCCTGTTTTAAAGATGCACCCCAGTCAAACCAACAATCCTCATATAGAGTGTGAGTTAAGTGGCTTTCACATAAGAAGTCTAAGGCTTCTCTTTGCCACCTGTTCTTTACTTGAGCATACATATTTTCCATTTTGAACTAAAAAATGTCAGTCCCAGAAAGTGTGTTTGGTGCATATTGCCTGATCCATTGCTCATTTTAAAGTGACAGGTAGCACACAAGTACAACAGGAAAAGGAAAAGAAATCAGATGAAAAAAACCTGAATCAATAAACTTTTAAAAACATTTGAGTTTTGTCTATTGCTCCTGTTCCAGACTAAAACGCCAGTGTGGGACTTAGTAGCTACAAGAAGACATAGGAATAGTCAGGTACCTGATATCTGCATTAAGGCTGGATTTTACTTGTTATTGCTGTAGTTTTCCATAACTAAAATCAGAAAGAAGAACTAAAATTGACAATCCTTTTCATCAGTGAGGACTTTCCATTCCTGACACACGAGTTTGACAAACAGCATAACAAGCAGCTTTCATCAGATTAAGTTATTAAATGTAATAAAAGGAATAAAGGAATCCAGACGCAGTAAGCGAACATACTGGTATTGACAAGAATACTGATACATGCTGTCAGCCTTAGGCTGCCCTGCACGCACAACTGACCAACCAGAGCACCAGCCCCCTACTCCTCCTTCCCCTCCTCCTCCATAATCCCACTTGCTTCCAGGGCAAACACATTGGGGAAAGGATTCATCCCTAAAACTTCTCTCCACTCCACTTTAGCACAGCCCACTGGCTTCCTAACAGAAGCAGGTGTCAGCCATCATCCTTGGAAGTGTTTAAGAGCAGGTTAGACAGACACTGGACTGGATGGTTTAGACAGGGATGATCCATCAGCTAACCCCAGCAGGAGCCAACAGAGTAACCGGCAGGTATTTTTCCAACCTGAAGATAACATCAGGCAAAGAATTCATTGTTTGCCTTTCTTTTACAGACCCTTCAGACTGGGGACTAGAGAGTCTGTTATTGGTCTGTCAAACAAATTTAAGTCTTTTTACAACAGGCTGCAAGTCCTATGGATCGTTACTCCAATGTAAACAAACAGAAGCTCCAGGCCTCTTGCACAGAAAAATAATATAATGTTGAGAGATCAATAGGGAGAGATGAATGAGCTTGCATGGCTGATGCCTAGCAGCTATCATTACAGTATCCTGAAGAACACTATTTATGCAATGCCGTAAGTGTACATAGTGCTTTGCAGAGAGAAAGGCAACAAGGCCAAATGCAGAGGTTAAGTAAGCATAAAAGAACTAAGACGAGGATGCCCAAGGTGCAACAAAAAAGTTCTGCACCTTGGGTGGTGTGTGGGTTGAGCCAGGCCAGGCTGACAAAGCAGCTGCGACAACCAGGCCAGCCATGGTGGTAGTTCCAGTCTTGTGCCCCCCTCCAAGTTGGTGCTGGGGCACATGGCCTACTTTTCCACCAATAATTGTGCTACTGAAGGAGGCTAAAACAGTTGAACCATAAGTATGTGTTGTCAAAGCTTGAAGGGAGGAGCCATCTTTTTTCAGAAAAGCCCTGCCTTCAATCTAACCAATGCTCTCTGCGAAGTCAGGTCCAGCTTGCCTGCCAAGGTCCATGAGTATGAATGCTGCCTGTGCTAGTCTCCTCAGCTTCTGGCCCACCTTTTCCCCATTCAGCTTCCTTCTCTCGTGTTTGTAGCTATGCCTTGAGGCAGGGCAGGGTTGGGCTTCTTGGCTTCATTCCCGCTGTAACTGTAGGCTTAAGAACATGACTCTGGCAAGTGCACCAAAAGGTCCACTCTCTAAGTGCACCTTTTGCTGGTGGAGTGGACCTTTTGGTGCACTTCAACTTCTTTTGAGACTTCTAGGGAAAGAGTGTCATTCTAATGAATCTTATCTTGGATGTTGTTTCCCATGACACTAGGCACTGTACCAGCTAGGGGCGTTGCTGAGCTAGGACTGCATGCTGGAGGGATTCCTTTGTGGGCTCCTGTGAGGATGTAAGAACTTGCAGGGGAGGGTGCTCACTACAGTAGTAAGACTGTTTACCTGACTTGTCCAAAGACCCAGCTTCTAGAGTTTATTTCCTGGTTATTAGTTCGCTTACAAAGGCTAGGAACAAATGTTGCATTTGTCCTAGAACAGAAATATCTCAGGACTGGTACGTACACACATCACCCTTACAATCACGGTTTAGTGAGTGGATGAATGTGCTGCTGTGTTTCTTCTACTGATTCAATTATGCAGTTCTGGGATAACTGTTCAGATGCAACTTTGCAATGTCCTGGGATAAACTGTTAGCACTTTTTATCCCATGAACCTTTTTAAGATTTATCCCAGGACAACAGACATGGATATATCAACAGTTGCACTTTGTCCTGGGATGAAATGGTTTATCTTGGGAGAAACGTGACATCTGTTTGGAATCCAAGAGTTAAAATAACTAAGGCTGCCTGTTTACTGCACTGCAGAAGCTGTGCTGTCTGCAAATGTCATGGTTGTCTATGGTATTAGATAAATAATTACACGCAAAAAATGTAGTAAAAAAAACATTATTATGGTTGCAAAATTCGGCATGCAAAAGTCAAGAAATGGCAGAACTAAGTGAGGTAGGGAACTCAGACCCCAAGAGATTAAGGTCAAAAGTGTTCACTATCACTGGGTGCCCAAGATGTGACATCTCAGAGCTGACTGGTTTGCTGTTTTTTTGGATTAGGTAGCCCTCTGTTTGTGCCAAGCACAGTGTCCATTGGCTTCAGCACCAGCTGTGAGCACTCAGCATTTAGGCAAATCAGACTGTAGGAACTCACATCAATTACCCAGAAAACAAGGAATACATAATTAGTTCATGGTTGATTTAAGTGATCACTTCATGAGGGGAAGAGGCAGGAAGAGAATCCAGTTCTCCAGGATGGCATGCAGCTATCTCAGCCATGTAGCCATTGGTTGTTCTTTTCCTGTAGTCCCCTACATGATTTACCTTCCCCTCGGTACAACAGGTGAGACAAGTGTTTTAAGTGTTTTTACACTTGCTCTGGGGTGCTTTAAAGTGCCCACTGCATCTCGTGTATCAGTGTCCCTGTGCTTCAAAATGGTAGCAGGGGCACTTTAACTTTACAGTGCCTTCCCTCAACCGTCATTTTGGAGTGCAGGGATGCTGATACACAAGACATGGAAGCTGCTCAAGCACACTAATTAGCACACTTCAGCAGACTCAATTAATCAAGTCTGCTTTGATGCACTGTAATTACAGTGCATCGGAGCAGCATCCCTGCACGTCTATGGGAACCCTGGACCGCAGCCCTCTTTACCTCCTATCGATTCATCCCTGGAATAGGTTACTTCCTGTGCACTGAACGAGGCATCATGTCATCAAATACTTTCATAGCACGTATGCACAAGGGGGCTGAAACAAGTTGAAAAACACGGTAAAGAGAATCTCCCTGTTTCCAGTTTCACTGCAACCCAGAGCTGTAACTGGAGAGAAAGTCCTTCTCAGCAGGACGGTGCCTGCTCTGGACTCTAGCAGAGTTTTTAGCAGCAAAGCGCTATGAAGTCTCTCCTGAGCATGAGCAAACTTTGCTTCTCAAAAACCCAGACCTTGGTGAGACTTGGAGGGCTTTTTCATGAGGACAGCAAAGAACCTATCTCTGGGAAAGAAGCCACATTTCAATTTGCTGCTCCCAAGTGTGGGTGTGTTAGAACCTCATGTTAAAAAAAGCATCCATCTGCTTTTTTTTAACATGGGTAAAACAATTTACATTCCCTTAACCTTGTTCTTGGAAATAGCAGAACCGTGTTTTGCCTGAAATTTTCCAGACTAGTGCAGTCTGAGGCATGGGCGACTGGTGCCTCCTGAGATCGCCAACAGGGAGGGTCCCCCAGCTGCGGCCAATCGCCAACCAGGGAGGAGGGTCCCTCAGTGCCTGATCACCGAGTCAACAGCTGACGATTGCAGGGGGTGCGTGGCCGATCTCATGCATCACCAATGGTCTGAGGCAGACGTCCAATATGTAAAATACCAGCCCAAACTGATAGAGATTGCTAAAACTATATGCAAAGGAAAAATGCAACTTCTAAGTGTGAGGCAACTTTAATAATAGGTGGTGCCTAGCACCTCTCCCTAGGATAAATTATGTTAATAATGGCAATCATCCATCATTGGCAATCTCTCACAGTTGAGGGTAATTGTCTTCCACGTTTGCCTTACCTGCGGGTTGGAAGATGGCTGATGAGGCCAGTCTGGGATTGGCAGGTTCTGCTGCAACTCGGGCATGTGTTTCCATGAGGCGGGCAGCTCCAGATTCTTGATTTGGTCCTCAGCATGCTGTTTCTGCCATTCCCACTTTTCCATTTCCTGTTGTTGTTTCAAAGTCCTGAGATCCTTGCAGCACTCTTCCTCCATTTAGAGCAGTCTGGGGTGACAGTCTCCCACAAGTTGATGTCAGTGCTGCATTTTTTTTTTTTTTAAGTTAGCTTTGAAGTGTTTTCCCTGCCCTTCTCTTGAGCATATGCCTTGACAATAGTACAATACAGTACTTACATCTGCACAAATAGTGATTCACCTATTCAGATTCACCTGCTCATTATATTAATGTATGCAGTAGACATGCATTATCAATGTGCCACCCATGTAACTAACTGCTATCTAATTCTTCCTCCCTTCAAACATCAGCTGTACATTTTGTCACTTGTCCTTTGTACACTTACCCACACTCCGTTCATGCCTTATTGTGATCTGAAGTCGTAGAAATGGGAAGAGTCCCCAGTGTGCTTTGGACTGGGGTCATCACTGCTAATTCCAGAGGGTGCTACATGCAGCCTTGCTAAGTTCAGTAAATGAATTAACTAGCTACTGCCCTGGCTCTGGAGTATATTCTTCCAGCCATGTTACCAGAGACCTCTGTGTCCCTGGCCTTGCTTATGTTCCTTCTGTTAAAGTTGTGCATGCTCAGTAGTATGGAACAGCAGGATGGAGAAGGTCTGAACTTTTGAACTATTGTCCTACTTAAGAGCTGTGAGCATGGGCAGTTGGTGCACAAGTGACAAACAAGTTTTGGCACCAAACGTGTGGAAGACAGGAGATTCACCTTCTGAGGTGGTTGACATTGTGATTGGTTGCTGATTGAGAATGTGACAAGTATGTATCTAAGAGTGATAAGCACATCTTTGGTTTGATTGGTTGAAGTTATGGGAATAAGCCGTTGGCAGTGTAATTGGTACAGAAAAGTGGTGTGATTAGAGGGTTATAAAAGAGCCTGAGCCAAAGACTTGGTATGCAGTTGGGGTTTGACTGGTGCGAGTGAGACTTTGATGTGTGAGTGTTAGTTTGGATGTGTGTGTTGGACAGTTATTGTGGAAGGTGGATGTACTGGTGTGAGCCGTGGATCTGGATGACAATTTCTGATTGTTGAAGGCGATTCTTCTGGGTGCCAGCACAGCTTCCCAGGGGACATCAGAGATAACCCCAGCCCAGCTATCCAGGTAGCTGACCACTATCACCCGTAGAAAGGGTAAAGTATTAGCCATCCCTGTTAAGGAGTGTAACCTCCCTGGGAGAAGAATACTCTTGGGAGAGAGGAGGAAAATAACATGTGTTGACTCACTATTGTAACTAAGGGAACCTGGGAGTCTTGTGAGATGAACCTGGGCCTGTAACCACAACATTGTTGCAAGTGTGGAGTGTGGAGAGTTTTGCTTTCTAATTTTCTCTCCCAGTCTCATTTTGTTTCTGTCCCTTCTCTGTTGATTAATTTTGTATTTGATTTTGTTCATTGTTTAATACTATTAAAAATATAGTCTTGCAGTTTTCAGTCTAAATTAAGTCTGTCCTGTTTATTTAAAGTTCATTGTTGCCAGTTAAAGCCAGGCTGTAGGTTTAAACTTGGCAAGAGTAGGCTCCACCACTTTCATTTGCTGGGTGAATGAGTTAATTAGCGAATGTGCATATCCCCAGTGAACAACCCCTCTTACTAGTACACATGCAAAGCCACAATGACTAATGCCCTGTCATACTAGTAGTACAAGTAACAATAGTACAAATATCTGAGCATATATTGACTTCAAGGAGAGAAGTCTTCAAGAGGAGACTGGACAGACCTTGCTGGGATCATTTGAGCTCAGCAGTATTCCTGCCCACAGCAGGGGGGTTGGACTTAATGATCTTTTGAGGTCCCTTCTAGCCCTTAATTTCTATGATTCTATGAAAAGATGATTCCCTCTTAAAGAAAGTTGAACACGTATCAGCTATTAATATAGAGTCCATTGCGGAAAAACCCAAACAGAATTATGTTGTCCCAACCCCACACTCCTGGCCAAAACCCCTTGCTCATCTCCAGTTCACAGATGAACTTCCAGGTCTTCCCAGTTATTATCTACAGGCAAATGCATCAGGAGCCATTTTGAACAGTGCCAGGATCAAGGCAGCAGACAGCAAAGTTGTATGATAACCTCTCAGAGCAAATGTCAAATGTGTCTTTCACTTTACACATGCATCCAAAGGCTTTTCCCTTGACTGATGGTTATTCCAGTTCTAATTTATTATTATGTATATTGTGACAATGTCTATGGAGTCTGTAAGTGAGCAGGACTTCACGATGCAAAATGGCTATACTAATACAGGCTTACAAATCGACCCCGTCCCAAAACATTTGCCTTTGAACTACAAGATGAGAGAGCACAGACAGGTTAGGAGCACAGAGAAATGATGAGACACTATTGATCAGCATGATAGGCAGTGGGCTCAGCATACCAGCTGGCTGACCATTGGCAAGGTTCACATAGACACTAGAGCCATGGGAATTATAGGGAAAAGCAATTGCTAGGAAGACATGTTTCCACTCTAGTGGGCATGCTTGCTCATGTGGGGGCTGTCCAACTGTCTGCTAGCCAGCACTGAGAACTCAGTGAAGAGGGAGAAATAACAGTAACATTTGAAAATGTTTTAATGCAACCCTTCCCCCCCCAAAAACCCCCCAAACAAACAAAAAACAACCCTCCAACACCAAAACCAGGTCAAATGAGTAATCCAGTGAGTCATGGGTTCTTTTTTTAATCATCATTATTATTATTTTTTGCATGGTATGAAATGTATCTACACTTAGTCTGTCCCTCCAAGAGGCTGGGAAGCAATGCAGGGTGTACCAAGTGGATAGGCAAAGGGGACAATTTTAAGGCTGTTTGAGAGACTCTAATTCTGAATTTCCTTAAACTTGAAGCTCTTGAGGTTTATGAGAAGTGCCAGGCAAGCTGGGACAGTCTTGCTTTTCTATGCATGTGGCCTGTTTTTAAAAGCTAACACTAAGCAGTTCTCTTCAGGGATTATTAGAAAAGATACTCCCCTAAAGTGTTTTCTGGCAGCTATCAGCCCTCCTACTAGGTGAGCCCAGTTGTTCAGGCACAGTAAGAAGGAGGGGGTCTCTCAGACAACTATATGAGCTCTGGGTCTGAACGTACAGGCAAGTTTACACCACTGAAAGACCATGCTAGCACACGCTGCACTGCCTGATGGCTCCAGTTGTACTACACCCCAGAAGGGATGTACTAGCTACCTCCATGGGTGTTGGGACCAAGCCAATGGACTTAGTCTTAAGGGTGCTTAGCAGCTAGCACCCAATACTGCCTTCAGCTAACAATGTTACATCTATCTCAGATGCAAAGCCCTATGATGTGCTGTAGTTGAATAATGCAGTCATGCCCAGCTGTGTATGAAGATGATGCAGGCAGATGTGGAGAGCCAATGACTGTAAATCCTTGCTGTAGCTTTTTAAATACATGATTGTTCTTCCTCTGGGAGAACCGTGTAAATCAGACACAAAAATAAAAATGCAGGATTGCCCTGAGACAGAGAGCTTGATCTTTAGTACAGAACTGCCTTTTTAGACGAAAACCCTAATTTTTTCCCCGTCTCATGATCTTGCTGGTGTTAAGGCAAGACTTCAGCATGAAAGGGCCCTATTTGAAGCATCTGTTTTTCATAAGGATCTTTTGCCATCAGCAATATTGCTGCAATACTTCTGAATTTAAAGAATGTGGTTACCCTCCTAGCCCCTCTGTTCTACTAAAAGCATATTGTTGATTAAAGGCTTATACTTTATGAGCTACTAGACTTATAAATGAAGAACTATGAAGAACTACTCATCTTTGTAAGAGCCAAAAATATCTCCCAGCCAAATCTTGGAGAAGCAGTTTGGAAGGCTGCTCAGTGACGGAGAGCAGTGTAATGTATTTATAACGGCTTCCCTGTTGTCTGCTTTAATATAACAATGTGCTCTCACCAGCTGTTTGCAAAAACAGGTTTACTGTGACTTGATAAAAGGTCCATACTCACAGGCATTTACAAACTACGGGTTTGATCCGGCTTCTGCCATAGTCTACATGAGTTGGCTCTAACCCTACATGAGACAAAAGAGAGTAAGTGGTGATAATAAAGGAAGGAAGTTAGGAGCATTAGAAGAGTGTTACAACCATGAAAGATGAGGAGGTGGGCTCAGTATCACATGTTCATCTTGTGGGTTTTTTTAAAATGGTGTTGATGACAAATGAATGGACTGGACAAGACTGTGAACTTTCACTTCCACAGCTGAGCAGCGACTCGCTTGCACAAGTATGTCCAGTAACATCCAGGACCCATCAACAATGGGAGCAAATGGTTCGCGAGTTAGGCCTGTGTCAGCACTTGCATGTTCAACAGGATTATGTCACATGGAAAGTGTGTGGGGACACAGAGGGCCATAACTCAGATTTCATCATTTCAAATACTCCTTTTCCAATGCACTTTTAACTGGTTTCCCATTTTTTTCTTTTAAAAAATGATGGCCTTGTTCATTCAGTCTTTCATAAACTAGCAATGTTAACTCACATACAAGGAAAGGTTCTTGTTTGGGAATTGCTCTGCCTGAAATTGGGTAAAAGTTCTTCAGCTGGGCACCCTCCCCCACAACCGATACTTCCACGTGAATTACTGAATATAGTTATAGGCAAGAATATCGTTAATAGTCTCTTAAAGTAGCCCCTCAGCATACATAGTAGTTAACATCTGGAATTCCCCATATAAAGCGTTCAACAGAAGTAAGAGAGCTTGAACAGTGTGGGAAGCGTGGGGGGGAAGTCCCCCTAAATATTTATTTGAATACATTTATTCAAGCATGTTCGTATCCCTGCCACATTCTTTCAAAATGTATTTAATGTGACTGTGACGTTCACCCAAATAGCCAATTTTAAAATTACAACTGCATTTTAAAACTCTAATCATAGGCATTGCACCAGAAACCTGATTCTAATAATCACTTATATAACCAAGGAAGAAGGAACATATCGTGTGATCTGTCTTCAATCAAAATAATTGAATTTAGGACCTCAGGCATGAAATCCTTGCCCTATTGTCATTAGGGCTAGAGCTTTACCCCACATACCTTCAACAAACTGCTTATAAAGAAGCCAGTGAGCAAGAATCAATCCCAAAAGATATTTAGTGCATAAATATGAATAACGTTGAAAATGTCATAACTGGACAATTCACAAACAGGAGATACATCAAACATGTTACTTAGCAGTCATTTGCCTTCCTGGGATAGACACTAAGAAGCATAACTCTCTTTACTTGTTATAATCTTACAGTCCAGAACAAGATCTGTTTTGGTGTAAATACTGGACTTCTATAGTATTTACTGTATCTTTTATTCCATTTATTTCCATTCTAATTTTCCTTGAGTCTGACTAAATAAGGAGAATGGAGAATGCTTTATCCTTAGCAAGAGCTATTGTCTTCTACACTGTGTAGGAACAGAGGAAAAAGTTGTGATGTTTGACATTTGCAGGAGTTTTTAACCATTTCCCCAAGTCAAGATAATGTTCCTTGTCTTGCATTATACATACTTGCCTGAAGACACCAAGAATCCTTGGGAGAATCCTGGAGGCTTTATTCAGCATCACCCAGTTGCTCCTTCTCAACATTTCTATTCAAGTCAGATCATACTGGCAAGTTCAAAATGGGATCATGTCTGAATAAAGACTAAGACCTACAATTAAGGCCTAGACGAGGGGTGGGCAATTGTTTTGGGCAGAGAGCCGCTTATTGAGTTTTGGCAAGCCATTGAAGGCCACATGATAGGCAGTCCAGGGCAGATGAATATTACTTTTCTAAATTTTTTAGGGGCCCCGTGAGCCAGATAGAATGGCTTGGTGGGCCGCATCTGGCCCCCGGGCTGCATTTTGCCTAACCCTGGCCTAGACTCGAGTGCCTTGAACAGGAGGGTAGACTGGATGATGTCTTGAGGTATCTTTCCACCCTAGCTTCCCATGGCTTTAAGGTATTTATGTGTCTATCTAAACTTTAGGTCTAGCTTTCAAACTGTGACATAGGTGTTTAGTCTCTCAAGGACTCAAAACCCAGCTGCATGTGATCAGGGGATAAGTCCGCCTGGCTGGGAGGCTGGCTCCAGCTTGAAATGAGGACAAGTTAATGAGGGTGGAGACCCAAAGATGGTTAAGAACTTGAGGGGGGATGGGAGTAATGGAGAAGAGGTGGGGAGAGACTTCAAACTTGTAAAAAAAAAAAAAAAAAATTATAGTATTTTTAAAAGTGAAAGTGCAAAAGGGTGTGGCCAACCCAGAGGCTGATCATCAAACACTTGTCAGTACTCAAAGCACTCATATCACCAGAGACTGGAATGGCCTACCTCCAATGACCCTCATGGGGTTATTTATCTGTCCATCTTCCATGTTGCAGAGTGCCCCCTTGATGGTCCAGCGTGACACAAACTGGTCCACATTTTGTTGCAAGATGAAATGTTGAAACTGAAATGTGGCACACACCTGGATCAAGAAGTGGAAGTGCTGAAGGTCGTTGTTGAAGCCAGTCACTGTGAGATGGTTTCTGTAGCTTTTTAGAATCTCCATCTTGGCCTGGCCCAGTAGGAAACTGAGTAGGCAGATCATGCTCCCTTCAGCTGTTCATTATGGAATAGAAGAAATGTATACAGTTTTGGTGAAGTCCAAGTCCAAAGAGAGTACCGAGGGCAGCAAAGTACCACAGCCAGGGCAGTCTAAGAAGGCATAGAACAGTTTCTTCTATCTCCTTTCAGAAAGAACAGGCCAATGATGCTGCTGGCTCTAGGTGGTCAACATAGGTGCCTGCAGCCAGGGCCCTATGCAACAGCTGCCACTGGAAGTTGTCAGTTCTCTTGGCAATGTGTAGTTGAGGTAGAAGAAGAGAAGGCTACTGTGCTAGGGAGAAGCCCAGGGCTAAGACTGTTCTTCTTAATATCCAGATGGTTTGGGCCTTTGTTGTGGACTCCGGGTTGTTTCTGTGAAGAATAAAAGTGGCTTGAGAAACTGAGAATGGCACTGACTTGCCTGTTGAAGGCAGCAGTGTAAAGACCTTCCCAGGAACTTCCCAGACATCTGCTGGGACGAGCAGTCAGCCAAGTCTGATCGCTCACGTCAGTTCTTAGCCAAGGTACAGGACCTCCATCTAACCCAGGAGGT
>JAGPOW010003648.1:91121351-91145870 GCA_030014935.1 Caiman crocodilus
TATAACCTCCTTGACCAATCACAGGGCTTTCCAGCCAGATGGTTCTAGAAGGCAAGGCTGCTGGCCAGGCAGTCACGTCCCTCAGGTATCCACTGGTTGGTCAGGCCGGACTGATCACGCACGGCTCACTCGCACAGTGCGCGATACATGTACATAAAGTTCGACCTCCGCTACTGATTGATCTGCTGAACCTTAGTTGTGTCACTTAATACGACATTCAAACAACGAACCTTGGTTATATCACTTAACATTATACTGATAATCTGGCAGGTGGTCATGTTTTCTAACCTGGCACTTGGCATGGATAACCCAGCTAACTAGTGGTGCCGGCCACAGTCCCACTTCCAACTGCATTGTGGATACACCACCTGTGCCAGGAAAATCCCCATCGTCCTGTTGATGGGGGCAGGATCAAGGGTAGGGTTTCTACTCAAGGCTGAAAGGTTCTGATGCGTTGCGTCAGCATCTCAATCAACTAGAAGACAAGCACATAGTGGAACCTAGCAAAGTGCAGCAAAGGGCACCTGGCTGGAAGTTGAGCAGAAGGGCATGTCCAGCTAGAGCTCCCTTGAGACTCCACCACCTGTACTTCACATCTGCACTGCATGGTTAAAATCCTACACATCCTTGCCAGCGAGAGCCACTCACAGTAAGAGCTGCGTGTAGAAATAGACAGAAGAGGGGAATTGATATGATCCAGTTCACTGGTTTGACTTCCACCCAGAGAGGCACTGTAGCCAAAAGTCACTACCATCTGTTAGTTAGCAATTCAGTAGCACATGGGTAGTGGGCTGGTAGTTTCAGTTTTGTTTCCATTGGCTGGGTGTCTCCACCAGAGATCTGATGCTCCTTCAGGTGATGCAGACATCAAAAACAGAGGGGCTTTGGGAACAGATTCAAGCTCATTCCCTTCAGAGTGGTGTCCCCTTCTCAGACCTGAGGGAGGTTGGTAGGCTGAGGGCTGGTTTTTGCCACTGAGACTGCTCCTAGAGTAAGCATAAGAAAGGGTAGTAACCTTCTCTAGCACTGTTGCCTCTGCACCTTCCAGAAACACCACGTTCACATGATAGACTGGAAAGAAGAAGAGCTTTTATAGAACAGATTGTGCAATTAGTGTGCTGTTCAGCTATCTGGGAGTGTCCACAATCGAGTCTGATGAGTTTTAACAGAAACTCTCATCTTTCTTTATACAGAGCATGACACAACTGGGCATGTGAGTAATGTACAGTGAGTAATGTACACATGAAGAAAGATCATGTGTATGCACCCAAAGGTATATATTGGCCTGGCATGGTGTGAAGGAGATCTTGAAGTACAGCTGTGAATTCTTCAATGAAGTAAAAGGCTGATTTACCCGTGGGTCTCTTCAGAACTGTATGGAAAGTCACTTTAATGTTTCCTTTGGGTGCTTGTCTATACTGGTTGTTTATCCTGATTATGGCCAGCAGCTGTATCAGTGCCACCTTTGCATAACTAGGCAAAACGGCTGTTTGCATTGGTGGAGTTTACCTACTTGAAACTGAACTAGTCTTCACGGATGCATGCAGCATCTTTGCCTGTCTGCTCTGAAGTTGCATTGGTGTAGGTGTACTGGTAGCTGGAATCAGGGCAGACTGTGCAGAGCAGACCTAAGAAATAACCTAATCCTATGCTGACCTGTTTCCTCAATGAGGAGCACTGACACAATACATGTTTTCACTTGGGTGAAATTAATATGGTGATGATGCTCCACACTATCGTAGGTCAGGCAAAGGTGGCAAAGAGACCTTCCACAGTTTTGGAGGGGCTTTGCTTGATCTAGCATAAATGTAAAAGAGCTGCTTTGACTGTGACACTGTTTTTAGTAAGATTGTTTCTGATAGTTGGACAATATTCAGAAATTTTTTTTAGTTAGTTGAAGAGTTCCACAGGGATCAATTAGTACCTGTTAGCATCTAATAAAGAATATTCTTAAGTGCATACAGAGGCAGATAAACAAGATGGGGGTACACCCAGCTCCTTTCGTTTGCAGTTGCCACAGGATATAAATATTATGTTGTTGATTTCGTGATCACAAATAAAGGCCTATTCACAGAGAAATAGCTCATGTACACAACATGGAAAAAATTCTTCTTGCCATGGAGTTTGCTTTTGCCTCCCAAACAAAGATCAAACTATGCAGGCTGCCTGTGTTTTGATCTGTGATTTGAGTGGCTTTTTTAGAAGTGGTGCAGCTTTTCGCATAAATTGGGAATGGACTTTTTTCTTTATCAGAATAAAGCCAGAGACCACTCAAAACATACCAGCGTATAGTGGGCTTATTAAATCATCTAAAGCCAGTAATTATGTTTGGTGATACTATGTGTGAATCTTCTACAGGGGAGTTGCTGAGGAAGAAAATGAGGGAAAGGTGCTTCTTCTGCAAAATGCATTTTTTGGCATGTGTATCTTGAGACCTGTTATCCTGAGATAGTAGGAAGGTTTATAGTAATGCATGTAAGAGATGTGGCTTATTCAAGGACGGTGAATAAGATAGTGATAAGGTCATATCTGAGCTTCCTGGATTTCAGTCCAGTTTCCATAGGGTCTGAATGACTGAGTCTTAACTTACTTGGGAAAACACTGATGTTCATAATGAAGTATTATACACAAAGTAGGTGCAACTAAGACTCATAGGATCATCCTAGGATCATCCTGATCATGTCCACAATGTAATGAAGAGTCATACTGAGCTGACTATACATCTGGGGCCCTTTGGCAGCATCTGCAGTGGCCCAGATGAGAGCTGGGCTAGATTCTCTGGGGTCAGTTTCTTGGATTGTTCCAAAGCCCAGGTTCAGAATATGGAGGAAATGGTCCTAGGTTTGGTGGCAAGGCAGCAAGTGTGTAGCAGGCCGTGTTAATAGAATCTGTTTGCTTGTAAAAACCTTTACGGTGGCACTGGGCTCTAAAGGCATCCCTGGCCACATGGTCCTAGCTCAGAAAGACTCCCTGAGGAACAAGCATGTGCAAACTGCTTTCACTTCCTTATTGCTGTGTTCTTAAGCAATTAAATATTCAGCCTTAGCCTCTATTTTCATGGAATTCAAACATGCCATAGCAGAGAACCTAATCATGATGTTATTAAGGGTTGTGAAGGACTCTTGACCAGGTGTCCTTTTGTGCTCACTTTTACCTACGCACACTAGGACAATACCTCATCTTACATTTTGTAATAGCAGAGGGATAGATAAGGAGCGTGGCAGATGAGCACCCTGCAGGATACTTGATTAGTCACAGGCTGAGTCACTTTCTTTGCCCACCGCATTGGATCTCCTGAGTTACTTCATGCTACAGGAAGGCAGGAAGAAGGCAGCAGGAGCTTTGTTCTGTTAAACACAAGCCAAGTCAAGAGGACTTGAGGGGATCTGGCACCTTGCAGGATGGAGCTCAAGAACAGCTATGGTGAAGTGTGTGGGTGATGCTGTTGCTCCTCCATGTGATGACTTTATGAAGTGGAGGGGGGGAAAGCAATTAATATTAGAATAACAACCACCACTGCTCCTCTCAGTATGATTCCAGCCTTTATTGGTCCCAGATGGTTCAATTAGAACGTGCTTGTATGAAAGAGAGGGAATAATATTATTTTCAACACAGTTACATAATTTTTTTTTATCCCTCCCCCCGCAGCAAAGTCCTGTTATCGCTGTTAGGAATCTGCATTGTGTCTAATGTAAGAAGTGTGCAGATTTAATGGGAAATGGAAAAAACTTTAAATGATAATCTCTTACAGGAAG
The DNA here is from genome assembly GCA_030014935.1 of Caiman crocodilus. Classification (NCBI taxonomy): domain Eukaryota; kingdom Metazoa; phylum Chordata; order Crocodylia; family Alligatoridae; genus Caiman; species Caiman crocodilus. The sequence goes on from JAGPOW010003648.1 coordinate 91,125,107, forward strand.
GGATCGCTCTCACAGTTATTTGCCTAGGAAGTTTGATCAAGCCAAGACTCTGACACAAATCCTAAGTAACAATAGCAGCTGTAGCACATTTCCAAGGGATACAACTCATCCCAGGTTGAAAAGCAACATGCAGTGATGTGGGAAGGAGAGGAGACTTCTGGGAAATCTAGCTTGCTGTCTGTCATGTATAACCATTTAGCAAATTAAAACTTGAATCATAGTTTATAGTGGTCTGTCACTTTTTGTTCTCTCATTTCTGACACTCACCCCTATGTCTGGTAACAGGACACAATGACTAATACCCTGATGCTTCTCTGAATTTCTTAGGTTTGAAGCTGATTGTTGGCAGATTAGTACCCAATACTTTGACGCTTCTGCACTGGGTGTTCTTTGCAACTGCTTACGTAGGATGCAATACTGCCTATAGCACAAGGTAACTCCCACAAGAGCTGGCAGTCAGGAGCAAGTGGGGTTTGTGGCTGTGGCTTCATAGCAGTTGTATTATTATTAATTTCTTTTTAAATGTAGTAACTTATTTTGTGGGTTTTGCAGAGGCAGATGCCTCTGGATTCTGATGGGAGTTTGCCTGAATAAGGAGAGCGTCCAATCTAACTGAGCATGTCAGGATTTGACTCTCAGATAATGTTTTTAATTTGCCTCTGGCATTTGCAAACAGCGCCCTGGATCCTGTGACCATGCTGAGCACTCATGGAGCTGTGAGACTGGGCACCCGCAGTAGAGGGAGTTTTGAGGATCAGGCCTCTTGGCAGCTGCAGATGTTTAGCAACTGTTGAGCAAGGCTTAAAAAACTCCCTCTCCCAGGGGACTAGAAATATAGGACAGGGAGTGGGGCCAAGAAGCAGAACAGATAGAACCACTGGCTTGAGAGAGACCTTTGCTGACGTATGTCTTGGTGCCCTTACCTAGGTGCCAAAGTAGTGCAGGAACTTAGCAGCTGTTTACACCCCTTTCCCCACCAAGACAGGAGGGAGCAGGACTGCAGGGGACCAAACAGAGCCTAGCAGCATAAGCCATTCTCGTGCTAGCTTGCAGGCTTATTCCTTGGGCTTAAATTGTATTTAGGAAGATTCTTCAAGGCTAATTTAGGTCCCTCGATTAGTTTAACTGCCTCTTCACACAATTTTTTTGGGGGGAGGGGGCATCCAAAAAATATGCAAGGCACTCCACCAGAGTATAAACCCTAGCACTCTGTCCCAGCAAGCCTACAACCCAAATGTAACAACAAATGAGGGGCCTGCTCAGAACAAAATGGCCAAGAGGCAGGACCACAATAATGCCCAAATACTCAGTGAGGCATGGACAAGTTCTTGCTCTTCCATTATGTACGTATATATACTGCGTGCCTCACTTACTGGCCCTCTGTTCTCCTTCCTCATAGGCTTCATGGCTGCAGTAATTTTTAGCAGGACTTTGAATGCAGTGGGTGTGGTGCCCTGGCAGATGGATAGGCTTCCCCTGGCAGGCTTCCCAAGAAGATGAGCGCTCTTTCCTGCCTGGAGCAGGAGGTCAGATCTGATGATCTACCAAGTCCCTTCCAACTCTAGAAATCTATGAAATCTATGAGGCAATAAAGGCGGCAAATATATATTTGGGCTTCAAGGAGACAATGGAGATGTGGAGACTGGTGCTGTGCGTGGGGAGAGAAAGATACCCAAGTAATTTGCCTCTTGTTCAACAAACACAGCAATGCATGTAGCACAAACTGTGCAGCTTTCTTGCTGCCACTTTGCTGCAGCTCAGGTTTCCTGTTTCCCCACAACTTCCCTCCCTATCCCCCCCTGCCCTGACATAGACCACTCCTTCCCTTTATCTACAAGTAATGATGCTCCAAACACACGAGCAAAGAGTTTACAGATAACCACATATGACAATTATAGAGTTCTCTCGCTTTATGAGGGTTTTGCATGTGTGAATTTGCTCTTATGCGGTGACCCTTTTTATACCAAACATTTGTTATATGTGAGCTAAATTTACTCGTCACCCATCAGTGTGGTGGAAGCTTGCAGTCAGCCGCTTTGTGTGATGCACTGTGGGAGTGATGTACCAAAACAGCCTCCTGTGTGGATCTGTGCTCTTTGCTCATCATCTGAGATGTGTTTCTGTAGCTGTCATCCCCATTATGACAGTGCCCTGTGTTCGTGTGTACTGTCTGCTACTGGTAAGTACCAAAATTGTCTTGTAAAAGGAGTAGAAATGGGCCCGGGGTCAGTACAGTCAAGATCTTGGAACATATCCCTATTTGTTACCTTGTAAAGTGGGTTCCTTTTTAGGAGAATTGGAGTTGTAGTCTATTTTCCAGGAATACAGTACAGCATAAAGCAAGGGAAATCTGTATTGTGTTATAACCAGTATTAGTTATTATAACCATCTGTAGTGTTCCCACTGATTGAATGGTAGTGGAAGCAATTATTGCGCTGCCACAGCACCAGTAAATTATTACCCAGCAGAGAATGAGAAGTTGTCTTCCTTGATATTCCCATTAATATATTCCATGTATATTGCATCAGAAGAATGTTCTTCGCCATGCAGATATCCTCTTCCAGGAGTGAATCTTCTTTTCCTGCATGTTCAGAGCTTCACCCAAGTTCTTTGTACAACCAGCTCTAAGAGTTTTTTCCAGCATGATTAACCAAGGAGTATTTGACTCCACAACTCCAGCAGTGGATAGGCCACCTCCTTTTATGGCTGTCCTAGGGATTTCCTTTGGAGATTCCAACAGAATAGTTATGTGATCATGTTGAAACATAAGTTCTGTGTCAGCAATGGGATGACTGATGCAGAAGACAAATTGTAAGCAATTCCTCCTCTGCTGTTTTCAGATTGTTTCTATGCCAAACCAACACAGCATTGAAATCTGAAGCTTACAAGAGTTTGGCACAGGAGCTTTGAGATATTGTATAAATGAAAACAGAATTTAAAATGACTGAAGTCATCCAACCCATTGCCTTTTCCAGGAATTAATTGAAAGTGGACAGAGCAGTGGTATTTACTGATCAATTTTAGCTAAAAGAATGTCTCTTTCTACAGATCTCAAAGCAATAGCTCTCAGGAGGATTGGAGGCGTTTAGGATGGATTTAGGTTTTAGACTGTCTGAATCTTGTTTCTTGAGGTCTCTCCCTCTTAAGTTAAAATAGAAACATAATAAGCTTTCAGGCTAGGTACAGACAGTCAAAAAGTCCAAGGCTGAATCGATTCAGTCTTTGTAGTTTAGTTTAAACTGCACAGATTAAATTGAAACAGAAGTGAACGCACATTTACCTTTGATTACAGAAATGCAGCCACAGGCCTGCAGTGGCTCAGGCCAGAAGCTGGAGAGCACTAGAGCAGGGCTCTCTGTCTGTGCATTCATTTCCTCTTCCTGCTGCCCCTGAGGTCTCTGGGATTTGCAGTCCAGAATTACAAGAGCAGGACTCTGCAGGGTTGCGCATCATGTTTTCTTCCTGCTTCCAGGTGCCTCTGGGATTTGTAGTTCACAGTCACAGGCAGCAGTAAGTTTAAGCAGGAGAATAGGTGTTTAACCCCACCTCCTTGGGCCCAGACCCCAGTCAAGGTTTGCCTGGGTGGGGGCAGCAGTTCCTGCTGTAGACTGGGCTGCATCCCCAGCTGGGTTTCTCCCACCTCCACCCCCTTGTCAGCCAGCCCCCACTGCTCCAGTTAGGTAACAGAGGGAGCCAGGCCTGCTCTGGAAAGCATCCTGGGATGTTGGGGGACTGTGATTTAACTTGAACCAGGAAGGGACTTGGGACAGAAGTTTCATAAACCAGTTTGACCCAAATCAGTTAAGTCTGATACTGCATTCAACCAGGTTTATCTTAAACCAGTTTCAGCCATTTTGAAACTGGTTTATGTACACCATGCTTCTGTTCTGTTACTGGTTTAAACCAGTTTATGATCACTTAAATTGGCTTATGTGTAACTTCTGTCTCTAGCCTTGGAGATAAGGTTAAGGTTTTGGGAGAGAAAGATGTTTAGTTTTCACTTGGCAGAGTACTATCAGAGAACTAGCCAACTGCCCATCAGGAATGACAGGGGCCACCACCCACCACCCCATGCTGCCACTGTCTCCCAGGAGCGGGAGGGGAGAACCTTGCCCCGCTGTCCCCCTTGGCCACCACACTGTGCTGCTGCTGCGAGCAGGGAGCAGGGCCAGGGTAGAGCGTAAGGCACCCATCTGCTTCATCCCTGCTGTCATGGTGGCATACCACCACCACTGCCTCCTGTTTGGAATGCTCTTGGAGCACTCTGATTGGTTGTTTCAGACAACCAATCAGAGTGCAAATAAAAGGTTACAGACAGACAGACTACGGCCTTTATAATATTAGAACGGAGTGCTGCTAACTCTCATCTCTGTGTGTAGCACATTATAGGTTCAGTGAAGTTGTTTTGGTTGCATTGTGGAAGCTAAGGGATTATAGAGACTCTTCCATGCTTAGCATGACTTCTCGCTGAAACTGGCCTGTGCAGGACCTGGAGAGGTGTGTAAATGCATTACGAAAGTGTCCTTTTTTGGGATACCTGCATGGTATCTCAAAGTGGTCAATATGCTATCTCTTTTTAAAGGGTTGTCTCAAAGACTCTGGATTGCTTATTGGTGATTAATCTACCAAACTGTACCAACCAGGACCTGCTGATCAAAGAATGTGCATCAGTTTTGGTTGTGGAAGGAACATGTCTGCAGCTGAGGTTGTTGTTATGTCTGTCCACCCTGTACTTTTTGTGGGTGCTTGTCTATTTTGAACTGGATTGTGACCCAGCAAATTCTTTATACCAGAGGCTCAGACCAAAACAGTTGAATGAGCGAGAATTTTCCTTACTTGCACACTTAGAGCACAGGACTCTCACAAGATGATCCATTTAAAGCTGGCATGGGTATTGCTGTACTAAGCTGCAATCTGCAATATAGACAGATGTTAACTAAGGTCATGGCAGGCCATAGTGAGAGTTTTAAAAGGAAATGACTGTTTTACCCTTTCCTGCTTGTTCAGCCAAGTGGTTAAAACCCTGCTGGTTCTGCTTGCATACCTCTCAGTCTGAAAGGAGGAAAAAAACCCCTCCAGAATACATAGTACATAAGCTAGAAAAAGCCTATAAAGTAAACTTGGCACCACAAAGTTCCTAAAACAAGATGTAGTTATGACCTCTGTGGAACAAAAGGAGTTTTAGGAAGTTTATCTCAGAAGAAGAGTTGATTGAGTTGGTTAAAATAAAACCCCAGGAGCTTCCAGCTCCAGAGTGGTTCAGAGCACTTCGTATCAGTTGGATTGTAGAAGACATCTGAGGTTTTTATTAGGTGGTCAGCAGCATAAGGATGGATAAACTGACATGGGACAGGTTGCAATGTACTCCTCTCTTTTCTTTGGAAAGCCTGAGAAAAGGGGAGGGGGCTGGAGCATTCTTACTTCTTAAAATCAATTCAGTAAGATGCTGTTTATTCCTTTCTAACCCCTGAATAAACTGCACATGGCTGTTAGGTCTAAAGCATCGGTTCTCAAATATTTTAGACTCAAGGCACTCCTCATAAAATGCCAGCTCTTAGTGTTCACTCTTTTTCTGACTACTGAAAAACAGTAGAGAATTTTTCTGTTGAAAATAACTCTGAATGCCTGCAACAGGTCAGGCTGTTTAACTCAGTGAATTCCTATTTGAAATCTCTGGGTTTATCTGGTGAATTGTGTTCGCATGCCTCACAATGCTAATATTATGTGACACTCCATGGCACCCTCATAATCATTTCAAGGCATGCCAGGGTGCTATTCCACCCAGGCTGAGAATCACTGGTCTCTTGTGACTCATTTCAGATCATGGGAAACAAAACTGACTGCCCAGGGAGTGCTTTACTCTTGAGCATCCTGCATCTAGAAATGAAACAAAAGTGTTTCCTCTGCAACAGAGAGGCATGAAATCTTTACAGTTAACATTGTACTATATGGAAAATGAAATAACATTGTCCATCAGTTACATGGCCACTTCCAGAGCAGATCCTTGTTGGAGTTCTGAGTTTGGATATTCAAGATGCAATGGTTAAACTGTTGGGCTAGGGATGGAAGTTACACATAAACCAGTTTAAGTGATCAGAAACTAGTTTAAACCAGTAACAGAACAGAAGTGCAGTGCACATAAACCAGTTTTAAAATGGCTGAAACTGGTTTAAGATAAACCTGGTTGAATGTATATCAGACTTAACTAATTTGGGTCAAACCAGTTTAGGGAACTTGTGTCCCAGACCTCTTCCTGGTTCAAGTTAAATTAGAGTCCACCAGCATCCCAGGATACTTTGCTGCCCTGGTCTGGACTGTACTATCTGCTCTAGAGGGCAGGGCTGGCCCTGCCCCTCTGCTCTCTAGCTAGAGCAAGGGCAGGAGCATGGCCAGCTGGCCAGCATGGCCCCCACAAGGGGAAGGGACAGGAGTGGGCTTATTCCCCCTCCGTCCCCTTGCCCCCTGGGGGACCGCAGCCAGAGTGCCTGTCTGGGGCAGAGCAGTCCCTATCGGGGTCCCCCCTCCTACCCTCACTGCTCCAGCAGCAGGCGCAGGGGTGTGGCTAGACACCAGCTAACATGGCCTGCCATCTGCTCGCCTTATCTGGGGCTGGGGCTGGAGGGCTGAACCAGGCTGGCTCATGGGTGTTGCTGAAATTGGGTGTGGAGGGGCCAGCCTGGGCTGGGCTACGGTGCTAGGCCCTTTGAGCTGGCTGCAGCTTGAGCTGGGGGCTGCAGGAGCTGTGCAGCTGGATTGCTCCTGGCTCCCTACACCCAGGCTGGGCTGGACTGTCATGGAGTTGCAGCTGGCTGGAAGCCACAATTGAGCTGGCCCCTCCACACCTGCCCTCAGTGCACACAGGCGGTCCAGTTCAGCCCCGGGCACAGCAGGTGGATGGTGGGACTGACCCAGGCCCAGCAGGCAGGGCCCTTCCCAGCTGGCTGCGGCTCCGTGACAGCCTGGCCCGGGGTGCATACAGGTAGCTACTGACCAGGAAGCAGTGCAGAGGTGACACTACTGCAGCTGTGGGCGGGTGCCTTGGCAGCTGGACTGGCCACACAGGAAGAGGCCTTTGTGCCCGCAGGTGCCCAGGCTGGTGTGGTGGTGCCAGCAGACCTGGAGCCTGGCTGCTACCTGCTGCAGGGGCTCATGTGGCCACAGATGTCTCTTCTGTGCCCCCTGCACCATGTCTGCTTGTCTGTCTCATGTGGCAGCTACAGTCAGACAAGCAGCAGGTGTGGTGGCACTGGTTGTTGTGGGCACATAAGCCCCTGAAGTGGGTGGCTACCAGGCTCTGGGCCTGCCGGCACCTCCAAGCCAGCCCAGGCAGCTGTGGGCTTGAAGGACTCATCTCACGTGCCCAGTCCAGCTGCCAAGGTGCCTTCCTCCAGCTGCAGTGGTGTTGCCTCTGCACAGCTGCCTGGTCAGCCACCACCCATGCACACCAGGCTGGGCAGTCATGGAGCTGCAGCTGGCTGGAAGGACCCTGTCCCTGCAGCCCAGCACAGGCTGGCCCCAGTAGCTGCCTGTCTCACCCAGGGCTGAGGTAGGCCGGCTGTGAGCGCTGTTGACGGGAGGCGCAGAAGGGTGGGCCTGGGTATGGCTCCCAGCTGGCTGTGGCTTCATGACAGCCTGACCAAGCCTGGGCAAGGAGAGCTCAAAGCAATCCAGGTGCCCAGCCCAAGCCGCAGCCATCTGGGAAGGGCCCTGCCCCCACAGTCCAGCCAGGCCAGCCCCTCCGTGCCCACCCTCTGTAGCACCTGTGGGCCCATCTGCCTCAGCCTCAGCCCCGCAGCCCCAGCTGCAGCCTCAGCCTCAGGCAAGGTGGGTGGATGGCAGGGCCATGCTGGCCGTCTCTGGCCGTGCCCCCCACTGTGCAAGCAGCCAGTGAAGTGGAAAGTGGGGCAGACCCTGGCTGGGGTTCCCGTGCCTTTGGTACAGAATGGAGACAGAGGAGTTGAATTCCCCTCCTGAGGGTGCTGCCCTGGGCCGTGTCTGGCCACGCCTCCCCCTTTCCCGACAAACCTGGCAAGGGCTGCTTCCCCCTTCCTCCTCCAGGCACACCTAGGCTGGGGTCCATGCAGGCCAGGGTGGGGGCTGATACCCCTCCCTAATCATACTCAGGCCTGCCAGGGCCTGGCTATGCCTCCCCCCCGCCCCCCGTTTCCCTGTCAGCTACCCTCCAGCTTTGCAACTGTTGCTGAAGAGAAGGGAGGGCTCGCTCTAGTCCTCCTTGGCAGCTTCTAGCCTTAGCCATTGCAGGCATGTAGCTATATTTCTGGAATCAAAACTGAATGTCTATTTGCTTACAAATCAGTTCAATCTACGTAGGTTAGACTAAACTGCAAAAATGGAATCAATTCAGGCTCAGGCTTTTTGAATGTCAGTACTTAGCCTTGGAGGGACTGGCTGCTCTTTGTTCTGAAGACAGTTGTGCCACTTCCAGCATATTTACCACTTCCATAACCGTGCCAAGTTACTTACCTGCACTTCACAGCTGCTTTTTCTTCATCCAGGTAGCTTTTACTTCTATTACTTAAGCAGGCCTTTATTTAAAATATAATGCGTCAGTGAGAGATGCCCGTTGAATAACTCTGATTGAACCAGTTACTGTCAGAAAAGTTGCAACACTAGCACTGTCATGATTGCTGGTTGGAAATGTGACTTCCAGCTGGAGGAAAGGGCCATACAGAGCTTGTCCTCGACTTGGACAGTCAGCTGGCTGAGCCCCATCTGTAGTAAAGAAAAGGATATGGCCCGACTCATTTTCTTACATGTCTCACTCACAAGTCTGAGATTCTTGAGGCCTTCTGTGATGTATTGCTTTTCCCCTGGCCTCCATGTGCTGCCAAAGGGAGGCTGAGACATTCTGGGCTTGCTAGCTCCCAAGTGGGAAGGAGTGCAGCCCACTTGGGGTGGTGGTGGGGGAACTCTCTCCCAAGAGGCTCTGTGCTGCACTAAGCCCATTTGGGAGGTAGGGAGTGCTGCCCTGGGACAGCAGGGATGTGCAATCACTCTTCCCTGGCCTGGATCCCATTAGGACAGTGATCCAAAAAGGAAAGGCTCTGTACTTTCCCTCTTGAAAACAAGAAGAAATCCAGCGAACAAAACAGAAGTTTCCAGATTTTTTTGAGGAAACTGGCAGGAGACAAGAGTTGTCATGTTTTGCTTCTGTGCAGCTGTGTAGCTGCAGCTGTTGCTGCCAGATCCTTGTTGTCTGCTTCTGAGCATCAGGGCATGCTTTCTCTGCTTGCCCTCCTCACAGCCCTGTGTCGCTGTGGCCAGGCAGAGAGCTGGAAGTAGGAGAGGTGTTGTTTGCTGCTACCCCACCCCTGATGCTGCCATGTGGGGAGGAAGTGGGAGGACACGCAGAGTAACAAAGCTTCTTGCATTGCCCCACATAACTGTGTTTGTCCTCAATTCACTCCTGCATGCTGGTGCACTGGCTGCCACTGCAGAGCAGAGCTCAGCATTGTGCAAAGCAAAGGCTTCTCTTGTGTACCTGCCCTGACTTCCCTAGCCTTGAATCCTGCCCTCTCTGCCCTTGCAAAGAAAAATCACAGTTTTGGGAGACTGGGGAGGAAGAAACTGCACCAGAGCCATGAAGACGGTAATCACAGGAATCCAGATCAGAGCATGCTTAGCTTCAGTAAATGCAGCCTGGCTAAATACCATCCAGAACAGGAGTTGCTTTCATTCAGTGTCTATGGTTAATGGCACATTACTTTGATCATGATGTTCCTTTTCCTTCTCTGACTCACACGTGCAAAGGCATAAGTAAGAAGGAACCCTCTGCACAGCTTAGGGTGCATCTCCCTGCTGACTGCTGCACCCTGGCCATCATGTCCAGTAAGAACTTTAGCTACGTTTGACTCGCCATGAAACCACTTCCTGAAAAAGACTTTCATAGGATTTGTCCTATAACAGGAACTCTGGTGTGGCATTATAGGCTACTCATGTGGACAGACTTGGAAACACTTCAGTAACTGGGCAATTTTTTAAATGCTTGCTCTATTTGTTAGTGCTATCCTTTGGCAATTGCATCTGTTTTCTAAGGAGGATTTGGAATAATGTGGGGTGAGCTAGATCCTTCTTCTTGTATGCTGCCCAGACAAGTATGATGGCATAAGCAGATGCTTTCCCTCCCTGCAAAAATAGTGGCATCAAATCCTTGCCTCTCAGGACCAGAGTTGTGGGATCAATACTCGCAGCCCATGCTAGCTGGCACAATCTCCAATCTCCTTCAGAGTTAGGGACACAGTCTGCTACCCATTTGTGTGTAGCAGGCTCCTATGAGTGCATGAGGTACAGAATAGATCTATCATGTGTACTCATGGCTTGTCCCATGGTATCGTACCTTGGCTGTGCTAGAGAATGCACCCTCCAGCTACCCCGATGTTCACAGGCTGAGAAAGGGAGGATTTTGCCATAAATGTCAAGTGTGACAGTTAGGATGTGGGTGGTTGGTTCTTGACCCCAGAAGCTCACAACCCAGGGGATTAGGAAGAGAACGAGTCAGGGAGCAAGGGTCCCAACTAGAATTGGGGGTCAGGAGTCCAGGGTCTATAAGGGAGTGTGATGTGAGCAGTCACTGCAATAGCATCTCATGCCAGGGGAGTTAGGAACAGCATGCAAGGATCCAGACCAGAGGCACTGGCCAGGGCTGGTCAAACAGCTACTAGCTGTGAGGGACTGGGATGTGGGCAATAGCTAAACTAAAGCCATGAGCCAGGAGGTAGCTGGCAAAAGGGTCCAGGCTGGAATCTGGAACAGAGTCAGCATTCAGGGCTAGTTAACCAGGAATCATTGGCAGGAGCTAGGAGTGATGATGAAACCAGGGAGCCAACAAGTAGGACTCAGGGGGCATGAATCTAGGAACAAACAGGTAGGAGCGAAAAACAAGACGTCAAAAGTTCAAAGCTAGACAGAAAGGCATCTGTCCTGCTGGGTACTGAAAGAGCTGCTGTTTGTAAGCAGGCAGCCATACCCATGCAGGCAAAGGGAGGGACAGGGGGTTAGTTAGGCCGCTGGCAGAGACGGGCAGTTTAACTAGACTGCAGCTCCAGTTCTGGACTATTAATAGTTAATCTTCCACTAATGATTCATTGGAGAGCAATTGTGAAGTTTATGCTTTTTAATAAACAGAATGCATATTACAGATTCAGCCCAAACATGCTTTTATAGGACTGAGATAGAAGAATTAGTCATAAGCTGCTAAAAATAACCTGTGATTGCTGTATGAGGAAAAGTATTAAACCTGAATAAAAACATCCTCTCCCCTTGCATTAGCATTAAACTTAAATTCAATGTAAAGCACATTAGCAGACAGCGAAAGCCTTTCCCTGTAATGTTAGGAATCATTAATGCGTAATACCAGTAAAGTAATACAATTACACCAGGGATTTGGTGCACTGTTTTCAATTACCACAAAATGTGCCAGGTTTTTCACTCCTGATTATTCACCACTCATTTTCTAGGTGGAGCATATTGCTAAATGACATGACGTTATCACCTGCCCACTTGCAGATCAGAAGGACTTGGGGAAAATTGGTTTCTGCAAAAATGTGTGGTGTGTAGGAAATATCATTCTGTGTCCCATTTACTCAGTCTCCCATTTCATATCATAGAAAAGGGATTTGAGGGAGTGGGAAAAAACTTCAATTTTCTTTATTGTGGGTGCCCTGAGGAAATTTCTCGGGGAAAGATGTCTTGAGTGGTGTGACTATTATTATTGTATATTGCTTTATCACAGTAGTATTAGATGAGGCTCTGGCTGAGATGAGCACAGTCGTGGACTAGACAAGCATGTTACAAGTAAATCCCTCTCCTGTAGAGTTTAGGGCCTTGTTACATCTTACTCTGAAAGCTGCACAAATATTAATTGGTTTGTGTTGATCCACTTAGTGGAGCAGTTACACCTTAAGACAAAAAGCCTGCTCTGACTGCCCCTTACCTGCACAGCCGTGACTTGCCGTTAGAGGTTTGGCGAGCAGGGGCAGGACTAGGAGCTCGGGGCAGAGCAAGCAGAGCCGGACTGGCTTGCTCTGCCCGGGAGGAGCAGAACAAGTCTCGTCAATGGCAGGGGACACTGTAGTCACCAGGCAGTCTGGGGCTGCAGTGCATAGCTGCCTGGAGTGGCTACTCCTTAACGGAAGAGGTGCAATAGTAGATGGATTAGAGATAACTCTGTCCTGGAGTGGCATAAATTCAAGTCAATTTACGAGTGCTTTATGCCACTTAAAAGGTGTTAATGTGCAGCCAGTCTAGAAATTAAGAGCTTCAGAAGACACCTAAAATTACCATATAACAAAGCCCTTACAGTCTGTGTACGCAAGGCAGACAAAGTTTTGGCAGAAGTAAATATTATCCCCATTTTACAGATAGGGAACTGAGGTGCAGAACAACTGTGATTTTGTACATTTGGAAAATTCCTGACCTACTTTACCTGCCTAGGTTTTTTACACTATGCCCATCACCACTGTGACCCAACTCCTGGCTGTTGCGATGTTGCCACTCCTGTGATTTTAGCTTGCCTTTTACCCTAATCAGTGCTTTTCTTAAAACCCTGGATCCTGGATACTTTGGAATACAGGTATTTCTTACTTAACATTGTCTTGGTTAACGTTGTTTCATTACTGCGTCACTGATCTATTAGAGAACATACTCGTTTAAAGTCGCACAATGTTTGGTTATAACATTGCTTGGCCACCAACTGCTAGTAAGTAACTACTGTGACGTAATTGGATTTGCTTAACATCGTTTTGCTTAAAGTCACATTTTTCAAGAAGGTAACTATGACGTTAAGTGAGGAGTAGCTCTGTAGGCAAATCTTGACTTTTGTTAGAAAAAGTAAGTTTTTAGCCCATTGGGTTCCAAACCAGAAAGAGAGAGAGAAAAAAAAAAAAAGCCTTACAATTTAAAAAAGCACTGGGGTTTTGGAGCCTGACTCATGATACTGGAATATCTGAGGTTGGTAATACTGCATTTCCACCCAGGAAATCTGTTTGTTGCTGCAAACCAACTCTTCAGGGCAGGTGGTCTAAGGCAGAAGGCACAGAATTGCTGCAGGGAAACTGATGGAAAGATCACCTTTCAGTCTGCTGGATGTTGGAGGGATGGTGCTCTATAGTCACATGTTCATGTGTTTCGTTCTGTTTAGGTGTCTGTTGTGCCATGACACTTGTCTAGGCATAACAGAACTCTGGCAACAGGCGTACAAGCTGGGCAGCCACAGGCTGCTATGTCACATACTTATATTCAGTACTGTGGTTTGGGATTTTGCAACACCTGCACTTGATTTTATATTTGGCAGATGTACTGCAGACCCGGGTGGTGTGCTCAGAAAACGTTGGCAGGCTTCCATTGCTTGTGCAGGGACAAATAGCCAGGAGCTTCCCAGCAAGAAAGGAGTGAGTTCCTTCCCCCAACCCTGGACTAACCACTGTTGTATTAGTGTTTTCAGTGAAGCGGGGGGGTGAGTTGGGTTTCTTCTTGCATCCTTTTGCTAGTTTTACACCAAAATCCTTTGTTCCCAGAAATCTGTGGGATCATTAGTTTATTGTACACCTTAAACAGTTATTTCTTTTTTCGGCAGAGGGTGGAAATGATGGCCCAGAAATGGAAGTTAAAGAGTTGACACAGTGCCTATGCATTCCAGTGGACTAAAATTATATCCATGAATGTTGTCTCTGTAGCACATCTGGAATTGGTTATTTGTAACAGAAATGGAAATCCCTCTTTTGTTTTCTTCTTAAGCAATCAGGACTCCTGGTCTGGGAATTTCCTTGCGACGAATGTGCGCCTGGGACATTGTTCCTTTTGAATGATAACTCAGCCAGTCATCAGGATCTAGCAGAGTATACACAGGAGTGAAAGCCAGAACTATTCGTGTCGCCTTGTCCTACTTTACTATTGCTAAACACGGCAGGTGGTGAGACAAATCACTTCAGGTGCTCTGCATCTCAGTTCCTCCGTCTGTCCAGTGATGATAACCAGTTAATGTTTGTAAAGTACTTTGAACACAGGTAGTAATAAGCAACTAAGTCATGATAAGGGGTGCTCTAGACTAGAGAGAAAATGCACATGATTCAGGGATGCTGAAATAAAGCTCAAGGCTTCAAAACAGCCCAGGTATGCATGTATGTGCCTGGCTCAGTCATGTACTCTGGAAAAGGTTCTCTGCCTCTCAGATGGTTGACTTGGGGCAGGGGGTATAGAAATAAACAGTATATGAGAAACATACCCTAGATGGTAATTACCAGTAGAGATGCAGTTCCTCTGTGCTGTTTTGATATAACTCGAAGCTCAGTGGTTACAGCTGCAACATTTTTTAATCGAGAGAGCACTTTTTATTGTCTGCAACAAACAGAGTTTTGAAATGGTAACTGCGGAATCCTGCCTATGCCAAAAAGCCTGGATATAATATAATGTAATCAGAGGTGTAGGCACACTTGAGATCTCATGTCTTCAATTCTAGCCCCTCTGTCCCTTCTTCTCATAGGATCCTAGGAAAGTAGGGCTGGAAGGGACCTCGCAAGGTTCTCTAATGCAGCTCAAGGCAATATAATCCCTGACTAAACCAGCCAAACCAAGTGTCTGTCTAGCGAAGTTCCCTCCTCAGCAGAGAGCTAGAGTAGACCCTATGCACGACTTAAATCCATATCCAGGATCTCTCTCAAGCTTTGGGAGGGGGACAGATTTCACGTGCAGTGAAGTATCCTGAATATAGATGTGCTAGAAGCTGAGCTCCTGAGCTGTGTGGTGCAGACTTCCACTTCCTTTTACTCAAATACTAGGGACCTGTACTGGTAGAACAGGCTGTGCACTGAACCGCTCATGTTGCAGAGAAGTCTGATTGACCATGATATGCAGTTTTGTAGCAATATCAAATTACCAGCTAGTGCATCTCAGCTAGGACTTTTAATTCCTGCATGAACTCCAGGTGTTTGACAATGAAGGGAGAAGGGAAGAGTAAATGAACTGGCCTCGTGTACTTTATGCAGTGGAGTCAGTTACCAGCTTGCAACAACTGATATGGCAGCAGCAACAGCAGCAGCAGAAGATGACTCCCTATTAACTCTAGTGGTAGAAACATTTCTCTTCAGAGCAAAGAACTCCAGCCCTATCCCACCCTTCCTGCAAAGTCTTATGTGGTCTTGATGTGCACCACAATGATGATGAGGATGACATTTTGGGCATCTGTATAGTAGCCGAAGTAGTACTGGTCAATCATTTGGGGCTTCTGGCCCCAGCAGCCTCTTTTAGCTTCTGTGGACCTGAGGTGGAAGGCTGGCAGCAGCAGCTTGCCCTTTGAAGGCCTGCTGCCACCCAAATCAATCTCAGGGCAAAGCAGACTCTCTCATCATGGTCCAGATTATACCTCAGTTCACAAAGAAACAGCAATACAGATATGCTGAAAACACATTTTAGAGTATTTTTGCTCTTCTGCTCAGGATCAAACCAATCACCATATTTGGGATCAGGAAGGAATTTTACCCCATGGTCACATTGGTACAGACTGGGGGGCATTTGGCCTTTCTCTGGGGGTGTGGCCTTCTACCTGGGACCTCTTGAACTTATGTTGACAACATTTTATAGAAGTAGGACACTAGCTGCCCTGGTTCCCCTGCTTTACCTGTGGCAGGTTAGAGTGTTAGGTCTGTGTTGTGTCACAGTTGAGAGTAATTTTATGCAGCACTTAGATTATGGTTGTATGTGATGGTTTGATTCATAGATTGTTTGGGGCTAGAAAGGACCTGGGAAGATCATTGGGTTCAGCCGCCTGCACCAGGCAGGAAAGACAACTGGGATCAGGTGCCCGTCTAGTCTCCTCTTGGAAGATTTCCTGGATAGGTGATTGCCCTGGCTTACGAAGTGTTCCTAGGATGGCCTCTCTGCTACAGGGGTAGATGAGTTAGTTGTATTGGCTCTACACCAGTTGAAGTTCTTTTCACACTGGAGAAATCCTTGCCTCTCACTTAAAGTAGCTTTAAAGTCCCTTTGTGCTAGTCCGGCATGAGGTAGGGACTGTTATGTGGGCCAGACTCTGGTCTGCATGTGCAAGTAGAGAACAAAAGGTGCTGCATGCACATAGAACCTGTGTTTGCACCCACTGAAATTTGTGCTAGGAAACTCCATGGGGCAGGAGAAGATGTAGTAACTGAAAGGGAAATGAGTGAGAGTGGAGTGAACAAGGTCCCCAAAAGCACTCAGAGCCTTAAAACTAGGTGGAAGAGATGAGAAAGAAGGTGAAACAGGTGGAGGGACTAAGGCAGGTCAGCATTTTTGGCACATACAATAAATCTATCCAGCAAGTGAGATAAGGACAGTAATCACAGACTCCCAGGATTGAAAGGGACCACAAGGGTTATCTGGTCCAACACCATGTACAGCTACAAGACACACCATCCCAATCAAATGTCTGTTCAACTTCACTTTGAAAGGAGTCAAGTGCTTGCTCTTTGTAACTGTACAGGTGTTTTAGCTGTGGCCTGTCATTAAAGTGTAAGTTGGCAAAACTTCTTATAAGCCTGCTCCTGCTAGGAACCAAAAGAGCCTTCAAATCCAAGTCTTTCCAGGTGTTTTGTTATATGTCTGTGTCTAGCAGGTCAGAAGAAATTAATTAAAAAGTTAATAAGAAAAGGGAAACAAGAAAGTAGCAAGATAACAGGAGATGTGATGGGATGGAAATGCTACTCCCCTGTACTGAGGTATGCAGAAAGGCAGGCTGTTTTTTTGCTGGAAGCACTGGTAGTTTTATTGTTGTTTGTTTCCCCTCCCATGGACACAATTATTTTTTCCCACTTGCACCTCAAACTATTCATAGTCCAGCTTGTTAACATCAGATGGTGTCATTAAGAAATTCCAAAGAAAAATGAATCAATACAGAACAAAACCAAATACTGGAATTATCCATTCCCATGGCAATAAAAGCAGTGCAGCCAGTCTCGGTGTCATGACTCTGAACTTGCAAATCTTTTTATCACCTTCTTTACCTATTTTCTATTTCTCTTTATAGCTTAATCCCTATCTCACAGGGGCCAATCTTCCTAATTTATGTGACTACAGTTATTATACCATCTGACAATCTCTTATGTATTGTTATTCCATCTTTATTGAATCAGCCAATATTTGGAAGAAAAAATTGGCGGTGCTACATCAAGAGTCTGGTATTCTTGGATGAAATCCTCTTAGCAGTTGAAGAATGTTCTTCATAAACAGTTTCTCTGCACACAGTAGGAATCGAGCAGGGGAAATAAATGTCTTTGCACAGATCCCCAAGCATTTTTCCAGCCAGTATGTTGCCCAAAGAGATCTTTTTCTAGGCGTTCTTTCAGGACCGTACTTTGAGTGCTTTTCTAGTGGTCTCTTTGGCTTTCTACCTTTCTGCTTGCTTCCTAGCTTCTTCTGAGCCTCTGACCAGAGAGTATTTACATTCAGTCTAATTTCTGGGTAATAATATTTGTTATCTATCCTCAGGGTTGTGCTTTCCATTGTTTCAGCTATCACTAAACAAATAGTCATTTGAGGTGTTCTTTCATTCTCTGGGACTGTTAAGTGGCCAGCACATCCAGCAGCTTCAAGAACAAGCTTGCTGGAGGCAATCCAACCTGCAGGCTAGTGTTTGTCCTCACAGCAGCCCCAGTGGGCCCACCCTGAGGGCTGTTGCCAACACACAGAGGGCTCCTATACACATGCAGGGAGGCTGTTCCCACCTGCTATTACAGCAGGTTGGAGCAGACTCAATTAATCGAGTCTGCTGGAGCATGGTAATTATTGTCTGCATTGTCACGTGTATCAGCCTCATGTTTTTCAGCATCCCGTGCTGAAAAATGGTGGCGGGACACTTTGAACTAAAGCTGGTTTGAAGATGCTCTGGGCTCTTTAATTAGTATGGCTCTTGAAGCTGTGCTAATTAAAGTGCACCTCCTCCCCCCAACCCCCGGAGCATGTCTATAAACACCCATTGAGACTAAAAACAGACACAGGGCAGGTGGGAAGTTTGGGGCAGAGCAGGTAACTGAACTCAGATTTTCAAAATCTTAAGCAAGGCAGCTGCTTGAAGCCTTTCTCCGTCAGCACCAAATCAGTTCACATCACTTGTTGCCATTCTCACTTGTTCCGTTCCTGAACCGAGGAGCCAGAGGCCAAGGTGACTTTGTGCTCAATTGAGGGCAGCTCCCAGGCACTTCAGTAGGGCCAGGATTTCACCCTTGAATTCTGGACCAGCTAGAGGTCTAATCCCTAATGTAAATTAGAGCAGCCTTAGGTTTCTTCTAAAGTATGCTCTGCTTCCCATCATCTATGCCACAAAGCAGATAATAGCCACAGCAAACTGTGTTTTGACCACCCCATCTCACTCCTGGTCCCAGAAAACTGCGCTAGTGACTGCAAATAGGTCTGGCATAGGGTTCTCATGTTGATTGTGCACCAGCTGGGGAGCACAAAATGAGCCAAGCATAACTGAGAATAGGGCCTGGTGTCAGTGAGACCAGCAACAAGGCCAGCAATCTTCAAGGAGTTGCCCAACATCTCATTGGCGCCCATGGAAGTTGATATTCATAAACAATCCTCATTGTCCTGATCTTCTCCTCTCGAGGGAGACGCTTCTGTTATACAGCAGCACTTCCATGATCTTTGTAATCCACCAGCCGGTTTGTTATTCACTCTTTAGGAAGGAACAACCTAAATTAATAGCTTTTTAATAATTCATTCATACAGTAGGGGACCTTTATCTATATAGTGTCTGGCAAGGCATTTCCTTCCTGGTAGCCAGAAAAAAAGGCATAAGGTCCTTTGTATTTGTCCCCTAGCAAGTTCCTCTTCTTCAGGAGTTCCTGAGGAACACAGGCCTGCTGAGAAGGCTTCCTCCTTCAAAACTACACAATGCTGCTCAGGTTAGCCCTGATTCTTTCCCCAGATAATGAGTGTGTTCACACAGCTGTTTTCAGCGCGCTCACCATTGTGACATAGAGGATCAGCCTGGAACATATTCACAATTGCAGCCCGAGAGTCTGTTCACTGAAGCAACTTTGCAGGGTGAATCTTTGTGCTTGGCATGTGTGCATGGGATGCTTTGCAGTGCTGATGGACATTATTTCTGGGCATTAATCCTTCCAGCGGATAGATCCTTTCTTCTAGTCTAGTGTTGTGCTAAACTGTTTCTGTGATTAATCAAGACAATAGGACAGGCCTTGGGCATTTGCTATTCAAGGAGCTCTGGTTAAGAGGTTTTTGGGGTGCTTGGTTGCTAGAGAGGGGATTTCAGATACAACCCCGGTATTTGCAAAAGCACTTTGGTTTCCTGTGTGGTTGACAGGTGAATGGTGAGGACAAGTCCAAAGTGACCTCAGGAGCATGCTTTTGGGTTTGGAGCTTGTGTGAGGGAGAGAGTAGGTGAGCATGGGAAAGAGTATCTGGGCTTCCACCTCAGTGTAAACATGCCCTTAGGCATTCTGGAAAATCCCACCCTTTATCTCCCAGTACCAAGATGGTTTTCCACAGTTGTGAAAGCAGTCTGGACACAGACCTTGACACATTGTTACAAGTGGCGTTAATTTGGGCAGTTTAGTGTATTGTGTTGAAAGCACTTATCAATAGAAGGAGAGTGTATATTTTACAACCCTGTGACCAGCTACTTGCTGGCTGCTGGCCTCCGTACTCTGGTCTTTGGCTATTTTTTTTCCTTCCATTCTCCATAATGTCCCAACCTGAAATGAAATTGGGACCTAACAGTGTCGACCCTGGGTTTGGGGTAGCATTTTGGTACGCAGCTGACACTTGCTGTTTGCACTTGGAGGACAGACCATATCACAACATGTGGCCCATGTTTTGTGGAGAACCAAACAATTGACTCACTCCACTATCCGTATTCTTAGGACAGGATCCAAGAACATACATTGCTGGTGACCCAGCATACTTTGAACACTACAAGGAAAATGAGGCAGTGGGGGTCTCATAAAAATTCTGCTTACTGCTGTGCTTATGCTGTAGTCATTCAAACCACTTCCAGCTGCAGTGGTGGGAGGATTAGAGATGAGATTTATAGAGCCACACAAGTAGGATGATGTTTATTTTGGCTTATCATAAAAATTGGGATTTTAATGAGTATTTCCCTAATTTACTGCACGATTTTCTGATCTTTTAGGGTTGGACAGTAAATCTCCTAAACCAAGGAGACATAAAAATAAACAGGAGTTGAAATAAACCTCTAGAGCATAGCAGAATTTCTTGTGTGTAAATATGTTGGATGGGAAGGCTCTGGGGCCTGCCAGTTTTAGCAGTAGGATGGTGCCTCAGCCAGTTTTAACAGCAGCTTGGCAGAAGACAGCCCCATGCAGGATTGATCAGAGGAGGTAGATGCCAAAAGCATCCTGACAGATGTAATGGACAGGGTGGCAAACAGAGTGAACAATCTTGAAGGGTGCGTAGGTGTCCTAGAAAAATGTCCCTTGGGTGATATCCACCCCCGTTGGGAAGATGAAGCTGATGTTCTACTTAAAGCCTCAGAATAGACAAAAGCACCATTTAAATGGTGCATAGGCATTCTACCAGGCATGTTTTGTATCGAGCGTGCACAGAGAAAGATACTAAAATGTCTTATGAACCCTAATGATACTTATGAACATGAGCTGCCAATGTCAGACAGTGGTTGGGAAGGCCAGCTGGACCCTAGCGTGCATTCAACGATGCATTTCAAGTCGGTCCAAGGCGGTGATCCTCCCCCTTTATGCGGTGTTGGTCAGGCCGCAGATGGAGTACTGTG
>JAGPOW010003648.1:91145970-91168695 GCA_030014935.1 Caiman crocodilus
GGTCCTGTGACCCCAGCACTTGTTCCTGCCATTGGCAGGGGGTCAGACTAGATGGCCTGCTCTAGGCCCCTTCTGACCCTAGTTACTATGATACTATGATGTCCTTCAGGAGAAAATCAAAGCCAAATGCTGAGTTTTGGTGCTGCCTCTTGAAAGGACGTGTAGCACATGAAAGATCATTTTAATCCCAGTGTGTCACCATAGAGACGAGCAACACATTGAAGAGATTAAAATCCCTTTAAAAAAGATAGTTTGCAATCCAAGCTGAGAGGAGGGAGGCACACAACAGTCCAGCAGCAGCAAGTTAAGACATGAGTAAGGGGGAAAAATAGGAACTCTGAAGCTTGTGGAGATGTTACAATGTCAGTGACTCTAGGGTGGCCACTAACTCCAGAATACAGGAAATCCCCTTGGTGAAGGGCAGAACCATTCAGCCAATCAGTGCTGAGGTGTGGAGCCTGCACCTCCTCAGCCAATCAGCAGCAAGGAGTGGGGCCACCAGCCCCCCCCCCCGACCAATCAGCAGCAAGGGGCCGGGCCACCACCTTCTCTGGTTGGTTTGGAACCCTGCTTCTCCTGGCTGTGTACCACCCAGCCTCTGGGAACAATGAATAGCATCACGAGGACAAATGATTGACATGTATTTCCACCAGTGAAGTGAAAAGCAGGACTTTTTGCTGTCCATTCCTCAGTCAGAAACAGACAGGGGACAAAGGGTTTAAAAAATCCATGCCTCTGGGGAGTTGATGGTCGCTGTCTCAGTTGACTTCCTAGCAGGAAATCCAGTTGGATGGGATATAAGCAAAATAGCAGTTCCGGGGATAAGTATTGGCAACAGCCAATAAATGGCCAAGAGAGATCTGAATTTTCCTGTAATTAACTCCTATATAAATCAGGAGCAACTTCAATTAGGTGACAAAGCATACTGGTGAAAGTGAAGAGAGAATCAGATTCAAGGTACTGAAATGGTGACAGGTATTTCCAAAGGAAGTAGCCTAAGGAGAAGGTGAAACTCTATTTAAAAATGCTTCTGCTAATAGTTTATTGAATGAACAATTGGATTTGTTCAGATCTTCACCTACTTTTTTTTTTGAGCCTTTTTTTCTATTACATTGTTGATTCATGGTCTCAGGAATGTTCATGTAAACATTGTATTTTAAACAAATGTAAGAGCATGTTCTCAGAAAACACATTTTGAACTCAAAGACTTGAGAACTCTTTGAAAGCCAATTTCTAATTATACCCATCAGCGGATGGAAATGAGACTCTGGAATGCTCTGTAGCGTCAAAACATAACTAGCCAACTTGAATTGCTTTGCTAAATACTAGTGTGACGTGTTTCCAAAAGTGCAGGAAGTGTTCTAGGCTGGATTCTGAACCCTGACTAAATGTGAGAAAGCTGAGCTGCTTGCTAACAATTTGTAAACAGAAAGATGCAAATGTCATCGCATTACCCGCTATGAATTATTCACTCACTACAGCTCGAAAGGTACGGTGTATGTTCTTACCCAGTGAGGACTGTGGGCTTGATGCTGCACATACTTATATACCTGAGTAATGTTGCAAATGTGAAGAATTTCACCGCACCCAGGTGGTTACTCAAATGTTTAAGTCTTTTTCTGGATCACGGCACTAGTCGGCTGCTTTTTTGAGTGCAACTCCCATTGCAATTAGACTTTAAATCATCAAGTGGACTTTTCACGTTTATTCAGATCATGCCATGGAGTGGCACAGAAGACTGAAGAGCCAATCCCATATTTCTGAAAAATTGATATATATGACCTAAAGCAAAAAGACCTCAAGTGCTGCTGACAGCCTTGGAAGCTATTTCAGACAGTGGAGCTGTTTAACTAAGAGAGCAAATATTTGCAGCAGCCTGGAAACTGAAGGATGTGTTGAAGAAAAATAAATGCATTATGTTTTCTTCCTGCTGATGTTTCCTCCATCAGGATGAATGGATGCATTTTGTTGCCAGTATAGAAGGCTTTTGTGGAGAAGAAGTGGAGACAGTGACATAATATCCTTTATAGCCAAGGATGAGATGGCACAGGAAAATTTATTTTCCCTGGAAACTGGAATGAGTAATGAACCCTCATACATGATTAGCAACAAGTGGACTTGGGTTAATTATTATCTGCCACCTAATATCCTGATGGAGTCCGGATGGCCTGTGACAGTGTGTTCTTTGAACTCTTTTGTTTTTCTGAAATCCAAGTTCTGGATAATAAATGGTGTCTGCAGGTCCGCTCTCCTTCTGCCCCAGACAACTCTGTCCTTTGATACCCAACCTTATCCATTCAGTCCAAACCACAGGTTCATATATTACAACAGTAATGATTAATTAGTGGACAGAATGTACAGAGAATGTTTATGAAGAACTGAAAATCCTCAGGACTCTTTACAGTTCATGTTTTGCTGGGTACATTCTGTCCTTTTCTGGAGTCAGAGTGCATATTTCATTCTCGGTGTAGTCCATTTGAGAGATATAAGAGAGGATTCCTAGGTAGGACAGTATTTTGCAATCTGCAGTTCAGACACCTGATATGGCTTCCAGAGAGAATTCTCCTTCTGAAGACTGTCGGAGCATTTTTACAAGACATTAAATGCCTTCTGTAGTGCTCTACAAACAACATTATCTACTCTAGGTATTCTCTTTAAAAATAAATGAGGAGGATCCAAAGTAATGTGTAGGATTTTTATGAGGGCATCATTGCAGCTAGTGTATATAGTAAATGAGATGGAGCTGTATCAAGCACGGGGCATGTTTTGTAAGGCTAGAGTACATGAAAAGCATTTGTTGTCATCTTCCAGGAGGTAAATGTTGTTGTCCTGCTTGCCTTATATTTCAACGTGTATTCCAACTAGTTGTAAGGGCAACCATAAGGCAAGCATGACTTGGCTATGAACCAGCAAGGGATAAAAGCTATGCAAAATGTTCACAAGGATATACTCAACTTGCTTTGTTACACAAGACTTGTTTTGTTAGAAACTGAGAATGCAAACCATGTTATTGAAGACGTTTATGAAGATGTATAAGCTTTGCGGTAAATCAAATCTGAGCTCTGAGAGAGCCTGCTGCCAACTATCAAGGCAGTCTGGATCAATGTATGGTTGAGATCATATAAATTTTAGATTCAGAGTTTCTGTAGAAAACTAAATGAAATCTGACAGTTTCACCTTATTATTAATTCTGAGCAAATCTTGAGGTGGGAATTCACTCTAGATGAAGCAAAAGAAAATATTTGCATAGATACCAGAATAACAGCATGTCTGTGGAGTTTGGTAGCAGGTAGACAAACATCGATCCTCTGGATCACGGTATACTCAGGTATAGTCAGATGAATGCCTGATAAACCTGTTTGTGGCTGACAAGCCCAATTCAAGAGCAACACAGGTTGTTAGCAATTTCACAGATCTGTGTGTTGTCTAAGTTGGAGTCCAATTCTACAGCATGCTGCTTTCTTCATTCTCATTCTGCTTTCATCCTCGGGATAAAAGCCGCTTCCTGGTGAGCTGCACCCAGTGCCAGATGTTCCCTCCAAGTCGGACGGCATTCCATGTGCTCCTCCTCTCAGCTTTCCGAGTTGAAGTCGAAAGACTCCACATCATAGAGGAAGTTCACCACTTTATAGAGCTGTGTCTAATTTCACTATACAAAATATTCTTGGGGTACAGTCTTCTTCCATTCTCCTGACATGGCTGGTGCATCAAAACCTTTTCTTCTAGATAGTGGTTTCTAAGTCCTGCATGCTAGTACCATTGTGTTTGGTATTCTGTCTTCCTACTTTATTTTCAGGATCTTATGCAGATATCTCATGTAGAAGCTTCCAGTCTTTTGATATGCCTAGCATGTGTAGTCCATGTTTAGTATAACCTTCATAAAGACCGCATCCTGACAAGAGCTGGTGGTTTGGAAGATCTCACCCACTTGGCTGACAAAATAGCATGACAGAGCAGAACAAACTGCCATTTTGACCGAAAAGATAAAAACACACACCGTCGGTGTAACCTGGCTGGTACTCAATTACATACCCCTTCTCCAAATGAAGGGAATGTTAGTGGGGCTGGAGTACTGGGGAGGCATGGCTGCCTAGCCATGTGCAGCTTTCCTCCTCCCCTATAGAGCAGAGCCAGGACACGAGCTGAGGTTTAACCATATACAATTTAATAAGAGATTAAAAAAAGTTAAAATATAACATATATACTGAGGACATAGGACCTATAGGCAAATCTAGGCAAATACTCCATATACACAGGTAAGGGTTCAGGTAGCCAGAAAAGGCAGTCACAATAAAACGTTATGCAATCTTACACTCTAATAGGGCACAGTGTTTACAAAGCTTGAGGCGCAGAGTTCAGGGGGAAAAGAAGGATAAGCTATAATGCAACCATGTCAATGCCCCAGGGAAAGTGGGGGGCCCAGATGAGAGGAGGGGAGTGGGGATTCCAGATACCCTGGCTACCCCTTTAACCAACTTAAATACCCAGCTGCTCGCCAGAGGGAAACAATGCACCTCCCCTGTGGAAATTCCTTCCCGAGCAACTCACGACTCCTCCAGGGACTGATGAGGCTGCACCTGTCTCCCCAGATGTGCTGTGTCCTCCTTTTGCTGAGGGCCCACAGCTGCTACAGGGCTCCCCAGCCATTGTCCTTCTCTTGGCTTTGTGCACCATCCCATGCACCATAGGCCTCTCTTGGCCCTCCATGTACTGACCTGTATACCACGTGCCCAGCCTCATGCCAGGGTAGGAGACCCGAGCTGCTGTGTGCAGCTGTGGGGTCACAGTCCGCTCCCAGACCCTCTGTGCACTGACCTGTGCACCGCTTGCCCTGCTTTGCATGGTGGGGGTTGGAGACCCGAGCCACCTTATGCGGCTCTGGGGGTCTCGGTCCGCTCCGGGACCCTCCGTCCACTGGGCACTCTGCCCCATGCAGGGGGTTGGAGGCCTGGGCTGCTACCTGCATCTTCAGGGTTTCGGTCTACTCCCGGACCCTCCATGCACCGGCTGTGCACCGATGCTGTGCTCTCTCATGCTGGGGCTATGGGATGCAGCTGTTTGCTGCCCCCTGTCTGACAATCCTCTTCTGAGGCAACCGCTCTGATTTGCTGACCAGCTCCGCAAGATCTTCTTTGGTCTCTTGTGGCAGCTGCCTGTGTCCTGGGCATGCTGCCTTTTTATCCTCTCTGGAGGCTCCACCCCCAGAATGAAGATGAATCAATCAGAGAGCAGTGGGGTTAGACCCCTCTCTGGTCTGTCTTTTCACCTCACCCCTGGGTTGGGGTGGGACAAGCCTCTCCCCTGGCCTTCTCCAATTGATGGGAAATGCCCCACCAATCATTTTAAACCTTTTCAAACCTGTGAGCCAGGCTGCTACCGGCAAGCCTGCCACAGCAACCAATTAATACAGGTGTTAACCAGCTGGTGAAATGTCAGGGAGGGTTCAATAAAAAGAATAATGGACATCCTATTTGCTTAGCATGCACTGTAATCTCATTTTCAGATCTATTATGATGAGACTTTATTATTATTATTATTATTATTATTATTGAGGAAAAATAGAAGCAGCAAGAACAGTACCCAAAGAGAGAATGAATGCAGATTGTGCTTCCCTGGGTCAGGTCTAAAGTAGCTGAATGAAAAATGGCTGCTGTAGTCTGGGCACAAGACTAATCCTTAGAGCTGTAAGGTTGCAGCACACAGAAGACAACAGACATCAGCATTGCTTAGTTACGTGCGCCAGTACCAGAGAGACTTTTGAGCTAATTGGTCGCAGTTGATTAACATAAGCTCTTCACTTTCTGCCATCAAATTCCTTATAAAAGCAAAAGCCTTAGTGATGAGTTACCCAATAAAGTAACACAATCAAATATACGCCTATACTTGTGCCAGGTGGCACAGACTTGGAGGTATCAGTATTTTGGAACGCATCAGGCCATTGTCAGATAGCAGCAGCCCCAAAGCAGTACATTTTTATATAGGCTTGTTGGCCAACTTGGCCTGGAAGCTGTGCAAATTACTGTCTATCGGGTGCCAGCAGACCCAGACTGCTCCGCTTTTTGCTTTTGTCTGCTTGATTTTTCAAGCATCTCCTCTGTAGAGAGGGAGGAGCTGGAAGGAAAGGAGAGTGAGTGTCCCCACAAGCTCAAAGGCTGCCTCACAGCTATAAAGCAGTTTCTCTACTATTGCCCCTCTGGAGGTGAGGAGCTTTTCACTCCCACTGGTTTTTAGGGTCTCCCCATGCACACCTTAGCTCTCTTCAGTCCTTTAACACTTGAGTTTCCTTTGTGTTTCCCACATCTCTTCCTGTTTCTCTGGTTCTCACCAGTGGATGAGGAGATCTGGCTTATCATCACCCAGTCATGTCTTCTACTTACCTGCTCTCACAGGGGTTTTCCAACATGCATAAGTTTCAGGGGTGGAACTAAAGGGAGTCATGTGTCAGGTGAGTTTTGACCTAACATGCAACTTGGGCTCTGACTACAAGCGTGCATTGAGTTGTCATCAAAGACCAGCTTCTCAGCAGGCTCAGCACAGATTTCTTTTGTACAAAGCTGCCTGTTGCCACATGGGTAGTGCAAATGATTTATAGTGCTGTAGACCAAGAGGCTTGCCTAGGATAATGATTTGCCCCTATTTGAATCTTGAATTCTGTGTTTACAGAACCACCCATTTTAACTTGCTGGCCTGTGAAGGGGTGTAGGCTAAGCTTGAATGAACAAAGTTCATTAGCTACTAATCCAGCTACCTGGTACATCAAGGCTCAGATCAAATGTAGTGTCTTCTTAACCCAGCAGGGGAAATGCTATGTACCTGTGTCCAAGAAGGCAGTTTTCCTGAACTGCCTGTGGTTCAGTGCCTGCCGAGGTGCAGCGGCTTTATAGGAATGGGAGTCTCCTCCCTTGCTTGCTCCGAGAGCCATATGACTAAGGGCAAGCAAAACCCAGGGGCACCCGAACCCCAAGCCTCCGGGGTTGTGCCTGCAAATAGGATGCCTGCCAAAACATCTGAAGCCCCAGGTGGGGGTGGAGGATGTTTGCTGATAGTAGGGCCACTTACAGCTCTGGACTCTTGGATTTGGAATTAGTTTCAGCTAATTTGGCCTCAGATAAAGTTATAAATAAATCTCTCTTCTCACATGTATGCTGCAGACTGCAGTCTGGCATTGAGTGGCCTGCACTACTCTAACCAGGCTAACTCAGGCCCTTGCAGCAGGGGATTCATTGCAATCTGATTTACTGTAGCTTCTGCAACAGGTTTTGTAGCCCACGGTGAGCTTCCACCTGCTGCAGCTTGGCAGCTAGTGTTAGCCAAGCAGTTTACAGTGTACACATACTTACCTTCAGGGGGGCTGCTCTCCCTCAAGCAAGCATCGCTCAAAAGGAATTAACCTGGACTTAGATGATTTGAGTTAATTCTGTAGTAGAAAAAGAGTACAAATGCGGAGGCTGAACTGTTGCGGTTGTGGCAGGAACTGAATAAAGGAATAAGTAGATTTGCCTGTGCGGGTAGGCTCTGACTGCAGATGGCATGACTAAAGGTTTCCTGAACAGACCTTTTCAGGGAATCGTCTTCCGCTCCTGCCTGACGTCAAACCACGTGCACCAGAGGTGGTTGCAAACAGATAGTTAAGCTTCATCACCGCATAATTACTTGACCGTTAAACAGCTTAGTGGCTGTTAAAGCATCGTGCTGTAGTATCCTTTCTAGGGCTGCATCAGCGTTGCTTCACCACTTTGCTATTTTTAGGAGTTCATATTGTGGCCGAGCAAGTTTGCTGTTTGCTGAAGCTGGCAGGAGAATGCTTGGCCTCAGAGCCAACTTTTCCTCACAGAATTAAAGGAAGCAAATACCTGCAGCCTATTTCCCATTATAAGGAAGATGAGAAAATGAGCCTTCCATTATTTTATTATCCAATTGCCATTTCACATTAGGTCAGATGTTGCTAAAGTCTAGTCTTTTTATTTCCTGGGCTCCTGGATACTTTAAAATCAATTTTGCCTTTTTTTTGTTCATTTGTTTCAAAACACCATACCCAGTTTTTCCAAGGAGCCTAAACTTGGCTTCCTGGCTTCGCACCAGAAAGTTATACACTGGGATTTGTACTTGTTCAATTTTCACATGCTGATAGAAAGGTCGAAGACGACTTCTTGCAGTGATGCTGTTGGTTTGCACACACTTGGATTTGGCGCCATTTGTATAAATGTGCTTGTAACATTGTGGATGCATGTTTGGAGGTAGAATTTGAAAGCACCTAGATTTGATTTTGTGCATAATGCAGTGAACTAGGACTCAGGATATTAGGGTTTAATTCCCAGTTCTGCTAGTGACTTCCTTGGGCAAGTTATTGAGCCGCTGGCATTAGCTGCCTAATTCTTTGTTCCCTTAGAAAAGCCCCAGCCATAATTTCTTACTACATGCCCTAAAATGCTGCTGTGTACCGTGTGATCACTTTTGGGCAGGAACTGGCTCTTTAGTGTGTGTACAGAACCTCGCACATGAGAAGCTTGAGGGGATTATTGAAAGACAGGTAATGATGGCAATTGGTCCCTATAAATTGGCTGCTTCACACTTTCCCCCTTCTACAAAAAAGTTTAAGCATTGTTATAAACTCACCATGTGCCATAATTACTTTTGTGGCAGTAGGAAGTCACAGTTACTATGGACTTAGTTATTCCTTTTTTCTTGCGGAGGATAAGGAGGGACCTTCAACGTGGGACTGGAAGGCAAAAAATGGGTCAGACTCAAAACACCAGAGCTAAACTCCCAGACTGTTTGGGTCTGATTGAGTGTAGGCCAAAATAAGTCCCTGTATCTGTTTCCATATACCTTTGCCATTCACACTGACAGTTGGTTACTGAGAACATTGCAAGATTCCCTTTATTCTCCTTAGAGGTTAAGGAAGCTGCAGAGCGCTGCTGTAATCCCACCCCTCTGGAAAAAACATCCTTCTGCCTGAAGCCTGATATCTGTATGCAGTTCTCAGCCTGAGAGTGATGTTTTGGGAAGTCTTTATAAAAATGTGCAGAGCTTTTTCTGTAGGGTCAAAAGATATTTTTAGTTCATTTCCTTGCCTCACAGAGAGAGGATTTGCAGCGTCTCCAAGGATTTAACCATGTGACTTCCCAGGGGAATTGCTATTTGGAGTTAGCTGTTTTCTAAATTGGAATCCACAGTTGAATATGAAGCCCTCTCAATCCTGCCCCCCGCCCAAGCAAACAGCAGCCTTGCAGCAATGAGTAGTTAGTTTGAAGAGGCTGGCACTGAAGCGGTCATGATTACGTGGTGTAGGAGCACGTTTTATCTTATTAAACATCAGTTTAGTCCAAGTGACCCAGATGTTGTTTTTCTAGTACCATGGAAACAACATGACTTCTCTTGCACTAGCAGCTGCGTGCTTTCACCAATTACTCGGAAAGGAATAGAGGTTTGAGATGACAATAATGGAGAAATGCAGCGTTTTCTATTGGTTCAACCACCCGGTCTGCTAGTCCCTTTTATTTCTAGACATAACAAGCAGAACCCACACTAAAATATGCTTCAAGTGCACCATTACTTTAGCAACACTTAAGGCACAATAACTTATGTGAAACCAAGGCCCCATCTCTAGTTTAATAATGTTCTTACAGGGCTGTCTGGCTGCAGTCTGCAACACGGCCATGCCGTGCTTCCTGTCTGCTACAACAAGGTCTGATCACGCCTAGATGGGACTGACATGATCAATTTCCTACAATGCTGATCTGAGCTTTGTGGAGCTCAAGCATTGCTTACTTAAATGGATAGGACATGCCTACTGCAACAATAAATAATTAAAGACAGAAAACTGTCTTAGAAGAATGGCAACGCTGTGAAGCCGAGCAGTTAAAGGTAATAAGTGGTAGTGTTAAGAGTTGCCTGTGCAACCTTAATTTGGCCCCCTTGCACATCTGCATGATGATGTGGTCTTTAATAACATGCCCACATATTATTTTTTCAATGCTCCTGGCTGGACTGAGCAAGTCCCCCTCTTTTTCCTGGTGGAAAAACACCACTTCCCCCAGAGCTCTCTCTCCTCTGAGGCTGTTGCACCAAGAGCTCCCGCTCTTGGTCTGCCTCTTTAACCACTAGTAAACAAGCCTTTAATGGATTAGAAGACAGGGAGGCTGAAATAGTTAACATCTAGAAGGAAGGGGACAGCAAAGACAGATGGTCTTTGCACTCCCCTAGTTCAAAAGTCTATAGAGTATGATTTATGCCCCAGTAATCTGCTAGGACTGAGCCGTGACAAGTGTGTCTGAGGCCTCTATGGGACAATGTTTAGGGTTCAGGTAATGGGCGGTCCTGGTGAGGAGCTTTCAGTTACATATTTTGCTCCTCCTTATATGCTGATCCCTGCTGCAGCCTCTACTCTGTCCTGACTACACAGGCAGTATTTCTTATTAGCCACAGAGAATCACAGAGAAGTAGGGCTGGAAGGGACCTCCAGAGGTCATCTAGTCCAACCCCCTGCCTGAGGCAGGATCATCCCTATCCAAAATATCCTACACTATCCATAATCCAAGTTCTACATAAGATTACCATCAGCCCTGACAACACTGACCTAACTCCCTAACCTGCACAGGTAAACCAGGGGAACCAGGGCAGCCAATGTACTGCTTCTATGAAATGTTGTCAATATACATGCAAGAGATCCTGGGTAGAGGGCACACCTCTCACTATAGGGAA
Organism: Caiman crocodilus; assembly: GCA_030014935.1. Lineage (NCBI taxonomy): Eukaryota > Metazoa > Chordata > Crocodylia > Alligatoridae > Caiman > Caiman crocodilus. The sequence goes on from JAGPOW010003648.1 coordinate 91,156,675, forward strand.
AAGCCAAAACCCCCACAGTCCATACCAATCTGCCCATGGGATAGAATTCCTTCCTGACCCCAAATATGGTGATCAGTCTGGCCTTAGCAGGGGTGAAAGACCTGCTAGCCAGGAGCCTCTATCTTTGGTCTCAGACAGTGCATTGGCACACCCCAGTCAATGGCTACAGCCTTGGCTGTAGCCAACACCCAATGTCTCTAAGGAAGGCTTTAAAACACCCTGACCCATGTAACAAAAAGGGAGGCAGGGAGGATCAACCAGCAAACCCAGAAGCATGGGAAATACCCAGAGTAGAATATAAGTATAGCAGCTATGCCCAGATCAGTGTTTCTCAACCCATGGGTCACGGCCCAAAAGTTGGTCACAAGAATTTATAAAAGGGTCGTGAACAAACTTTAAAAATGGAACAATGGAAGAAGAAAAGTGTGGGAAACCCTGGCTGTCCCCTTGCAGCCTGCAAGGGGATGCTTGCCCCCCTGCCCTACATACTGCCAGGCTGCAGCCTAGCAGCAGGGACAGCAGGTTTGGAATGAGGGGCACTGGGTCGGGACTGGCCATGGATGTTACAAATGGGTCCCAGTACAAAAAAGGCTGAGAACCACTGGCTTAGATCATCTCTGACCACTGACTATCCAACTTCTTGAACACCTCCAGTGATGGAAAGTCCACAACTTCCACAGACAGTCTATTTCACTGCCTCCTGTCCTAACAGTGAAGACATTTTTCTGGTTACCCAAACTAACCTTTCTTTGCTGCAGTGTTAAGCCATTGGTCCACATTTTCCTCTCTTCAGCAAAAGAGCAAAGGTGCCTTTTGGGGGAGGAAGGAGCTGTATGGTGTGGAAGGGAACCAGTGTCACAACTCCAACAGCACTGATCTGATACAGAGACTAGCCACATAATAACGAGTCGAGTCTTTCTCTAGAGTCCTGGGGCAATTGTGGGATACACAGGTGGGTCCTAAGACTCTGGTCAGGTTTTGAATAAAGTTACTACCCACAGCTGGCTGTCCTCAATCACTGCTTATCTTCAAAATGCTTTGCAGCTATTGGCTCATTTCTCACCTGTGGAGTGGGTGAAGAGAATTGAATTCCCTAGAGTTCAGGCTAGCAGCAATGCCTTTTTCCTCCGGGGCCTGTTACCTGGTCAGGCAGGAAGAACTGTGAAGCTTTGGTTTCACATCAACATAAATGCAAAGGTGAAAGGTAAGAATATGAGCCACCTGTACACACAGTAGTAAAACTGCTAATTCCATGACAGACCCTAATTTGTCACTCTGGTGGCAGTCACACCAGCAGAAAACAAGTAACACAGAGACAGATCAGGCCAACAAGCTAAGATAGCCATTAAAACTAGGCAAATGGGCTTACTAGTGCTATCAGTGTGAAGGTTTTTTTTCCTTTCTACTGCTCAGAACTGAGGCGGGCAAAATGAATGTAAAAAAAGGTCACAACTGTGAAGAATAAGGTAGTCACCTGTACATTTCTTTAAAGCAACTAATGTCCAACAGTGCCACCTTGTGCTACAACAGAGAGGTTACAAGCAATTCTGGCTGAAGGCTGTGCTTTGGCTTCAAGGGCTTGTGTTTAGCTAGACAGTGTGCTGCAGAAGGATCCATAAAATATGGATATCATTTAAAGGGAGATTAAAGAATTGCCTGCCTTATCCTGAGTTCAGTGTGCCATGTTTCCTCTTTAAAGATGCTTCCTAGATGCTTAAAACAATATAGGGAGCAGTAGCTGTGTTATACTCTGCTTTAAGTGTTAGCACAGGCATCAAGGCGACATAATAAGACAGAAAAACTTAAAATGGAAAAATAAAGGCATGGACTGGAGTTTGGCACCTATTCCAGAAAGCGCTAGCCAGCCAGACAGCCCCATGCGTTTACAATGACCCATCTTCCTTTAGTAAAGATGCCAAGTACCTACTGCCTGAACAGTTCTTCAGTGGTGGGATTTTATGCTCGAAGGAGGGACAGGGCCTGAGCAAGCCGAGGAGGCTCTGGCATAGTGTTATGTTATGGTATGTTGTGTGTAGGGGAGCTGGGCTGGGAGCTGCCGAGTAAAGAATATATTTCATGTTCAGTGGGGTAGGCCATTCTTGTTAACCCCCTCCTTTTTTCTTGCCGTTCAGTCCCCTCTTGGTGCCGTTGCTTCAGTCTGTTTAATCAGCCACCATAGTACAAGAGTTCATGGAGATCTATATCTCCATAGCCATTTTTAAGTGAGAAAAAAGGGGGAGGGGGAGGAAATTTTGCGGGAAATGCCTGCTTCTGTTTGAAGGGCTTAGGGCTGTTGCTCAGTGTCTCTGTGATTACTGTGGGTTCATAGTCTCTCTCTTTTGCACTGGTACTGAGTTTCTAAATAGAGTTGAAGTTTTCAGATATATGTCCGATAGGACTGAAAGTCTAAGTGCTCTCTGCACAGTTCTTTTTTTACACCCTTTCTCATATGTCAATTCCAGGCTGAGCATTTCAAGTCAGTTAACAGATTTCTCTTATAATACTAAATGGGTCTCAGGATTGTGGGTGATCATATATAGGTGGAGCTAGACTGTTCTTCGTGGTGGCAGATGACAGAACAAGAAGTAATGGTCTCAGCTTGAAGCAAGGAAAGTTTAGGTAGGGTTTTAGAAAGAAATGTCCCACCAGGAGGGTGGTGAAGCACTGGAACAAGTTACCCAGAGAGGTGGTAGAGTCTCCATCCTTGGAGGTTTCTAAGGCCCTGCTTGACAAAGCCCTGGTGGGAATGATCTAGCCAGGGCTGGTCCTGCTTTGAGCAGGAGGTCATCACTAGATGACCTCCTGAAGTCATTTTCAGCCCTCATTTTCTATGATTCTATGAATACAACAGCAAGATTTGTGATTCAGTGGTTTCACAGGACAGTGATATGATGAGAAAGAGATCTTTCCACCTCACTCTAGTCTCTTCATGCCATATGAAATGGCCCTAAAACACTGGGTCCAGCTGTGGGAAGATTCCCTGAGCTGACAATGCAGAAAACAGATGTCAAGCTCACTTCTGAGGATCTACTAGCCAGTCCTTATTCAAGGAGCATACTGGAGGCAGAGGGGGATGTCAGGCATGGCAATACAACATACAGCACTGCCATTTCAGCTGTCTTAATTACATCATGTTCTTCTCTAGGCCATGGGCTGCATCTTGAACACAGGATTTTCTCTAGACTGTAATCCCATGTCACCTAACTTCCCTACTTCAAGGAGTATAATAGGAAAACTGCAAGAATATTTGAAAAATTAGTTAAAAGTTAAAATTTTAAGTGCTATTTCATGAGGAAAGGGCCTACAAACTGGGGAAGGCTCAACCACAAAGCTGTGTTAAAAGTCTATTATTACGGTTGCAAAGTTAAGCCCTCAAAAGTAGAACACTTCAGAATGGAGCATAACCTTAACTCGGCCCTTATGTTTGTACCTTATTCATCAAGGTACCGTCTTTAATTACACGACCACAGACTTTTCCACTAATGAATGCTTGGTGGTCTTTCTTCCACTGGCCTTTCCAGAAGTCACTTTTACTTAAGATTGTATCTGCATATGGTCACAGCAACTCTCATGCCTGTGCTAAGCCCCATATTGGAATTGCTTCTCTCAGAGCTGCATGGAAAGACAGTTGGGCACAGTCGTGAGTTGCTATTCTTGCTTTCTTATGGAGGCCCTTGTTAGCAAGTTGTTAATTAAATGGACTGTTCATAGGCTGGTACTCTTAGGGCCTGGGTTGCATTGGGTTCCTATACCTGTGTAGGGAGGCTGCTCTGATGTGCTGTAATTACAGCCTGTTGGAGCAGACTCAATCAATTAAGTCTGCTGGAGTGTAGTAATTATCACACTCCAGCAGAGTCCAGTGCCGTGTGTAGCACCATCCCTGAGCTGAAAAATGTCGGCAGGGTGCTTTAAAGCTTGTTCAATGAGATTTAGTCGAAAGCGCCCCACCACCATTTTCAGCATGGGGATGCTGACATGTGTGATGCTTTGGGCACTTTAATTAGTGCGGCTCTTAGAGATGTGCTGATTAAAGCACCCACCCCCCAACTTGCCTCCCAGAGCATGTCCGTAAATGCCATTGAGTCAGTGAGTTTTGGGGCAGTTCCTGCAGATCAGTGAGGAGTCTGGTCTCACCCGCTGCATTGCAAGTTACTTTATGGTATAACTCAGCTGTCAGATGTTAACAGCCTCAGCCCAATTTGAACCACTGTGACTTGGATGCAAAAACACTGGATCTTATTTCAAATCCCATGTGCAATCTGGTCCTCTCCTGTTCTCCACATTGTCACGTCCTATCTGCCTTTTGATTAGTGCATTGCCATACTGGCACAAATTAAATTACATTTATGATCCGTAAGTATCTTGTAGCTACAATCTAATCTTAGTGCTGACATTTAGCCTGTCACAGTTGATAATATTATTACTAGCATTCAACTCCACTTTCATGGGTTTCTGAACTGAAGTTTTCCATATAATACTGGTCTCCACCAACAATCCAGTTCTGCTACTGTTTAGATTTTACAGTCCCCCTGCCCTTCCTTTCTTGGCACTGAAGAACATGCCTACCCCTAACTCCAAGGGACACGAGGAAATTCTCTCTATAAAGAATTTCTTCCACCATTGATTGAGCGTTTGAATCAGGTGGTAGTTATTCCAGGACCATGTTTATACACGTGTGCAGCTCATCGACCTCACAGCTCCTGCCGGGAACATCTCCACCTCAGGAACTGCTGCTGTAGGTGCTCTGTCAACAATTTCTTTGCTTGCATTCAATGGTATTCATTTCAGGCTAACTTTACACATGGGCCAGAGCTGAAAAGAAATAGATATTCCTGCTAATAAGGAACACTGGCTTTAAATAACACACCACATACCAATTTCATTTCCAGGTTGCCCTTACAGAATGTCACTGTTTACTTACCAGGGTAGCTAACACAGCTCCTGGATTACTTCCCTATATAAAATTCATTTTCCTCCTCAAGAATTTACATTCTCCCTTATATTTTTACAGAGGCAACAGCACCTCTTTTCTTCCATTACAATCAATCTATCACATAGACATGATGTGTTTCAGGAGATTTAGCTGTAGAAATCTTTAAGCAAAGGTCTATGCCCCACAGAATTTGTGACTTCCTCAATTTATTTTAAGCAATGATGGTCACAGTCTTCCAGTTCTGGGAAAATAAATGGTGGAAGTCTTGTGCATGCTCACGTGAAGATGTTTGGAAGCCCAAAGAAAATAGCCTCATGGGAGATTTCCATTCCAAGGAACATTAGATTTATTTGGGTTTTGTTTGGCACTTGTATGGCATCACAAAGATGTTCAACAATAAAGTGAGTCAAACTTAAGTCAAGTGCATTAAACTGGAAACTCCTTTCCTACATTCTTCAAAACTATTTTAGCAGATTTGCCTCTTAGGGGCAAATCCAGGAGAATAGAACATAATTTAGTTACCCAAGTTACATATTAAACACTCGCTCTGGAGAAATCTTTCCTGTTTATGGTAATTGCATCAAAGATCCTGTACCTTGGAATTATAAAATCATTCCACCTAGCCAAAGAAGCAAAATTGAAGGTGATGTTTATCTCATGGTAGGTGAAGTGTGGAGGTATTGAAAAAGAATCATACGCACGCACACACACACATGCACACACACACACAAAAACAATACTACCTCCTGCAGGCACAATATCTTTAAGGAGAAAGGCAAATTAATTGTTGGTGCAAATGGTACAAGTTAGAGCTATGCCCATCTACAACAGAATAGGTTTTGGCCCTGTGTGTTACTTTCCATTCTCTACAAGTGCAGACTGGACTCTTCTCAAAAGCTGCTTTATAATTGGAAAATGGCATTTCATTTACTTTCATTTTTGTGTCAAAATTTCATTGTGATTGACTGTGTTGATTATTTTTTATTATTATTATCTGAAATGGTGGGGGGAGGAAACTGCTTAGTTCAAATATTTTGGATTCAGATATTTTTGGAGAACAGAAATAATGAAAACTTTCAGTCCAAATGAAAATTTTCATTTAAAATATTTTTTGCAAGAAAGGAAAAGAAATATTAGCTGGCTTCATTCCTTCACTGTATGTATTGCCTCAGCTTAGATTCTTCGTGTATCATGAACAATCACTAGAGGGAGCTAGAAGGTAAACTTTATCTCAATCTTTCAACAAACTGAGGTAATATAATAAAATAAAGAATCATAAATGCACGAGTAAGTGTCATAAGAGAACCTGGTGTATCTTATGGGAACATTTTATTCAAAGGACAAAATTTGCACCTTACTGAAATCAAACCGAGTTGAAGAAAACATTCATTGACTTCAGTAGAGGCTGGATTTCACTGTGAGCATATGCAAACACATTACAGTGAGTTAGAAAGGGATGGGATTTACCAAGTGTTAACTACTCCATGTTAAGTGTCCATGTGCCTGCATTTACTCTGTGGTAAATAGAAGCTAAACTGAATAAACTTAGCTCTGTTTCATTGACAGCTGAACTACCAAAGTTTAACTTTCACTTACCACAGGGTAAATGTGGGCACAAAGATAGATATCATGGAACAGCTGATTCCTGTAAAGTTCCTATTCCATTTTAACATGCAGTAATTTGTCTGTTTGGCCATAACCTCTGTTTCTGTATGCAGGTTTTGGTATTAGAGTTTTCTTAATTAAACTGTAACTCAAACTGTTCTTGTTTTGTCTTTTAAAGTGTTTTGCATGGGCTATAGGCTAGATGCTGCCCACATTGGAATAATTTGGAATTTGTGAATTGACTATAAGATAAAAAAAAGTTTGGTGAACATTATCATGAATACTTAAGTACTGTAGTGCATGTGCTGTGTTTTTTTCAGTTTACACTTGGTATAATTATCTGGGGAGGAACATGCAGCTGCATTAAAGGGTTTTCTTTACACTATCTAAAGATAGTTTTTCTTTCCATTTCATTGCATTTATAATTCAGCACCAATGTAAAGGGTCACAGGTGTTTAAACAACTAGATAAGACATTACTTTCAAAACATACAAAGCTTTTATGGGGTGCCTATTCTGAGTGTTTTTTCTTTTGCCTAAATCCATTCTTCAGACCAGGGCTGTTCAACTTCTAAGTAGCTGAGGCCAAACACGCTGGAGGCCACCTGCTTCCTGGGCTGCACAGATTTTTTGGGGGCCCTCCGGCCTCTCCCACATGCCACACTGTGCAGCAGGCATCCCTCCTCCCCATAGCACTGCGTTGTGCCACATAGACACCCTTGAGTCCCCAGGCCCCATAGCACTGTGTTGAATTATCTGAGCCGCATGGGTCATACCATCGAGCCCCATCCCCATTCATCAGGCACAAAATAGAAGCTGGAGGAGGGAGAGGGAGCCCAGAGACCCTAGGAGAAACAGCATAAGAGTATTGAGAGGGGAGTGGCTCCCAGAGCAGGAACCCAGGGGTTGTGCATTAACTCCTCATGGGCTTCATGAGGCCTGTGGGCTGCCAGTTGGATACCTTTTTACCATAGCTTGACTTGGAATATTTGGGCCTTTGTACACACCATGGTTTTTGCTCTTTTGTGTGCTGTAATGGCATGGCTGTTTTCATGAGCAGGTTTTGTAGACCCTTTAAGAGTCTGTCTCGCATGTTAAAGTAAAACTCTTCAGATAGTTTGGCTCACCACAAAGTAAAGCATTGGGTCCATGGGTTCATTGTGTGTAAAAACAAAGGCACTCAAAGATGTGTAAGGAGCCTCTTTGTCCACCAGATGGCGCTGAGACTTTTTGTAGTTCACCCCTTTGAATTTCTTCTGCTTTTTTTTTTTCTTGTGCAGTTTTCCAGCTTCATGCTCCCACAGCTGCATGGGACAGCATAGGATACGGGGCCCCAGATCAGGGGGAGACAACGTTGGACCATTCTGCTCTCCTGTGGCACTGGCTGTGGGCCAGGCATAATTCATTTGAAAACCAAGTGCATGCAAACACTGATGAAATGCTCCAAAGCTTAATTTTTCGAAAACCTAGTGCGTGAAAACACTGATGCAACACTCCAAAATAAACAATTTTAAATATTATAAACATATTTAATTTAATGAGGATTAAAACCCATGGTGTGTACAGGTGCCCTATAGCTCTAAAATTTTCATCATCAAGTTCCTTATTCTTTGCTTCATAGATTTCATAGACATTAGGGCTGGAAGGGACCTTGAAGATCATCAGGTCCAGCACCTTGCCCCAGGGGCAGGAAGCCAGCTAGAGTCAAAGTATCCCAGCAAGATAAGCATCCAAGCATTTCTTGACTGAGTCTAGAGCAGGTGCCTGTACCACTTCTGGAGGGAGTCTATTCCAGGTCTTGGGGACTTGGACAGTAAAGACATTTTTTCTTATGTCCAGTCTAAAACAGTCTTGGAGGAGTTTATGACCATTGGTCCTTGTTTTTCCTTGGGGCACTCTGGTGAACAGACATTCTCCCAGGTCCTGATGTACACCCCTTATGTAATTATAAGCAGCCACCAGGTCACCCCTGAGCCTGTGCTTTTCCAGGCTGAAGAGTCCCATGGCTCTCAGCCTCTCCTTATAAGATCTATTCTCTTGCCCTCTAATCATGCGTGCGGCTCTCCTCTTGACTCTCTCAAGCTTCTCAACATCCTTCTTTAATTGTGGAGCCCAGAATTGGATGCAGTACTCCAGCTGTGGCCTCACCAATGCTGAGTACAGCAAGAGATTGACATCCTAGGATTTACTTGAGAAGCATCTATGGATGCAAGCCAGGGTTTTGTTTGCTTTACCAGCTGCCACATTGCATTGGTGGCTCATGTTCATCTTGTGGTCAGTCATGATCCCCCCAAGTGTCTTTCAGTAGTGGTGCTAACAAGCATAGCACTGCCAAGCCTATAAGTATTCTGCTGGCTTTTTTTCCCCTGAGGTGGAGTACCTTACATTTATCGGTATTGAATGTCATCAGGTTTGTATCTGCCCACTTACTAAGTTTATCCAAGTCAGCCTGGATCACTAGCCTGTCCTCAGGTGTGGATACTCTACCCCAAAATTTAGTGTCATTGGTGAACTTAGCCAGTGAACTTTTGACACCAATGTCCACATAGTTGATTAAGATATTAAAGAGAACCAGTCCAAGGACAGAGCCCTGGGGGATGCCACTGGTCATGGAAGCCATACTGATTCACTATTCAATGATGCCGTCTCAAATTTGAAAAAAAGAGTTGTTTTTTTAAAGCAGCTGGCCAACCAGTTACACAAACTCAGCCTCAAAACAGAAATCAAAAAACAGTGATTCCTCAGGATAAATTATTTAAGACATTGTCTTCAAGGATATCCATGCAAATGTGTGTCAAAGAAATTTGGCTGGCAGAAATGTGACAGAGGGCAGAAGTGTTTGGCTAAGGAGCAGAGGGAGGATTTGTTTTGCAGAACCTTCATTACTGCTGAGGATCCACAAGAAGGGAAAAAGATCAGCCTGAATTTCAGAACCCAGATTGATTTCCAGGGCTGGAAGTCAGAGAGAATGGGGGTTTTATTCCATTTAAACATCACTGTGTGATGTTACTTACTGTCTCAGTGGCAACAAACATGGAAACCCCAATGCTATTTTAACAGTCACTACTCACAGGAAAAATCTGACTTTAAATATTTGGAACAATTTCAGTCCCAGTGTAAACAAATACAGGGAACTACTGGTCAAAGGTAGGAGTATCAGCTTTATCAATGTTATGGCATCCTCCCCAGAGATAGATGCTGAAATATCAGCCTCAGCCCCCGCCCCGTTGTCTTATGATGTATGAAGTTCATTCATCTTGCCTTGCAGTACTCCCTACAACCAAGCCCTATGGGGAAATCAGGTCTTAGCCCTATCTTAAGGGTCATGCAACTCAGTTCAAACAAGTTTGAATTGGAGCATCATTAATAAGCATTAATTTGGAAATGTCCTACTTATGCCCTCAGTTTAAAAATAGCCAATTTTCTCTGTATCACAGAGATTACTGGATTCTGTCTTTAGAAAGAAGAGACCACTCTTGAGGAAGTGTCTCTTCTAAGTCAAACGTCCTAAATAATGCACTGTGATCCTTGTATGGAGCATCTAATAAAATCCCTTTTATAAAAATAACTAATGAGAAAACCCTACCACAACCCAATCAGTCATTTCAATATTCATCCATCAGCAAGCTAAAAATAAGCTCAAGCTTATGAAAAAAATTGTCATCTCCATTTTCTTATCTGCTAATCTGAAACCAGGAAATGTTCTTACTCTTCTTTCAAGCAAGGCTGCTTATGTAGCCTTCCTGTTTTTTTAACTGGACTATAGGTCATGCAGTTTATCTTATGCAATCTAAATCTTTGACAGGTAAAAGTTATTCTAAAGCTTATCAAGATGAAAACCATTTAATATTTGAAATTTTGAAACTTGATGTAGGGACTACATTGCCATATAAGCTATTCTCCTCACAACTGGCAGGTACATAAGCTCTTGAATGATTACAAAGCTCCACCTACATCATTCAAAAGTCCAAGAGATGGCAGTTAGTATTTTTTCAAGCACAAAGATGACAAATGTATGATTATGGATGGAAAAATCTTCCTGGTGCTGCAAATTCCAGATTCTGACCAACCTTTTAACCTAAAGGACCAGAAATATTATGATGAAAGCAAAAAAGATGTACCAAGAAGTATATTTGTGCTGTATAAGAAGCCTCAGTTACTTCAATGGCGTCCCTTCTGGCCTTGGCAAATGTGTTCTTGCTTCCCTTAAATCCATTTCAAACCCTGCTGCACAGCTCATCTTCCTGGCTCTTCCTTCATTGCCACATGTCACACAGTACTTTTCCTTTCCTTTGGACTCTAACTGCACCTGTTTGCCATCACTGATATACTGTTGAGCCATTGATTCCCACCTCTTTCCGCCAATGATACCAGCCTTTGTCCAGTATGCCAGTATTAGTCCAGTATTCTCCCACAGAGGTATAGCTACCATTTTGGTTTCCTGGAAAGGGATTCTGTTGAGTTCCAGAGAGCTGGGATGGCAGGAAGTAGAGTGCTGGAGAGCAGGAGAAGCTGGGGGGAGGTGAAAGACTGCTGAGTGCTAAGCGGGGTCAGGGGGTCCTGAGAGCTGAACAGCAGGGTGTGGCAAGCTGCAGGATGCTGCAGGTGCCCCCTTTGACTTGGTGCCCAGGTCTGGTGCCTGCTCGCCCCCTAGTTATGCTACAGTTCCCACCACTCCTGTATACTTTCTGCCAAGTTGTGCAAGCAGACTTTGGGCAGTGTTATTCAGGGCTCCAAGAATTGCTCTCATTAGTTGGGTTCACAGAAGAGACCTCTTGTTCTTCTACCTAGTTGGAGAGAAATATCATTTAAGTTAAAAACCTACATGTCAAGGAAGGGCTTATGGTCATAATGCTTAGATTTAATCAACAAGTGCAACAGTTTGGAAATAACTGAGGTCCATCTTATGAAGACTGTGACTGTGCAGTGAAATAATTTCTCCAAGTCCCTTTTCTGTGTATGGATCATCTGCAAACCAACCTTGATTTCTTTACACATATTCTTGTAGTCAGTAATGAACATTTATGGGAACATTTCTCAGGCTTTGGGCTCTTAGGGAGCTGTTCACTTTGCCTAAATATCCTGCTGTTCAGCATTTATGACTCTTTCTGGGGTGATTGGTTGGCTGATCCCTACACTTCCTAATCAGATGACTAATCTTCTCTATGGAAGAGAGTAACAAAAAGCTTTGTCTGCAGATAAAGCCCAACTCCTACAGTTCCTGATATCCTCACTTAGGCTTTCCCCAGTCATAGATTCATAGATGCTAGGGTTAGAAGGGCCTCAATAGATTATCGAGTCCCACCCCCTGCATAGGCAGGAAAGAGTGCTGGGTCTAGATGACCCCAGCTAGATGCCTATCTAACCTCCTCTTGAAGACCCACGGGGTAGGGGAGAGCACCGCCTCCCTTGGGAGCCCATTCCAGACCTTGGCCACTCTAACTGTGAAGAAGTTCTTCCTAATGTCCAGTCTAAATCTGCTCT
>JAGPOW010003648.1:91168795-91185914 GCA_030014935.1 Caiman crocodilus
TGACTGGCCTATAGTTGCCTGGGTCCTCCTTCCTCCCCTTCTTGAAAATGGGGACCACATTGGCCCTTTTCCAGTCCTCCAGGACCTGGCCTGTGCACCACGAGTGCTCAAATATTACCCCCAGTGGCTGTGCAATGATGTCGGCCAGTGCCTTCAGCACCCTCTGATGGAGCTCATCTGGGCCTGCTGACTTAAAGGCATCCAGTTCCTCCAAGTGACTCTGCACCATCTCAGGGTCTATGCATGGTAGTCTGGCACCTTGCTGCTGTCTCTCTACAATCCCAGTGAGAGCCTTGTCCTGCCCCTCGCTTAGGAACACTGAGACAAAGAACTCGTTGAGGAGTTCAGCCTTGTCCCCCCTGTGCGTCACCAATTGCTTCTGCTCATTTAGTAGGGGTCCTATTCCTCCCTGGGCCTTCCTTTTGCTCCCTACATATCTAAAAAACAATTTTTTGTTATCCTTTACTTGGGATGCCATCCTCAGCTCCATGGCAGCTTTGGCCCATCCCACTGCCTCCCTACAAGTGCGAGTAGACGAGGTATACTCCTCTTTGGTGAGCTCTCCCTGTTTCCACTTTTTATACGCTCTCCTTTTAGTCCACAGGCTGCCCTGGATTTCTCTGGTCAGCCAAGGAAACCTCCTGGCTTCTTTCCCTCTATTTCCTCACATCGGGATCCTCTCCCTCTGTGCCCGAAGGATCCTTTCCTTAAGGTACAGCCACCCTTCCTGGACTCCCATCTCTTCAAAACTCCTACTATGAAGCGCATCCTTGACTAATCACCTGAGTTCATTGAAATCAGCTTTCCTAAAGTCTAGCACTTTCACCCTATTAGTTACCTTACCCACTCGACATCTCATGGTGAAATCTATTATTTGGTGATCACTGTTCCCCAGGTGACTATCAAGCTGTAGGTCCCCTGCCATGTCATCCCCCGTTGCCAATACCAGGTCCAGTAAGGCATTCCCCCTAGTGGGACCGTGTACCTCCTGCGTCAGGTGGAGGTCCTGTACGCAGGATAGGAATGTGTGTGAACGTTCCTTCACTGATTTAGTCATTACCTTCACTGATTTAGCCAAATCCTGAAGTCCCTTTTTTTTGTGCAAGGACTTTTTTGTTTTAGTTTTCATTTATAATTTTTCCAAGCCGCTGGCTGCAGGATTTGACAGCTGATTGATTCAAAGCCCCATGAGTCAGCAGGAATCGTTCCACTGGTTTCATTGGGTCTGGGGCGAGGCTGCTGGCTCAGTTCAGTTCCAACCGCGTATCCTGTGTTGTGTTTCTGTGCCCTTCTGCAGTTCCGTGTGTCGTACTTGTTCATGCATGCACAGTCCAGTCATCCCCTCGTGGCTGAGTGTCTGACCGATCTAATTACTCACCAGAGGCTGCAACTTCTAGAGAATAGAAAGAAGAAGCCCTCATATTGTTATGAATGTATCTCTTTCCACCCCTTTTAGTAACTAGAATGTGTGTACAGGTTTATGAGTCTAATACTGCTCTCAGGTTGGTAGGCCTGGCTGTTTGAAGTAGATAGTCAAGGCTTCTGTAGGTAGGAATTTAGGCTGAATCAATGAGGGCTTAATCTAGGCTCATGGAGTCATGCTTGCTGCAGATGACCTTACAAGGGACACCTCCACACAGGCATAAATGTTTGAGTTCCTTCTTGTAAGTATAATAACTATCATGAGTGCCTTTCATGTCAAAGGACCCAAATTGCCTGACATAAGCCATGCGCAGGGATCACTTCCCCTCCCACTGACAGGAAATAGTCAAACAGACCTCATTTGCAACCACCTCACTGCTCAAAAAAAGATATTTTAGTCCAAGCTTTGAAGCAGGAGCAATAACTAGGCCTACAAAGTCATGCAATGCCAGTTTTGACAGCTCCTAGTTTATATATGTACATGCAAGACAATGGGTTTTAATAAAAGAACAGGTCATGGTCCCTAAGAATTCACAGTTTTACAGGCTTCCCTCGCTTTACGCTGTACGTGCATTCCTGGAAGATGGCTCATAACTAGAATTCACATAAAGGGAACCCATTTTACAATGTAACGAATAGGGATACATTCCAAGATCTCAACTGTACTGAGATCCCCAGACCCATTTCTACCACTTTTAAAGGACAATTTTGGTACTCACCGACAGCAATACACAAGCACAGGGTGGTGGTGAATGTTCCAATTATGGGGATGTCAACAACGGAAACACATGTTGCAGACAACAAACGAGGAGCACAGATCCACATGGAAGACTATATTTTGGTGCGTGTCACCCCCACAAGGTACTGCACAACGCAGCTGATTGCGGGCTTCCACCACACTGAGTACATAAGAGTGAATGTACCTTGCATATAACAAATTTTTGGTATAAAAAGGGTCATTGCATAAGAGTGAATTTGCACATACAGAACCTGCATCAAGCAAGGGAAACCTGTACTAACTACATTTCTATATTTTGACACTCATGACAAACTTAGCCTTCCAGCCTACTACTCGCCATTTCTGAGCTAGAGTGCAGACAACGTACAGGGCCTGTGCTCGTATGAATCCCCAGGCAGCTTCTTTCTCTTGCTCTGTCGATGAGCCTGATCTTATTCTCTCCTAGTCACTGGTAAAATTCCCATTGATTTCATTGAAGGCTTGTGATCTTTATGTGGGAAACAGAGAGAGACCTACAACCTGAGTGGAGCTGTGCACAGTCGCAGAAATCAACCAATACATGAGACGGGCTGATGAAGCAGGGCCACTGGCTTTTGCTTCTCAGGCTAGACAGCAAAGGCAGCCAAATAAAATGTTTGTTTCACCACTGCCCTTGTTTTTTAGCTGTGAGCCAAGTTAAGCAGACTTGAATATCTGCAGGTCCCTGGACATCTGCCAAGTTGTTGTGCCATGACAGAGACTATGAGGTTTTTTTAAAGGATGATTGAAATTGTAAGGCAACACAGTCCGGTTACAAACCATATATTAAAAAAACAAAACACAACCCCATTATTTTATTTGTGTTCTTGCTAAATTTTAATTGCTGCAAGAATGTTTAACATCTAATTTACATGTCACTGTTCAGGCTGGTTGCTTCTTGCATTTCATTTAGTCCAAGCAACTAGCTTGAATGGTGACATTTGCTGGTGTTTCTAAGCTTTTTCACTTTCTCATTCACTAGTGCTATGCTACTAGGTCTGGGCTGCAAAGTAAATCCTGATGTTCACTAAAAACTGCTTTCAGCGCTGTGATGAGCACTCTCCCTTTTAAGTAGGTTCTATCATACCAGCATTGATTTTTCAAAGGTAATTTGGTTTATGATGCTACTCAGTGGCAGGCACATGAGCAGGTTTAGAATGTCAGTGGAAATACTCATGTGCACAGAGTTAAGCTTGTATCTGACTTTGCAGTGGGGTGTGTGTACTTGTTATAAGCTGCATGATTGGGTCGTCTTAAATGTCTTGTTAAAACAGCAAAATCCTACCGCATAGGGAGACAACTTTAAAAAGGAGAGCCCATCTCCTAATGCACTATAGCTGGCCTTCTGATCTAATTAGATAATAGATAACATATGGGTGGAGGAGCAGTGTATAAATTAGTCATCTCTCTATGTTGTTTGCAGTAAGATGAGTTGATTAAATTAGAGTACTCTTAGCAGCAAAGCCTGCTCTGTTCATTATCTGGGGAGCCTGATGGGTTAGTCTTAGGGAGGGGAATTTTTGCTTGCAGTCTTGTTTGTGTGGGTCCTCAGTAAAATTTTACCATGAGACCGTTGTTGTTGTTAGTACTTCCCCTGCTTCTGTTTGTGTATTCCCTACTAGGGCAGGTACCTGGTGGGCAGGTTCACAGGCTGCAATCTAGCCGCAATGTGGATAATGTGCAGAAGCAGGTGAGTAGTAGACTGCAGACCTAAGCTTGTGTTGAGTGCCAAAATATGGAGATGCAGTACTGTGAGTTCTTGGGGGACCCTCTTCTGTTCCTTGTACATGCAAGACAACAGATATGTCTTGCATGTACATATATAAACTAGTTGTTAGAGCTGACCTAGTTATTTCCCCTGCTGCAAAGCTTTGATTAAAATATATCTCGGAGCAGTAAGGTGGTGGCAAGCAAGGTCTGTTTGCCTTTTCTATAACAACTCACTCCTGTTTTCTTTGCAGTCAAGTGGGTCCCTCCAAGAGTCCCAGCAGGCACAAGCAGGTAAGAACCAAACTTTAGACCCACTGGTGTATAGATAGCCCTGTAAGCAGGTTGTTAGTCCAAAGCTCTCATGTTCTTCTGTCCTTGAAATGAAATAAAGTCCAGTGGCTCTTCTCCTGTATGTGCAGACAGCAAAACCCTGGTGGGAAAACCAGCTCTCTAAAGCAGGAGCAATCTTGCTGTAGGAAGTGACTATTAAACCACAGCTAAACCAAGTGACCAGAGCCAGACTCAGAAACAAAACCTGTATCTCTGTGTTAACCCTACTTTCAGCTCTCTCTGGCTTGTTATAGCAAAATGGGTCTCGTTCAGAAATTCTGAGCCCATTCCTACACAAGGAATAGACCATTTCATTTTGGTGAGGGCTAAATGGTGAGTGATAGAAAGAAGCTAATACCTATTCTCGCCCCAAAAATCTAATAGTTTTCATTAATATGATGGTGATGATGGCTCTTCCTTGAAAAGAGGTGAAATGCTGTTCGTGCCTGAGCTGACTGCTTGGAAAAAATAAATCCCCTTTTCAATTGAAGTATCATCTCAATTTGCTTTGAAAAACTAACAGCCCTTTGTAGTGCCTGTGCTCTGATTCTCTGCTTAGGACTTATGATCTAAGTGATTTCTCTATGCACCCTACAGCGGCAAACATCACCAGGGCAGTGCTTTTGCACATCATATTCCAAGCTTTTCTTCTTTGCACGTGAGCAAGATTTGACTTTTGGAGGGATGTGCTATGACCTTGCTTTTGGGACTGCAATGTTGCACAGAGGCAGCAGACCTTAGAGGAAGCGGCAGCAGGGCTCTCTGTTGTGGACTCTGTATTCAGTTCCAAAGACAGCATTGTTCCCTGCAAGCCACACATTTGTTTGAGGCAGAGATCCCTGAAAGATGGGATTGCTCTGTTATGTGTCATTCACGGACTGGTATGTATGTAAAGAAAATGAGTTACACTTGGGATGCACCCAGACTTGGATCTGTGTACCCAGGTCTCTGGTTTGTCCCCCCCTGAGAAGTTGCCCTGAAAGACCCTGGGTACCCCAAATGGTGGTAGATAATAAAGCAGAAGTGTTTAGAAGAAGGAGCAACAATAGACTGCAGGGTGGCATTGTTGCCTTGTAACTAGATGTGAAAAGGCTGGTGAATCCAGCTGTATTCAATGCTCCTATTGTAGAAGAAGAGATGGGAAAGACTTAATGGATCATCTAATGTTACTTTTTTGGAGAATGTGGCAGACTTATTGCTCAAAAGCAATGTTGCTGAATGGTGTTGTTTGAATAACACTTGCCTCTGGGAGTACAGTTTCCCCTAGACATGTCTGTGTAGGCGCATATGGATCTCTTTGCTGTTAGGAGTGAGTGTTGCAGTAGCTTTTAATTGAAATGGAATACCACTATTTGTAACTTGTATGCTGCTGTCTACACCAGGAGAGGCAAGGGGTTGCAAACTGCAATGCATTGTGGATTTTCTTTTTCCTTTCCTTCATTCTCTGAAGCACCTGTTGCAGTTCAGGTAGTCCTCTGAAAGCCCAGTTGCCGTCTGTGTCAGATGGCACTTCTTACTGCAAGTGCACAATAACCAAATAGATTCAAAAGCAGCAACTTGAGCACTGGTATTATGAGAGAAAACAGCTGGAGGGGGTAAACTTGGTTGTGACCAAGATCAATGCCTCACAACTGGCTGGCAGAAATGCCTTCTCCAGGCTGAGAAGGAGGAGAAAAATGTTTTAGCAGACTTAAACTGCTCTTTATGGGTCTTTCCCACACAACCTCTGAATAACTTTATGCTCCAGAAACTTCTGTGCATGGTCAATTAGTGGTAAAATCATGGGGGTGTGTTCTCTTTCCCATTTGCCTCTGGGTATTATCTGTGTCTGCTACAAGGGTTGCATTTGTGTCTCCAAAACAAGAGCACCTCTATCTGGCCCAAAATAGCTTGAGAAACACTGAATTAGGTGGAGCACCAATGGGTCATGAAATGCCTAATGATGACAGGGGTACTAGACTGGTCTAACTTTTTTTGATATCCTAAACAAATGCATAAAATCCTGGGTAGTTAACTGACTGATCCTTATCTTGCCTCCTGTCCTGATAACTCCTTCCAGTACAACTTTTTTAGAACTAGTTCCCCCTTCTCTGTAGGCTTAATCTATTAAAGGGAGTGGGGACTTTTAAGTTGAATTTATGGCCAAAGCTTGGATCAGTAATGACCCTACTTAACACAGGTGACATATGAGCTGATTTGCCTCTGACAAGTGTGTTCAGTGCATTTTTTATTCTGCAATCCAAATGGGGGATGTTAGAAAGCTGCATCCAAGCTAGCCGTACAGTAGTGGCATGGCGGTGGAAGCACTGGCTGCCATGCTGGCTGCAAAACCCGTTCAAGATTCGTTGGGGCAGAAGGCAGCAGCTGGCTGTACTGGGTTTTGTTGCCAACAGTCCTCAGTATTTGTTAGTGTAGGTATGTTCATAGAAGCTGCTGTAGCATTTCAAGCTGTTGGTGTGGGCATATGCTTAGCTTAGCTTAGCTTGGCCATTTCATCTGCCTTCCTACTGTAAGTCACCACAGCTGACTGACTATAGGTTTGCTGGCATGGTCCTCTTGTAGTTGATTCTTACACGCTTGGCAACTGGGGAAAGAGGCCAAGGAAAGATGGAGACTTCTCCAGAAAAGTAGGCTCTAGAAAGCCTCTGAGACACCTGGAGTAAAGGGAAGTTTTCATCCAGATTCTGAAATTGTCTTCTTGTCTTTCAGTGCTGGGGTTGCCTTGGATGTTGGTGTATGTGCCTGTGAGAAGTTGCCATAGAGTTCTAAAGGACAAATCTGGGGCATTTTCTCCTCCAACATACCTTAATCATTATCAAGTAAATACCTGGTGCAACTGGACCATTTGGGCAGGCTCCAGAAAACACATAATCATTTATGTCAAAGAATTTATAACTACTGAGGACTGTGACACAAATGAGGATAAGATTGTGTTTGAAGGAGTCTCTTCATTGATTAAAAATTCTGTAGTGTATGCCTGTTGGAACAAGAAGATAAATGCTTTTGCCACCTATGCCCAAGCTGTCCATGTTGTCCTTCTGAGGAAGCATGCTCCATACCATAAAAACACACATTTTAAAGGCAAATATTATGTATTTGAACATCAGGAAGAAGATTCTGTTTCCAAAGATGATTTCATTTCTGGGACTCCTCTTCGAAAAGTTGTCAAGAAAGCCAATGACAGCGTTATTAGATCTAACATATTAGTGATAAATGACAGGGAGATTCTGGATGACAACATGACTAGGACCACCATTAAGGAAAATCTTTTTAAGGCAACTGCAGTTAGTGCAAATGCATGGCAGACAGTGAATAAAGAGCCAAGTGTTACAGTTCTGGAAAGGTCTGTTCAGCTTGCACCTTGGTGTGATACATGGACTCCTGGTTTAAAAATAGAACATCCTGCCATCTTGGAGTCTGAGAGACTGTCTATGAAGTTGGTGGCCAACGAAGAGATGCGTGGCACTGGGGAATCTCTTGGAAGTCCAAAACAAACTGCAGCATCTGCTAACTGGCATCTGTGTACCCCTGCCAAAGAAGAAACTGCAGTGAATTTCAGCAGTCCGTACAGACCAACAAGATTTCCAGGCTTACGTTCTGATGCCCCCTTCGTGGAACCCTTGAAACTCCTGAAGGTGGAAGGACCAGGGCATAGGCCAGCTGTAAAACCAACATCTCTGAATTACCCTATCCTGGCTACATACTCACAGATTTTACCTCATGATGTCACAGAAGCCATAGGAGGAAAAAATACTGATGCTGTACACTCCCAAAGTCTTAGCAGTGTTACACTGACAGAGGGGCTTCTGCAGTCTAAAATCTCGGCTTATGAAGCAAGGAGCAGCCCTGCTGATGACCTTGGGAAGGGCTTGTGGCCTCCCCATGGCTTGACTAGTCAGCATGGCATGGTACTTGATGACGTGCAACTTGTATCGGAGACTAAGGGAATGGATAGATTGGGAAGCTGCCACAGTAGAACTATGCCTGTGGCTGAATATGGAAGCCACCAATCCCAGATTCGAAATACTCAACCTCTGGATATTTCTGTTCTAGAAAGTTTTAGACTAGCCACTGACCAAGAGAAAATCATGTTGGTCACTGCAGCACCACATGACATATTGGAAGGCAAGAATCACTTGAGGCTGCAAACCAGGCAATCGGTGCCTTTATCTGCCGTAGAGCAAGAAAACATCCTTGCAAGTACAACTACTTGCATGCCACATACAAAGGTATCTAAGCAACTAGCTGATCAAAAGGCTGATGCATCAGAAATGCCCTATTCAGCTGTAAAATATACCCAACCTGTGGGCATGGCTACAGACCTGGTGCCCGTCTCCTCATGTGCAGAAGCCTCCTTTACACCACCTACCTGGGCATGGGAGCCAGGGCCCACAGAACTGGGACCTACCTCCTTCCCAAGTCCAGAAGCATTCCTTTCTCCAACAGTCTGGGAACTGGAGCCTGCCTTTCCCTTCCTAAGTGCAGAGGTGCCCCTCGTTCCTAAGGCCTTGGAGCTGGAGCCTGCCTCCCTCTTCCCAAGGGGAGAATCCTTCTTTGCTCCTTCAGTCTTGGAACTGGAGCCCAGCCTCTTCCCAAATGCAGAAACCTCTTGGCCCCAAAGATCCTCAGAATTGGAGACTGCCCTTCCCTTTCTAGGGGCAGAAACCTCCCTCACTCCCTCAGCCTTAGAAGAACAGCCCAGTCTCTCCTTTCCATGTGAAGAGACATTTTTTACTCCAGCTACCATGGATCTGGAATCCGTCTTGAAACTGGAGCCTGTCCTCCTCTTGGCAAGTGCGAAGGCCTCCCCTACTCAAAAGGTCTTGGAAACAGAACTTGTCCTTCCCTTCCCAAACATGAACTCGCCACCTCTGGTAGCCTCAGAATTGGAGCCCAATCCTGAAGAACTAGAGCTTGTCCGCTTTCTCCTGAGTGAAAAATCTTCCCTTACACCAGCTGCCATGGATCCAGAGCTGGCTTCTTCAATGCTGGAGCCTGTCCTCTTCGCAAGTGCTGAATCTTCCTTTATGTCTGTGCCCTTGGATATGGAACCCATCCACTTCCCAGGTACAGAAAACTCTCTACCTCCAGTGGCCTCTGAACTGGAGCCTGTCCCCACAGAACTGGACTCGAACTTCTTCTGGAGTGCAGCAGGTCCTCCCTTTCTAAGGGCCCTAGAAGTAGGGCCTATTTTCCTCTTGCCAGGCACAGAAGCTTCCATCTCCCCAACAGGCCCAGAGCTAGAGTTCATCCTCTTCCAGAGTGCAGAAGCCTCCTTTAGTCCAGTGGCTTCAGAACGGGGGGCTGTTCCCACAGAACTGGAGCCTGCCCTCTGCTTCCCTCATGCAGTGGCCTCCTTTCCTCCAGCTGCTCGGGGCGTAAGTGCTTTAAAAGATCAGCTGTCCTTGGGGACAGAAAGCAGCCACTACATGGATGCTCTCAAAGAGGCAGAGCATGTCCTCACTAATGCAACAACCACCCCTCTTCCAAATGCTCGTGTGGATAACCAGCTAGAAGCCAAGTTGCACGCTAGCCTGCTGGTTGACAACTGTGGGGTTCCAGGTTCTACAGAACAGGAACAAGTCTTCCCAAACCCAACAACTTCTCAAGAAAAGGGAACATATGCCCAACAGCTAATAGTAAAGAGTGAGAGAGAAGATGAAGGCATCCATTGGGTAGAAACTGTAGAATCCAAAGGAGCTGATGAAAAGCTCCTTTTCCCAAGTCTCTTCCCTGCAATTAAGCAGCAAATCTTAACCCCAGAATCTGAGTTTGAGGACCATATAAGTCGCTATTCCCTGGTACCAAAGTCTTTCACTAAAATGCCACTAATCTTAATGGAAATGGACCACAGAGGAGGGAAGCAAAATGAGTTTGTAACTTCTAGCACCAGTGTTAAGCCACCTCTGGTACGTGTAGACTCGCCCAGTGAAGTCAAACCAACAGTGCCCACGAAGGAGATCACTCAAACATGGGAACAAACAGTCCCACCTCCTATGGAACATCCCGAAGTACAAGATACTACTGAGTGGAGAAGTGCCCCTCTGTTTACTAGTACTGGCCACACTGCTCCAGGGCCTCAAACAGGGAAACCAGCATTAAGAGAGAGGATGGATTTGGCTCCTGTCCAGTCCACCTCTAATCTTGTATCTGAGCGAGCATGCATGACAGAAACGCAACAACTCCCAAGTGATGTTGGTATGTTGATGCTGATTGACTATATCTGGGTAATTTTGCCCGTAGCGGTAAGGCTGGAGCATGGGGCAAGTGGGGAATATTGCTATTCTAGCATAATTTCTGACCAGCTCTAGTTATCTGATGGTATGACTTAATCTCAAACTGTCTGGCTTGCTTGCTCTCTTGAAAAGTTACTTTTCAAGACTTCTGCAGCTGGGCAATCTGCTGTAGGGACCTGGAAGCCATGCTAGGCCCTCCAGGCTCTCTGCCATTGAGTTAGGGTCTTGTGAAAGGCCTGCCTCTCGAGTGTTTGGCTCTTATCTCTGCAGCAGGGGAGCACTGGAAATGCTGGCTGGAGAGTCCGTTGGAGCTTTGAGACTTGGTGGTGCAGGACTGGGACTCCTAGCCTCATGGGGTCACAGCCGTGGGGACTGACCCAGCGGCAAGATGATTTGGGAATCTTCACAAGTGTGTGGTTGGGACTGATGCTTCTGTCCTTCCTATTGGTGCTAAACATCAGTCTTGCTGAGTAGCTCTGGGGCTTGGGGAGCTCATGGGGAAACTGAGAGTCTTTGGTCTAATTTAAAAAATGACTTGCCCAGCTATAGAGCTGGTGACCTAATAAAATTAACTTGGAAAAACGAATACAAGTTGTCACTATATTCGCAGTGAATAATTTGACCAGCTCAATTGCAAATCATGAGACTCTCCTCAAGGTTAGGAAGGGGAAACTGCAAAAAAAGAGTGCAGAGCTAGCAGAGACTTACAAATTGTAGAAATATGTGGTAGCTGCAGTAATGGAAAAATTCAGGTAATGAAACTTTCCACAGCTGGAGAAATGATCTAGTGTACACACAACAGGGGCTTTCTGCAATGAAAGGAATTGGCTTGGTCATCTAAGCATGACTCTTAAAGCTTTCAGAATGACTGATCTTGCTGACTGACTATTTTTTCCCCTCCCCCACAGGCTCCCTTGTTTCCTTGGAGTCAGGATCACCTTGGCTGCTGGCATATCTTCCTGTAAGAAGCTGCCATGTAATCTTAAAAGATGATTTTGGGAAGTTTTCTCTTCCGCACAGTGGGATTCAAACCAATATCTGGTGCAACTGGACTATTTGGGCAGGCCCTAGAAAGCATATCTTGATTTACATCAAAGGATTTCATGGAAATGAAGACTGTGATGAGAACTGGGATAAAATAATTTTTCAAGGGGTCATGTCAAATGTGGAAAGGAAGATAGCTTATGCATGCAAGAACCAAGGCACTTTAATTTTTGCTGCTCAGGCCTTGGCAGTCCATGTAGTGTTTTTATCAGGGAGAAGTTTCCTAAGCCAGGAATACAAATTTAAGGGAGAGTATTATACATTCAAAGACTATGAAACTGCAGGCTCCATAGATGTTGCTTCTGAACAGGCTCTTAAGAAACTGCAGCCTAGGAAAACTACTTCTAGTGGTATCCTACTTCACCCTAAATTGCCAAAAGTACACTCCCGACGCCTGGGCTTCCAAAAAGCTACTACAGCTCCTAGTGATCAAAATAAATTGCACAAGCTGCTCACAGACCAAGAAGCTGGAAAAGCTACAAACCTAGAAGCTCTCAGAAACCAGATTCTTCATAACAACTTGCATGCCCATCTCCCTCAAGCCATGGACAGCACCACATCACCCACTCCCTTCCCAAAGGGGGGAAAGCCTATGAAATTGGGGGATAACAAAAACTATAGTAGGGAAGAGAAGCCTTCTGACTTTCTAAAGAAAACTCCAGGTCTAAATACCTCTGTGGCGAATGCCACAAAAGACATGAAAAGGCCAGTGCTTGTTTTTCGTAGACTTCCATACAGGGTAACTATCCATTCAGACTGGCTGTTCAAACCTCTGGCTGTGAAGCAACCCAGAAAATCTGCTGAAGTAGAAAGTGCAAGTACTTCCAGAAAATTGGGACCACAGCATGACTCAGCCTTTCACGGGAGCCCTCCTGGCCCGGAAGGTCTGCATTCTGACATGAGACGGTATGAAGCTGAAATTTCTACCTCTCCTCATGCCGATCAGTCTCTAGAGGGAATGAGGGAGAGAACTCAAACTGTTGCTCCTCGGGCTTTCGGAGCTGACCTACCCCAGGACCAAGAGATACTGCAGGGAGTGATTAATGACCATGTTCGTTCTCTGGAAGACTCTTGGTTTAACGTTGACCTGACCAAGGGGATTAAAGAAGCAACTGGTCAATTGCAACGCATAACAGAGTTGGAGAGAAGTGTTAAAAAGAACGGTAATGATCAGGAAGACTTTGGAGAAGAGAATGGCAAAGCTAATCTGTACTTGGAGTCAGTTGTCCCCTTTACAGCTATGAAACTTAGTGTCCAGCCTCTTGCATCAGGAACATCAAAGCCTGATATCAAAACAGAACTAGTACCAAGGCCTGTAACTGCACAGAACACCCTGGATGTTTCTTCTCTGAAGGCATCTAGCAGTTACTGGGCAGTTGCCACTGAGTTTCAGGGTGTCGTGAGGAATGTCCAGAGTGGTCTGTTGGTGGCTGGAGCAGCTACCTCTTCCCCACATTTTGATAACAGAATAACCAGAACTAAAGAGCATCTACTACTTGCAAGCACAAAATCTCATCCTTTCTCTCCCTCCTTTGATGTGATAACAAAGCATATTGAATCTCCAGAAGAAGATGCACATGATTCCTCTGGTAAGGTTGGGGTATGGGGTAAGGTATCTTTCATCTTAGAATCGTGTTTTATTTTGTCAAATTGATCTAACTGATAGCTGTTCTGTGGCTTTCTAGAGGAGTGCTCTGTTGTAACTGTTAAATTGATGCACACACTAGAAAGAGTTCCCATGTCTGTAGCCAAAAGTTTTTTGTTTTCAAGGAGGCTGTCTTCTGATCAGGTTCAGGAATAACTCCTCGCTTCCCTCACTTTTTTTTTTTTAAGGATTGATTAGGTGACTGGCTTGGTGCACATGAACAACATTTTTTGCTGCCCCCTCCCCCCCTTACAACTTTTTTTTTTCTTTTCTGTGATAGCTTTGTAGGGAAGAAAATAGAAATGTCTAGGTTAGTGTTCTTCCATAAGTGTTCATAGTCTCTCTTTACAGGACTAAATCCAGATTTTCAGACTTCCCTTTGGCCCATGTATGGTCTTGGAACCAATCTCTTTTATAGGTGAGATTTAAGCATCTGCACTTCCAAGAGGTAAGTTTAGAAATCTTGTTCAATGCTCATGGTTTTTCTCTGGAGCTATGACAACTACAAATCTCATGTGTGCAGTGTTGCTTTTAGAAGAATGAAAACCCCAGATTTTGGATGTAAACTGCTTCAAAGTCCTTTGACACTCCTGCCTCTTCAAGGCAATACTGCAAGAACTTAATTCACCAGGCTCCAAGACCAATTGCAGAGACTAATTACTTCATACCAAATACCTAGACAAGATGACAAGCAGAATTCTGTGGTTAATGATACACAGATGCAGATTCTGGGGCATCTTCCAAGGAACGCTGGAGAATCTTTTGTGACTTGTAACTCTTACTGAAAAGTTTCCACAGGCTTCATTGGAGAACAACCCCAAAACACAATTGGATCACTAGGCCTGTTCATGAGCTGCCCATAGCACAAGGCCTAATATACTGAAGATGACCTCAAACTGTTAAATTGCCTCTTCCTCCACAGTCTATGGCTCTTGATTAAGGGCTGCTAAACTGATCTTTCTCTTCTCACTCTGATACAGATTTGGCTTCTCTCCTGGCATTTCTTGAAAATGATACCACTCTAGAATCCCAGCATAATCCTGGTGGTAAGTGACTTGGGGGAGCAGGTTCTTTCAGCACATGTTTAAGTCCTTATACACACAGCTTGGCTTTCATCCAGTTTTTGGTCAAAAGATGGAAATCAACCAGTAATGTTCAGCTAATCTACTCTGTGTCACTGAAGACTTGTTCAGGCTAATGACTTTTCCCCTAGGGTAATTTAGTCTGGAGAAGAGAAGACTGAGGCAGATCAAATACCTGAAGGATGATTATAGAGAGGATGGAGATGGACTCTTTTTCTCTGTGGCTGTGGAGGACGTGGATTTCATAGGTGCTAGGGTTGGAAGGGACCTCAGTGAATCACTTGAGTCTGGCCCTAGGCAGGAAAAGTGCTGGAGTCATGTGACCCCAGCCAGGTGCTTGTCCAGTCTCCTCTTGAAGATCCCCAAGGTAGGGGAGAGCACCACCTCCCTTGGAAGCCTGTTCCAGATTCTAGCAACCCTAACTGTGAAGAAGGTCTTCCTAATGTCCAACCTAAATCTACTCTTCATCAGCTTGTAGCCATTGTTTCTGGTTATTCCAAGGGGTGCCCTGGTAAATGGAGCATCTCCTATTCCCTGCTGCCTCTACCCCCCACCTGGTAAATTTGTATACTGCCACAAGATCCCCTCCCCCCGCCCCCAGCCTTCTCTTGCGGACGCTGAAAAGATCTAGGTCCCTCAGCCTTTCCTCATCAGGCCTTCCCTAAAGACCTCTAACTATGAGTGGCCTCCTCTGGGCCCTCTCTAGGTTGTCCACCTCCTTGAATTGTGGTGCCCAGAATTGGATGCAGTACTCTAGTTGCAGCCTGACCAGTGTCATATAGAGGGGGAGCATCACCTGCCTGAAACTGTTCATGATGCACCTACTAATGCATGACAAAGTGCAGTTAGCTCTGCTAATTACTTTGTCACATTGACAACTCATATTCATCTTGGAGTTCACAATGACTCTGAGGTCTCTTTCTGCTGCTGAGAAGGTCATCCCCAGCCTATAGGTATGCTTGTGACTTCCCTAAATGCAGTACCTTATACTAGTCCTTGTTGAACTGCATCCTGTTGTTCTCTTCCCACTTCTCTAACCTGTCCTGTTCCACCTGGATTCAGTTTCTTCCCATCAGAGTGTTTGCTTTGCCCCATAGTTTGGTGTTATCTGCAAATTTGGACAGAGTGCTTTCCACACCCTCATCTAGGTCCCTGATGAAAATATTGAATAGCACTGGCCCAAGGACCCAGCCTTGGGGGTCCCCACTGCCCACATCTGTCAAGGTCGATACTGACCTGTTCACCACTACTCTGGGTATGATCCTTAAGCCAATTTGCCACCCACATGGCTGTAATCATCCATGGCACAGCCATTCAGTTTCTTTATAAGAAATGGATGGGACACCATGTCAAAGGCCTTCTTTAAGTTAGAGTAGATGATATCCACCTCAACTCCTACAAATATGCATTTAGTGACCTGGTCATAGA
Source organism: Caiman crocodilus (assembly GCA_030014935.1). Lineage (NCBI taxonomy): Eukaryota > Metazoa > Chordata > Crocodylia > Alligatoridae > Caiman > Caiman crocodilus. Next base: position 91,184,450 of record JAGPOW010003648.1, read on the forward strand.
ACAAAATTAAGTTAGTCAGGCAGGATCTACCTGCCATGAACTCATGCTTGTTGCCCTTCAGAATTATATTACCTGCTGGACTCCTATAAATGTGATCTTTGAAAATTTTTTCAAGGGTTTTCCCAAGGAAAGAAATGAGACTCACTAACTGGTCTATAGGAAGGAGGATCCTCCTTCCTCCCCTTCTTGAAAATGGGGACCACATAGGTTGCTCAGATGAGGCCCCAGAAGACTGGAAAGAGAGCCAGAGTGCTCAGACAGCTGTGCCACTGGCTCTGCTATGACACTGGCTAATTCTTTCAGCACCCTTGGATGGAGCTCTTCCAGTCCTGCTGATTTTTAAATGCATCCAGCCCCTCCAAGTGTCTCTTTACTAGGTCAGCACTGACAATTGGTGGCCTGGTGTTTCGTCTTTTAGTAATGCATTTCGGAGATTTGTCTAGATCAGAGTTCAAAAATGGAAGCAAAAACTCCTTGAAGAGCTCAGCTTTGTCCCCACCATCTGTCACCAATTCCCCTTTTCTATCCTGTAGGGGTCCTGTGCTGCCCTGTGCCTTCCTTTTGTTCCATATATAACTGAAAAAGGACTTTTTGTTATCCTAAATTTTTGTCACCAGCTTGAGTTCTAATGCTGCTTTGGCCTCCTTAACTGATACCCTGCAAATGCAAGCCTCTTCCTTGGTAGCTATCCCCTGCTTTCACAGCTTGTATGCCCCCTTTTTTTTGCCCTTAAGCTTTCCTGGATTTTTCTATTTAGCCAGGAGGGGTCCTTAGCCCCTTTGCCTCCTTTTTCTATGCAGTGGGACTGCTTCCTTCTGCACCCAAATGACCACCCTTCCTGGAGACCTATTTTTGTCAATGCTCTTGAACTTTAATGCCCCACTAACTAATCTCCTAAGCACACTGAAATCGGCCTTCCTGAAGTCTAGCACTTCTACTCTGGTTACTTTTCCCACCCTTTGCCAGATAAGGGATAGTGGCCATCAACTGATAGTGAATTCACTAAGTTGCCTTGTACCTGCAGGTTCCCTGTAGCCAGCACCAAGTTCAGTAAGGCATTCCCTCCTATTGGGATCATACCTCCTGTGTTTGGTGCAGGTCTTATATGTAGGTTTAAGAACCTACGTGACTGATTTAGTTCTGACTGACTGATCCTCCCAGCAGATGTCAAGGTAGTTTGTTATCAATGACAACCATCTCTCTCCACCCATACGGTCCCTGAGCTGCCCAAAGAATTCCAGGTCTAGCTCATCTTCCTGGTGTGGTGGTTTATAGTAGACCCCCCACTACCAAGTCCCTTTCCCCTCAGCCACCTTTAATCCTAACCCACAGTATGACACTTTGGCCCTCCTCTGATCCCATCTTGACTTTTTTTATAGAAGATCTATATTACCCCCCAACAAAGAGAGCAACAGCCCCCCCCCCCCCCCAATCTCATCTGTGCAACCTATAACCTTCAATGCCT
>JAGPOW010003648.1:91186014-91230183 GCA_030014935.1 Caiman crocodilus
CCCCCCCCCCCCCCCAATCTCATCTGTGCAACCTATAACCTTCAATGCCTACCGTCCAATTGTGAGTAAGGTCCCATCAGGCTTCAGTTAACCCAACCAGGTTGAAGTTGTTGCTTGCAAGCAAGTTCCTCCTGTTTGTTCCCCATATTCCTAGCATTAGTGTAGAGATACTTTAAGCCCCAAAATGGGTGCCTTTTGATGCACCCCATCCTGATGTCTATCAGGTCCCTTATTGCTTGCCTGGACTCATGCAGTGATGTCTTGGATCCTGGCATCGGGCAGGCAGAAAATCTCCCACATTGTGGGATTTGGTCAACCAATAGGCCCCTCCGTGCTTCTCGGGAGGGAGTCTCCCACCACGATGACCCAGCATCTCTTCTTCCAGCTGTCACTCAGCCTGCATGGCTGTTTGTAGGGGAAGACACCTCTGCGACATCCTGTGCTGCATCACCCTTCAGTACCCCTGTCCCCCACAACCCCAGCCTGGACTTTTCACCTGCCCCTCCAGAGCCTCAATCCAGGCACATGTGGGACAGGTGAGGGGACCTCAGGCCCCAGAGGTCCCACCAGGCAACTCCCACAGACTGGGGGAAGGACAGTGCTGACCCAGCCAAGGGCCTCTGCCCTGGAGCTCCTGTGAGGCTTTCACGCATACAAGGCAGCGGCAGGGCAGGATCCCTGGCTGTGCTCTGTGTCACTGTCCCCATTGTAACCCCCGCTCCTTACTCGCTTGCCTGAAGTCTCTGTCCAAAGCTGCTGACTCCTGGAATTTAGGCCCCTTCTGTGCAAACTCCGGCGCATGCCCGCTTGCCTGGCTTGTGAATGTGGCTCCTGCTCAGCTGGGCTATGTGGGGATGGGAGGGTAGGGGAAAACAACTCCCTTTCCAATCCCCTACAGCTGGCCTCACTTATTGCCCCTCCCCTTCACTTTCCCCAGCTTACCTGACTGCTCCTTGTCCCTCAATCAGGCTGCTCTGCTCCACTGGGGTGGGGGAGCTGAAAGCACACGTGTGACTGCCTTGGCATCTGGGCTGGACATGACTAGGAGCAAAGGCCTCAAGCTGCAGCAGAGGAAATTTTAGGTCAGACACTAGGAGGAACTTCCCGACTGTGAGGGTTGTCAAACACTGGAACAGGCTACCTAGAGAACTTGTGGAGTCTCCATCCTTGGAAACTTTCAACAGCAGGTTGGGTAGGCACGTGGCTGGGGTGATTTAGTCGGGAATGATCCTTCCTTGAGCAAGGGACGGGACTAGGTGACCTGGGGAGATGCCTTCCAGACCTGCTTTCCAGTAATGCTAATGAGGAGAAATCTACTGTAAAACTGCATGCTATTACAGTAGACTGATGTGTCAACATTGTGTTAGTGAAGGACACCTAAGAGCAGTACATGTGAAAAATAAGGGAAGCCTGCAAAAATATCTTTCTCTTTTTAATCGCTGTTCTCCCTTTTTCTTTATTTCATCTGCTTCCTATTGCTTATTCCTCCCAAGTTGGTTGGTTGGTTGGTTGGTTGTTTCCTCTTAGCTCTTCATATCTTAAGTTAGTTCTTGGAGACTTGCTGCATTAGCTTCCCAAATGCAGTTAATGACTGGGCCCAGACTCCTTTTTCAATAGGATTTTTCTACAACAAGAAAAAAGGGCTTATTGGAATGGAGTTTCTTACTGGAAGGAAAAAAATCAATAGTTTTAAGTATCAAGTAAGTGCAGTCTTTGAACTGCAGTAAACTTAATCACTCCAGGGGAATATACCTTTTCTGTACCTAGTATGTTAGATGCATAACCTGCACGAATGCTATAGCATTCTAATCTTAGCAGGACTAGGACTGGCTAGAGGGTACAAAGCATTAAAGGAAGTCTCGATCACTTGGGCTAAGTACAGACGGTCAAAAAGCCTGAGGCTGAATTGGTTCAATTTTCTCGGGTTAATCTAAGCTACATAGATTGAAGGAGACATTCACTTTTTCCTGCAGTGGCCCAGGCCAGAAGCTGGGGAATGCTAGAACAGGGCTGCCTTGGAAAGGAGCAGATAGCTTGGGCCAAGACTAGCTCACTCACCCTGCAAGGGGGGTGTGGAGCAATTCCGGGGAGGTGCAAAGCATCCTGGGATGCTGGGGGACTGAGCTAACTTGAATCTGGAGGGGATCTGAGGCAGAAGTTCAGTAAACTGATTTAACCTAAATCAATTAAGTCTGACACTACATTCATCTAGGTGTACATTTAAACTGGTTTCAGCCATTTTGAAAACAGTTTGTATGCACTGAACTTCTGATGTGTTACAGATTTGAACCAGGTTCCAATCACTTGTACTAGTTTTTGTGCAATTTCTGCCCCTAACCAGTGGTCATTTAAGATTCAGAACCCTTATCAGTAGCAGATGTGTTTAGTTAACTTGACTGGATGCTATAAACCTCCAATCGGTATTTAGGAGTTCAGCTTGGTTAAATTCACAAACAGTTAAGTACTCTGAACAACAGGCTTTTGTGGTGTCTCATTGCTGTTGTTTTTGGGGATGTGGGGAGTGTTTTCTAGCATGAATGTCAGAGCAAGTTTAATTTTGCTCTCAGATATGTGGATGAAATTTAGCTAATTTTTTTCTGGGGTTTTTTTTTTATAACCATGATTGTGGAAAAACAAACTGTCTGCAAACTAAAAGAGACGTGCACATGACACTTTGAAGTGAGATAAATGCTTTTGCACCACTTTTTAATGGTCAGTGTTTGCATGCCTTGGCGATTGTATTACACGTTAATTCCAGGTGCTGTAAGAAATTTGGCAGTGTAATGCGCCTTCAATGACTTGGGGCACAGCAAACTGAAATGCTCCTTCAAGGAGTCTTAGTTTGCTGCACCTACAGCCATGGAGTGAACCACCGGGCTCCGTGTGGCTCTGCAGGCATCCTGGCAGCAGCCTGGGAAAGCAGCCTCTGCCCAAGAAAAGCAGCAAACATAACCTTCATCCAGAATGAGACTCCATACAGCTCAGGCAGGGCCCTGTGCTTCCCTTCACAGCTGTGGTGCCCCCTGAGACTGTCCAAGCAGGGTGTCTGTGGGTGGGTGCCACCGGGGAAGGCTGCTGCTGCTGCCATAGAGGGAAACACCAGCCAAGGGACTGCTCTGCCTGCCAGCTGCTTACCCTCCCCTCCCTGCTGGACAGTCAAGTAAGTCAGTGAGGTGTGTGTGCATAACAGGTGGGGTTTAATCAACCCTAAATTGAAGCAGTGCTCTTTAAAATCCACCGCTTCAATTTGGGGCCCCCATTTCATTTATACATGCCCATACTACTACTCTTCAGCCAGAAGAAAAGCCTGAATCCTACATGACCAGTAACAATGAAGAAAGGTACATCTGTATTCAAACGGCAAATAGTAAGCCAAAGAGCCAGTCTGTTAAAGTTCAATATGTACTTCTACTTGTAAGAAGCTGGGAATAAAGATTTTTAACAGAGTAAATATCATTCAACTAACTTAAATCTTTGAAATCTGGCCAATTTACAATTTCTAATTTTATATTTGGTTGCATTAGGATGGAGTGGAAGGGGAGTAATCCGTTAACTTTCTATAACAAATGATTCTTTTGTTCAATAGCTCCTTTCTTCATCTCAAAGTTGACTATCCTTTACTGCAAAAGTAAAATGTAGTCGCATCTAAAGTATGAAAGGCACTTAATCTTTCTGGGTAAAGCTGCTATGAAAGCCTAATGGCAAAACTAGGGCATACCAGTAAACTACACTTGTCTAGCTTTTTATGTCCTTCAGCATGTAGCCTGGTATAATATCTACAGGTAAGTGTATTTAAATACACTAAGCCAAAAATACCCCAATACAAATAATTGGGAATATAACTTTTTTTCTGGTGTGTGTTGGTAACCAAGAACAAGATGGGTAAATAATAATAAACACAATTGTAAAATGTGCTAAGGTATTAAAGATTTCTATTTCTTTTGATTAGATATCTTATTTGAAGTCACTACTGAAATGAAACATGAGAGATGGATCCCACAGAGCGGAAAAAAGATGAAAAAGGCTCTCCTTGAGTCCATGAAGCTTCATGTAAGATAAAGGGAGGGGAATGGCACTGCATGTGGTATATTGGCTGAACAGCCTTAACATGTCCTTCCTGCATCCAAGCCTTATGTGGCACTCTCATTGTAAAACTATATGATGTTGGCACATTTTTGAGTGTTGATGTGCTCCAAATGTGCAACTTATTGCTATTGAAATTGCTATGATATTGGTTCTTTTTCCAAAGCTAACACTACTGCATGCTTGTACACGTAAGGGGGTGTAGATTCCTAGACTGAAATGGTGGGTTTTTTAATTTGTGGGTATTTAATTGTGGTTCACTGTTTCAATTTGGGGTCTTCCATCACTGTTCCAGAACAGTGACAGCGTGCTGGTAGCTTCCTGCCCCCAGGCATCCGCCGGCAGGCTCTGCCAGAAAACTGGCAAGGGGTCTGATCCTTTTTTTTTCCTCCATGGAGCTTGCCAGCCTCTCCAGTGGCTTGGAAGCAAGCTGTGGGGACCTGGATCTTCCCTTCAGTGGTGGGACCTGCCCGCTAGCAGCCCAGGGGGCATCACTACCGCAGAGGGTGGGTCCAGGCCTGCCAAGAGCTCACCCCCAGCTGTGAGAGGTGGGGAGGCTCTGTGAGGTGGGGGGTAGGAAAAGAAGGTTGTGCAGCTCTGAGGGGCCTAGTGCTTCCCTCCACAGCAGCAGTGGTAGCATATAAACTTTGTGGCAGTATACAAATTCACCGGGGGGGCAGCAGGGAATAGAAGATGTTTCTGGTCATTCCAGTGGGTGCTCTGGTAAACAGAGCAATGGCCACAAGCTGATGGAGAGTACATCTAGGTTGGACACCAGGAAGAACTTCTTCACAGTTAGTTGCCAGAATCTGGAATGGGCTTCCAAGGGAGGTGGGGCTCCCCTCTACCTTGGGGGTCTCTTAAGAGGAGACTGGACAAGTATCTGGGGGGGGTCACATGGCCCACTCACTTTTTTTTTCCTGCTACTGGTAGGGGGTTAGACTCAATTCTTTGGAGGTCCCTTCCAACCCAAATGTCTGTGGAGCTGCCCAGGCAGGGTGCTAGCTGGGGAGGTGCTGCCCTAGTTTGCAGGCAGCACCCGGCCCAATCCAATGGTGCACAGCATGCTGGAAGCCCATGTGTGGGGAAGCTCAGGCTTGGCAGGTTTCCAGCACCCTGTGCATTGTTCCCTCTGCCTTTTCTGCTGTCTGGGAATAGGCTGGCTTGCCCCTGGCATAGTGAGGGAAGGCCACAGGTGGGCAGCATGTGTACTGGTGACTGGGGAATGTGGTGAAGGCTGTGCATGGGGTCTGCCAAACCTAACCTCCCACAAGCATGCCTGGACTTCCAGTGCCCCATGCACCCTCTGCCTTCAGCCACCAGCACACCCATGTGACATGTGTACACACACAAGTTCAGCTTTTTTAAACCACACTGGGAAAACTTGCCTCAATAAAACTAAAATATACTGGACGTGGTCTGAGTTGCCATGCTCAAAGAAATGCTTACAGAAAAATCATGCACATGTATATGGTTACGCCATTATGTTAGACAAATTATGATTTCTTGTCATGTTTTGTCGTCATGTGCATGATGCCACCATCATGTGTACAAGTGCTCAGACTAATTTGTTGCCTTTGTGTGTTCCTGAAAGAGGGCCTAGCATACAGGAGGGTTTCAAAATATTGTAAAACTGTATCTCTTGGGGTGCAAATATCAACGTTCAGTAAATTTTAAGGCCAGTATAATGACCTTAACCTTCACTTTTGTAACTCCCTTTTTTTTGTATAGTACTCTTTTTTTTTAGCCAAAATATCCAATTGGAGCAGATAATGGAAGCATTTTGCTTCCAAAGGCGATACACTGGCAGACTGAAATCCAGACATATTTTCCCTTGCAGGGACAAAACTGTTACCGATCCATTTCAGACATTAGGTACCAGAACTGAACAGCCAATTGCACAAAGTGTGCTCCAGGGCTGGAAGTCTAATTTGATTGACAGCCTTTGCTCCAGTTTCTGCTTGTACCTATATAGAGAGACCCTGGTATAGATGGCAAGTAGTTGCCCTTGCTGATACACTTCAGCAGGTTTCAAGTGACTGCATGCTCCAGTGATGCAGGTAACGTAAATCCCTTGCCTAGAGAAGAAAAAATTAAGGAAGCATCTTGGCTGGCTGGCAGGAACTGGGACTTGCCTCTATCTCCAGTGTCATATGTGAAAAACGCATCTGAGGCAGTCCTATTTCTTTTTGTCTGCTTCCCGTTTCCTGCCCCCACTTGCTTCCACCTGAGGCAGCACTCAAGAGCAACATCTGGGCACTGTCACAGAGTGCAAGGTACTCTGGGATTTCCTAGACTGGCAGTGGTGTTGGGTATGGAGGGGGCGGTAGCCACCAAAGCCCATGTCAAAGGGGCAAAATATGCCCCTTTTAGGTGCAAAAAAATGGGGTGCTTCCTCCGGGACCAGTAATGCTGTTCTACAAAGCTACAATTCTCAGGACACCCTGGAGCCTGTAACATGCAGGCTGCCGGCTGGCTGGGAGATGCAGGTGCAGCATGGGATGGAAGGGCACCCCCCCTTCCCATCCTATTAGTGCCCTCAGACCTCTCCCTTGCTTTCCCCCCAGTTACATGGTGCTTGGAGCATGTGCCCCACTTGCCCATTCCATATTCTGTTAGTGCTTGGTGTCTGGCACTTTAGCAACTAGTCACATAGTATTTGCAATGAGTCCATCAAGGAAGTAGGGAAGAAAAGCATAGCTTTCTGTGCCACTTGTACCCCTGACAACTGACATGTGATCTCTAGCTCTTTGCCAAAGGATTTAAATATTGCTATGATAAAGTTGTATGTGGCTTGGGATGGAATTGAGTGGCAACCCTCTACCCTTTTCTGTATCTCCAAAGTAATGGAGAGGAGCCCAAGCTAAATGAACAAAAGGAGTTCCTTTTCCTATGGAAAAAGGTTCAGAACAGAAAGTAAGAACTAACAGTTACTGGGCCAGATCATAAGTCTAGTATACCACCTTTTTTTCTCTCTGAAGCACTAAGTTGATACTGCAGGGAGGGTGAACAGGGAAAATTCAGAGTTTTGTACCACTTGCATCCAGCATTTGGAGGTTTAACTGCTGGTCAAAAGGACAGATTCTCTGTGAAAGACTTTCGCAAACCAACAGCCTCTCCTGAGGTATCCCCACCAAACTGTAAACATTCAATGGAGGCCTCTTTATAAAGAAACCCTGTCTGGATAGGTCATGATGGCTGTACTTGGATCGGCTATCCCACTGTGAACAAACTTTAGTTATTCTGTTCTTTGCAGATACAAGAGAACCTGAAACTTTCTGCAAGCAAAGTCAACAAAATAAAGTTGAAGGAAATAAAGAGGTATGGTTGTGACTCCAAATCATCAGTACTTGGGAATGCAATCACCTCTTCCACTGATGTAAATATCAGTGCAGTTCTGTGTCGGTTACTAACCTCATCTTCCAACTTTTCATTCATAGATGGTAGGGACCTCACAAGATCATTGGATCCAGCCCCCTTGCACTTGGGTGGGAAAGAGTGGTGGGGTCTGACATGGGGACAAACATAAGTTAATGAAGGTGCTTTGCTTCAGAGTGCCCTCACTAAATTAGGCTCAACTTGTCCTGTAATTGGGTACTTTTAAAGCATTCTACAGCTGTACATTTGTCAGGGCATGGTTATAAAGCACTTTCAAGGACTCGATTGCACAACAAATATCACTTCTGTTATGAAGTTATTTTATAATGACACGTCTCTTCAGCCTAACCAGGCCAGTCAAGAGCTGAAAGAGCAAACTAATTTCCCAACAATTCCTCCAGAGCTGAAGCTAGCCTCTATCCCTCCTCACCATATCTGATAGAGAGGGATATCCCACAGTGGAAACTGCATCAACACAGGTGTTTTCCGTGTATGCAGGACAAATGACCAAAACCTGAGGCTTACCTTCTGGCTTCACTTAAAACCAGAAGAAAGAAATCTCTCTCTCTCACTACATTCTCAGCTGAAAGAACTCATTGGAAGATCTGTGGGAGAAAAGAAAGTGCAGCTGGCATCACTGTCGGTTGAAGGTATGTGCTCTGCTTTTGTACTGTTTTAAAGTTATTCTTTTCTGTTAAGCTTACTTGTATGACTATGGTATTTAGTAGTGCTAGGCTTGAGCCAAGACCCATTGGACTAAGTACTGTCCAAATAAGACACATACTCCCTGACCCAAAGAACTTCTAATCCAACTTTTAAAGAAGACCCAACATGTTGCCTCTCTTCTTTGTAGTTTCCGTTCACATCAGGTGCAGTAAGGAGCCTAGAGCTATGCCACTGGTACAGGGAAATGGGATTGGAGTAGAAATATCACTTCAAACCAAAGATTCCCAGACCAAGAAAATTCTCCTTAAGCCTCCTTTCCCTATCACAGAACAACTTACCACCCATTTGCTTCATTGCAGATGTGAATGAATGCAACTCTGGAATTGGAATCTGTGGTGATGAGGCAGACTGCTTCAATGGAGTTGGCACTTACTTATGTCGTTGTAAAAAAGAGTATGAAGATCATTCACCTACAAAATCTGGCACACTGTGTATCCGTGTTCCACGATCAGGTACAGAATAAAGAATTATGTGCTTGCTTTTTAATAGAACTGCAATTCCACCTTTTTGAAGTGGAATTAATTTGGTATGGGGCTATTTGAGTTACACAATTGAACAAATTAATCCTGACCATTGCTATACCCTTCAAAGGCACTCCTAGTCAGCTGCTGCCTGCTAAGTAGTCATTTGGCAGGTTTTTTACCACTTGCTATCTGAAGTAAGTACTTCAGAGCAAGTGGTTAATCTCTTGTATTGTAGCCCTTTTGTTTTTAACACCAGTTATGATGCTTTTTTGCTTCCTGTGGATTATTTTATTTACAAACCATTGAATTCTGCTCTTGGAACAATTCAATATCTGCCTCTTAAACTTCAAGAGGAGGCCTCACAAAGGGGGCAGCATCAGTTTAACTACATAAGATTTAAAATAACAGCATGAGATTGCAGTTGTTCAGAGCAAGAATACTTTTGGGGGCAAACTGTAATTAGAAGCCATTGTGAAATAATTGAACAAGACTTGCTTTTAGGCTAGGGACAGAATTTGCACACACACTGGATTAAGTGATCAGAAACTGGTTTAAATCTGTAATGGAACAGAAGTTCAGTGCCCACAAACCACCTTCAGCCATTTTGAACTAGTTTAAGATAAATCGGATTGAATGGAGTATCAGACTTGACTTAACCAGGGTTAAACTGGTATATAAAACTTCTGTCCTAGACCCCTTCCTGGTTCAAGTTAAATCAGTCCCTCAGCATACTTTGCAGCCCTGGGCAGTGCTGTGCCATCTGTTCCAGAGGGCACAGTTGGCCTTGTCCCTCTGCTCCCTAGGTGGAGCAGTGAGGACTGGCTGACAAGGGGGGGGGGGGGTGTGAAACCTGGCTGGGGACTGCAGCTGGATCTGCTTGTGTGAGAAGGTAGCAGCCCCTGCCAGACTTTCTGCTGCTAAAGTGTGGGGGGAGGGCAGGCACCAGCCTGAGAGGGACTGCTGCCCTCGGGCAAGCCCTGGCTAGAGTCTGGGGTCTTGAAGAGGCTTTAATTCTCTCTTCTCCAGCTCGGCATGCTGCCCACACCCCTTGCTCTTTGCTGGAGCAGGGTGTGGGTAGGCAACAGCCTGAAAGGGACTGCTTGGGCTGGTGTGACCCAAAGAAAGCAGAGAACTACACTTACATTTATAAAATGGCAGAAGCTTTGGAGTGGCTTGAAGGCATGGTCCATCAAGTGCTGTGCCCCCTACCCCTGGCTTCTGGTTTGAGTCACTGCAGGCATGTGGTGTATTTCCTGAATCAAAGTGAATGTCTGTTCACTTGCTTCTCAGTTTAATCTCTGCAGTTTAGACTAACCTGCAAAGATTGAATTGATTTCAGCCTTGGGCTTTTTGACAGTCTGTACTTGGCCCTAAAGGCTTAATGATCTAACCAAAGCATGGTCTCTAGAGCCAAGGTTTACAAACCTTTCTTGTCTTAAGATTCCTCTTAAAATGTGTGGTGACACCTATGAACCAGTCCCACTCAGTGTTTTCTCAAAGGACTGAGCTTAAGAGTGTAGAGTAGTACTTTATGAAGACCAAACTTGAAATGTAAACCCTCCATTCCTATCAGCCCCATAGTAGAAGACCATAAATTGGAAGATAAAACCAGCACCCCTCTCATGCACCTCCTTTTCTCTTTTCAGATATTGGCAGCTTTTTTGGTTACATGGAAATTCTGATAGGTGCCATCATATTGGTCGCACTGATTCTTGTGGTGGTGGTTAGCATCACGTGCATGATAATGAAGAAAAAACGTACGAAGAAGGGCTTCTGTCTCCAGGGGTCTTCTCCAAGTGGGATGCCTTACACAGCACTGTCACAGCCCCAGGTGCCTGCTGTTGATCTGAGTAAACTTGGTGACTACCTGGCCCGAGACCCCTTTCAGCCAAAACTTCGAGCCAGACCTCCAGAATGGACCTTGCGGATGCAAGACAACCCAAATGAAGCATATAGGATTTTTGTTGAGCAGTCTGAATGTCTGTAAAGCAAAGGTGCATTGCCAATTTGAAACTTTTGAGCAGGAAAAGCTCTGATACAGTTTAAAGCTTTCCTGTTGCTGCTATCCTCCTGCACCCACTCACGGCAACAAAACTCTTAACAATCCTGTGAGTCTTTTCCACTTGTGCTCAGTCCCTATTGCTCAGGGTATAGTGCTGTTTCTCCCAGGAGACTCTTAATTCTTGGTTGGGTTTTTAATCCCTGTACTATCTGGCTTTGCACATGAGACTACTTGTAATCTGAAAGAGTTGCACTTTTCTGCAGGCAGCCTGTTATGTAAGTAAAGCTGTTATCTTGCTGTTCATGTAAACAAGGGACATGTTTCTGTTAGAGTTAAATGTGTGGCACGGGAAGGATGGAAGGCTTAAATTAATGGAAACATTTAAAAAAAAAAAAAAAGTCAAGCAAGTTGCATCCCCTCTGAGCAAATAAATAGGCAAAACCAGCAAGCTGTACTGAGCTACACTAATCTCATTGGCCTTTAGGCAAGAACCCTTTTCACTGCATCTAATGCAATGATCTACAGCATCTAGTTCACTATGCATTCTCTACCATCCAACCTAATACCCAGACATGCCTACATGCTCTAGCATAACATTGCTTTCCTTATTAAACCACTTGACATGTTGTATTACCCCACTACCTCACGCTACCTTTTTTCTACGTTTATAGCTTTGTTTTTGTGTATTTAAACCAAGCTTCACTGGGATAAGTGGTCTGAAAACAATGGTGTGTTCTAACTGAACTTCTTTTATATGTAACTTTTTCTCCTGTGTTTGACTTCCTATGCAGTGAGGGTCTCTGTTTTAGATTTGTCACCGCACAAAATAAAAACTTTTTTTTTCTTTTTTATAAAAGGACAAAACCTTTTTAAACTAAAGATTTGGGGTACAATCTGCTTCCTGACTCTATCTCACGTGTGGAAAAAGAGAAGTTCATGAGCGTTCTCTCTCTCCTGTCTTCCTCTTCCTTCCCCCCCCCCCCCCAACTGGCATCGGTAAGCATTGGTTAGATGACTAGGCTTATCACGCTGGCATCTGGCAAAGATGAGACTTAGAAGAAAATCCTTTGCTACAGTAGGTAAGTATGCTGGAGCCTGGCTAAATTTAAAGGCATGCTATTCTGATTGACACAGTAGACCTTAGCAGCTGTATATTCTGCTGCTGAACTTTTGTTGCAGATGAAAGCGAGTACTTTTGCTCCTGAGCTTGAGCAGTGGGGGTGACGGCTCTGTTCCTCCTACTCTTGCCCCTCTCCTTCCCGTGAGGGGGGGGAAGAAACATTGATTGTCCTTATTTAAAATGGGGCTTACTCCAAGAAATGTTCATCTCCGCAGCAGGAGTACCAGCCATTCAATATTTCAAGAACTCAGTTTGAAAGTTTAACTTAAGGTTCCTCTTCTTTAATTCTTAGTCAAGATGGGGCAAGCTCTCAAATTACTTTTACTGCCTCCAAAGCAGAGTTTAGCCATACTTTCATTAGGCTTAACCATGCTATAGAGAGCAGAAGCTATGTTAATTCACAAATGTCATAACTTACAAAGATAAAGCCTATCTCTTCTGTTTTGCCTTGTTGAGGAATTCTCTCACTGAATTGGTAGTCTAGTAAGGAATTATTCTGTGTGTCTCTTTGCCTTTCATAGCCTTCAAATAATACAACTTTGCCAGAATATTATAGCAAGCAGTTGCATCAGGGTCTGTGGAGCCCTGACCTGACTCGGTGCCAGTGGTGGGTGCATGCATACTTGGGTATAGCAGGAAAGAGGCCAGGGCTGAGATTGCATTGCCACAACAAGGACTGGGCCCCTTACAGCTCTCCTGCCATCCATGTGGCATGCCAACATCTTACAGGTTGAGGTTGTGGGGGTTTTGGCACTCTGCCCAAAAGTGTTGCCAGCTGTTGCTAGAGCATTCCCTACTCTTTCTTTTGAAGTCTCCCTAATATTTTGGTAAAATATTCTTCTGCCACCAGGGGTCACTATCTTCCACTGAAAATTCAGTTGCTGTCCTGATGTGGTGGTAGAACAAGGGACCTACCTCAGTGACTCTTTCTCCACCCCCGCCCCGTGCTTAATGGATATATGTACTAAAATTTAATTTTCTTGGGGTGGGAAGGAGAGGATGATTGACTTTTGGAGGTTCCAGCAGGTGCCACACTTCTGTAGCTATAATACATGGTGTCAAACATGGCCTGTGTAGCAGGCATTCATGAGTGCTTAAGGGGGGTTATTCTTTTAAGTATTTCTTAAATACTTGCATGCTTTCAAAAATATAATGTATACTATCTCACTAACACAACCCACCAGCATTGTAGCTGGTCAGTACTTTTTACGAAATCAATTACTTCAGTAGCTCTTGAAGGATGATGACTATGTACAGGAAGCAAACATGTGCTGTGCCTCAGTGTGTTCTCCCTACCCAGTAGCAGCTGAGAAGTTGTGTGGAGGGAAAATCCAAGGGGAAAGCAGATGCATAATGTGCTGGAGAGCTACATGGGGTTGGCTTATAGAGTGAGCTTAATAAGAAGGACCATTCTCCCCTTCCTTGGCTGCCTGGAACAGATGTGAGAGCAATGCAGTTGATTCCTAATGAAAAACTTACGGGGCTAAAAGAATGCTTATTATGTAGAGATGGGGCTGAGGAAGTTCTGACAAGGCCTGGAAAACGGTTAGTTTGGATACTGTCTGGCAAACTTAGGGCTACTTCTCTACTTGGTGGCTTTGTTCATGGAGAATTAGAGATTTCTGTTTGTGCAGGGGAGGGTTGGGTTAAGCACATAACTGGAATTTGTTGTGTTTAGTGTTATGAGCCCAGTTGCATTAGAAAGGACTGTGTAATCAAAAATACTTGAACATGGTGAAATACTATTCATGGCACCAGTGCTGCCATCCCAGAAAAATGCCATGCTTGGGGGTTAGCTGTTTTTGAAAGCCAAGGTCTTGGTTGCAGGGATCTCCTGCGAAGGGAAGTAGGTTGGGTGGTATGGTGGTGCTGGGTGGGGAAAAAACAAGGAGTTACTGCTCTGGCTCTAGTGCAAGGTGATTTGGATTTCTATAAATTTCTAGACATCAAGGATGGACTAATTCAGGGGTGGCCAACCTGTGGCACAGGATCCTCCTGTGTATGGCACACAACCGATCAGGAAGGGCCAAGTGCACAGCGGCAGGTAAGGCAGGAGGCCAAAAGCAAAGATCAGTAGATTGATCAGGGAGCACAGGGCAGAAAGCAGAGCAAGGGAAAGGGATTGGAGTGACGCTTGGGGAGGGTGAAGGGTTTACTTGTGGCATGCTTGCCAAAAAGGTTGGCCTTCACTGTCCTAACTGGTATACATTGCTCCCCCTTCCCATCTTTTTTTTCTCCCTGAACTGGGGGTTCAGTCCTTATCTGAAGCTGGCATCATTGGATTCTGGCTGCCTTTTTTTTTAAATCTTAGCTCGAGACCAGCCCAGTACAGGATTTTACTAGATATAGCAAGTTAAAAACTGAAAAGTGATGTAACAAATACTGTTACAATGATGCACAATTAAAACTGTGACAAGTACAGAGTATTACCTATGCATGGATTTCCAACTACTTTTACAAATATATTGGATAACTTTTACACATTTTTAGATACGGTAGGTAAATTAATACATTTGCCTGATGGTTGAAGAAAAAGATTCAATTGCTTCGTCTCTTAAGGTGTATCAAATATCAATGGAAGCAGCAGGGGCTTTGCTATATAAGTGACTTGAGGATCAGGCAGGAAGTCTTAAACCCTGTACCTTTTGCAAGAGACCACAGGAGGCAAAATTCTGAAAACTGCTCTTTTCTCAGGGCAGAGCTATTGATGAGTCTCGGCAATAGTGTAAAAAGTGATATGCTGTTACAGGGAAATGGTTATAAGAGTTCAGTGCTTCCTATCGGCCATGTACAACCTGCTGATGTTAATATTGGCTTGATGCAAGGAGTTCTGTGCTTTCTCTCATCCTAAGAGGGGGGCAAGGGGTGAGTCAAGCTGTGTTGACAACAGCTGGCTGTAGCTAAAAATGCTTTTTCTGAATAGATGAGACCAAGGCAGTTTGTCTGGGGATGGTAGATCTTTCCTTCAGTTGTGACGTGATGAGGAGAAGGTATGACCCTTACCAGAAAAGAGAACTCGCATGGTGCAGAAGTTACTATTTACCGGCATCAGAATTGAATGTCCTTGTAAAGAAAAATAACTTCCTGAATGGGAAACGATCTAAAAGCTGTGTGTGAGAGAGAATTGCTGCCTATTACAAATAGTGTTTAGTATAGAACTGTGACATTCAGCTGTTGAGTCACCTCAAGTCAAATTAAATTAAATTTGGATAAGCTAGGGAATAATATAGGGTGATATTTAAATTGTTCTGAGGCAGGCAGACCATTCATCTGCTGTCATTAAGTCTTGATATCAATTACCAAGCACTTGTTACTTTCCCTGAGACACATTTGCATACAAATACTTGTAAAGTAGCACTGATGCTTTGATTTTTTTTTTTTTTTTTTTTAAGCTTCTGGTATCTTTTTTTTAAACTAATTTGGCTGTGCCAGGATCTGACAGCTGTCTTGACATCATCCTATTTGCAAACCTAGCCCCTCCCACCCCACACCCTGCGCTTATCTCAAATATGCAATATCTGGAAATAATTGGTATTGAACTTAAGTTTGTACTCTTATTTTCCTTTCAATTCCTAGCCCATGTTTTATTTAGCACAATTTTTAAGCATTTCCTTTCCCTTCCCTGCTGTGATTGCCTGTTTAGATTATTGTTGGCACACTAGTATTTTTTTTTTCTTCTTATCTTTTATACCCTTCTATATACCACTAAAGTCTAAGGGTAGAACTTTTTTTACTGTTGTGCTACTACATTATAAAGTTGGCCCTAGCCATGAAGATGATGATTTGTAACATACGCAATATCTTGCAAGATGTGAAACCCTATAAGAAAAGCAGACTTGTCCAAACAAAATCAGGATAGGCTGCATGTGATGGCTCCTGTGAGTGAACCCAGCTATGCATGTGTGCATACATAGAGTTTCCTGGTAGCTATGGTTTCAGCTGCAGGATGGCATCAAGTGCAACTCTGCTATCAAATCTATAGAAAACAAGGCTGGCCTTTTATCCCACAGAAGTGGGAGACAACAATTCTTCTCTGTAATATGGATGTTAGAGGTAGGTCTTATTTTAACTTGCCCCCTGAAGGGGAGAACATACTTATGGTGTCAACAAACTGGAAGCTGTCTGGGCTTCTTAATGATGCCAACCTAGGTGGATTTTTTCAGACCTGAGACCTGTACCCAATGCATTCATGAAGGGACCTGTCCTTGAATACTGTAGGGGTCCTTTTTGGAGAGATGTAAGGAAGATGCAAATCAACAAGCCTAAGTAGAGCCAAACTTTGACAGATTCATCTTCCCTGTAGCTGGGAAACCTTCCCTGTCTGGCTCCTGCTGCCATCTGTCTAGCTTCCTGGCAGGGTAGAGAGGAACGGATCCTTGCAAAAGCTTTTGGGAGTATACAGACAGCTAATGGATCTTGTTTTAAGAACTGAGTGAAAGGATAATGCTTGCAAGTGAGCTTGAGCCTTTTAATGAAGTAAAAATTTGTGTCTAGAGTTTCCCTGACAGCTATTATCAGGCCTTGTTCTAGGTCAGCCTATTGTACAGACAGACTCAGAACTGGATTCATACTGAAATTCCCCTAGGGTCGGTGTAGGGACAATGTAAGTGGAGCCCCTATTTGTGCTCATCTCTGATGAAAAGGAGGGGAGAAGATGTACTAAGTTTTATATGCAACGTATACACATGAAGAGCATTATTGCTATAAAAAGGATGATGCCTTCATTGGGAGGGAGGTGGTGATCAAGTGAATCTTCAAGGTCATGGAAGAAGTGTCTTGGCTCCCTTTTCCTACGACCCATGCTATTATGCTTGGATGCCTATATCAGGCACTATTTCTATAGTACTGCTACTACTGTTAACAGGTAGGGCAGTGGCTTTCAACCAAGGTCCTGGGACACCCCAGAGTACCATGAGATCTTCTGAAGAGTGCTGTGAGGTACGAGGAGATAGATGAGATGTTAGGAGATGAGCAGATAAATGTAGACTCAGGCTTGTCCCTGCTTGGATGATTTCCCTGTCCCCACTGCTAGGCCCTTTTCCAGGAAAGCAAGTGCTGTAATCTATAAGTTAATTTTTGAAATGAAGTGCTACTCCATTCACAAAAGCTATGGAGGGGTCCCTCCAATCCAAAAAAATATTCAGAAGCATTGATGCAGAGTGTATGTCACGTTCCTAACAATAAGGAGCAGAAAATGTCCTTGATCATTCAGAGACTTAGTTGATTATAAGAGTGGATATGCACTGCTACAATAGGTGCTTGTATTGAAATATTCCAGAAACCTCCTAAATTGAAGCTTCCCCGTCCCTCTCTCCCTGACTCCTCTTCTAAAATATATGCCACATACACTGCACAGCATGTGGTAGTGAGTTCATCATTCCTGGCACTGACAAGCGTTCATGCTCCCCAGTTCTACCAGCCATGGTTCAAAAGTGCTGCCAGTGACCCTAATGCCTTTATGCACAGGTTGTGAATACAAAATGACCAATTATGAGGCAGCAAAATCCGGGGTACAGTCCTGGCCCATACACAGACCTCTGCAGCTGAGAAGAGCTTACATTTTGTCCAGTTCAAGTTGAGGTGGTCGGCCAAGTGTGGAGCTGCTTTCCTGGAAGTCAACACTGATTTGCAGAGATGCCCTGCCCCATTCATAAGTTGCCAGGCAGCCACGTGCTATATCCTTTCAGCAGATACAGTAGTAGCAATGTTAGGGTGCTATCAGCCAGGCCTTCAACTTCTGGAAACAAGTCCTGTTTTAGGGGCTCTTTGAAGACACTAGGACACATGCCTGAAATTCAGGACTATTCCAGGAAGTCTGAGACAGTGGGTCACTTCAATGAGTTCCTGCTCATCCCAAACTTCCTGTGATGGTTCTCATGGGACAGCAGCCTCAGTTCCCAAATTGGGGCTGGACCATGTCCCCACTCCAAGCAACACAGAGTGGAAGGAGAAATCCAAGCAGTACTGTGGTGCTTCTGGATAGTTAAAAACAAACAAACAACCCCCCCCCCCCAAAAAAAACACAACAAAAAACCAACAACCCACAATTGAAACCTGTTGTTCAGGGCAACAACAAAGGCTTCATCAGCCACCTAGAGATGCACCTTAGTGCTGTATGTTGCCATCAATGTGATGTGCAAAACAAAATAACTGCAAAGTGAGGGAATTCCAAAAATAAAACAAAGCAGAAAAAGGCATGCATAATTGCCCTCTCCCCAGATAATGTGTGAAAAGTGGGAGGGAAAATGAGACTGAGGTACATGGAGGCTATTTCAGATTCCAGGAACTGGTTCTTGTGCCAGCAAGAGGGAATATGGTATGGAAAAGCACACAAGAGTTTGGTGCTAGAGGATGTATGGACATGACTGAAATTGAATGCAATGGCATTGGCAGCTCCAGGTTGGTAGACGTTTTTGGAGTGTGGATTACCTTTTTTTGTATAGAAAAGTAAAGCTATTTAGGCCTGTGAACACACACAAAGGTCTAAATAGCAGAGCAAGTGAAAACTATTTTGGAGGTAATAAGCAATGTAAAGTGAAAGCTCCATTATATTTGCAATACTAACTTAAGTGTTCCAGCACGTGTTGCCAATCTATTCCACCCTATATCCAGTAGTGAGTTCCTATCAGCTCATTCTTGGCTAAAGACTACACTAGCAGGTGCTCTTAATGCTCATTGCTTTAGCGACCTTTAGTTCTGGTAGTTATGGAGGGCTGTTTCTTTTGTCCTGCACTTTCCAGCATTTCCTCAGAATAAACTAATTCTTTACCCAAAGTTTTTGCTCTGTTTGAAACGCAGGAATTTATGGATTTTTCTTTTGATAACAAGGGGCCCCTAGCTATAACCAGGTACTATTTTTCTTAAATATACCAATTCTTAGATGTCAGTACAAACTACAGATTGGGAAATAGCCTTGGGATGATGGTCTGCCCCTGTTGATTGACATGGCCCTGTATGTTACATTGCCTTCCACTAAGGTGTCATTTGAATTTTAAAGAATAACAAACTGGTGAGCTTCTGGTGGCTTTTAACTGTTTTACACCTCAACTTAAGAGGTGGCTTTGGCTCTTATTTTAGTTGTCTATGAAATCTATGAAAATCAGAGAGAGGCATTAGGGCTGAAAGGGACCTTGGAAGATCATCAAGTCAGGCCCCCTGCCCCAGCGGCAGGAAGTCAGCTGGGGTCATAGGATCCCAGCTGGATAAGCATCAAATTTTCTCTTGAAGGTGTTCAATGTATGTGCTTGAACCACCTCCAACGGCAGGCTGTTCCAGACCTTGAGGGCTCAGACGGTAAAGAAATTCTTTCTTATATCCAGCCTGAAATGGTCTTGAAGGAGTTTATAACCATTGGACCTCATCATCCCTTGGCACGCTCTGGTGAACAAATGTTCCCCCAGATCCCCCAGATCCTGAACACCCCTGATAAACTTCTAGGTAACCATCAGATCACCCCTGAGCCTGAGCTTTTTCAGGCTGAAAAGTCCCAGAGCTCTCAGCTTGTCATTGCAAGGTCTGTTTCCTTGATCTCCGATTGCATCTCTGGACTCTCTCAAGCTTCTCCACATGCTTTTTGAATAGTGAAGCCCAAAACTGAACGCAGTAATCCAGCTGTGGCCTCATGATCTCTGCTTCTGTCTGGGTTGTAGCTAGAGGACCAAGTTATACAGTGGAAATAAGTTGTGGAATCTATGTTGATTCGTGTGCGCCATCACTAACATCTATGGAGAAGAACAATGGGAGTGTCAGTGTGATATGATGTATGATGAGTTAAATAAGAGCAACAATAAGAGCAAAGGAGGAGAGAGAGCTGGAAAGGATAAGGCTGGCATATGAGGCTCTTGGTGTTTTTGGTAATGCTAAAGTGTCATGGGAGAAACATAGTGGTATCTTTCAGGATTCCTGAGATCAGTTAAGAGACCTTCAAGGCCTGACTGAGTGGAGGAGATCTTGTTGTGTCCTACAACGGGTTCAGTGAGTTTAATTCCATGTGCTTTTAGATTTATTCCTTGTTCTCCAAATCCTAGCTGGCCCTGTACTACTCAACTGTCTATGGTTTAATGAAGACTGTCATATCGCAGAAGTCTTGAGAGATGTCTAGAGGCACAACAGTTTTAGAGAGCATGTGTTCTCCCCAGTTTTATAAACTGTCTGAGATGACTGGCTAAACATCATCCTAAGGCCATCTGGGTTTGATTCCTGGCTGTACTACAGACTTCTTTTGTAACTGGGCAAGTTGCTTAGGTCCCAGTCAGGTGAGGATCTGGATCTCTGTCTTTGTATCTATATCTTTGAAATGGTGATAACAATAATTTTGCTTCACTCTCTATCAACATATCTCCATGTATACCATAGTGTCCTTTGAGGCACTGTATCTATGTGTTTGAACAGTGCCTTGCACAATGGGGCTTTAGCTTCAGTTTGCGCCTCTAGGCTTTGCTGCTGTAATACAAACAATAATAATTAATATCTCTGATCTCTTGACTCCCAATCCTGTGCTCCAAATTCAAAAACAACATGATCCTCAGCATGAGGGCATGTAGAAAACAAATGCTGCCTAAGGGGGCCTTGGTGTGACCCATTACTAACTGCCATGGACTATACTGGGATGCTAAGAAATGTAAGAGGAGGCCTTTTTCTTTTTTAATATACCATTAATCACGTGTTTAGTTTCTGGCATAGCTTTTTATTTCCTTGCTTTCCAAACACATCTCCTTTACTTTGTTTCTCCATTTGCTAAGCTCCAAGAGGAGAAAGTTGTAGCTTTCTCCAAGCTCACATGTGATTAAAGATGTCTGCATGCCAGATCATCCACCAACTCCTTGGCTCTTAAAGAGCTCTCTCTGATCATAACAACAGCCTATTTGTAACTTGGGGCTCAGGGAATTGCAACAATGATTTGTCAGCACATTGTAAATCTTGCCCCCGCCAGTGAATGTGCTGATGTTCATGTATGGGAACTGTTCTTCTGTTTAGGTGAATAAGGCGTCATGTACAAAGGGACCATGTGTGAGGCTATAGAGTTGTAGTCAGCTGATTTATTGGAATAATCAAGTGTTTGTGCCATGAGTGGAGTTAGCCTGCTGTCCAAGAGAAGTTTCTTTTCATGTTTGCTGTTCTCAAAACAAAATCCACAGTGGGGTCCAAGCATGACTGTCTGTCCTTTCAGTATTATTTCCACTTAGTTTTCAAGGAAAACCATTATATATGTCTTTGAATTCATGAAACAAAGCAACAGCCTCCACAGCCATGCGACATGCATATGATCCTGACCCCACGGAAATCAAGGGGAGTTTTGCCATTGGCTTTAATGGGGCAGGATGTGTTCCAAAGAGTGTTTGAAACAAGCAAGTGATATAGCACTCAACTAGGGTTAGAAACTGGATTCATCCTTGAAGATAAATCCTCTGTGAGGTTGTGTGCTGTGCGGGGATGTTGGAGTAATCAGAAAAATAGATTTAAAAAAAAAGTCAAAGTCTAGGCTCTTGAATAAGGACAGATTTATTTACCTGCACCTGTCCTATTCTGAGCTGGGATCTTGTCCGCCTGTCTCTGCTGATTTTGTTTTGTGATGGTGTATTGGCCAAACCAAACTGGCCTTGGCAAAAACTCTGCTGCCTCTGATTTGCCTGCAGGGGAATACCAGTAGGAGTTAAACAACTGGCTCTGTTTGGCAGGTGGGCTTTGTTAACCCACCGCTGAGGAACTTAATAACCTGATGTACTGGGTGTGGCATTTAGAAGATCAGGAATGAAGCCTACCCCAAAGCTTTCAACCCAAAGGCTGGGTGAGTCCTTTTATAGCTTTGGAAGTGTTCATTTCTTTTCCTATGCTATATTATTAAAGATGGTCAGAACAATATCTGGGCTTGTGATCTGCGACTGGAGAGAGCTGTTGTTGGCCTTATGTTCTTGCTTTGTTAGCTACTGGGGTGTATTTAAACTTCGAGAGTAGTGGAAATTGTTTGTTTATGACCCAGTGTATAACTGAGTGGAGAGGCTGGTCTCTGTTACAGCAACTGGGAACTATGCAAATACCCTCAGATAAAAGTTCAAGGTCATTGAGTGGTTTAATGAATGCTGAGTTACCTTTGGTTTGTTCACTGGTGCTGGCGGGGTGGTAGGAAGGAACGAAATTCTTTTAAGCTTTGTGGGAAAATGGCAACAATAAAATGAGCTTTGTCATTTGTCCTGAAGGGGGTGAAATGTTGTGCTTGTTCTGATTTCTTATGAAAATGGATGTATAAGCTGCAAGGCAATGCCTGAGTGAGGTTTCTCCTGCTCTTACGGCTTTCACCTGTAGTCCAATTCCATTGTCCTAATGAAAACAGCTGTTGTGGTTGCTAAGGGGAGGTGGCCCACTGGAGGTATTGATCTGAAGTCTAGCCATTGTTTAATGCAGGAGTGGGCAATTATTTCGGGCAGGGGGCTGCTTACCAGGTTTAGGCAAGTTATCAAAGGCTACATAGGTAGCCCTGCCCCTTGACAGGTGCCTTACCTCCTGGTTACCATCTTGTGATCAAAAGTCCTCCCCCTAACTCCTGACTTTTGCCACCAGAAGGCCCTCCCTTTGCCCCCAGAAATATTCCTTTCAGCAAGGGGTTTGGCCGTCTCAGAACCAGAAAAATACCAAAAACCAGAATACTATATTCTAAAAATCAAACATTTACAAACATTCATTCATTTGATTAAAAAAAATGTCCTGGTTTATATAAGTTTTGTGTACTGTATATAGAGGTGATTGCACTATAGCTTAAAATGAAATCTTACTCTGGGGGGGGCATGGATCTAGGGGCTTGCATGTATGGCAGTGCAAAGGGGGTGTGCATGTGTATGGTGGGGTGTACATGTACAACTCGCTCACAGACGATGACAGTCAATCAGATACCAGTCAATCAAATGCCAGATTGGGGGTTGTCAACTTGGGGTACACGTACCCCTGGAAGTACTTGAGAAGGCCCTAGGATGTATGCATGGGCAGGTGGGATGGGGCACCGCCACCCATCACCTTGCACTGCCATGCAGATGCTACCTGCCCAGCCAGGCAGTGGGGGGCAGCTGGTCACTGTGGGAAGTGGTGCAAGGTGGGGGGTAGGGCCCTGCCCCTTGCTCTGAGCTCAGCTTACTCATCTCTCCCAGGGAGCAGTGCCAGGAGCACTGACTGCTGTGGCTGCCCCACTTTTGCCACACCCCTGGGGGTACATTTATTAAAAGGGGGCCATACCAGGGGTACATTTATTTAAAAAAAAAAAAAGCTGAAAACCCCTGGTTTAGATCATGGGTATTGCCATGATGTCTTGTACCTGTCTTTCTAGAGAAATAGGGTGTTGGTGAGCGCATGTTCCATATGTTTGGTCAAGAGGAGGATGCCGCTGGAGTTGACCTCCCCTACTCCTTCCTTGCTGATGGTTCCATTGCAGAGGTTAGAGTCCTTTGCATAGGCAGTGGGAGAGGACCACTAATGGGGCTTAGCCCCACCAAATGCAGGGCAGTGGTAGGGCTGCAAGGCAGCCTGGCCGTAGGCTTCCAGCGGCTGCAGCAGGGGTGGGAAGGAGAGTGGGCACAGCAGTGCGGGAGTGAATGGGACTGGGGCCAGGATGGGGTGGGGCACAGGCAAATAGTTTGCCTGGGGGTCCTGCTGCTGTGCGCACCCTGGGAGGGAATGAGGACTGTGTATCCCTGGATCTCTATGGGGCAGGGCAGCCTGCCACTGCAGGCTGGGGCTGGAGCTGCACCACGCTCTTTCCGGTGGGGCATGTTGGGGCAGGGTCAGGTGGTGGTGTTGGGAGGGGGCTACAGGGTGGCTGCAGCCACCCCCAAATTTGCTGTAGTCCCCCTTTAGCCCCCACTCCCAGCGCTGCCACCACCTGCCTCAAGCACACTGTGACCCAGCCCCCATGTCGAAGATCCCAGCATAGCCCCAGCCCACAGTGGCAGCCTGCCCTACCCTCTGCAGGGCACCATGAAAATTGACTTCCATCAACCACCACCCTCTCGATCCGACCACGGAGCCAGTTTCACAGCCAATGGATCGTGGTGGACCCAAGGCCACAACTGGTCAGTTTCACCAAGAGGTGATCGTGGGATACTAGATCAAAGGCTTTTTTGGAGTCAAGTATATGACATCAATCTCTTCTCCCTTGTTCAGGTGATAGGTCACCTGGTTGTAAAAGGAAATGAGATTGGACAAGCAAGAGCTACCCACAACAAACCTGTGCTGGCTATCCCTCAGGGTGTTGACATTGGCCAGTCTATTAAGGATGGCCTCTTTTAATAAACTTTTCTAATATGTTCCCCGGGATGGAAGTCAGGCTGAGGGGCCTATATTTTGCCAGATCCACTTTCCTCCCTTTCTTAAACATGGGCACCATGTTAGCTTTTTTCCAGTCTTTTGGCACTACACTAGAGCACCAGGAGTTCTCAAAGATCCGTGCCAGGGCTGGGCTATGATGGTCACCGGCTCCTTGAGTACCCTGGGGTGTAGATTGTCAGGGCCAGCTGACTTGAAGGTATCCAGCCTGTCAAGGTGTTCCTTCACAAGGTCAACATTGCTGGAGGGCAGGGAGTCTCCCTCACCCGGACCTCCCTGTCCTGTAGTGGGCATGGGTGTCACATTGAACTGATGAAAGACTGATGCAAAGTACCCATTTAGTAGGTTGGCTTTTTCCTGGGTGTCAGTTGTCCCATCTGGTTTAGCAGGGGTCCAGTGTTGCCCTTGTTTTTTTCTCTGGCTCCCCACATATCTAAAAAAGGACTTTTTATTGTTCTTGATGTTCGAAGCTAGCTGGAGTTCAGTTGCAGCCTTGGCTTTCTTGGTTTGCCCCCTGCAGGACTGGACCAGTGCAGAATAATCCTCCTTGGAGGTGGATTCCATCCTCCATCCTTTTGTAGGCCTTTCTTTTTAGCCTCAGGAGGTCTGCTAGATCCCTGGAGAGCCAGGGGGGCTGCTGTGCCCTCTTGCTGCATTTCCTCCAAGATGGAATAAAATTAGCTTGTGCGTTGAGGATCGCTCCCTTGAGGAGCAACCACTCTTCCTGAACTCCCCTCTCCCTAGGGTCATTGTCCCTTAGGAAATTGGTGGGAATTTTTGATGCCAGGGACTGAAAGATTCATCCCTATTAGGACCAAACTTTTAGATGTAGCCTTTGAAGCTGGGAAATGCAAAGAATTTATGAACTGTGTCTGTCTAATAGTCCCAATTTAGGAGAACAGAAGGGGATTTTTGCATGTGACACACTGCATACAATTTTAGATGCCAGATCTGCATTGTGACCTGTATTATTTAAAATATTTTTGTATCTGTATCAATTACTTCAATAAGCAGTGTGCAAGTGGGTGGTGTGCTTTAGAGGTCTGTGTGGTGGTTTGTTTGGGGGCGGAGGTTAGTTTGGTTTGTTTGGATTCTTTTTATGACCATAATATATAGAATTTATTATATCTTCAGTGTTACGTGCTTAAAAAAACCCCTTCTGAATCATGCTCCATGTTGATTTCTAGCTCCTTCTGTTGTTGCAGTGTGGTTAATAAGCAGATCATTTTCTATAAAAAGAGTTGCATTACTGCGGAGGTACAGCTGAGACTGCTGGTTGCTCTGTGCTACATGGAATTATCTCCCCTAATGGCTCATCCCCATATCAACATGATTGTTGCAAACCATATTCTCAGCAATATTACAGTGCACCGGTGAGATCATGAACCAAAGAAAGAAGCAGTGCTCACTTAGTGGCTTGAAATTTGATTCTTTACTGTCTGCTAACAGTACTGCTTGTGATGAACACAAATCCATCAGTACTTGAAGAGAAAACAGTCCTGGATCTGATGCCAAAGGACTGTGTCAGTGGCTTGGATCAGCTGTAGTGCAGGAAATTGAGGGGGAGGGGGATGATGGTGCCATTCTGGAAATCCAGACTGAATCATCCCATGCTGAGCATCCCTTTCAGACTGGGTGCATTCTGTACTGGATGTAATATTGGAGGAGGCACAGCATAGCAGCAAGTTAAGAGGGTTTCTCTTTTTGGATGCCCTTTGCGTCTGCCTTGAGATGAGCTAAATGCTTATGACATGGCTGGAGGTTTGGCATTTCAGCAGTGCCAAAATGGTGTGATCTGTCCCTGTGGTTAGTGAACCTGAAGTGATTTGAGAGATTTCAGCTCTGGTGAGATTCCCGCTGTCTCTAATAACAAATTTCTCAAGCTGCATTCACAGGAGGAGCATATCAACTGCAGCAAGCAATTGAGGATGATCAATAAAATCTCCTGATAGCCATCAACATGGGTGGATGATGTGACCTCAGAGAGCAGATTCTATGTCTTTGCTTTAGCAGGCCTTGAGTCTCTGGAGCAGACTAGTTTATAGACTTCTATGAAGCCAAACAAAATGAGAGAAAAGAAATAATGGATCTTGCTTGACTGGCTGCCTTAGAGGAAATGTTCTAGAAGAATAGGTACAGGACTGGGAGCCAGGAGCTCCTGAGCAATAATCGTGGTGCTATTGCATATTTAATTTCTCTTTTCTGTTTTATGTTAAGGCTTTATCGTGCTGCCAGAAAAAGAATACAGGAGCCTGAATAGAATCGAGATCCCCTTCCTGTAGAATAGGAATAACACTTATCTATTGAGGGACTTGGGATGATTGCTTAATCAACTGTGTACAGGCGGACCCCGGTTAACGAACGAGTTACGTTCCTGAGACCGTCTTTAAGTCGGTTTTGTATGTAAGTCGGAATAGATACCTTTTTAATGACCTAGGAGGCAAGGGGAGAAACCAGGCTTCACCTTAGGACAGCATTAGCTGAAAGTGGGGGTGGGAGGGTGGGAAAGAAAAATGGCAGCTGAGCGCAGAGCGTGAGCACAGTACCAGCGCTGCCACGTGGGTGCAGCGCCCAGCAGGACCCCGCGCCCCTCCCAGCTGGCGCCACTCGTAAGTACAGAACGTCTGTAACTCAGACGTTCGTTAACTGGGGACCGCCTGTATAAAGCATTTCAGTGTAACACCCAACATTATGCAACAGCAAAGATCAGAAATGATCAAACCCAGGAATTTTAGAAGCTTCCTTAGCGCAGGGCAGGAGATCTTGTATGCATACCAGCCCAGCCTCTGGCTTCCTTACATTTTCATTCCATCCAGGAGGAGCACACACCAGCTGCAGAGGCTTTCTCTGCCTGACAAAGGGCTTTTAAACCTGAAAGCTTGCTTTAAATTTTTTCCCCCAGCTATTTAAGTTGGTCTAATAAAAGATATCAGACTCACCCAAAGAACCTTGTCTGCCTGTATCCAGACTGAGGAATGTATCTTGCAGACCCTGCCTTCAAGCAGTCTTGCTGAATGACTGCAGCAGGATCTAGCCTGGCTCTCCTGTGCTTTGCTGACTTGCAAGTTTAGGTATCACGTCTCGGTTTAAGAAAGGAAAGAGAATGAACAGCTTGTCTGAAGTCGGGGTAAACAGGGAAATGAAGCTGCCAGAGGCTACCCTAGGCAGGACACAGTGTTTCCTTCCTTTGCATGTGTCCAAGGGAGGAGAAGGGGGTAAAAAAAAGAACAGTGTGTGGTACAGTAATTCTCTCCTAAAATTGCTTGTTGCAACATGGAATAAAATGTGTTTGAGCCCCCTAACAGCTGTGTCTGCAGCTGCTTTCTGAGGGATGGTTACTGATGCACTGTGAACAAAGCGCATGATGCAGTGCTGGCTGCAAATGCCAATGTGTTTTGAGTGCAATTAATGACTGCTGTGGAATGCTGGGAGGGGAGACAAGCCAAGAATATTATGAACACAATGCTTTATGTTCACGGCCGGAGAAGAGACCAGAACTCTGGCAGGAGTGGGGCCTGCCCAGCTGACGGCCCTGCCAACAGCCCTGGAGGAAGAGTGACTTGGACTGTCAACACGTTATTATGAATAAGAGAAATGATGCTGCAAAGCAGTTGGAGAACTGCTCTGGACCTTGGCTAAGCATCAGTCCTGACTACAGAATGCCTATTCGTGCCAATGCACATCTCATGCGAGTGAGAACGTCCCGAGTGGGCCCTTGCTAGTGAGTAGGACTGTAGACACAAAGGGCACTTACACACATGCAGGGAGGCTGCTCTGATGCACTGTAAATCCAGTGTGTTGGAGCAGGCTTGATTAATCAAGTCTGCTGGAGCATGGACATTAACCCATTTCTGCAGCCTCCAGTGTCATGTGATCGGCATCCCCAGGCTGAAAAATGATGGTGGGCCACTTTGAACTAAAGTGTGTTAAAGAGCTTTAGTTCAAAGCTCTCCACTACACTGTACTGCTGCTGATCTAATTCAACACTTTGGCTCAGTCCATTTTTTTGGTGTGAGGATGCTGATACACATGATGCTTGGGTACTTTTAATTAGTGTGGCTCGTTAATTAAAGTGCCCTCTCCACTTCCACCTCATAGGGCACATCTATAAATGCCCAAAGTCTGGCTCTTGATGTGGAGGTTAGAGACCCTCCTCTAGGTTCAATGACATTTTAGTCTGGATTTCTGAGTTAATCACAAAGCAAGGGATGTTAGCATTTTCTTACACGAAGAGCAACTATTACTTCTAGCTCAAATGACTTTTAAAGAGATTAAGAGGAAATAAAAAAGAGCAAAGTAAAGGTCCTGAGAGAGTGGTACATCATCCCTCTGAAATGTGCAGCATCAGCTCTGCCATACAGATGCAGGCTCTCCCTGAATGCGGTAGGTTTCCATGGACAGATCTTCAATGGCTGTACTCTGGTATAGCTCTGTTATTTCTAATGGAGCTATGTTGACTTACATCAGCTGAGTATCCTGCCCATAAAGAGAATGAGATCATAGCGATTGTATGGCTGCCCATGCACACAGCCTTCAGGATTCAAATGCACATCTGAGTTCAGATTTAAAAATCCTTTCCGTGCCAGGATTTAGGTCGAACATACCTCTAATCACAGCACTTCCAAAAAAAAGTTACATAAATTGGTATTTAGAGGTATAGGCTGTAATGGGTTGAATTATACTTGAAGTCTCATCTTTAACTCAGAAACAATTATTTTATAGCAACAAGGGACAACCTTTGCCCCATAATAGGATCCCTAAAGCTACCATTTGCCATCTGCTTCATGGCAAAGATGTAATAAGTCTAGATACACGTGAATGCTGGCAAAAAAAAATGACACTTGCCTGGTCTTATCACATGACCTGAATGGAGTTCCGGAGGTTAATATTGCTGTCACATGATGGGGTAATTAGTATCCAAAAGCCAAACTGCCTAGTGTTACAGATCCCATCTTAACCTACAATTAATACATAATAAAACTAGCCAAGGGGGTGGAGAGAAATTGCTGCGCTTGTAGATCCACACTTTTCCATTAAAAACTGGTAAGATTTATTTGTGGACTCTTCTCATCCAAAATGAATGTTGTTATTTTGCTTCACATTCTGTTTCGCAGCCTTGGCCTTATGGAAAGAACCATTATGCAGATTTATATATCACAAGGGGCCTTTTTTTTTAATGGGATCTATTATTTCATGCATTGTCACTGAAATATTTGCAATGTATGAATAGGTTCGTGATTAATGAAGAAGCCAGGAAACACAGTGGGGGCTGACCGAGAAAAGACATTCTTTGAACACTAGTTAATTTATAAATTCACCAGGTCCTAGATGAACTTAACGTTTCCAAAATGCTTGCAAGTTCATTTGATTTGCTACATTTCAAAGCAGGCAGTAATAGGCTATGTTAATACCAGAGCACTGTCACTGAACATGAATCATCAAGCTTGTGACACAGTACATAGTGATACATACAGTACGAAAAGAAAAGCCGTCCCCCAATCCATTTTCATCTGCACCCGCAAAAAGGCCATGAAGTAATCCAGATGGCTCATTTAGCATACAGTTGCTACTGCAATGCCTTGACCATAAATCAAGTGCAATGAGGAATATTTGGAGAAATTAATGGCTTTGGTACCTATTAAAGGCAGAGTAGAGTTGCAGTTTATCACCAGTCTACAAGGTGCAACTTTTACCCTGCCTTCTGCCTGCCTTCAAACTCACACGGACAACTGCCTCTCTCTGGTACATACTGAAAGGGGGCTTGATACTTTAATCCTACAGAAGCCTGGGAAAAAGCCACTGGTTTCCATAGACTGTTGGGTAGGAAACACACGCTTCTGTTCATACGTTTTCAGCCGAGTGTAAATGTGGGTGCGGTGCTGACGCACCAAGGACAATGTACAGAACTGATGAGAGTATTTCATTGCATGTGCAAGGTTTTGAGGAAAACTTCCAGCGTTCCAAACGGCTGTCAGGTACCCAGCTGCTGTTGGGATTTACTACATTTTCATGCCTAATTTCTTCTTGTCCCTTTGGAAATAGCCCCTCTTCTTGGACTGTTGATGAGCATAGAGGTCCCAGTGTGCTAGATGCTGCATGAACACAGAGAGGAAGACTCACAGTCAGAATGGACAAAATCCTCATTTTACAGTAAATGAACTGATGTGCAGAGAGAAATGATTTGCCCACAGCCATACTGAGGGAGAGGGAGACAAGCGAACAGAACCGAGATCTCCTGCGTGCCAGTCAGATGCTCTTACCAGAAGACAGTCTTTCACGGTGAGGTATCAGAAGATCACAGAGCTCTTTCTTTTGTTTCTGAACTCAAAGCTTCTCTCTGCTTCTAGTGGCACCCTACCCTGTGAGCGGATCACAAGAAGTAGCAGATATGAGAGAAGACGACAAGATGATGTGAGCCTAAGTTGTAGGGGAAAAAGGAAATGTAAGAAGTGAGCAAAGATGTAGATAGAGGCAAGTTAGTGAAGCAGTTATTTGTAGGTGAGGATAAGGAGTTCATATTTGTGATCATATCTAAATTATTTCAAAAGAAATTAGGGGTTCCCTGCTTTCTGTGGGTGTCCTTTGTGGCAATTGTTCCTTTTTACCACCAGAGGAGAATGGGCCGACTGTCACTGATGTCTTGTCAAGTATTGTAGCAAGGAACTCTTAACACACCATATCTTCACAGGTGTGAAGAATAATGGACATTGTTTCCTATGTGAACATTTTTTTTTTGGTACAGAACAAACAAAGGGGTCAATACAGAAAGAAGCAAGCTACTAATGACATGCATTTCAGTAGAGAGGTTTATATTTTTCACCTAAAAACAAGTGGGTAGGGCTGTGCGAAACAGCACCATTTCATGTTGACTTCCATTTTTGCCGTTTTGAAGGGACAGTGCTTTGTTTCACTGTTTCGAAGCACTGTTCTATTTCTTTTCATTGAAACTGTTTAGCTGTTTTGACGCTGAGGCTATAATGGGGGATCATGAAACTGCCTATAAGTTTGTCATTTCTTTCCCAATTCAAATGAAAACTGCAGGGGTGGTGGCCCCTGCTGAGGCCACAAAGCCTGCCAGATTTCAAGGAAATCGGTATGCGGGTTTCTGGGAAACTGCACCTGAAACTGCTGACAAGCAAAACTCTTGACATGTGTGACTGTGTATGTTAAGGCGCAGCGAGGTGAAAACTGCAGGGATGGTAGAAATTGAACCTCTCTTGGTAATTGCTCAGACTCCAGCATTAAATACCTTCTGCAGCAGCTGGAAGGGCTGCAACAGCACATACCTACATGTTATAGGAATGACTGCATTAAATGAAGATTAGTTAATAACATTTTAGCTTGTTTGCTGTCATCTCTATGATCTTTGGAATGAATTCTGAGAACCCATTTCAAAGCTGGTTTTGGATTGTTGTACTTAGACCTGTGTGATAATAGATTTGTCATGTGGATGGTCAGCCTGAAAAATGAAGAGAGAAAAATTAAATTTAAAAAAAAGAGAGAAAGAAAGAAAGAAAGAAAAAGAGAAACAAATTGTACTGATCTAATCCAACATATTTGGCTCAATCCAAAGTGAAATACTTCATTTAGTGTTTAAATTGACCATCCAGGAAGAGCACACACCAACTGCTGAAGTGTCCTTAGCCTGATGAAGGGTTTTTGAACCTGAAAGCTTGCTTAATAACTATTCTCCAACCATTTGGGTTGGTCTAATAAAAGATATCTAATTCACCCAAGAAACCTTGTCTACCTATTGACCTATCTGACACCTTTAAAAAAGATTTAGAATCCTTTGGGTTTTTTATTTAGAGTTTAAAAAAAGTAAACTTAAAAGACTATTTTGAAATGGTTTTCAGTTTTCAAATGCAGCAAAACACTTTTCAGTTTCTGAATCAAAATACTTAATTTAGAAAATATTGGAACGTTTTGCTTCCCCCTTGGACAAAATTCTGTTGGTGTTTTTTTCCAGTTAACTTATTTTTTGTTGGAAAACTTTTCTCTGGTTGCAGCAAGGGGAAATTGGCACAGTGGAACTTCTTATTGAGAAATCTTCTAGCTTTTGAAGTACACCCATAGACTATTAATTAGGTGACAGTGCTTTGGATTAGCAAAATCGTAAACAACTGAAAGGCTGAACACATAATATGTTATTACCAGCATAATTTTAAATGATTTTGAATGAGAGTATAAATAACACCAGTGTCTGGAGATGACAGACAGCTGGCTCTCTTGGGATCCCTGCATTAGAAATTGCCATTACAACAGCTTGCCCAATAGGAGGTGTGGGAACTGATAATAATCTTCACTGAGCAAATACTCTCTGGGATAGAACTGAACACACACCACCACTGCTAGGGTAACTTACAGTGTTGCAATTTTACCACTGAGCCACACTTCACCCTCATCCCCTTCCCCACACACCCGGATAACTCCAGAATCCAGCGTGGTTAAGTTACAGCAGCATGGGCAACTGGTGCCACCTTAGTTGGGGGGGAACACCCCCTCCCCCAGCAACCAGTCAGTGACGGGGGGAGTCCCCCCGCAGCCGATCGCGCCAACTGGGAGTGTTTGCGGCACTACATCCAGCGCTCCCGGAAGTTATTCTGGGAATATGTAGCACTCCCGTAGCACTACATCAGTGGTTATGTTCCCAGAAGTGGCTGTGGTGCTCCCTGGCCAGTGCTCACGAGGGGGCACCAGTGCTCCCATCTGCCCCCCCATTCGCCACCTAAGCAGGGAGTGCAGCCTGTCTGGGGGTGCACCAGCACTCTCAGAGGGTGCACACGCACCCCCTACACATCACCACTGTTATGTATCCTCTGCTTTAGTACTGGTGTAAGGATGGGTTATAGCCTTTTAAACCGGCCTATGTCCAAGCCCTGAATCGCCAATCTATATACATAAATTACCAAAAACAGGAGCGTCAAAACTATGGCCCATGGGCCAGCATGATCCAGCCCATGGGTCTCTGACCAAATTCACCAGGTGTGGCACAAGGGGTCAGTCTGGGGTGCGTTCTGCATGTGGCAGCCACACTGACTCTGGGACCTGTCCAGATTGGACTATGCTGGAGCCAGCACACAGGGCTGGTCCAATATGACACTGGTATACAGTATGTGCTCCCAACTGCAGAGTGTACTGACCCTGCCCCAGGGCTCGCTCTGCATGTGGTGCTTGGGGCCAGCCTGGGTTGTGTGCTGCATGAGGTGCTCTGCCACACTGGCCCCATGCACTGGCTCCAGCATGCGCACACAGCCTGGGGCCTGATCTGAACTGGCCTTGGAGCCA
This sequence comes from Caiman crocodilus, assembly GCA_030014935.1. Classification (NCBI taxonomy): domain Eukaryota; kingdom Metazoa; phylum Chordata; order Crocodylia; family Alligatoridae; genus Caiman; species Caiman crocodilus. Next base: position 91,219,385 of record JAGPOW010003648.1, read on the forward strand.
GCAGGCAGGCCAGTCAGTGGGGCACCCCATATACCATGTGCCTCATACTGGACACATGCATCATGTGCAGAATGAGTCTTGGAGCAGGGCTGGTATCCCAGCATGTAGGGCTGAACTGGCTGAATGCACTGTGTGTTGTGCTTGGGGTGCATGCCACACATGGACCCCTGCTGGACCCAGGACCAGATTAACTCATAGGCAAACTAGGTACAGGCCTTGGCCCCTAAGTGAAGAAGAGGCCCCGTTGTGCTTATTTTGCCATGGCAGTACCACTGCCGTGCCACTGCAGTGCTGCCTGGCTCCTTTTCCCTTTTGAGGATTGCATGCTGCAGCTTCAAACCCTGGTGTTGGCTGGTGCTACTGCTGCTGCCCTATGCAAAGTGACTAGGTGCATAGTTTGTTTGCCTAGGGCCCTGGCTGGACCAGTCTTGCATGATAGCTCTGACTCTCAGACTGGCCCAGTGACCCAAGAGGCCTGATAAGTTTGATACCCTGACCTAAAATATCCAAGGTCTGAGGCCAGAAGCTTTGGCTGGCTGGATAGATGGATGGTCAACCAATCTCAAAAGTTTCAGTGCAGGGTGATAAAAGCATGGAGTGAGGAGACATCCATATAAGGAGAGATTGAAACAATTAAGACTGTTTATTGAAGCGAAGAGAGAAATGACAGGTTAGGATGACAATATATAAAATAACAATCGTATAGATAGAATAGATTGAGCATTTCTATTTACCTTTCTTGTAATACAAGAACAGGAGGGACATTCTCTGAAATTCCCTTAAAAGGCAAATTTAAAATGGATAAGAGGAAGTACTATTTACACCATATAATTAAGCAGCAGAACTCATCATCACAAGATATGACCAAAGTTAAGAACTGTCAGATTCAGTAAAAGACAAAATATTTGTATGGATAACGAGAATGCACAGTTACATTAGAATTGCAATTGATAGAGGGATTCTCTTATAATCCATAACCAATTGACCCTAGGAAAATACTTTAATTCTCAGGGAATTATCTGACACTTGCCTGTTTCAGGGTTTCTTTTATCTTCTTTCTAAGTGAGAAATATTCACCATTATTAACTACAAGAAAAGGGACTTGGTAGATTTTTGGCTGGACCTAGTATGGCAAATTCATATGTTCCTATTCAATATGACTGCTACTCAGGAAGAGAAAGAGGTTACAAAGCAGTGGCCAAGGGAGAAAAAGTTGTTTTTACTGGCACGTGTGTTGGGAAGGATCAGTCTTCATGCTTGTGTAATGTAGACAGAGTATAAATGCTGATTATTATGCACCAGTGGGAAATGGCTTTTAAGAGAGAGGCTCCATATTCACTAGGAGTCATGGGTGCTCTTGGAGTTTTGGCCCTGTGAAAGGGCATTCAGTGGTTCATGTTTTGTTTTAACTTTCTCTGCAGAAATGTTTCGATTCACGGAGGCTGACTAATGTTGCATGCTTAAAAAAAAAGGTTGCTACTACTTATGGCGAGATTTAAACACACAGAAAGAAGCTGAGCCTTGGAGTCCAAGGTCCATTGAAATGGGTGCCATCTTCCCTGCCCTTTCCTCAGCCTGGCCTTGAAAGATACCTTTGTGGTGTGGAGGCTTTCTGTGCCCATCCCTTCTATCACAGTTGAGGTGATACTTAACTTGGCCTCACAGAACTAAACTGAAAGCATCAAAGCCATTTTGAATAGGCCACTAAACCAACATTGGACAACAACAGCTTTAATTTACCTGGGCTAGATTCGAGCCAGCAGCCTGCCAGTGAAACTGTAGTCCTTTGCAGATCCAGCTCTGTTGATACTAACACAAGCTGAAAGGTTTCCTTGGAAGTAAATGGGAATCTTGCCTTTGATTTCAACAGAAACGTTGTCATTTAAAATCTATTGCTATGATTAGCACTTTCTGGTCCAAACCAAACTTTAGGTCTCATGAAAGCCAATGGTTTGGCAAACATCTTCCCTCAGAGCTAGGGGAAAAGTTAGTGTAGCTCTATGTATAAAGACACCTGCAGGCAACCAGAGCTACAGCCCAAGGTCCACTTGGCCATTTAGTGGCAAGCTATGGGAGGTTCCCTGATAGCAGATGCAGAGTATTAGTTTGCAGTCCATGTGTGCAGGAAGCTGAAAGGCAGGAGAAGCAGGTGTGAGCGTAATCTCAGGAAAAAGGACAGATGGCTTTTTACATGCAGAGCTTGCTGGAGTGGCAGACCTGGAATTTCTCAGCAAAGGAGGTGTTTGTTTCCCTGAGCAGATAGAAACTGGGTTTAATGTATACTTTTCTGTGAATGAACAAGACTACACCAAAGAATATGACTGATTCATATTACCAGTGATCAGGGACACATAGTTACCTGTCCCAGTGTCATCTTTTCTAGTGGAAACAGTTCACCAAGGGTTAAAATATTGGCTAATTAGGCAGATCAAAGAAACAACAGTACAAATACTCAGAAAGCCTTTGACTCGAAAAACTCAGTCTAAATACACAGGATGGAAAGGAGAAAGAAACTTCTTTATCCTCAGTTTACAGATGTGAACCCCTGGCATAGGGAAGCTAACTAGTTGCCCACTGTTCTGCAGTTGGTTGATGATGGAGCTGGGAAAGAAATTTGGATTCCCAACCCAGTGCTTTAATCAGAAAACCATTCTTTCTTAACAGCTTGCAAAGTCATTATTTCAAGATTTACTCCTTCTGTCACTCAGTATCTGCATGCACGTCACCATTTGATGTAAGGAGGAAACAGCTAGAAAGAAAAATGGAAATATGTAGGGGTGCACTGATAGAGATTTTGTGGGCCGATACCAATTTTTAAGGCAGCGCATTGACCAATACTGATCCAATTTCTGATACATCTGCGTGCAGCTGGTAAGTGTGTTGGCGTGAAAGGGGAGTGGGACAGAAGGGCCATGGGGGTGCAGATTAACGCACCCCACAGTGAGGGAGGGAATGGGGTTGGGGTAAGCACTGCCCAGCTGGGGTGGGGCGGGACAGAGCCATGGCAAACATGGGGGGTCGGGATGGCTTCTGCCACTCTTTCCACTTCATCTCGGGGGAGAGGGGGTGGTGGCGTTTGCTCCCAGATCTACGCTGGGCAGGCCAGGTGAGCTGCACTGCTGTGCTCCAGGTAGGTGGTGGCAGTGCTGGGAGGGGCCTATGGGAGGGGCTGTAGCCACCTTGAATTTCACTGTAGTCCCCTTCCAGTGCCACCACTGCCCACCCTGAGTGCAGCACAGCCCCCGCCCCTCCCTGGCCCCAGCCCACAGCTGCAGCCCACCCAGGGATATATGCCTCCCCCTGCCCTGTGCCCTCCCTGATGAGCAGATGAGATGCCATACAAGCAGCATGCAGCAGTGGAAGCCATGCACCCCTGCACCCACCAGGCCTCCCCTCTCCCACCAAATGAGCCATGGCTCCATCCTGCGCCCACCCCACCCCGGCTGGGCAGTGCCTACCCCAGCCCCACTCCCTCCCTTACCGCAGGGGGGCATCGATTTGTTTCCCCATGCCCCTTCCCTCCCCTTCCACTTTCACCACAACAGACTAACCAGCTCCATGCAGCTCTCCATGCAGCCAGGCTGATCTCCTTGCTGCCTGCATGCTGCACTGTGGCTGCACATGCACATGGGCATTTAATCAGCCAAATTATGGGCCACATCAGGCCGATTTCTATATTGGTGCACCTCTAGAAATATGACTAAGATGCACTTGACTAGGATAGAGCTCTTTGGAAAGGGAAAATGCGGTAGCAATAGAACTAAAACCTGAGGACCATTGTCCCTGAATAGAGATGAGATGCTTTGTCTTATGTTTCATGCAAGTGTTTAACAGTATTTTCTGGATGTAGGAGGGACTGATATAGATAACACGGTGGAAGTTAGTGGTAGCAATACATATAGAAGACTTTCACATCAGAAAATAAGGAACTGGACTGTTGAGAAATGGTATAGGTACTCAAAGTGGCTGACGGACAGAGTATTAGCTTACTTGTAAAGGCTCTTCCTACTGAAATTCCATCATCCATTTAAACAAAAACTTACTTCTTTTGTTTCCCTCTTATCATTGGCTCTACCTGGAGCAAGATCAGAGTTTAAAAGCATGGGCAGCAAGTAGCACTAAAGTTAGTGGACTGAGGCCTAGCTCTACAAAGCTATTTAGGTACTTAACTCCCACTGAAATCAATGTGTAACATGGGACTTAGGTGCTGAAATAGGGTTCCCATGTCTGGGCTTTCCCAGACATGTCCTGTTTTTGGCCCCTTCTCCTCTGTCTGGGTAGGTTTTATTAAAATCCAAGCAAATGTCCAGGTTTTTGCTCTGCCTCTGGCTTTTCCCAAGCACAAGCAGTTTGGATGCAGGGGACTGTGGGTTGGGAGTGTGGGTCACCGGCAGGGCTTGAGGGAAGAGGGCTGTGGGTCAGGAGTATGGCTCACTAGCAGGGCAGGGGCTGCAGGGCAGGAGTGAGGGACAGAGGCAGGCACAGACATATCATGCTCCTCTCTCCCTCTCTCTTCTCCTCCTCTCTCCCACCTCCTGCACCTCCCCCAGACAGGTGTCCTCCTTTTTTGATCCTGGAAATACGGTACACCTATGCTGAAGTACCTTTGTGGATCTGAACCTTGGACCTTCAGCTGAAAGCAGCAGCCAAATGAGAAGCTTCCAGGGGTCAGCCACTAGGGCTAAGTACAGACAGTCAAAAATCCTGAGGCTGAATTGATTCACCCTTTGCAGGTCAGTCTAAACTGCACAGATTCAATTGAAACAGAAGTGAACAGACATTTACTTTTGATTCAGGAAATGCAGCCATATGCCTCCAGTGGCTCAGGCAGAAGTGGCGGGGGGATGGGGGACAGGAGAGTACAGCTCTTTGTGTGTTTATTTCCTCTTCCTGCTGTCCCCAAGGTCTCTGGGATTTGCAGTCCAGAATTATAGCAGCAGGACTCTGCAGGGTTGCTCATTCCTTCCTCTTCCTGATTTCAGGTGCCTCTAGGATTTGTAGTCCACAGTTGCAGCCAGCAGTAAGTTTGAGTGGAGGAAGGGGTGTTTAACTCCTGACCCTAGCCCCAGACCCCAGCCAGGGTTTGCATTACATCCCCAGCTGGCTTTACCCTCCTCCTCTTAACAGCCTCAGCCAGCCCTCATTGCTCCAGCTAGGGAGCAGAGGGGTAGGGCCTGCCCTGCTTGCTGGAGCAGATAACCAGCCCAGCCCATGGCTGAAAAATGCTGGGGAACTATGATTTTAACTTGAACCAGGAAGGGATCTGGGACAGAAGTTTCATAAACTGGTTTGACCCAGATCAGTTCAGTCTGATACTACATTAAACCAGATTTATCTTAAATCAGTTTTAGGCATTTCAAAACTGGTTTGTGTGCACTGAGCTTCTGTTCTGCTACAGGTTTAAACCACTATTTGATCACTTAAACTGGTTTCTGTGTAAATTGTGTAGAAGGGGGAGAGAAACTTACTTCTCCCCCACCCTTACCCAGCCAGCCAGCTTCCTGCTGGGACATGTTCACTAACCAGGAAGGGGGCTGCCTGCCTGCCTGCCTTCCTTCCCACATGCATCCATCTATCCCTCCCTACCTAAGCTTTGTGGCCATCAACAATTCCAAAATTATTATGTGTAATGGATATTACCTACATCTATCTCCACTCGAGGAAACCCTCCCGGGGCCCCTTTGGGACCATGCTTGGTCCCCCTCCCCCAAATCACACACCCATCCACCTGTCTTCTGGCAGTGAACATAGTAATGCATTTCTAAAGTCTTTAAAAAGTTGCTAAAGGCCCTGGGAGGTCCATGCTTGCCTGTTTGCTACTGGGGGTGGGTGGGGTTGTTTAGTCTTCTTTCTTGCAAGAAATGCTGGCTGCACATTAGCACTGGTCAAGCATTTGACCTCCCTCCATCCAATAACAGTCCATGCAACTCTTTCCAGTAATGCCATGACTCCATAAAAGTTGTATGACATCAGGTCTCTAAAAACCACCCTACTCACCCCGTCATTGACCATGCATGCCAATTCTGCCTATCAAAGAAAACATGACACATATATAGGCCAAAAATAAAACACTTTATTCATCTACCTTCTGGCAGGGAACGTTCCCTGCCCCCAGATATCCACTGCTGGGACAGCCAGTAACCAGGACGTGGGGTTGGCTGCCTGCCTGCCTCCCTCCCTCTTGCCCTCCCCACATGCAGCCCTCCACCTTTCACCAAGTGACCTAGTGCATGTGATTGGAGAAAGGAAACACTCACACTTATTATACAACAACAGTTGCCCAATAGTGGTACCACTGAGGGCAATATTCAAGGGATCTTGGAAGCACATTGTGAATTGGCATCTTATCCTATTGTATTGCATTTGCTGGCAATGGCTGTAATGGCTTTAGAAAAAAATGTATTCACCAGTTGACTACCAGTGACATTGTTGAGAAAAAAAAAAAAGTCTGTACTGTTTTAGCTTTATTGTGATTTCACAATCGATTTGATTTGCAATTCAATTTATTGTGAAAAAAGTAAAGATGATGAAAAAAAATGCTGATTTGTACTTGCTCCTGCTTGATTTCAAGGCGTGGACCTGGGAGGTGGGGAATGATTTACAGCTGGCCCAGGGCAGGAGTGCAGTAGCTTCCCAGGCTGCACCCAAAGCTGGTTAGGGCCTGTATTTCAGACTGGTTGGCCTCCTCTCCAGGCACCTCAGTAGTATGTCTGGGAATAGCCATCTGCTGGATAACACTTCTGGCCTCTCTATAAGGGAGCAGAGTGATTTTTTGAAACCCTGGCCTTGGCTGATTAGCAGCTCCGTTATGGTGACTCCCCGAGGTAGCTGATGAGGACCACCTGATGAGGACATGCTAATACGTAGTGTAGAGCCCTGTCAGATCTTTTCTGGTGCTCTCACTTGACATTTCTCTGCATTTCTTGAATTTGGATGAAAAGAAATTCTCCCACAATGATGCTTTTTTTGAATACTTGATTCTGCAGAGGCTTAGAGGTAGCTGAACAGATTACCCTGGGCTGCCTTAGGAGTGCTGCTCCTTGTTCTCCTCTTGCCTTCTCCCTGTGAGAAGGCTGAGAGGAGAGAGATGGCAAGGGAGGACAAAGCAGTCCTAACCAAAATCTGATGAGCTCTCTCCAAGGGGGCGGCAGGTTGCAGCCGGCCAAGAGTAGGGGGTCTGAAAACCCGGTTCCAAAAGGTGCAGCATGTAGGACTTTGTAAAGAAAACATTGCATTACAAAGAAAGCATTGAAAAAAATATTTTTGCATCACACCTCCCATAACAGTACAACCTGCAAAGAAAAACTGCCAGGGGGGTCAGGAAAAAAATGCTGTTTTGGAGCTACAGCATCAGGAATTAACCCTACCCTGCCTCAGCAACCATGCATATGAAATGAATTATAATGTATTAAAGACTTGCTAAAGGCCGTGGGAGGTCCATGCATGGAGAAGGTTTGCAGATTGCCTACTTGCCACTGGGGGAGGGTGGGGCTGTTCAGTCTTTTCTTCTTATAAGAAACGCTCGCTGCACCCTAGCACTTAACAAGCATTTGACCTACCTCCGATAACAGCCCACCCTGCAACTCTTTCCAGTAATGCCATGACGCCACAAAACCCCCTCAGGCAAAGCATCCCCATGCTGAGGTGGGCGTGGTCTCCGAAAACCACCCCGCCCACACCCGGATTGGCCCTGCATGCCAATTCTGCCTATCAAAGAAAACACAACACATATATAGAGCAAAAATAAAACACTTTATTAAAAAAACAGGGTGTGATACATTTTCTTCTTTTAAAAAAGAAAGAAAAAGGGATAATTAAAAAAGAATGTAAAAACTAAGTAATAAATGATAATTAAATTAACAAAAATTTTAAATAAATAAGGATAACAGAAAGTAGTATACAAAAGGGGAAATCTTCCTCCACAGCACCTTTACATTATAAAATATATACAAAATATAAAAAGTAAATAAAAACTGCAAATCTGCAAAATCTGTTTTTCACTCTTCTACAAATCTTCATTTTTTTAATTTTACTGGTTGCTTCCAGTGAGTTCTGCCCGTGAATGTTTTCTGCAGGGAGGGGGAAAGAGGAAGAGGAGAGGGGTTTGGAGCACAGTTGAAAAACCAGACTTTTGCCCTCCCCACCTTCCTCTCCAAAGGTCAGTGGGACATACTACCTAAATATCGCAGGACACTGCATATCCTGGACGTCGGGTCTGGCAGGCAGTGTCCTGCCCCTGGACTATTGGTCATGGTTCTGAAATGGAACGAGATGAAGTTTGGGAGGTTTGCAACACTGAAGGAAGTCACGTAGCCACTCAAAGTTTCAAACTACTTGCAAAAACTTGCCATTTCAGTGATGCTGCTGGAGCTGTCTTCAGGAGCTGTGCCCACTGCAGTGGGGGGGGTTAGGGTTAGGGTTTAATTATTAAGAGGGGGTAGTAAATTAAGAGGGGAATATTGCCTTTTTCCCCCATTTCTTTTTGTTAAAATAAAAATAATAATATGCAGACCTGCATTGTGGCTGGCTACCTATGGTGGGGTGAGGAGTGAGCGGGGGTAAAAAAACCCAAACACACAGCCACTTACTAGCTAAAGACCTGAACACAGCGTCACCTCATGGTGAAGGGGATTCATTAGAAGTCTTTGGAATCTGGCTGTTTGGAGGAAATAAATCCATAGCTGGGGTGGCATAACTGCGGAGCGTCGCAAAATAACACATCTCCAAGTAGTGTTAGTTTAAGGAGCTAAATGGACTTTTAGAGTGACAGGAAATCCCGGATCGTGCAAACATACACGCAGTTGCATCGGCGTAAACAGGAAATTTCATTTTGTCCATGCACACCCTAAGTGTATATTATGTGCATGTTTTCAGCATTGAAAATGTATACTAACAAGGACTGAAGCATAAGAAATTTCCTAACAATTAACCAGCTGGGCTAGGATTAATGGCCTCTGACTGTACCTCCAGACACAAGCTCCTCCTAGACAGTCATCTCTGCTGAGGTTGCTTAAATAAACCTCCCAGGGAAATGTAAAGCTGAGTTAAAGTAATCTTTGTAGTGGTGGGGATAGGATTATATTTCAAAACACTTCTCTGAAAGGAGTTCTATTGTTTCCTTGGTGAATGTATAGGTTGATCAGGCTGCATTTATGTAGCCACCAAGGGAACAACTGCTTAATGCAACACCATGAAGGGTCATGTGAATTTGCTCAGGATTTCTTAATTTACGGAGATAACTTCACTCTAGGATCAGAATAGACTGTAAAGACTATTTGCATTGCAAATTGCACTTTCAAGGTGGTGCTGAGTGTGCAGGTTTATTAATGTAATGCAATTCGGCATATGCACTGGATAAATATAAAAAACTGCAAAAGTGAGTACAGCCTAAGTGCTAACTCACTAGGCCTCAAGATAAGGATTACTGCAAGAGGAGGGCAGGAGTAAGGAACAACTGAGGGTGGCTGAAAAAAAAACCCAGTTTGGCACTTGGCCACCTCCAAGTGGCCTCTAAAGCTTTGCATTTTAAGCAGCTTTTGGCCCTAGGTTTTTAAATTAAATGTTAATGCACTGCAGGAGAAACATAAATGTTAAAATTTGGCATTGGGTCTGAGTCTTTTCCCTGAGGGCCTTTGCAATCCTCTCAAATGAAATCTCCATGATTTCCCTTTCAGCAGACAGGAAGATAAGATAAATTTTAATTTTCTTTCTGGAAGTCTCAAGAGTCTGGCTAGGCAACAAGGAGAGAGCTGCACACTGTAGTAAATGGTACACCAAAGCATGTCCTTCCAACATCATCATCTTGCATGCCAGCCTGGTGCTATGCTTTGACATCTGCATCCTATCTAAATTGCTGAGCTGATGGCAGGTCAGCAGATGTGGAAGTTTGGAATTGTGGCGGAGGCAGCATGCGCCTCTGTGGGATGTCTATTCTCTGTTTAGAGGCCAGGATTTCTTTTCACTGTCCCTTGTCTTTGAACTGCATGTGGCTACCTAACTAAAAATGCTTATTTTGAAGGCTGTAAAGCAGCCTCCAGTGACAGGACAAAGAATTTGAGCCCTTGGACCCCTGTTACATGTGTCCTGAGGTTCTTCAGCTGAACATAGAATAGAAAAATTACTCCGTGAACCATTACAAATGAAGTTTGCATGTCCCAAGACCACTGTATTGTCAGTCCAGCAGTCAGGACTGTATGGAATACTTTATCCCATTACAGGAGGAGAAAAGCTATTCAAATACATGGAATATTGATACATCTTTGTTTCTTCTTTCCAAAATATACTGTTGAAAATAAGAATATGGTGGGGGAGGGGGGATATTCATAATTTTTTCACTCATCACTGTTAGGTTTCTGTGACTGTGTGTTTGGTCTGTTCATTTGAAATCCAGGTTAACACAAAGCTGAAAGCCCTTCAGATCTAGCCATTGTATTTTGTGTCCTGGCAGAACAGATGATTTGTAAGGAAAGTCTGCAACCTTTGTGTAATCCCATCATAACCACCTTTCACAATGTGAAACTGGAGAGTCACAAGCTGAAAAAGGCTGACTCATTTTATCTGTGTCCTGGGCTGGGCAGAAGCACTGAAGGATTCTGTGGGGTCATGTCAAAAACATTGCTGAAAACTGGCTTTCATGTGAGATGAAAATGGAAACACACAAGCTGTACAGGTTGGGATTTTTCATCAGCCCCCGTGGCTCAATAGGGATATTCGGGGGGCCCTGAGGGCAAAGAGGGAGGCATACTATCTTTGGAAGGAGGGAGCAGCCTCCAAAGAGGAGTACACTTCTTGTGCTCGGG